>OZ008354.1:999809-1653648 GCA_963931975.1 Cataclysta lemnata | reverse complement strand
TAAGCTTGGGTTTGCTTTATAAACTATTCGATTTTAATTTTAACATTATATAAATGATAGAAAAATTAGTACAAAGATTTTGGTGGTTAGAAAAAGAATTTCGAAAAATTATGATCTTGAGGCGGGAATCGAACCCGCGTCCGCTGCTATCCGGGCAGGTGCTTGACCGCTTGGCCACCCAAGACACTAACTAACTTGTCGAAATTCTTCTAACCTTTATACTTCACGTTGTAAGCCAACGGGTACCCTCGCAATGTAGAAATAAATTTCAAACATTCCCGTACCCGTTTATTAGTGGGTTCTTGGGTGGCCGAGCGGTCAGGCGGACGCGGGTTCGATTCCCGCCTCAAGATCATAATTTTTCGAAATTCTTTTTCTAACCACCAAAATCTTTGTACTAATTTTTCTAACATTTATATAATGGTAAAATTAAAATCGAATAGTTTATAAAGCAAACCCAAGCTTAACCGAACGCACGGTATTTGTAAAAATATCTGCTTTGGAATGTTTGAAATTTATTTCTACATTGCGAGGGTACCCGTTGGCTTACAACGTGAAGTGTAAAGGTTAAAAGAATTTCGGCAAGTTAATTAGTGTCTTGGGTGGCCGAGCGGTCAGGCACCTGCCCGGATAGCAGCGGACGCGGGTTCGATTCCCGCCTCAAGACCATAATTTTTCGAAATTCTTTTTTTCTAACCACCAAAATCTTTGTACCAATTTTTCTAACATTTATATAATGTTAAAATTAAAATCGAATAGTTTATAAAGCAAACCCAAGCTTAACCGAACGCACGGTATTTGTAAAAATATCTGCTTTGGAATGTTTGAAATTTATTTCTACATTGCGAGGGTACCCGTTGGCTTACAACGTGAAGTGTAAAGGTTAAAAGAATTTCGGCAAGTTAATAGTGTCTTGGGTGGCCGAGCGGTCAGGCACCTGCCCGGATAGCAGCGGACGCGGGTTCGATTCCCGCCTCAAGATCATAATTTTTCGAAATTCTTTTTCTAACCACCAAAATCTTTGTACCAATTTTTCTAACATTTATATAATGTTAAAATTAAAATCGAATAGTTTATAAAGCAAACCCAAGCTTAACCGAACGCACGGTATTTGTAAAAATATCTGCTTTGGAATGTTTGAAATTTATTTCTACATTGCGAGGGTACCCGTTGGCTTACAACGTGAAGTGTAAAGGTTAAAAGAATTTCGGCAAGTTAATTAGTGTCTTGGGTGGCCGAGCGGTCAGGCACCTGCCCGGATAGCAGCGGACGCGGGTTCGATTCCCGCCTCAAGATCATAATTTTTCGAAATTCTTTTTTTCCAACCACCAAAATCTTTGTACCAATTTTTCTAACATTTATATAATGTTAAAATTAAAATCGAATAGTTTATAAAGCAAACCCAAGCTTAACCGAACGCACGGTATTTGTAAAAATATCTGCTTTGGAATGTTTGAAATTTATTTCTACATTGCGAGGGTACCCGTTGGCTTACAACGTGAAGTGTAAAGGTTAAAAGAATTTCGGCAAGTTAATTAGTGTCTTGGGTGGCCGAGCGGTCAGGCACCTGCCCGGATAGCAGCGGACGCGGGTTCGATTCCCGCCTCAAGATCATAATTTTTCGAAATTCTTTTTCTAACCACCAAAATCTTTGTACCAATTTTTCTAACATTTATATAATGTTAAAATTAAAATCGAATAGTTTATAAAGCAAACCCAAGCTTAACCGAACGCACGGTATTTGTAAAAATATCTGCTTTGGAATGTTTGAAATTTATTTCTACATTGCGAGGGTACCCGTTGGCTTACAACGTGAAGTGTAAAGGTTAAAAGAATTTCGGCAAGTTAATTAGTGTCTTGGGTGGCCGAGCGGTCAGGCACCTGCCCGGATAGCAGCGGACGCGGGTTCGATTCCCGCCTCAAGATCATAATTTTTCGAAATTCTTTTTTTCTAACCACCAAAATCTTTGTACCAATTTTTCTAACATTTATATAATGTTAAAATTAAAATCGAATAGTTTATAAAGCAAACCCAAGCTTAACCGAACGCACGGTATTTGTAAAAATATCTGCTTTGGAATGTTTGAAATTTATTTCTACATTGCGAGGGTACCCGTTGGCTTACAACGTGAAGTGTAAAGGTTAAAAGAATTTCGGCAAGTTAATTAGTGTCTTGGGTGGCCGAGCGGTCAGGCACCTGCCCGGATAGCAGCGGACGCGGGTTCGATTCCCGCCTCAAGATCATAATTTTTCGAAATTCTTTTTTTCTAACCACCAAAATCTTTGTACCAATTTTTCTAACATTTATATAATGTTAAAATTAAAATCGAATAGTTTATAAAGCAAACCCAAGCTTAACCGAACGCACGGTATTTGTAAAAATATCTGCTTTGGAATGTTTGAAATTTATTTCTACATTGCGAGGGTACCCGTTGGCTTACAACGTGAAGTGTAAAGGTTAAAAGAATTTCGGCAAGTTAATTAGTGTCTTGGGTGGCCGAGCGGTCAGGCACCTGCCCGGATAGCAGCGGACGCGGGTTCGATTCCCGCCTCAAGATCATAATTTTTCGAAATTCTTTTTCTAACCACCAAAATCTTTGTACCAATTTTTCTAACATTTATATAATGTTAAAATTAAAATCGAATAGTTTATAAAGCAAACCCAAGCTTAACCGAACGCACGGTGTTTGTAAAAATATCTGCTTTGGAATGTTTGAAATTTATTTCTACATTGCGAGGGTACCCGTTGGCTTACAACGTGAAGTGTAAAGGTTAAAAGAATTTCGGCAAGTTAATTAGTGTCTTGGGTGGCCGAGCGGTCAGGCACCTGCCCGGATAGCAGCGGACGCGGGTTCGATTCCCGCCTCAAGATCATAATTTTTCGAAATTCTTTTTCTAACCACCAAAATCTTTGTACCAATTTTTCTAACATTTATATAATGTTAAAATTAAAATCGAATAGTTTATAAAGCAAACCCAAGCTTAACCGAACGCACGGTATTTGTAAAAATATCTGCTTTGGAATGTTTGAAATTTATTTCTACATTGCGAGGGTACCCGTTGGCTTACAACGTGAAGTGTAAAGGTTAAAAGAATTTCGGCAAGTTAATTAGTGTCTTGGGTGGCCGAGCGGTCAGGCACCTGCCCGGATAGCAGCGGACGCGGGTTCGATTCCCGCCTCAAGATCATAATTTTTCGAAATTCTTTTTTTCTAACCACCAAAATCTTTGTACCAATTTTTCTAACATTTATATAATGTTAAAATTAAAATCGAATAGTTTATAAAGCAAACCCAAGCTTAACCGAACGCACGGTATTTGTAAAAATATCTGCTTTGGAATGTTTAAAATTTATTTCTACATTGCGAGGGTACCCGTTGGCTTACAACGTGAAGTGTAAAGGTTAAAAGAATTTCGGCAAGTTAATTAGTGTCTTGGGTGGCCGAGCGGTCAGGCACCTGCCCGGATAGCAGCGGACGCGGGTTCGATTCCCGCCTCAAGATCATAATTTTTCGAAATTCTTTTTCTAACCACCAAAATCTTTGTACCAATTTTTCTAACATTTATATAATGTTAAAATTAAAATCGAATAGTTTATAAAGCAAACCCAAGCTTAACCGAACGCACGGTATTTGTAAAAATATCTGCTTTGGAATGTTTGAAATTTATTTCTACATTGCGAGGGTACCCGTTGGCTTACAACGTGAAGTGTAAAGGTTAAAAGAATTTCGGCAAGTTAATTAGTGTCTTGGGTGGCCGAGCGGTCAGGCACCTGCCCGGATAGCAGCGGACGCGGGTTCGATTCCCGCCTCAAGATCATAATTTTTCGAAATTCTTTTTCTAACCACCAAAATCTTTGTACCAATTTTTCTAACATTTATATAATGTTAAAATTAAAATCGAATAGTTTATAAAGCAAACCCAAGCTTAACCGAACGCACGGTGTTTGTAAAAATATCTGCTTTGGAATGTTTGAAATTTATTTCTACATTGCGAGGGTACCCGTTGGCTTACAACGTGAAGTGTAAAGGTTAAAAGAATTTCGGCAAGTTAATTAGTGTCTTGGGTGGCCGAGCGGTCAGGCACCTGCCCGGATAGCAGCGGACGCGGGTTCGATTCCCGCCTCAAGATCATAATTTTTCGAAATTCTTTTTCTAACCACCAAAATCTTAGCAGATCAATTTATACGGGCGAAACATTTTGAAATAAACGCCACTAACCAAAGAATAAAAAGACTAGATACCGCTGTTAAGTGAACTACTTCCATCCGTAAGTCTTTTAGTATAGTATCTATCGACCTTGATTAAAATCTAAACATCAGTTCCAAAGAGGTAGGGAACCGACATAATAATTTTATTTTGACGTCTTGCTACTACTGTCTCCTATGTATGATTAATTGAAGCGAACGAAGTTACTCCATTCACCTTGATATATAATAACAAAGGTACTTTCTCCGTTATAGAATCAGATATCATATTATACATTAATCAATATCATACAATACTTCGACGGGGCTTTTATAGAGCTATTATGTAATTAGCACACGCGCTGAGACCGCAATCATCGCATCAATGCACCGTCCCGTCGTGCTTTGGTATGCCTTGTTATGTATGTGTGTACTGCGGATAACACATCACAGCCCAAATTTTGGCGCTTTCAGACGTGAACAGCTTGTTTTTTTACTGCAAAATTTTACTTACAACTTATTTATTTTTTACATTCACACGTCTAGCCCTAAATAAGTGTCAATTGTGTCAGAAATATGAATACATTATTAGGCAACGAGAACAAATGAATTTATATAAATAGCCAAGGCTATACCAGTTAATCCCGATATAAGTTACTAAAAGACCTTGACTTATCTAGAGTTTTCTTAAGTTCTATACTTGTGTCTAAGGCGGCTCTCATAGAATCGTACCAAATAGGGTGCTAAAATCAGTAGAAAATGCCTATCACTCTAACCCCAAAAAGAGTAGGCAGAGCTGTGGAACACCCACAGTTCAGCGACAAAAGGCCGAAAAAAAATTTTTTTCTAGTTACTTTAGAGTTTTTGTATGTTTATGTCTTACACAGAAGTCAACGTGTGCACGTGTGATTCGTACGGCATGTAAATTGTAAACTGACGTTATCCTAAAAAATATAATTTTTGTTTCATAACATTGGTACCGGGGAAATCAGTCAAAATATTTGACTTGCGAACCGTAGAATCAAAGTAAGGGCGTCTTAATAAAACATAAAAATCAGCGAGAATCATATCGATGGCACCTGTTTGATCAGGTTATTTGTACGATTCATAAACGGAACCCCAGCACTGATTGTGTTTGCGTAGGATTTAGCAGTGACTTAAAGTATCAGAGAAATTCAGCAGGAGCGAATATTTGATCCCTGTTTTTACAGGCTGCCCCTTGGCTTGATCGACGGTGTCGGAGAAATATTTGATAACTAACACGGAAAAATGTAACATAGAAACTTTTCTTATTATATAATGTTAAAATAAAAAATTACAATTAATATTTGATATTTAGATTCGATCAATTTTTAACTATGTGTATGTGACACGTAGGTAAAGATTGATTTAATCTCATAAAAAACTGGTACAATTTATAAAAGATCTACTGAAAAATACATGTCATAATTTTTCTTCATTTTTATTTTAACTTTCAAGCTATTTTATAACAAATAATAGTGTAGCTTTCAAATCAAGCTTTTGATTAGCATTGGAACCCAGACCCATAAGGGACTAACCACAGAATTGTCTTTTTTGATGTTTATAAAATTTGCCAAGACATGACGTTAAAGTTTGAGAAATCAGAATTTATTCTGTTATTTCATATATACCTTAATTATAGACCATTACTTGTATTTTTTCTTGAAAGAGCAATGATTTCATAGACAATGATTTTGAAGTCAATTTATAACTTTGGTTTCTGTTCGCTGCTGCTTGGTGTCTCGTTTAAATTTCAACTCTATATGAATAAAAACTGAGTTTTAAATAAAAAATTTGTTGAGACGTGAGTAAATTTTTTGCTCGTATCCATTAAGGCGAGGCGTGAGGGTGCTATTTCGGTTTCGTATTACACTTTTTACACTCGTTCTAATTATAGACTGCCGGTTTTCGATCATGATCATGACAAATCGTGTTTTTGATATTTGTGTCAATATTTGTAAGTGAAATTGCTCAAAACGTTGCGCCCCTCTATACCTTAAAATAATATTAATTTAGCTTCAAATAAATAATAAAAATTTAATTTATAAATTTTGCCATGGAGCGGGATTCAGCCAAAGTCCTGATCGGCTCAGTGGTATAGGCAGCCGCTCAGGAGAACGGATGACATAATTTCTCCAGGTTATTTACAAATATTAATTACTATAAAAATTGTGCCCATTGAATTCCCCAAGGACTTGTCACTAAGCAAAATTTCAATTGCGTACTAGTTTGATTTTGAGTAGTAAAGTAAAAATATGGTTTAGGTATCTATTTTATAGCTAAACTGACCGTGACATCGTTGTGGAGATTTTGCCGTGTAGAGATGGCAAAACCTTCTGAAACCATTGAGTTCGGGGATATAATAGATGTAAGCGTAGGTACCTACTTAACCTACGTAAATAAATAGTATTTTGCCATATTTATCTTCATTTAATAGATATTATTATCATCAACGAAATGGAACAAAAGGCTAGTGTACAACGGGGACAAAAGCTAGTACAAAAGGGACATAAATACTTCCACCATAATTATAAATGTACCTATGTGTAAATGAATATTTTAAAGATCAATCTTTTGGTCGTGCCGACCCTAGGTACTTTTTTATGTCAGAAAAAATACTAAGTATAAACAATTCGCGTCCTCCGGGCGCTAGCTTACACCATTCGTCACCAAGACCAGAATTCCTGGTTGGCAGAGTGGTACCTGTAAGACTAACTGACCTCTATTGAGCCTTCTACAATACTGATACCACAATGAGCCTTACATCGACACTCGCAGATCGTAATTACATCTAGCCGGATGCGAGGCCTTAATATAGAAGGAATTACATAACGAAAATCGTTCATTACCGCTTGTTTGGGCTATTTGTATTACAAGCATCTTTGTGTTCTCAGGCTTTCGAGTTTTGCAATACACAATGATACATTGGCATTGTATTGTTCACGATATTGCCAATTTTATAGCCGCGTTGCTTCACGATTTTAAGCTTACTCTTGCAATAAAATGTGTCAGGCCAGCACTTACTCAATAATTTAGGCCATGAAAATATAGATAAAAGTGCAAATAGTTAAATTTAATTAGTGTTAAAGGACAATATATTATTTCATACAATTAAATCGTTAGTAATAAATAATGAACAATGCGTTAGAGATATTGTTTTAATTAGTACGTATAAAGTTAGTCAACTTATATCCACAATAGAAGTATTTATTTATGCTACTTCTTTGGCGGTGGGTGTATGTTATAAAGAAAAAAAAATAGTGGAAACTTACATCTAACATCTAGCTAGACCAAAGTAAGCAGCTTAGGCGCTTGTGTTACATCAACATAAACAAACATGACTTGACAAGAATGTATTTGTTCATCACAGAAACTTTGTCCGGATTCGAACCCGGGACCTCTTGGCCAAAAGCCAGCGATCTGACCATTCGACAAAACGTAAATCTATGCTTTAATCAATTTGGTAAAATAATTGATGTCAAGCAGATTAATTTATATAAAAAAACTATTGCGTAAAAAATCATTAAAATACGTTGGGCTAAGCCTAGAGAACATAAATATTTTGGATCACATGATAAATAAATATTTGATATGTCAGTTTTTCTTGGCAGATTTACGTGATAGTATACAAGATAGACAAGCAATGGCGAGTTTATCTAGTAATAGGGAATTGCGAAGTAAACAACTTAAAGGCTGCAAACTAATTACGTATCATTAATCTAATTGCTGACTGAGATAACTATCCAGAGTATTCCGTGGAAATTTACCTCTTACAAACACACACTACAGCGAAAAAACACAACGTTGAAACCGTGAAGCTAATATTTCATTCAAATATGGCAACCAGAGCCGTTGAATAAATTAATCAAGCGACACATAGACGTAGTGGCAAAGAACTTTGTCCCCTTGAATTAATTAACTTGAGATAAAGCATTGTAAATTGTAATTTATCAACGCGACAGACAGACTGTTCTGCGTTAACTATTTATTTATAGACCCCATTGGCAGAATCCAGCATTTTAGTACTCTATTGACGACACTTTAAATATACTGCCATGCTGGCCTGGCGCCGGTGAAATATTATAGAATGTGTCAGTTATGACAGGAGTCTCGTAAAAGTCGACTAAGGGAGGTTATCTGGTGTTGGTCAATAACACGCACCCGAATGGTGGAGGGCAAACCACCAGCATGCCCAAAGAGGGTCGTGTCAGGCATGCGGTCGATTGCAAGCCCTAATCCAAAGCTTGGATTGTTGTCATGGCATTCATTCACTAGAACCTTTCCGGTATGATGGATGATCTGAATCAACAGGGAGTGGATGGCTAATGTCGGACCGAAATGAACAATCTGAGTCAACCCTAGATTAACTGGGAACATGACTGCTTTAGTATACGGTTAGATTGTAGTAGCCTGTCAGATACCAATACTTCTAGGTCGTAGGGAGCATTGCTGTGGCCGATCTACTCGCTTCCGCGAGATTGACCCCTGCTTCTAATACGAAATACCCACCATACGTGTATTGTTAGACCATTATTATCGAAAATTATTAGTTACGACAGAGAGCGATTTAGTAGCTTATCTCAGCGATAATAAGCCGATCTTGCGGACGAGATAGTTATTAAGTGAGAAAAAGTTGGGCCCAAGAAAGTGCGAGGAGAGACTGATTGAGTCGTCCATTGGCTTACTTTCGAGAGATAAATTAATACGGAACATTGATTAATTTCCTAGTCTTACATGGCACTATGTGCGAGTAACAGAGACATGATATTACACACTTACGACGCCGTAAAATTTATACATATTGTGTTAGTTAGTTAAATATCAATTATATTACGTTCATAAAAGTTACAGATGTAGGCGAGTTAACGAGAAAATGAACAAATTCCGATTTATTTTCGTTACTCATAAACTTATAAGTACTGACGTTCATTACCTATTACTAATTTTTAACATCCGTTGAATGTATGTTAAGGTTGATTTTTAATTGGCTTTTTACAGTAGTGTCTAACCAGATATGCGTTTGAATGAACAAGTTCAAGGCATAATTCGTTTGCGAAGAGGCTCCATTATAATGCTCTGATAATATAATCTAACAGGTTAACCTGTCGCAGCGAACCGCCTGGGTGTGGTCTTTTTTGCATCTTCCGTTCAAACCGGTTCTAGCACAGGCTCAATACGAGCATCTTTATTGAAGCCTTACACTTTTTGTTATGTCTTGCGGTGAAATCTTAATATCGTGTGAATTTATTTTAATTTGTATTGGGTGCACGAAAATTTCAGATTTTGGGAATTGACCCTTTCACACGGTCAAAGAACGAAAATTAAATCATTTTAAAAAATAATTATAGGAGAAGAAGAGGCGTCTCTTTTCGCCCAATACAATGAGATACATTAATAGTTAGTAAACAAATTGTTTATTGAGAATCAATCAATCAATGAAGTGGTGTATCAGTTACCTATGCATGAATAATACACACGATTAAATATTTACTTTATGACGAATTCCAACATATGAAGACGAATTCGTAGATAGAAACAAATAACTTCGCTATTTATAACTGAAATATACATTTATTGTCGGATTGCAATGGCATCTATTTCGAGTTTGGCCAAGCAAATTGCATTCTAGCATTTAAATATAACCATACGTATTAAGTCACGCTAGTTTATCCCCGAAGCTGTAGGCAGAGCAAATCCACATTTCGACAACTATGTTTGGTCATATGTAATAAGGCTATGTAGGAACAGGTACACTAGTGCCCATTGCTTACAAATACTTAAATCGAATCAAAAATAAGTTTATTCACATCTGGTATGGTAACAATACACATCAAAACCTGTGCGTCCGTCAAAACCGGGGAGCATAAGGGAGTGATGGGTTTTCAAAACCCACCCAGGACCCGATCCGGCAACGAGGCATTGACCCCGACACATACATATACAGAAACGCTACTCAAATTTAGGGGACTGCTTAAAAAGTTAAGTGGACACAACCTGTCAGAATGTGGAAAAACGTAAATTTTGACAATACTTAAATGTTAAGCGGGACTCAAACTTTGAATAGCGTTTCTGTATTCGGGGGTAAACGCGTCAAATTCCTACGCCTCGCCAGTGGGAAATAGTGGGAATGGCAAGCCCCAGTCATAGACTAACCTATCATAATCGAGTAAACATAGGTACTTTTATAACCCTTAGTTGCCTTGTAAGTTGTACGACGCCCGGGGGAGTGATCGACAGGGATGGCATTTATATTATGACCGTATTAAATTTGAAAGCGAAGCGGCAAAGACTGAAAGATTCCACTAAAAAATTAAACAAATGAAAAAATAACAATAATAAGGGAGAAATAAAAGATGAGGCAGTTTCATTGATAACAGCGATTTTGTTGAGCATCTATCGATAATGAACACAACGAGTTTTAACGGAAAAATATAATGTTTATGTTTCCGTGTACAATAATAATGTTCATAATATTATATCTTGAGTTAATTAATAATACAAAGATTGTTTTATAAGTGCACAACGTTTGGCATTTAAAGTCAAAAAGGGCTAACTCACCAAAGCGCTAAAAAGGTTAAATGAAGAAACGGCACATGTCGCGTCATAAAATCGGAACAATTGCTACGTAAAGGGGCGACCTTCAATGTTTTTCAAACAATACAATCGTGTCGTCACGGTACGAGTTACGGCGATAAAGAAAACATTGAAACACGACGAATGAAAGTAGATTGTATTTGTTTTACAATCGCAAATGTTTCATTTCATTTGCGCGCAGCCATAGACACGGAATACGATAGCTACTTAAAAGAGACTTGTATTTACTCAAACAGCTGGATTATCTCAAGAAAAATATAGTTTTTCTATCTATAAACTCATCAGATTACGAAATTTATTTGTTGTGAAATGGTTTTCCATTGACACAATTTAAAAACCCCTTAGCCATAGCGTTAGTCACGAGTGACTGAATGCAATAGTATTCTGAGTATCTAAACTATAATTTGGTACTTGGTCTATCCAAATATATAGTATTTTTCAGTCTTAGCTTATTATCTTTATTTTAGCTTATTATCATAAGAAGGTAGATAACATCGATTTGCAGTAATAATATTATTGCTTTAACCGGTTTCAGTTTAATAGTCGTTGTCTTTGTTTCATGTCAACTACGAGTACTTACGTAACAATGTAGGTAATTTGTATAATTATGTCAAATAAAGCTTGTTTAAAGTTGGAGACCCATGTCAATCATCATCAACATTATCATCGTAATTTTCATAGACAAAGGTCTCGTAGAGTAATTTTCGTCAATTACCTTCCTAAGACAAAAACGAAAATACTAGCAGCTACAACTTAAATACTACTTTGTACACCGAAAAATTTCAGCTGAAACTCAAGTCTATCGGATCTTTCACAAAAGTTCACCCAACTAAAACTATGAATATTTTCCAATTAATTAAAACTTGGGCGGCGATTACTGAAAAGTAGCGTCCAACGACTTATTAATTAAGTGTCTAAGGCGTACCGGGGTTCAACAGAGTTACTTCACTGCGAAGTTTCTGGTCCGACGGTCCTATCGATTTGTCTTAGTCGGGCATTGCATGGCTGGCGTAACCGCAGATCTTTGCGGCGAGCTATCGGCATCTGACACTGCAGCAGTGTGCCACATGACAGATTGATATCTTAAGTTTCCTGCTACTTGAATACTGGTAAAAGCAAAAGGTGTGAATATTCAATTCCATAAATTTGCATAGTACTTAACTTAAACTTTACTTAATGTAATGAGCCTCTTTAGAGACAACCTTGTTCAGGAAATGAACCGACTTCCTGTATCAACCAGAAAACATTTTTTTTTTGTTTTTGCTGTATACAAATAAAGTTGTACATGTAGTTATACATTGTATTTATGTATCTGTTGATATGTCATATCCTTTTGCATAATTAGCAATGGCTTATTAGAGTAATCATAATAAATACATTGTTCATCTTACTTATCAATGTCCGACACAAGCTATAAATAGAATCGGTGGAGTATATTTTATTGACGTACTGTTTGCCAAAATATTTACACGAAATCAATTAAATCATGATGCAGAATCAATTTAAGCCAAACACAGCATGACTTAAACTGACATACCTAATATAAACCATTAAATTTAATGTAAAATATTTAAAGTGACCCGTCTCACGTATTTAACGAACGCATGCTCACGCTGAGCATTGTTGAATATACTAAGAAAACAGGATGGGGTTTTGTCTTCGGAATCAAAGAATTATAATTAACTTCAGAAGGTAATCTTTAATAATGCCAATCATTCATTCTATCCACAAAATTCACTGTAACCGCAAATAATTTCGAAGAAGACTCTCCCGGAACTTCGACTTTAATTAACATTTGAAGTGACATTTACAAGACGAACTTAAGGAGTTATGAGAAATGAGATAACTAGTTCAAATCTAATCTATAAAGGTAAGAGTGTGCTCAGAAGTAATTGTATTACGCGTACAAAATTACAGTAGCTCGCAGGCGATACTTAGACAGTAAACCAATTTGAGTTTCATGTTTCAATGCAATAACTATAAATATAGGATTATTGAGAAGTTTTATGGCAAGGCAGGCACGAATATTAATTGAACGCATTATCTTATTATGCATGATTTGATCTTAAAGTGGTCATAAAATGTGGCAATGATTTACCAGTCTTGGTTAAAATTACTTTCATGTGTAATTACTAATGTATTTTTAGCATTTTTGGATGTCTTGACCAGTGGTTTTAAATTCCGAAAGAATGTAGTGGAGATACTGAGTTAGACAATATTCACGGACACCAAACACAAACAAAAGGAAATCACTTTGTAACAAAGATGAATCTGTTTGCTATGTTGCTCTGACTGTGCTGGTGTATACTGCAGCCCGGCTAGCATGACCTCCGAAACACGATATTATAGCGATTTATCGCGTTGAACTTACAAAAATCATTGGATTTTTGACAGTTCAAGGCGATAAATGGTTATATCTTTAACATCAAGCCTTAAACACTTCATCAATTATTCAATTTAGGTTTATTCAAGTGTTAAACTCCAATGATTTTTAACTGTTCAACGCGATAAGTAGCTTTATCATATTGTACTTCGGTGGTGATGCTAGCCGGGTTGGTCCAGCAAGAGATGATAAGTTTCCAGACTCCTATATCCTTTCATCCACGGGCAAGGGCTGTGCCCCAGCATGGTACCAACCATAAAACGGCTTATGATAACCAAAATACAGGAGACAGAATAATTGAATCCAGTTTACACGCTTTACTCAAAAACGGTATATAAAAAGGCGTGATCATTGGATGAATATTATGTAACCTGAAATGATTATGAACAGATTAAGAAATCACGTTACGGTTGTTTTGAAAGTAAGTAATTTCAGTGGTTATTATTTATTGCAGTGATTAATGCAACGATGCAGTTTGATGCAATACTTTTGTACAAGCTAATAATATGCTTACCTATAAAGATGTGTTAAACAGTAGCTAGGTACCTACCTACTTGAAAAAGCCTTGTCCGATTCGATTTAAATTTTTTAGATTATTTCTTGACACATGACTTTTAAGGTAGGTTGGAACACATTATAGAATGTACACTAGTAAAATTTTTACAAGAAAGTCCAGTTGGTTAATTTGGGTAAATAGATATTTTTTATCTAGTGATATCGAAATTTCAATTGTTGTTATCAATTGAAATTTCGATATATAAAGATAATTTTGACAGTTTTGTATAGTCTGATGTGTTATTGAAAATACTTGAACTCGATCATTATCAGGGCAAGAATGCCCTGTTTCCAGCTTATCTAGGGTCGGCGTAGTATGTTTGCTCTCCCAATAATATCGGTTAGACGTCATCAAGCTTTCCACTCCCTTTTGATTCAATATCATCTAAGTATAACACCGGAGAGGTGCTAGTCATGAATGAACGAGTAGAAAGAGGCCGGTAAACGGAGAGTGATTGGGATGACATCGTTCCAATTTACTCAAGGTTTTGATTTTGGCTGCCTGCCTGATAATATGTAGGTAGGTACCTACTGTAAGTTCCAATGAGAATGATTTTTTACATTGTGTTTTCAATTAATTGTAGATAATCCTATTGCTTAAAGCCATTCCGTGAATTGATTAAGTAAAAAAACCACATCAAATGGAGCATCTCGTGGACCAGTTGTTTAACTCATTTTTTATTAACTGATCAAGTGTTTGAACGAGTTACCAAGACTGAAATAAAATCATGACACTGTCGATGTCACGCCACCGTCCAAAAAGGTAAAAACTAAAAATGTTCGGTTGCTCCGTTCTTACACAAAAAGCAGTCGATTGAGAATGACAAGGCAGTATTGTGTTACCCACAAAAGAGAAAAATTGTCTCTCGATTCTGAAGATGTACACAAACACTGTTCTGGTTCATCCAGTTACTGTTGTCGAATATCTGAACGATCCCAAATAAATATAAGATTTCCATGTCCAATTTTTTTTTGTTAACTTTGTTTATTGGTACAGCTGTTGTTAATTAATAGTATGCGACGAACCCGAAACAGTATTTGTTTCTTAGTATCGACGATTTGTTTTACAAAAAAGGTTCCGTGTGGCACTGAAAAGAAACAATCAATGTTTGCACAATTGTCTCTAAACAATAAGAATGGACTTGTTTGTTGGAAACGACCTTTCGCGGCCAATGATTTCAGCATTATGCGGGTTTCTCTGAGACTCTGCGTTGGCTTGCACAAGGCACCAAACTGATTGCACGAATCGCAAACAAGATCTAATTAAATCGTCGATAGATAAAACGGTCATCGTTAGCGAAACGCCACGTAGCGAATGCCTGACAATAGATAAAGGAAAAAGAATCCAGTTACTAACCGTGTGGTAAATACGCTCACTTTGCACTAACACTGTGAAACTACCTGAGATGTTTGCAACATTCCAAAATGCACTCAGATAACTCCTGTCAAACACTGTACCTATATTGGATAACGATCACAGTAAAAGTATTCACACTCGGTCACTCACTGCCACACTTTCGCGGGGGAACACGAAAAAAATCCAAAAAAGACCGTTTTTCACGAAAGTTATTACGCGAATTCGGAGCGAGACGCGACACGATCTCTCCGTCAGCCGTCCGATCGCAGACTACGCGCGCTCGCGTGCGAGAGGAATGCCAAAAACGTTTGAACGGAAATAGTGCGCGTTAGAAAGAGAAGGGACATGGATAAGCGCGAAGTTAGCGGTTTATAAGCAAGAACAGCCAACACATGGTATGGCATTTAGCCTTAACTTTAGTGCAACAAAAACAAATTGATATTTGGCGCGTTTTTGTCGATGACACGTGTAGAATGCAGATAAGATTTTTACTTAAAAGCTTTTGAAGTAGTTGTGTTGTTAGTCATAATAGGCACTCATTTAAAATAGAAAATGAAACAGCATCCTTACTTTCTTAAAAAGTACATGAAGATTAACAAAACGGTGATATTATTAAGAAAGTATGATATAAAAAGTTATTATTACAGTTGTTGGCCGTGTGGTGACGGCAGAGTAGAATACAATTGTCACCACCCCAAATCTCTCCCGTGGGTGTCGTACAAGGCGACTAAGGATAAATCAGTGATCAGGAATGGGCAGCAGCGTTCCTCTTATACCACCTAGCAATGTACTGCGACTTTTGTGCCCGATAAACGGCAATAGGCTCGCCACCTATTACATGGGACCTAACATAATTGGCGAAACGTGGGTGCTAGTTCACCTCTGCCTACCCCTTCGGGGATATAGGCGTGATTTATGTATGTATATATGTATGTTATTACAGTTGCACCTATAATAATTAAGTATTAAAATTTAAATATCATCCATTATCAGTCATCCATCTACATAGTATTAAATATAAAACAAGCAAATAAGTATGTGTGCCTAAGTAAGAATTCAAATAAAATAAAAATTTAGTTTCAATTCCATTTAATTTTTAGGAGTTTAATGGGCACCCATTTAATATTTTATGACAATAGAAGTACGAAGTAATATTATTTGAATGTTGGTAGGTACGCGAGTTCGGGGTGAATGTGTAAAACCAAGCCTTGCATACCTACTACAGGAAAAGAGAGGTCACTCTGGCGCCATAGACGTAGGAAGGTTTGGAATTTGACGGTCTGACACCAACTCATAATAAATTAGAATATTCATTTATATTATAATATACATATACCCAAATAGGGTTGGTGTCAGACAGCCGGCCAGCTGTAAAACCTAAGCCAAAACCTTGAGCAGTATGGATTGGAATGTTGTCATTCCAATCACTCTCTCCATTCCTCGGTCTCTCGACATGGTCCGTTCCGTCTCTTTTCTATACATTCATTCATCACTAGCGGTGTGATTGATGATATGAATCAAAAGGGAGTGGATGGCTTGGTGACGTCTGACCGATATGAATGGAAGAGGAAACATACTGCGCCGCCTCCAGATAAACTGGGAACAGGGTGTCTTTCCCATCAATACACATTCATCTTAATTTACGCCTACCAGTATGTTTTGTCTTCTTCTTATTCATATCATACAAAAAACCGGAAAGGTGGTATGAATAAATATATCGAAAAATGATCGCAAAATGTATTAATGTTTTTTAAGATTGCCTTTAAATTGTTTATTGACATTGTAACAAAAATAACCCACACCGTGAATTACTACCCATGCTAACATAGTCCCATAAAATTATTATAGGTAGTGGTACAAATAAATCGAAATTGTCAAAATTTTCTTATTGCCCCATACAAATTGTTGTGGTTTTGGTTATGGTGGTTCTACCAGTGAAGCAAAATGTATGGAAAAGTCGAAAATAAATGTTACAATTTCGATTTTTGATAGCACCATAGTTTTTTTAAGGCAGTTGTTTTATATGTACGAAACTTTGAAAAAGGGAAAATCATAAATTTTTTATGTCCTGTCTAGCACTGACTAGGTCTATGGACACCGGACGCCCGGGAAAAGTTCTCCACTCGTTTTTGTTCCGAGCCGAGGGCTATTCGGCCGTTTCAGAATATTTTTTTATGTTTTAGAGTTACACCGTTTTTACGCGAGAGGTGTGTTTTGGCTTTCATATCAGGGTAGGCATATCAGAGTACGCCAGAGCTTTAGATTCCTACGCGCAATATAGCTCAGCCAAGAAAGATCGAAATGAAAACACACCAATGATTACTTGACGAGGAAAATGGTGATAATTTTGCATTAGGAAATTCTCTCAGGCAACGCTGAACTAACACTTAGTGCCGCACTCAGAGACGTCAATTAACTTTAATGAGTAGGTATTTGATGTCAAAATTTCTCATTCAATTCTAGACCATAGGCCCGGCAAGAATACCGACTAGTTTTGAATTGTCATTTTTTGACGTTAAGTACTCATTAACGTTATTTGTCGTCTCTGAGTGCGACAGTTAGATTGTAATAGAACGAATAACCAGAGCAGAATACAATATAATTGTCGTCACTATCTCTCCTGTGTCAGACACCCTGTGATTATATTTTCTTTGTAAAACTTTTTCTTACATTTAGGTAATGTTCAAATCATAGTAAATCATAACACAATCTAATACATATATTTAAACTACTGGGTAAAGTGCTGTGCAATGCTGGGGGGCATATAATGTTATGAAGGTTTTATTTATTTATTTATTAAGATCACCAACAAGTTCACATTAACACAGTTAATGACAGTTTGGAGTGATTTGTGCGTGTTTGTGTGTGTGTGTGTGTGTGTGTGTGTGTGTGTGTGTGTGTATTACGAAGTGTATTTCTATGAGAAATTCTAAATTAAACTT
This sequence comes from Cataclysta lemnata, assembly GCA_963931975.1. Classification (NCBI taxonomy): domain Eukaryota; kingdom Metazoa; phylum Arthropoda; class Insecta; order Lepidoptera; family Crambidae; genus Cataclysta; species Cataclysta lemnata. The sequence continues at coordinate 1,635,611 of OZ008354.1, read as the reverse complement.
AAAACTTAAATTTAATTTAAACTTAAATTCCTTTGGGGAAACCGTTTTTTCTTCTCGTTTCCAGTATTTAACGTTATTTCTTTGACGATTCATGAGTGTATGTAATGATATCTTATATGAATAAACCATATTTTCATTTTCTAATACCAACTAGGCTTCTAAATATGCACAAAAATATGCACTATGTGTAGCTAGCTACATGCAGATTGCAGGTGCATTATTTTGAAAGCGCTCGCAACACATTCGAGTGGTCGCCACTCGAAGCACTCGACCGCTCTCGGCCGACTTTGAACAGGGCTCGGAGGTACATTTCGCCGTTTTGTCGGAGTACCCGGATAGCCATGTCGCTGTAACTTGCAAATCGTGCTTGGCATAAAATGGCCAATCGTAAATTGTCAGACATTTTATAAAACTTTTTTAGTCGGTTATAATTGGCGAAACGTTAATTCACCTAAGCCCACCCCTTTGGGGATTGGTAGATGCAACATCATGTGGGGTTGTTACAAACTGTGATAATTGTTTCCTTACTTGAGTTTATGCCTTATATGAAAATGCAAGGTAAGAAAATAGATTGAAATATAGTGTACGTAGGTATAAAAACAAACGACGCCATTGTTTCTGAAATGTTACAAGGGTGATGCCTTAATTTATGCCAAGAGTTTGTTTCGTTTTATTATCGAAACTAGGCAAGTCCATAAAGCGAGCCCAACGAAATGTTCATTTTCCCTTTCCGCTTTCTGGCAACACTGCACAATGAATTTATTTTTGTAACGGCGATGTTTACGGTGGTTTTCATTCTTTTTGTTTCCTTGAACGAGTGTGTATTTATGTGCTGTTTATTGAGATAACGTTTTTGCTAGGAAGTGACCGCTGTTAGCTGGAATGGTACGAAGTTATTTATCGAGCTCTAAAAGGACGAGTGTTGCCGCAAGCGAAAATAATGCTCTTTTGGGAAGTAAAGTAGGTTAATAGGGGCACAAATAGATGATACTAACTAGAAGACAACATTCATGCTTAAGTTTTATTTATTTGTGTGTAAATTATAGAAAAATACAATCAACAATATTAAAAGATATACTACAATTAGGGTTTCGGTTAGCGACCTTGCGGAAACAGAGCAAACATGAATAACTATTTTAGTAAGTTATTGAAGTGACCCTTTAATACCCCTACTCATTAAAAGTCACAAAGTCTCTTCTTACGTAGTCTCATCTTAGGGATCTATGGGGATGGGAACAGCTATACTTGAAGTTTTTCCGCATGCAAGAATCAGAAATGAAGAGATTCGTGAGAGTAGAGAGAAAAGGGACTGAATGGCTCGATGACGTCTGACCGATATGAAAATACTGACCCCAGATAAACTGGGAACAGAAAGAACCGAGCCGAATATTTCCATTACCGCACAGTTCTTGCTGCACAAAGTTGATCACAATGTTTACTTTAACATAAACTTTCCAGACGAGGTTACAGAGGATGCCTCGTATATTCGGAGTTCCAGCAAAGAATGTTACAGCACCAAGTTCGCCGCGGACTGAAGTCTGCCTGAATGGACCAACAAAAGCTTGCCTCTTTTGTGAGGTTGGCGCTACACGGCACAGGAAAGCGTTTTCATTGATCCTTGATGAATTATCGTTGTTCTACTATTCTGCTTGTTTATTTTCCTCTCCTGCTCCCAAATATTTGAGCCCATAACGGTTCATTGAAGCACTGTAAAATATTTGCTGCTATTCAATATTTTCTGCTGATTCTCAAGGTCTGTAACATTTATAGGCTCACCGACATAGCCCGAGCGGACGTTAAGTAGCAGTGATCAGGGCAAGGGTACATTGCGAAGAGGATTGACGGCCGTTGCGGCGGAAAGGTCCTCGAATGGGAGCCATGCACTGGGAGGCTCAGCACTGGGAGCCCCCCACAAGGTGGACCGATGATCTGGTGAAGGTCGCGGGAAGCTGCGGTTTGGTTTAGAGATCCTTGGGGGAGGCCTATGCCCAACAGTGCGCGTCTCTCGACTAATGATGATGATGATAATCAAAATCATGCTGTAACTAATAGTAATATATTATGTTACCCTGGTGGTTCAAATTAATTACTATGCAAAATCGCTTCCGCTTGTGACCCTGTGTCGCCTCCGCGCAGGCTGCGTGAGAGGCCATGGCTTTGTTGCTGCATCCTTTGAGGAGCGTGCCGCATTGTTCTTTTGAGGCGTTTTACGCTGAGAATTAGTGACGTACCTACCCTATTAGTGTACTGGTAGACTTTGTTAGTGACGTCACTCATTACGGTATCGTTAGTTGGTTAGCAGATAACTATTCAATGCTCACCGCCTCAATATTGGTTTGACGGATGGTTTGTCATGTACATAGAGTGTATTATGTCGAGGACTCAGGAGTATAATGTATCTTAATCAATTCTTATGATTTAAAAAAATTGTTTAAGTTAGATATTTTCATAGAAATGCACTTCGTAATACATAAAGCTTAAGTTACACCATCCGTTCGTAAACTACCAGGAGGCCTTGTCTGAGAAGAATGGGCAAGCAACTCAGCAAGCTTGTTCCTCCATTTACATGAAGTTTTATTTACATTAACACATTCCATCCCGGCTAGCATGACCATCGAAACACGATATGATATATGTAGCCATTTATCACGTTGACCTGTCAAAACTCCATAGATTTTTGCCAGTTCAATAAATGGCTATATCATATCGTGTTTCGCTGGTCATACTAGCCGGGCTGATTCCCATATCTCGCTATATTCTTCCATCCATAGGGAAGGCCCATGATACAGCAGTGCAGGGACATTGAAGTATGATGATGATGATGTTGATTCATACATACCTTACTAGAAAGATAAGGCACGTTAAGCCGTTGGTCCCGGCTGCATCTGCAGCCGTTAGTTCCCACCAACCCGCACTGGGCCAGCGTGGTGGGTTATGGCCCATTCTCCCTATATTCTTCCATCCATAGGGAAGGCCTGCTGGTGATGATAATGATGATGATGATGAGGTGAGAGCGAGGGGTATACCAGCTAAATCGCTATATACATTACTAAAAAAACCTTGCGTTGTCTAGAACTTAGGTACGTAAGTTCTATACTGGAGCGTGTCTCAAAGGCGGCTCTTACAGGATCTCACGAAACATGGCAGAGAGATTCACAAGTCCCAGTCACTGCCACTGACCCACTCTGCCACACTATGGGCCCGGCACCCGCACGGTTAATCCATGGAAAGCTGACAGTTTTCGTCTCATACTCGTATTACTTTATTAGAGGTTCAATACCGCCAACGTCGACCAAGCAACACTAAATAACCTAGTCGTTTCACGCCTTCTTTAAAAACTCGACGAGCAAACAAAACAATAAAAGGTTTAATTTATAGCCTAGGAAGTGTTCCGTTTAATTTTATTGCCGTGTTATCTGTAAAGCGGGCAGTTAACTGACCAAATGATAAGGATCATCAACCATTATTAGGACTCGAAAATTTACGAGTAAAGACTGTGAATGGAAACCCGATAGTCTTCAAGCTGGCCTTGGAGAAAAAAAAATAACGTAGAATGTGCCAGATCAGACTCATTTCAGGTGTATCGTAAAAGTCGACTAAGGGAGACTGCCCAGTGTAGACCAATAAGCATCTTGGGGCACCCGAAAGGTGGCCGGCAAACCACCAACAACGGCATACCCAAAGAGGGTTGGTGTCAGGCAGCCGACCGGCTGTAAAAACTAAGCCAAAACCTTGAGCAATATGGATTGGAATGTTGTCATCGCAATCACTTGCCGGTGTGATGGATGATATGAATTATGAATCAAAAGGGAGTGGATGGCTTGATTGAACATCTGACTGGTATGAATGGACAAGGAAATATAAGGGATCCAATATAATTCCGCCGATCCAATATAATCTAGGAACAGGACAGGAAGAAGGAGAATACTTAATAGCTCCATGGATCCCGGGTCCATTAGTCCTTGGGGAAGTCAGCAGCCTTCTCAGATCGAAGAAATTATAATATAAAATTCTAAAAGCCCGTAAATTTATATTACATACATACATACATAAATCACGCCTATATCCCCGAAGGGATAGGCAGAGGTGAACTATCACCCACGTCTCGCCAATTATGCTAGGTCCCATGTAATTTATATCAACAAAATAATAATTCATTTACTGCCGCTCTCAAAGACGTCAATTAACTTTAATGAGTACTGTGAATGTCAAAAAAAATCTTTGAAATCTACTAGACCATAGACCCAGCAAGAATAGCGACTAGCTTTTATTTTTTATTTTATTAGACACATAACAGAGTACAGCTAGGAAAGAACAAAGATAATATACAAATATGTGAGTACTAAACTGCACTAAACTTTTGAATTGTCATTTCTTGACATTAACTGCCTACTCATTATCATTAATTGACGTCTCGGCGTGCGGCAGCTATAATAACTGAATCTGATATTCTCTCCAAATATTCGTTTGAAAGGTACTGGATGTACACAGTTTTTACAGAATCTTTACCATCGGTTAAGTTTGGGTTTTTGTCCAAATTAGAATACAATCGATATTATAAAACTGTCATCAAATACTGACCATGCTGTTACTACCATAACAACGAAAAGTATAATATTCATTACGACAAATCCTCGTCCATCCATTACCATACCAACCCTCCCGGACCCCATAATTTACACCTCCGAAAGCCTTTATTCGGTCCATCATTAAGTTAATTATATCTGGACCATTTATCAAACGGACCCAGGTGGGTTCCCTAATAAATTGTTTTGCACAATGTGGCCCCTAATTAGGGGACGCCGCATAGGCGTAATTGTTAAAGCATGGATAAGCATATGCTCTTGTAGCCAGTAAAATAGATAAGTTTTTGTATGCTTATACGCCAAGTCACTTTCTTTGCTGCCAGTTAAGTAGATAAGCGTTTCTCTTAAATGCCAGCCAGCAGTGATATCGTCATAAGCCATTGGATTAGAACGAATTAAAAATGATACTTCGCGTAGTTTCTGTCAATCTTCTTGTAAGGACCTAAGCTAAGGACTTTACAGCATCTACTGGATTTTTTGGGGAAGGCGAAGATCTTGTCCCCAAGCCTTGCAGTCGAGTACTCCCTGTGAAGGTCGCCCTGTGAGGCTCTCCCTGTGTGGCTCTGTGAAGGGCGCCGTATATCTCCCCCATCTCCCGAGGGAGATATACGGCCGCGGAGAGTCTCACAGGGCGCCCGAGTCGGAGCTTGGAGCGGCAGGCCTGAGGGTGTCTCTAAAGACGCGGACCCCGGCTCAGGCGTGCCATGTATTGGATGGGGGATTCTATCAATCAGAACCTCATCTTCTTTATAGATCTCGTGGTAAGTTAGTAATCTTAAGAGCCTACCAAACGTTAAATCTTTGATGAAAAACCTGTTAATGTGGTTTAGTTTTACCCTTTCATACATTTCGGTCAGCCGCCATGAAATTTTATTTCGTGGATTTATGTGGTGGATTTATGTTTATGTAAATCCGCAAAATCTATAAGACCGTTCACTATTGCGAATTAGAAGACTTTGACCTTAACAACCGAACGGCGTTTCTAGGACAGAAATAGCAATACGTCCCTTTCAACCCAACTGTAAACAATTAATTTACAATACAATATATAACGTCATTATTGATAACTGCTCCCTTATCCCGACATTCGACCGTTCCACCCAATAAACAAGGTCGACATTCGAACGAAGAGGAGAATTGATTACTTACTTCCACCCTCACCCCAATAAACGTCCAACGGATATAGAAAGCGATTCAATACTATCGACTCTTGCGCAGAACGAACGGAAAGCTTGACAAAGCTATCTGAATTTCGGACGAGGGAGCTGCAGCCTTTAGGGCTAAGGAAACAAGGCTCAAATTGACTTACATTCTCCAGAATATAGTGGTAGATCTAATTTTGGTCACTTCGTAGCAAAGTTGGTTTTCGTATTTATAGAACTTCCATTAGCTGAGTTGTATGTGAAACAATTGTCCGTAAGAACATTACCAGATGAGCATTGGAAGCAGGATGTAGTTTATAAGAATGGAATTGTCTTTCTAAATTTAAGCTGGTCTCCGTTTTTTTATTCTTCACATCTTTTCAGTCTATCTGGGGTCGGCGCAGATATCGGTCATACGTCATCAAGCCATCCACTGATTCATATCATCCATCACACCGGAAAGGTCCTAGAGATGAATGAATGTATAGAAAACAGATGGAAGGGACCATGTCGAGAGAGCAATGAACCGAGAGAGTGATAGGGATGACAACATTTATTCCATACTGCTCAAGGCTTAGGTTTTACAGTCGGCCGCCTGCCTGACACCAACCCTCTTTGGTTTTGTATGCTGTTGTTGGTGGTTTGCCCTCCACCATTCGGCTGCCTCAAGGTGCTTATTGGTCTACACCGGGCAATCTCCCTTAGTCAACTTTTACGACACTCATGGGATGAGTCGGGTCTGCCCTATTCTACGTTATCTGTTCGCTCCCAGGCCAGCATAGAAGACATCGATTCTCATGACTATAAAAATGAATGCAGCAATCGATATTCAGTTCTCACGTTTTCCATTTATTAAGTTGTACTGCCGACTAATCGCCCCCTTCCCAAACAGAGGGTTGGTCGCGCCTTGCGCCGACGCGTGCCGACAATATCCTGTGTTTTTGTCCGTTTGTCTGTCACTTTTGATTGGTGACAAGCGCGTGGCTTTATACGTTCTTTATTACTAGGCTATGAGTGTGTTTTGATGGCAGAGCGGGAAACAATTTGACGGGAATGGTTAAAGGTGAATAGAGTTTTGAGAAATACGTCTTCAAAGTTTCGGAGAAACATGCATACATAAATCACGCATATATCCCCGAGCGGATAGGCAGAGGTGAATGAACACCCACGTTTCGCCAATTATGTTAGGTCACAGTAATCGGCGGCGAGCCGATTGCCATTTATCGGGGACCAAAATTGCAATACATTGCTAGGTGGTATAAGAGGAACTTATTCCACAGTTTGACCGCACCTAACTTCCGTAATAAGGACTGTTTGTCGAGTCGGAGTGACGCGCGACTTATCCAAGGCTCAAGGGACACTCAAAACAAGCTCTGTATGATTGTTTCTTGCTGTGTTTCCTACGTTAATTGTGTTTGCGCAGTCAGTCAGCTAGTTGGGAGTTCCGAATTCATTACGGAATCAATTAATAGTTGGTTCCCGATTCAGTACAATTATATTTGCCCGGAAGATCGTCTTGCACGAGGAACTAAAACAATATCGGTGGTAAGTACAGGTTCAAACGGGCGATTATGTATTTACCTTTATGATGCCTGACGTTTCAGCCGGGTTGCACCGACCTTTTTTAATAATCGTGCCACGCGAAAGTTTTGTTAGAAGGCAATATTTACATTAAGCCTCCTTATTAGTATTTATGGTTTAAAGTGTTTTTATAGTATTGACGTCTTGTAAATAATCAAATAAAATAACACACGATTATCGGTTCGGTCGCAACATGTAATGGTTTTATTTATAGTTCTTAGATTTTAATACCGATATTCAACATGGTAGCAGAGCGTATAATTCGCTAAAATAGTTAATTGTAGGGTTGCGATCCACAACATAAAAGAAGAATAATTTCAGAAAACCGAATAAAAAAAAATGACCATGGTAACAGAAAAACAATTAAATATAAAATTTGAAAAACAATTAAATGATGAGAAGAAACTGAAACTAAATGAGGAAACTGAAACGGACGAATTAGAAAATGCATTTTTAACGGGTGTGTGCGGTAAAAATGGACACAAGTCGTTTCAATGCAGAACTCAAGGTCAGCAGCAGCAGAAAGGAAACCAACGACGACGCGCCTATAGAGGACAACGTGGAAGAGGACGTCAATTCCAGAAGAAGATAACAAAGGAATCTCCAGCTGAGGTTGAAGATTTAGAATGTTCTTTTATTTTTTGTACGGATGTAGAAGCATGTAATAACGTAAGTCATGATAGTAATAGTATTGAATTTATCGTAGATTCGGGATGTACAGAACATCTCATTAATGAAAAATATATGAAATACATGTTTGATGTTACAGAAGTAAATAATGTAAGAATTTTAGTAGCAAACGGGCAATATGTTACTACAAATAAGAGAGGAAAATTAAAAATAGCGTATCAAAATTCAAAAATAACTGTTGAGGCACTCATTGTCAAAAATATAACTTTCAATTTGCTATCTGTACATAAAATGGTAAGTTTTGGCTTTAATATAAATTTTAATAAAAACAATGCAGAGATTTTTAGAAGAAACATTTTTATTACTGCTGAATGTAAAAATAAACTTTATAGAATTAATGGTACAATCTGTAATGATGTTGCGTGTAATGTAGCAAAAGAGAGTAATGAATTATGGCATAAGAGGTTAGGCCATTTGAATAGAAAAGGGTTAGGTATAATGAATTTGCCAATATCTGACAGGATTTGCGAACCCTGTATTGAAGGCAAAGCAACGCGAAGTCCGTTTAAACAAACAGCAAGACCGAGGTCTACAATGATTGCAGAAATGCTCCATACGGACATAGCGGGACCAGTAAGAAATATTGGACCAAATGGTGAGAAATATTTTATGACCATTATTGATGATTTTTCGCACTTTTGTGTTGTATACATTTTGAAGTATAAGTCCGAAGCGACTCAAAACTTACTAAACTATATAAGTGAATTAGAAAATAAATGCGGAAATAAAGTTAAAAGAATAAGGTGTGACAATGGAGCTGAATACACAGCAAATTCGATTAAAGATTTTTGCAGGCAAAAAGGGATAAGTTTGGAGTACACATTACCATATACTCCACAGCAAAATGGCGTTGCAGAACGCATGAATAGAAGTTTATACGATAAAGCACGTACACTTTTTGCAGAGACAAATTTACCAAAACATTTATGGTGCGAAGCCATAAGATGCGCTGCTTATCAATTAAATAGATGTCCATCACAAGCTATTAAATATAAGACACCTTGTGAAATGATGTACGGGAATAAGGATATGTCAAAGCTACGAGTATTTGGATCTAAGGCGTGGGCAACAATAATACCCAAAGAAGATAAACTTAGTAATCGTGCACAAAGTACTCGAATGGTTGGTTACAGCAAAGTTGGATATAGATTATGGGACCCAGAAAATGACAAGATAATAATATCGAGAGATGTGAAATTCAATGAAAATGATACGAAATATTGTGAAAAGGAAAATAAAGTGGAAAACAGAAGAAATGAAATAGAAGACATAGAGGATAAGATAGAGACAATAATAGACAATAAATCAGAAAGAGAAGAAATGACAAACGCAGAAGAACAAAGACAAGAGATAAAAAGTACGAAGTCAGGAAGAAAGGTTAAACCACCAACTCGCTATGATGATTATGAGACAAATATTGTATATGGCACAATAGCTGATGAAGGCTTCAGCTTACTGACCGATGCTCCAAATACATTCGAAGCAGCAATTGATAATCAAGATTGGAAGAACACAGTTGATAAAAAGTTAAAAGATTTAGAAGAATTAAAGCAGTTTGAAGAAGCAAATTTACCTATAGGAAAGAAGGCAATATATACACAATGGTTTTTTAAAAGAAAGAGAATAAGAGAATTAAGGCAACAAAAGAACTTGGAATACTTTTTAGAAAATCAATGGAACAAAAATATATTGCTTTGTCTACAGTACAGTGGCTAGCAAATTTCAAAACTTAGTTAGGGAAAAATTAACAAATTGTTTTCATAATTTTATGTATGATATGTTAATGTGATGTGTTAATTTCGAAATTTATTTTATGAGTTATGTAAACTTTATATTGTTATAGTTGTTAGTATAATGATAGTTTAATTTTCAGTTGATTGTATTTAATGTAATTATTGAGATGGGGTGTTAGAAGGCAATATTTACATTAAGCCTCCTTATTAGTATTTATGGTTTAAAGTGTTTTTATAGTATTGACGTCTTGTAAATAATCAAATAAAATAACACACGATTATCGGTTCGGTCGCAACATGTAATGGTTTTATTTATAGTTCTTAGATTTTAATACCGATATTCAACAAGTTTAAAACTGAATATCGGTGCTATTACAAAAAGTGTCAGAGTTTTTGGTCAATAAGTTGTGTGTGACTCCCTGTCATCTGATTTACCTAAGAGCTTGTAAACAATTGGCGCGATGCGAATTCGCAACGTAGAAAACGACAACATAAATGTCGCTTTCTGCGATGCGATTTGGTGCGGCAAGGCAGCGAAACAAAGAAGAATGAAATTTAATAAATGGCAATAGGCTGGCCACCTATTACATGGGACCTAACATAACAATGCGTGGGTGCTAGTTCACCTCTGCCTACCCCTTCGGGGATAAAGGCGTGATTTATGTATGTATGTATGAAATTTAAGCGAGTGCCCGATGCGAATCAATAAGCAAGGTTTTGCGATGCGTCGTCGCGTCGTAGTTTTATGTACAAGCCCTTAACACTTTTTAAACAAAACAGGCCTACCGCCTAACTCGATTGCTGACGATTGCTATATATCAATGCACTGCTTACGGCTATAGCAGCCATCCTGAACTTTTAGGCGGTACGGATTTTGTGCCAAATTCATACGAAATCATTCGGTGATCATTTGTTCAAAGCTATCGCTGATAGTTTAGGTACATTTGGTGCGAAATGACAGCATAACGTCATAAACTATAGCTTTTGCTTTAGCAATCGAGTTAGGCGGTAGGGCCCCTGATCTCTTAAACGCTTTTTTGTAATAGCACTGTATGTAATTTCCGATTTGACTCTAGACGTGTTAGGTATTTATAATAATCATAATTGTCATGACTGGTTTGGTCGAAATTACTCTCTATCGGCCAAGAGGTCCTCGATTCGTGCATATGTTCGTGTGATGGACACAGACATTGGTTCTCACGACTGGTTTGGTCGAAATCATATTCTGAATAAACCATATTTTCATTTTCATTTTCATATTACTATCCAAGCCAAGAGGTCCTGGGTTCTGGGTAAACATTGTGCCTCGAGTCATGGTTTGCATAATTATAACATAGAAAATATAACTACATTAACATAAACAACCATAACTGGAAAACGAATGTCTGTACTACGTTTGAAGTAACAGTGGGCTTGCCAGCTTCGATAAGTCTCTTCGTATACATCAGTATTAGCGAGCAAATCTAGACAGTAGACTGCTGACCGCAGAGCTACAAGCAAACCCCATTAGCCCACACAGGAGATGCGTTGTTCTGCTTAGATACCTGTCAGAGGACTGGATAAATTAACAACCGGTCTATGTGCCTAATGTAGCATTTGCGTCTCTACACAATTTTGTGACCTAGCAAAAGTTATTTAAAAGGGATGGGTGACCAAATTTTAATGTCTCCGTAAAAACTTCAGATACGTTAGATTATAATCTATCTCGTAAGATAATTTAACGCATAATTTCTGAATAGTTTAGGTTAGGTTAGGTTAGCAAGTTGGGCTTTTTTAAAAGTTATCAGATACATTGTTACAGTTCACAAGTTTCAGAAAGTATACACAGGTAGATGATAATCTTACGGTATTTACAATTCTACGGTAACATATTTTTTCAACCGCCTCCGCGGTCTATAGACCGAACCACTATAGTGGTTTGCCATCGGAATTTAGATCCAGAGGTTCCGAGTTCGATCCCCAGGGAATACAAAGATTGATGGTAGGACTTCTTTCAAATCCGCCTGGCTAGCTAACACCATGTTATCAAATTATTATTAAGGCGACAGAGCCTTAATAATAATTTTAACAGCATTATTGTGTCCCGACAATTGTGAATTGTCTTGTGCCCCTCTGTGGTTGTGGGTTCCATCCAGGTGAAGCTCGATTCCATCTTCATGAGATGAAGGACAAGAGCTTCTCTGTCTAGCATAAAAAATATATCTTCACCAGATGGCCCTACTACTGATAAATTGTTACAATTCTCAATTTTTCAAAAGCTTACAATTTCGCGAAATAGAATATCTAACGGTATTTACAATTTTACGGTAACATTATTATCATATGTGTGTCTTGAATTCGAAACAGTCCGAACGTCTTGGGGAAACAGTTTTCGAGTAGGTATTCGTTCCCGTAGCGGAACGAACGCGAGGTTTAATTTCCCGAAACAAAAAGTCCATGACGCACAAAGGCTGACTTATGGTCGGAAAATAATGCCGGGCCCCGTGAATCGGCCGCTAATATTGACGCCCGTTATTTATTAGTCTGCGCTTCGGGTTTTTTTCTGTAGCCAGAGCCGGCGTAGAAGTTATGAGGCTGTTGGCTTGGGAGGTTACGTTTTTGGAAATAACGTAAGGGAATCTATTGGTCTTTGAACAACACAACATGAAACTGACAACGCTGCTGTATGAACATTTATTTCTTTATTTTAGACAGGGAAGCTCTCGCTCTTCATCTCACCTCAAGCTCAATGATAAGTGACGATAAGAGCCGAAGATGGAATCGAGTTTCACCTGGAACCCTTGTAATACTTGTATTTTTTCCTGCTTATGTGTTCCTATATAATAATAATTTAGATTTCCCCCCTTCTACCTAATATACCTAATGGTGACAATAAAATAAAAACAACCAGTTGGACAGTAGTAAATTTATAATTTCAATTTAATACAAATTTAACACAATTTATAATTTAAAATTTACATAAGCGGTAATTAAAAGAACCAAGACCAAGGAGTTCGGGTGGAGTCGTTCTGGTCGATAACGAGTGGGACGAGTATATGAATCTAAATTATATTAATCTGTCTATATCTATAGAAGTCTATCTTTATCTCCGAGCCTTCAGCCGCCTGGTGGTTAGTAAGGTACCTGACAGAGAAGTGTAGTAGGGAGTAGCAATTCCTCACAAGATTACCCGCTAGGTCCAGTCCACAATCAAGACAGCTTTAACTGGAGTCTCTTTACTCGTACCAAAGGACCCTTTCGGGTCAGTGACACAGTATGTATTCCTTTTAATAACAGCTGTTATTCGGAGAACAACTTGCTTGCTCCGATATAATATTTATAAAATTCTTCTAAGATTTGGAAAATTCCACCAAGATAAGAAGACCATCAAAAATTTACAGCGTCTAGCTAGGAATTTTAAAACGGAATGAATTCCACTTCCGAATTTCAAAATAAGCGCTCGTCATTGGCCGTATAGTTTGACAATCGAATCCTGAAATTTTGTAAGGCTACTAGGCCGGACTAGGGCAACGATTCTGTATCATACAGCCAAGATAACATTGACAAATTGACAATTTCTTCGATCTCTAAAAAATCTATTCTAAGGGAATTTTAGGCAACAAATGTGACCACTGAAGACCTAACGAAACCTAAACGCCGAATAAATACTAAATAAAATCCTAACCTGCCAAAATACAACATTATTGTCTGGAAACCAAGGAAAAAGTAAAGTAATATTTTTTATAACACTTGGGGGTTATATAACCACCCAAACCAAGCAACTCTTATCTGAACTTTTTCCTTTTTTTTTTTTTTATAAGTCCCCAATTATGCCAATTTCTCTTTGCAAACCCAAAATTATTATGACAACTAATGTCATTGTCACTGTCAGTCAGTTTGTCAATTTTGACTTTGACGACTTTGACAAGTGACAAAATGACAACGTTACACCCTCAACCACAGAAGGGCTGGCTATCTTTCGACAATTGTCAGAACACAATAATGCTGTTAACATTATTATTATGGCGACAGATTTTTATAAGACTAAGTACTAAAACCCTTGCACATCCCCCTTTCCTATTAATAATCTCCCTTCATACCTTGATCATCACTCATCATCATCTTCATGCCTAGTTCCAAGATCGTCGCATCGGCGCAGTATGTTTCCTCTACAATTCATATCGATCAGACGTCATTGATTTATTTACTGCTTTCTAGTTCATATCACCCACCACGGCAGACAGGTGCTAGTGTTAAAATGCATAAAAAGGCCTATGTTTACCTAGAGATCGGCCATATTCCAATTCACTCACGTTTTCGAATTAGGTTTTACAGCTGGTCACTTGCCTCCACAGTTCAGCACTTGTGGTATGAATACTAACTATATGACGGACAAATTTAAATATTTATAATAATGATATGTATAAATATCTCGAGACTCGAGAACAAATGTCTGTTTTTTGAGATTTGCCTCTATCAAGATTCGAACCTGGGACCTCTAGTCGACTTCCACGATCTTGTTCTCTGTTAAGTAAGAAAATGCAGTATCCGTTCTGTAATCCACTCTCAAATCGGGGAATCGTAAAATGAACGTTGCGTTTTGTAATACCGCGCGTGATATCAGATATGAAGCTACAAGAATGTCCGCACTTTGGTATTCTGGTCGCTCCCTTGACCTGGCGGCTTGAATACGCTTACCATAATCACTGTAAAGGTCTTGGCCAGTAGGGTAACTTCTAGCTTGGAGGTCAAAGGTTGGTCAAAAAGGGGGTACAGGAGGGAGTCGTCGTTTTATAAAATTTGATCTAATCTCGTACATTTTCAGTTTCTTTTTCAATGTCTTAACCAACAACGACCTCGTTAGTGAAAGACCATTTTTCTTAATTAATCTCCAAGCCATGTGGTGACGGGCGACAAGAATAAAATTGTCACCATCCCCATCTATCCAGCGGGTACAAGGCGAATAAAAGTTAAGAGAGTGATGAGTTAAGGGCAACACGTTCCTCTTATACCACCTAGCAATAAACTGCTTACGTGCCCGATAGACGGCAATAGGCTCGCCCCACCTATCCTCTAATTGGCGAAAAGTGGGTGTTAATTCACCTCTGCCTACCCCTTCGGGCATATAGGCGTGATTTATCTTGTATATATTTTTCACTTTCCCTTTCAATCGGTTGTAGCTTGGTGACTTTTGAAACCAATTTGCTCCTAACGCATGTGATGGAAACAGTAATTTTTTTCTACATTAATTAGAGAACCTATTACTAAGTCATTTTTGGTTTTTTACGCGACTTATAAATTGAATCGAAGCACATTTCAGAACACCATCAGTGCATAATTATATGCATGACTTTTCTAAAACTAATTTTCTATTCTTTGCGCGTCTTGTTTTAACTCTCCTTATCCCACAGGTGACGTCAGCAAAACATGTCTTCTCTTCCATCAGGCTTCTGTCCAGATTCAACCCAGTATTCAATTCAAAAGATTCGAATTAATTTTTTCGGTCATTACCACACCAAAAACGCTTGGATCACTTGGAAATGTACTACTGTCTGCACGTTAGCTACTTTCCGCGTAAGCTCTGTAAACATCAGGGACTAATCGATGAATATTAGATGTTTTATCGGTCTCACGTTCTAATCCGTCCGAAGGAATCCATTGGGCTGTTTGAATAATGGCCTGACCGCTTACCAAAATAGACGTGTGGATATTGACACGGGTTAGGTTAGTATACGTATTGAAATTTCTAATACGCTACATGTATAATTATATAGCTATAGTGCGACAAGTTCGTGCGCGACCTTCCTGCGGGGCGGGAGACAGTGGCGGGGACGCGGCACTCTAGATGTTGGCGGGGGCGGATGATGCGGGAAGGAGGGAAAACTCGTGCAATACAGCATACAATACCCCAGCCCCCCCAACGTCTCTCACCCCCCAGGAAGGTCGCGCGCGAAGTTGTCAGAATATAACTGCATTGTCTATAAACTGCAGACTAGCTCTTATCAGCTAGGAATGCAGATCGCATCAGTGACGTGTGTTGAAGGTAGATCAGAATACGATTGTCACTATCCTCAATCTCTTCCGCGGGTAGCCGTGTGGTGACGGCAGAGTAGAATACAATTGTCACCATCCCAAATCTCTCCCGTGGGTGTCGTACAAGGCGACTAAGGATAAATCAGTAATGAGGAATGGGCAGCAGCGTTCCTCTTATACTACCGTCCTGACAATGTACTGCGACTTTTGTGCCCGATAAATGGCAATAGGCTCGCCACCTATTACATGGGACTTAACATAATTGGCGAAACGCGGGTGAGAATTCACCTCTGCCTACCCCTTCGGGGATATGGGCGTGATTTATGTATGTATGTATGTCTTCCGCGGGTGTCGTACAAAGCGACTAAGGGTAGAGATAGCGATGAGTAATGGGCAAGCACTTATAGCAGCTAGCAATATACCTACTGCGACTTATGAGCACGATATATGGCAATAGGCTCGCCACCTATTACATCGGACCTTTTGCGAAAAGTGGGTGTTTAATTCACCTCTGCCTTCCTCATTAGGAGTATAGGCTTGATTTATGTATGTATGTAAACTAGAAAGGAGTAATTACGGATGTGATACATTACGGATGAGATATTTTAAAATATCTCCTCCATACCTCCGAAATCCTGACCTACCCCACCCCCATGCCCAACATCTGTCCACAGCATGTGTTAATTAGCCACACGACAATACACAATTTATCACCAGACCCGCCGGGATATTAATTCGATACAAACTGGCCAATTATTACGAACCAATAACAATTTATTGTTTCCAAGCTGCTCTTAACAAAATCAATATCCAATAAGTAAGCTGATTACCATTAATGTTGTGCATTAATGCGAAGAGTAATTATAATTTTGAATTGAAGTTGTTATCGTCAATTTATTTAATATTAACATAGTTAAAATTGTACTGCCTTTCATTGCAGACAATTACTGTCTTCACTTGTAATTGTCTACTACACAAAGAGGGTTGGTTTCAGGCAGGCAACCGGCTCTAAAACCTAAGGCGAAACCTCGAGCAGTATAGTTTGTAATGTTGACATCCCAATCACTTTCTTCGTTCATCGGTTTCTCGACGATCGGCTTGTGGCGTGATAATTACACTCATCAACAATGTCTAAGGAAATTTTATGTATATCTACTTCATATTCTATCAATCAGCCTCCATCATAATATTCTTTGCAGTTTTCCAACGACTTATTTAATTATGGTCATTCGTAATAACATTGAATAAATTGAATGGAAATCGTCAGTTTTTGGAATGATCGCCTAATACAAAATAAAGTCAATAAAATGTTTTAATACTTTGGTTGTTAGCTCTTATGTTGTTTGTTTAGCGCTGCAGCATATAACTGATTCCACGCCACGCTCGCCCGGTCGCCCCGCACACCCCACTACCGTAGGTAGATTCGAGTTGGGAGAATATTTTTGTTTGGCATAGCGTCTCTAGTTTACCTTATAACTCAATGCCTGGGATAGTGTTTGTCAATGTATGACTGTATTATATTTCTACTTCTAGAAACATGAGTTTAAGTTGATTCTTTGATCGTTACGAACTCCATGCAACTAGAATCGGGAAGCCATAAACAAACGCGAAGCTGAAAACCTGAGGGAGAAACTTGTAAAACTCAAAAATTAAAATGTTAAGCCAGATTTTCACGAAAGTAACACAATTGAAAACTTAAAACGGGTCAACAATGAGTGTTTTGAAAGTTCGGCGACAAGTCTGGAATGGTTTGTTTGTTTTTAGGGTTCCACTTAACAAACTTGTTTTTAGGGTTCCGTACTCAAACCCGCCGTGTGGTGACGGAGAGCAGAATACAATTGTCACCACCCTCATCTCTCCCGTGGGTGTCGTCCGAGGCGACTAAGGGTAATTAACGATGCGATGAGCAATGAGCAACTGCATTCTTATTGTACCACCTAGCAATGTCCTGCAATTAATGTGCCCGGTAGAGGGCAATAGGCTCGCCACCTATTAAAAAAATAGGTCCGGCCAAAAACACGTCGAGTTACGACAGTATGTCAAATCTCAATCAATTTTGAGCTTTGCGGTAATCAAATTAAGATGGACAATCGTTTGGCGATATTCGACAGTTTCGTCCAGGCCGATGTGCTGTACACTGTACTTTTTTGACCTCGAGTTCCGTTTTAGGTATAACTTTAAGTTATATTCTGCTCCTAGAGGTGATAGGTGGAAATTTAAAGTGTAAATTAATTCATTCGTTTCGGCGCAATTTAAAAGACGATTTAAAGGAAATTTCGCTTCTTAAGACACAACATTTCATTGCGAAACTAAGCCTTATTCTGATAGATTTAGAACACACAACGCTTCTGTGTAGTTTCTGAGCTGTGTCGGCTTTGTATTCGATGTGTGATATATGTATTAGTTGCAAAACGGATACTTACATTGATTACTGTTCGGTCAGCCGAGTAAAGTAGGAAATTAGATTGTGACAAACGCACACACATGTTCCCATTTTGACCATATGTCGGTGACTAGGGGTCAATAATTTATGTTGATAGTGTTGACACGTTTCTATGTCGGTGTGTGGAACATGCTATAATGTAATTTATGATAAACATAATCATTCATCACCTTCATGCCTTGTTCTCATTGTGTATTTAGCGTAGCATGTCCCTTTATCCATTACTTACTATCAGTCAGTCGCCATTAAGCTATACGCTCCCTTTTGGTCCATGTGATTCAGGTACTAGCGATGAATGTATGTATGGAAAAGTGATGGAACTATTTCACATCAACCCTCTTTGGGTATGCTGTTGTTAGTGGTTTGCTCTCCACCAGTCGGGTGCAACATTGGTCTACAGTGGGAAATTTTCCTTAGTCGACTTTTACTATGGGGCTGGCACATTCTATGTTATTTTTTCGGTACTAACTCGGCTAGCATGACCACCGTAGCACGATATGATTTAGCCATTTATCGCTTCTTCTTCTCCCTGTCCTGTCCCCAGTCTATCTGGGGTCGGCGCAGTATGTTTCCTCTTCCATTCGTATCTGTCAGACGTCATCAAGCCATCCACTCCCTTTTGATTCATATCATCCATCCCACCGTAAAGGTGCTAGTGATTAATGAATGCATAGAAAAGAGACGGAACGTACCATGTCGAGAGACCCATGAACGGAGAGAGTGATTAGAATGACAACATTCCAATCCATACTGCTCAGGGTTATGGCTTAGGTTTTACAGCCGGCCGCCTACCAGACACCAACCCTCTTTGGGTACGCTGTTGATGGTGGTTTGCTTGATGAGTTGGGGCTGGCCTATTCTACGTTATTTGTTCGCTCCCAGGCCAGCATAGAAGGTCGCTTTGAACAATAGTTCAAAAATCCAATGATTTTTGACAGTTCAAAGCTATATCTATATCTCTGCTACATCTATATAATGGCTATATCTCTAAGTTATAGCCTCAAAGGCTAGATAGGCAAAGAGATAGCCATTAATCATTAATCGCTAGCCGGGCAGGCCAGCATAGAAGATAAGTGCCTGCCCATCATAACATATCCCCTGCTGTGGCACAGGCCTTTCCTATGGATGGAAACAGTAGGACTCATTAGTTTCAGCCAATACGTTGCAAAAAACGTCGAAGATCTAAAATTAATATGAAACGCTTCACTTCTTCCATTTCCTCATACCATCAATTAATAACTAACGCCAGACGTGTGGCGACGGCAATACAAGTGTCACCACCCCCATCTCGCCAAAGACAGAGGTAGTAATTATCATTATATGGGTTAGCAGTATATATTCACCTCTGCCTACCCCTTCAGGATATAGGCGTGATTTATCAAGGAACTATTCCGTCTCACCTATTGAAAGAACCGTGTTGTTTATCCCCCACGTGTTCGTCCGCCATATGGTTCTGTTTATTCGGGGCCGGAGTTCGATGCCCGGCCGTGAATTATGTGGTCACTACTCTTAATGACCTACGCTAAGTTAAAACAAACAACGTATAAAGTAAGCGTTTATGGGTTTGTTTGTGTTGTATCCAGTCAGTGTTTCGACTCACTCGAATTAGGGAATTCGAATCAGGAAATGAGCTAGTGTTAACGACTTAACTTAAGAAACTATATTAACTACATACATACATACATAAATCACGCCTATATCCCCTAAGGGGTAGGCAGAGGTGAACCAGCACCCACGTTTCGACAATTATGTTAGGTCCCTTGTAATAGGTGGCGAGCCTATTGCCATTTATCGGGCACAAAAGTCGCAGCACATTGCCAGATGGTACAAGCGGAACTCTGCTGCCCATTCCTCATTTATATTTATTTATCCTTAGTCGCCTTGTACGACACCCACGGGTGAGATTTGGGGCGGTGACTATTGTATTCTACTCTGCCGTCACCACACCGCATATATATTAACTATATTGAATTTAAAAGGCAGGGAACTGAGATTTGTTGTTGCAAGAAAAGCGAACAACACTCCTTTTGTTATTAACGATCTTCACTTTTTCCGACTACCTCATAACTACTCTACACATTATATTATGCCATCACCAGCCGCTTAATTTCCCTACTGCTGGGGCACAGATCTTCCCTATGGATGAAAGGATATAGGGAGAATGGGCCATAACTCACTACTCTGGCCCAGTGCGGATTCGGTGTGCAGCATTCGTAATACCCACCAGGTATTAAGGACTGCGGATGTGCCCGAGACGAAATGGCTTAAGCGGGGATTGCACTACACGGACATGCCCACGGGCATGCCTGCAGCATACCCGCCGGACCTCACTTCTATTAGGTCTGTGCGCTATGTTTATTGCCATCTCACAGTCAGTCTGGTTTTGGCCTACTTATACAAACAAGGCCGCGCGAGCATATCAAGCGGGAATGTCCGTGTAGTGAATTCCTCGCTTTTAGCGTGACTTCCGAAGGACCGAGGAACTCGACATAATTTGTGGTCACCCATCCAATGACTAGCCTTAGGTGACCACTGCCTAGTTTACGCAATCGCAGGCCAAGCTCGCTATTCCACTACACTAAAGCGAGCTCCTCCTACATATGCCTGTCTAATATTAATTTGGAATCCGGTCCAAATAACCAATTACGACGAAGACGGTGTTCTGAACATCTGGTGCGTGAGGCCTGTCTTCTTGTCTGTGTTAATAATATCTATTTAGAACGGACTGCTTATTTCGCTTGGCACATTTGCTTCGCGCGCATTGGTACAGCGATATTTGTTTTTGTCTTTTCCTGTGTTTATTTATTTATTTATTCATTCAGGTATACTAACAGTCTTCTATACCTGGTAGCGAAAAAATAACGTAGAATGTGCTACCCCTGACTCGTACAGGGGTGGCACATTCAAAGATCAAGAACTAAAAAGAGTCCAAGAACTAAACTGACTATGAAACGCTTCATTTCTTCCTCGTCTTCATACTTCATACCATTGAAGTATTTGTCCCCCAAGTATTAACGAAAGAACCCTGTTCGTCGGCTGTATGTTTCAGTCAATGGACATATTTTTTCTGACTTTATTTTCTTTGTAATATTTTTTCTAACATTTAGGTATAAAAATAAAATCATTATTAATTGTAAAATTCAAAAATAGGCTTCACTTACCAACAGACATTTAAGTACTTTATCCATCACAGCACGCGAATTGTTGGAACAAAGAGAGTAAACAAAAACTAGAACAATAAAAACAACACGACGTGAGGGTCGAGGACAGGAAATCTATTATCAAAGGACCCTTAACCTATTTACCATCGAACAGACGAGGATTTGCTTAAGAAAACAGCCATTGAACTATATTGTGTGTGGATCAAACGTCGTATAGAGCTCCAGTGTTTTATGTTAGTTTGTCAGCTTGCTCGGATTGAGAGCGATGTAAGTGAATAGAGGATTCGTAGTGAACTGTTGGAAGTTTAATACTCGAACCATTTTGTTCGGCCCAATTTTTTTATAAGTATTTAATATAACACCCTGGCAGCCTTTTTTTGACATATATTTGTATATTGTTCTCATATGATGTTTTCT
Organism: Cataclysta lemnata; assembly: GCA_963931975.1. Taxonomy (NCBI): domain Eukaryota; kingdom Metazoa; phylum Arthropoda; class Insecta; order Lepidoptera; family Crambidae; genus Cataclysta; species Cataclysta lemnata. The sequence goes on along the minus strand of OZ008354.1, from coordinate 1,613,846 downwards.
ATATGTCTTTTATGTAACTCTCTCACTTTTAACTCTCAATAAATAGCTTGCAGCAACAACACCTCTGTGTGATTTTATCTCCTTCTGCTACAATACGACAGCCGTTGTTTTAGTCAAGGTTTTATTCGGGTAAGAAATCAACAAAGTGTGCCGGCAAATTTTATTTAAAAGTCAGTAAAACACATTATACCGTAGAGGCGTTTTCTTTTTCTACCTGCACTGTTCCCAGTGTCAGGTCGGCGCAGTATGTTTCCTCTTCCATTGATATCGGTCAGACGTCATCAAGCCATCAAACTACCTTTTGATTCATCCCCTTTTATATCATATATCACACCGGAAGGTGCTAGTGATGACTGAATGTATAGAAAATAGACGGAACGGACCATGTCGAGAGACCGATGTACGGAGAGAGATACACCACTACGTACAAGGTTTTGGCTTAAGTTTTATAGCTGGCCGCCTACCTGACACCAACCCTTTTTGGGTATGCTGTTGTTGATGGTATGCCCTCCACCATTTGGGCAATAGGCTCCCCGCCACCTATTATTTACCCTATCCTAATTGGCGAAACGTGAGAGTTTAATTCACCTCTTCCTACCCCTTCGGAATATATAGACGTAATTTATACACGGATGTAATTGTATGTATAATTTATTTAAGGGAAAGCTCTTTACTGGATATTAATAAGCGCACCATGACAATCATTGTTTGGTGACATTCGATCGAGAGCGGGCACGTGCTGGAGACACGTGCGCGTGACCACGTGGTTTTATTTACGCTCGTTCCAGGGCTGTCACTTACTCGGGGTTTTGTCAAAAAAAAACTTGAAGTAGTACCCATTATTAATTTTCGTAGTAATACATGTAGTGAGCTAAACTATTGATAGAGCAGAATATTCATAAGTCAGATTTGAAAGACTTTAAAGTCAGTAAAATTTCAAAAAATATTGTTCCTGTCAAGTGGCAAACCTATTCGAATGCATAGTTTCATACAAATGTATGAAACTGACGTATTACAGAGGACATGCCCCCAGGTGCGCGATTTTACTGACTTTATTTCCTTTTTAATATTTCTACTAACATCTACTATACCTATAATGTTCAAATATAAATAAAATCATTAGTCGAATTGAATTTCATAATCCCCAACCAATGGTGTATTAATTAACACCCCCACATTTTGCCAACTACCTATCCTAGATCTTAGGTAATAGATTTGCATTTTTATTCTATTCGTTCAAATAGATTTGCTTGTGTCAAAGCACCATAATCATATAAATTTATATTATAACCTTTATTTTTTTTTGTTATTATTAGTTGCACGAGCACTATACATTTGCCATGGACCACGGCGTACCATCAACATTAAAAAATAAAAATACATACATACACAAATCACGCCTATATCCCCGAAAGGGTAGGCAGAGGTGAACTAGCACCCACGTTTCGCCAATTATGTTAGGACCCATGTAATAAATAGGTGGCGAGCCTATTGCCATATAACGGGCACAAAAGTCACAGTACATTGCTAGGTGGTACAAGAGGAACGCTGCTGCCCATTCCTCAGCCATCACTGTTTTATCCTTGGTCGCCTTGTACGACACCCACGGGAGAGATTTGGGGTGGTGACATTTGTATTCTACTCTGTCGTCACCACACGGCTTAACAAAATAAAAATACCTATCACTTAAATATTTGCGTATTAATCTCTTATAAGTTGTTATATTACAAATATAAAATAAACTTTAGTCACCGTTTTGACAGCCCTACTCAATTTTTATGGGTCTTCTAGTTTGTTTCTGACCCTCTGTTTACAACTGAGCAGTTCTTTCGTTAATGAATGAGAGAAAAATATTACAGCTGTCAAATTGATGGTATTTATTAAGTTTTATGTAGTCTATTTGGCAGTAATCTTTTATATCTATAGGGTGCCAAGTGTTAGAACAATGATTAAGAATGGGCAGCGGCGTTTCTGTTATACAACCTACCAATAAAATGTGTCTAACGTACCCGATAGATGACAAGGCCTCGCCCTCTATTACATGGGACCAAATAAACTTCGCGAAATTATACACCACGGTCTTTTGATTAATATCACCCATCACACCAGAAAGGTGCTAGTAACGAATGAATCTATAAAAAAGAGACGGAAAGGAAGGACCATGTCGAGAGACCGAATAACGAAGAGAGTGGCCAACATTCAAATCCATACTGTTCAAGACATTAGCTTAGGTTTTACAGCCGACCGCATGCCTGGCACCTAGCCTGTTTGGGTAGCTCTCCAGTTTATTGAAAATACTTACTGTAATGAGTGCTTAATATCAAAAAATATCATTTAAATCTAGACCATAGACCCGGCAAGAATAGCGACTAGTTTTGAATTGTAATTTTTGGGCATTAAGGACTCATTAACTTTAATTGACGTCTCTCAGTGCGGCAGTAAAACATTGGCGTGCAAATGTTTGATAACTACGACGGCAATTGAAATAAAAGATACACGAAGAAGAACGTTACATTTAGACCCCCGTTAATCGCTCAAAACTTTTTTCATATACAGCAGCTTTGAGTAGACTGTGGTTACCCGGACGTCGACGGGCGGGTTTAAAAACACACGAGAGAAATCCAATATGGCCGATATTGGATTCAAATTCAAATGAGCGTGGATTTTGTATTTAATTTGGGTGTAGACGCTTAGGCATCAATAAGTGGATCAGATCAGCTTCAAGATGTCAAAAATGTCGTTATGTTCCCAGATAAACTGGGGTAAGTGCAGTATGCTTCTTCTTTTATTCATATCGGCATCAATTCGCTCTTGATTCGTATCTATCCGATATCGTCGTCATCAGGCGTTTTCTTTAGACGGAGGAGTGAGGTATCCCAGCACGCTGTGGTCCCGTGCGGATTGATTCTACCGCCTGCAGATCCAACTAGGACCAAACAACGGCTTAAAGTTCACTTTTTACCATCTCCGTGGTCCAGTGGTTCGACCACCGGAATTAAGATCCAGGGGGCCTAGACAAAGGACAAAGTAACATACCGACAAAGATAACGAAGTGCGATAAAACCAAATGTATGGGATTTGACGTAAGTCGTCGAGAAATCACGTGACCAAAATCGACTCCGTAAGTTCCTAGTTATGTTGGTAGCGCAAGCTAAGACGCTGTAGATATCAAAGTAATATGGCTGATCGTGACGAACTTCGACACGTTATCGTTATGAAACGATTGCCACTTGGCTACTTGCCCAGAGCTCCCGCGTTCGAGCCCATGGGAGTACAAATCTGTAATGAGTTTGGTTGGTGGTAGGACTTTTTTCAAGTCTGGCTGGCTAGCGACCACTATTTTTTTTAAATCTGTTAACAGCATTATTGTGTTCCGTCAATTGTGATAAAATAGTCAGACCCTCTGTAGTTGAGGGTTCCATGTGAAGCTCGATTCCATCTTCGGCCCTTATCCTCACCTCACCTATCATCAGGTGTGATGTATGTAGGCCAAGAGCTTCCCTGTATAGCATAAAAAAACTACTTCAGGAAGATGACGATGTAATTTCATACGGACTAGGATCTAATAAAGCTTTCTCTTTCTATGCATTTAAGCGTGAATCATAACCTTTAAAAAAACCTTTAGGTACGGTCTGCCAAGAAAGTGGTTACTACTTTTAATTTACTTTGCTAGTTTATCGAAAATTACAACAAGGTTCATACTGCAAATGTTGTCAGATCAATGTGCAAGCAAAACAAATCTTTATTGTTCTATAAACTGCAAGCGAAATTTAGCCTTCGGGTCTCCGAGACGGTCAAGCGGCTTTGCATAAGCTTGCCCATTTTCTGTGTGTTTAATTCTGTTGCTAGGTAAATCATAGACATAAAAAAGATTAGTTTGACCTAGCAACAGAATGAAAATGAACGAGCTTGACGCGAAGCCGTTTGACCGTCGGAGACCCATTAGGGTGGTACTGTACACCACTTTCTTGGCCGACCGTACGACACTCCCACACAATACCCTTCTTGACTAGGAACTCCCCCAAACGTCAAAGCGTCAGTCATTACGTACAATGTCATTCGAGACTTGATCTATTAAAAATCAAACAATGTATTTTGTAGGGTACACTTTTTTATCAATAGTTTTACGGCGTTTTTTACCCTCCGTGGGGTAGGGGCAAAACAGATGGTGTGTTTAATGTTATGTGTGTAGAATAATTGGTTTCGATATTTATTTTCGGGCGAAATCCCCATGTTTTTGGGCAATAAATCAAATTGAGTACTTTGTTTTGGGAGGTATTAGGTAAAAAAATTCCAAAGTTCAGTCTAATGAAGTTGATAAATACGCCTCATTAATGTTTCACCAAGAAAAATATGTTGTAATACTATCGGTTGCAGGTTAGGTTTCGTTATTTTAAAAATATCTCCAAGTAAGTCGCTGAGGAGCTCGCTAGCGCAGTGGCATAGCGCGCTCGGCCTGTGATTGCGTAAACTGGAAGCAATGTCCGCTAAGGCCGGTCATTGGATGGGTGACCAAAAATTTATTATCTCGAGTTCCTCCGTACTTCGAAAGGCACGTGACACATATTATTTTATTGTATCTATTCATAGTGCTTATTTTTTCAGAGTGCCTAATTTTGTGATTTTGAAATATATCTAATAATGACGGATTTCAGTGCTTTATTTCTTGGACCCTAGGAACCTAAAACCGTTTCGTTACAAACTTTCCGTGCTCAAACAGGCTTAAAACCCGGACCTCTGGGTGTGCCCTGGAAAGGGCAGAACCTCTAGTTGGCTCTAAAAAGTGCCGCCGTAACTACAACCCTCCTCCTACGCCTCAAAAGATGCGTCCACCCTGCAGCAGTCACCCCGCCCTAGTGGAGACAGGCATCCACCCCCTACGACCGCCGGACAAACGCACCGACACCTCACCAACAGTGGTGCCAAAAGCGGCCCGGATGAGATTCAGTGCCAAAATTAAGCCTATGGTCTACGCTTTGTCGCAGGAGGCCGCTGGATGTGAGCAGTGCAGGCTGTGTAGGACCGATCGATTCAGAAATCCTTGGGGGAGGCCTATGCCCAACAGTGGGCGTTTCTCGGCTTACTGTCACACTGAAGGGAAGGGTGATGATGATGATAAATCTAAAAAAATGTCTTGGTAAAATAGTAGAACACGAATAACTAAGTTTTTTTTTATGTTATCATTAATTATTCCACTTTAATTTTTACATTTTATAAATGTTACAAAAATCAGTACAAAGATTTTGGTAGTTAGATAAAGAATTTCGAAAAGATAAGGTCTTAATGCGGGAAAACCAAAATCTTTGTTATTATAAATGTTGAAATAAAAATCAAATAGCAATTCTTTGCTGGTAAGCAAATTTTATTTCAATATTGGTTAGTTCAAAATGAAGTCAGCAGTTCCCATGTGGTCTTTTAAAGCTTTTGACGCTTATCTAGCGCCGCCATAAATCGGTTAAGAGTGATCTTAATGTGATCACACCATCGGGGTTTTATGCGAGAACCACTCGCATCTGGGCGCCACGTAAGCGAAAGGTTTATCACTGTGATTCCGTTTTCATAGCGTACCGACACGCTACATAATTATGTTACAGTCAAAACTTTTAGCCGTGTGGTGACGGCTGAGCAGAATACAATTGTCACCACTCCCTTCCCTTCCGCGGGTGTCGGACATGGCGACCAAGGGTAAAAAGACAGCGATGGGTTATGGGCAACGTTCCTCTTATGCTACCTAGGAAAATACTACGATTCAGGTGGCCGATAAATGGCAATAGGCTCGTCATCAATACATAGAATCTAACCCAAGTGGCGAAAAGTGGGGATATAGACATGATTTTTGAATGTATGTTCTCTCACATTTGTTTTGTCTGTAATGCGTCAGTTTCATTCATTTGTATTCCATTCGTTCGAATAGATTGGCCGCTTGTCTACACTCCAGCCATTATAACGAGATAAACAACGTAAACAATGTTGACGAGTCTTCAAAAATAATTATTTGTATTACCTATACAGTCATACAAAGTATTTACAAAATTAACTTACATCTAATGGACTAGGTTGAAACCCTTAAATATGTACATACAAAAAATCAAATCAAAATTAAACAACATATCTAACCTTAAGCTATAATAGATGAAAAGGACGAAATGGCTTTCTAAAATGGACGATGCATTTTAAAATACATCTTTCTTATTTTTAAATGCATTCATTACGTCGATAAAGAGACATATCAAAACTGTTTACGTTTTTTACCTCGTAATAAAGGCTAGAGCACATGGGATACAATCTCATCATCCCATCACTAGCCCTTTAATGTCCCACTGCTGGGGCACGGGCCTTCCCTATGGATGGAAGAACATAGGGAGATTGGGCCATAACGGGTGTGCGGGTTGGTGGGTATTAACGACTGCAGATGCAGCCGGGACCACCAGCTTTACGTGCCTTCCGAAGCACGGATGAACTCGAGATAAAAAATTTTTGGTCACCCATCCAATGACCGGCCTTAGCGACATTGCTTAGTTTTCGCAATCGCAGGCCAAGGGCGCTATGCTTCTGCGCTAGCGACCTCCTCTTCTCCTCAGATACAATCTACCGATGCCATTATAAGGCCTGTCTTCACGTGCGTGTTCCGGCGCCCACATCTCGTGTGTAACAGTCGTTAAGATACCGAGCAGACGAGATAATGCATAAAGTAATTAGGGGCCATTGGCCAAATGTTGCTTTGCTTTTTAATTATAGTCATCTACGCACGAACTGGAGCAGCGGTAATATACTAGTGTTGATTCAGTGTTACATGTCATTGGATACAGTGTTACGCAAATCAAGTAACATGATACACTCATCTCAGCAATCATTCTTACAAAACTGACATATTCTTTGCACTTACTTAATTATGGTAATCCGTCATAACATTGACTAAATTGCATAGAAATCGTCAGTATTTATAGAATGATCGATAATACACTTATCAACAACATAAAGTCAATAAAATATCCTCAGATAAAGTTGATGAGTGTAAAAGTTTTAGATTTCGTGTCTTTAGTCAGGTGTAAACTTCCAAGCTGGCCTGGGAGCGAAAAAATAACGTAGAATGTGCCAGCCCCGACTCGCCCCAGGGGTATCGTAAAAGTCAATTAAGGGAGATTACCCGAACGCCGACTATGTAAGCCTCTTTCAATCTCTTTCGTCTACCTGTCACTCTCACACTTTGCGATTATTCTCAATGAGTGAAAGTGACATGTAGACGAAAGCGATTGAATGAGTCTTACATAATAATGGTGTTGACCAATAAAAACCTTGGGGCACCAGAATGGTGGCGGGCAAACCACCAACAACAGCATACCCAAAGAGGGTTGGTGCCTGACACCCGAATTCACACTGCCTGACACCTGAATTCTCGAACTCCTCCGTGCTTCAGAAGGCACGCTAAGCTGTTTGTGCAATTACATACATACATGAATCATGCCTATATCCCCGAAGGGGTAGGCAGAGGTGAACTAGCACGTTTCGCCAATTATGTTAGGTCCCATGTAATAGGTGGCGAGCCTATATTGCCATTTCTCGGGCAAAAAAGTCGCAGTACATTGCTAGGTGGTATAAGACGAACGCTGCTGCCCATTCCTCATCACTGATTTGGCCTTGGTCGCCTTGTACGACACCCACGGGAGAGATTTGGGGCGGTGATGTATTCTACTCTGCCGTCACCGCACGACGTCATTATTGGCTGCATTTGCAGTCGTTGATTACTACCAACCCGCTCTGGGGAAGCGTGTTGGGATATGGCTTCTTTTCTCTATATTCTTCCATCCCATATGGAAGGCCTGTGTCCCATTGGGAACATTAAAAAGGCTGGTGATGATGATGATGAGGTTTATTTTTATGAAAAAATACACAACGCACTGCCCGTTATCTAAAACACTCAAAATTTAAGTTCCTTATTATTAACATGGCACTCGAATTATCACAGCTAGTCATTAAGATTTGGTTTTGTGAGAACTCGTGAAGTTTGATGACGAGACGACGAACAAGGGTTTAAGATGGTTGTGTGAACAGATAAGCCCGTGGAAACTTATCTTTGGATGGATAATTTATTCCGAAATAAGTTTATCTTATATTTTTCTATCGTGAAATAATAATTGACTATTCTTAATTGAAGATCCGTTCTACTCTTAAACAATTAATACAGTGTCACTACCGAATATGACATAATTTTACTATTATAAAATATTTACTTTTTTTAAAGTAGCTTCAGGTTTAGCCATAGCTTTACTATTTTCTTTTTTTGTGATTGTTTATATTTTGTTTCTCCAAGTTTTACTAAGTATTAAGTCCCATTTTCTCTACCGTCCGTCCGTTCGTTCTTTCATTTTCTATAATACCTAATTACATGCTTAAGTACTAAAACCAAATGAGTTGAATTTTTACAGAAAGCGCTTTCTTCAAGCAGCAACAATCCATGACTCTACCTATGAGTCCTAATCTTAATTCTACCAATCTAACACAATCCAAAAACATCTGTCACTGGAAAGATAACGTTATAAAAAACTTAGCTTCCACAAAGTGGAACTTTTATCAATCGATCAAACACCTAACTCCCTAAGTGTTAAGGTTGAAAATTGATCGGGCAAACTAGGCAGTTCAAGATAACCTAACGCGTTGTTGACTGAAACGTTAATATTTGTCGAGATTGTTCATCAAATATTTATTTAATTAACGGTGTGGCTAAGGAGGACCACCCCAACTCGCTTATCTGATCGGGATAATTAATTGTATCATCTTATTATAGCTACTGTGGAATCGGGTGATTTATTTTACAAGATCTTTATATATGTGACATCCAATCAATTACATACAAACGTTAAGTCACGCCTTTCTTCTACAGGGGTAGGGCGAGATCACATCTTTCCACTTGCTACGATCCTTACATACTTTTTTCACTTTATCCAATCCCATTATGTTCTCATGCATGCCCGTCGGTTTCGTGTACTCTTCAAATCTTTCAATTTGTTAAAATGATCTTTATCGCTTGTCTTTCTACATATTTCTACTGTTATTTACCATTTGATCAGAGCATAATCAAAAGCGCGGGCTACTTACGCAAGTTACTTGGTCAACACTTGCCCGCGCATGTCTTTTATTTATGGGTCTTGTTCGTTTCAGCTGTCAGCATGTCTGCGCAAGTAACCCGCGCGGCGCATGTTACTTGTGCAAGTACATCCTAGAGTAGCTGGACTCTCTACACGATGCATATAACCCGCGCAAATGCTCCAACATGCGCCAGCTACACGACCGTGTAGATGCACTATTCGTGAGTAACTTCTATTTCATGCAGTAGAAATAATGTGAATGAGACGAGTAATGTATCCATTAGGTAAACTGTGTATTAGAATTGCGCCGGCTTCAGTCTCTAAAACAAAGCGAATAGGTAAGGCGCTCTTCGGCACGAATGCTGGAATTGACGGGTCTAGCCGCGTATTTACTAATGTCATCAGTGACAGAAATCAAGCCATTTTCCAATATTGAGTGAAGTGCTGTCACAGTAATAGAAATCAAGCCATTTTGAAATCTTGAGTGGCGTGCATTACACAGTGCTTGGTTCGAGGGAATATTAGCAAGTGTATAAATATTACCGTTGCCGTGTGTTGACGGCAAAGCAGAATACAATTGTCAACACAAATCTCACCTGCGGGTGTCGTACAAGGCGACTAAGCCTGGTTCACCAGCACTTAAAACAAGCGATCAAAAGATAATCGTTAGTTTTTGTCAGTTTTTCCATAAGATAAAATGTCAAAAACAGACGGTTATCTTTTAATCGCCTGTTAAGGGTTACAACAGTGATGAGGAATGAGCAGCAGCGTTCCTCTTATACCACCTAGCAATAAACTGCGACTTCCGTGCCAAATAAATGGCAATAGACTCACCACCTGGGGCCTACTATAATTGGCTGGCACGGAGGAAAATCTTCTCTTTTCGCTAGATGCGCGTACTACATACATACATAAATCACGCCTATATCCCCGAAGGGGTAGGCAGAGGTGAACTAGCACCCACGTTTCGCCAGTTATGTTAGGTCCCATGTAATAGGTGGCGAGCCTATTGCCATTTATCGGGCACAAAAGTCGCAGTAGGTAATAGCTAGATGATATAAGAGGAACGCTGCTGCCCATTCCTCATCACTGATTTATCCTTAGTCGGCTTGTACGACACCCATGGGAGAGATTTGGGGTGGTGACAATTGTATTCTACTCTGCCGTCACCACACGGCTTATGCGCGTACTACCCGGTTAAAATATCTGTAGACCTGGCTAGTATGTGAAGGCCCTCCCGATTCCCAACGCAACACCTTTAAATCAATCAGTAGTAGGTAATTAATAATAACGGACGCCACAAGTAAAAGAAATCGAAGTTAATAGTGATACCTACTTGTTTTAGACACTGTGTAGGAGCGTCGACGTGACGACATCAACGCCCTACAGATATTTTAACCGGGTACTACCTTCCGTATACAACACAGCTCACTCGCTTGCAGATCGCAATTCACTAGCGCAGTTACAAAATACGCATCCCGTATTGAGTTATTGCTCAAGTTGCCTGCTTCGCTAGTAGGTATCTGTATTTGTTACCGTGTAGCAATTTCGGTTGCCCCCCTTATTAGTAAAGTGTCGGGCACGGGTTGACTCTCCTATCTGCTTTGGTTCAGAGAAATATTGATTATGTAGGTACTCTTATTCTTCCGTGTGCCGTTCCGTGTGCCGTTCAGCCGTGTGGTGACGGCAGAATAGAATACAATTGTCACTGATAGAATCAATGAAATTCTTTAGAAATTCAGATATTAAATAATATTTATTGTGACACACAAGAAGACACGACATAAAGTAAATAAAAAAAAAATATAAAATTGACACAGAATGGTACACATACCTTTAAAATACTAAGGGCCTGTTTCACAATCGATAAGTAAGTTCGAAGTAGCTTACTTCGCAGATCATTTGACAGTTGTAATATGAAATATATGTCAATTGAACTGCGTAGTAAGCTACTTCGAACTTACTTGTCGATTGTGACACAGGCCCTAAATCTACAAAAACAAATAGAAAAAGAGTTTGCCTAGGAGCCTATACAATCTCTAACAGTCACCACCCCAAATCTCTCCCATGGGTGTCGTACAAGGCGACTACGGATAAATCAGTCATGAGGAATGGGCAGCAGCGTTCCTCTTATACCATCTGGCTATGTACCTACTGCGACTTTTGTGCCCGATAAATGGCAATAGGTTCGCCACCTATTACATGGGACCTAACATGACTGGCGAAACGCGGGTGCTAGTTCACCTCTGCCTACTCCTTCGGGATATAGGCGTGATTTATGTTATGTTATGTTATCCTTATTCTTCCGACATCTACACCTATAGTGTGTTGTCTTAATAACTGCCCCACTCCGAGACGTCAATTAACGATAATGAGTACTGAATGTCAAAAAATGACAATTCAAATATAATCTCTATTTTTGTCAGGTCTTTGGTCTAAATTTAAATGGAAATTTTCGACATTAAATACTCATTAAAGTTATTTGACGTCTCTGAGTGCGGCAGTATGAGTTCGGAAGTAGATGGTTCTTTATTTCTTTCTATAGCCCCGACGTTCGGTTTTCGACCATTCAGAGTGATAATAATTTGAGTAAGTTAAGGCTTTTCAATGGTAACGGATACCTACTAAAAGACTTATCATAATCGTGAGCCGTGGTATGACGATAGAATTTCTCTCGTGGAGAGCGATGAGTAATGGACAGCAGAGTTTGCCTTAGCCTTATACCACCTAGCAATATAGTACTGCGATTTAGGTACGTGCCTACTTGATGGCACTAGGCGCCACCTATTACATGGGACTTAACATGCATGAGATTGGATGAATCGAAAGAAGCATGTAAGAAAGAAGTGATCTCTGCCTACCTCTGCGGGTGAAAGGCGTGACATACAGTTACGTTAACCCTTCGGGGAAAAATAGGGGTGATTAATGTATATTAGTTCTATGCCACTTACGATTACTCAGAAACAATTAGTTAACATTTTATCACAGAGCAAACCTATAGAATTTCCTATATGTGCCTATTCGAAATGTTACGCACCGCTTTTGACTGGACAAGGATGGCGAATAATTAATGCATGAGTGATCGCTCTAAGGTAATTCGCCCGCTTCGATGATATATTGCCTTGTCTATGCGCGGGAGGCCTTAGAGGCGACTTACTGCCGCACTCAGAGACGTCAATTAATTTTAATGAGTATTTAATGTCAAAATTTTTCATTCAAATCTAGACCATAGACCTGGCAAGAATAGAGACTAGTTTTGAATTTTCATTTTTTGACGTTTAGTACTCATTAACGTTATTTGACGTCTCTGAGTGCGGCAGATAGTACCTATATAATTTAAATTAAACTGACAACGAGTCTAGTCTGGTCTAGTTGTTGATAATTTAGTTCAATACACGGCAGGGTCGCATTTTCTGTCATCAGAATCACTAATCACGATCGCAAATAAAATTATCACGCCTATTTTCCCGTAGGGGTAGGCAGCCTCGGATCTAAGGGGGGGAAGGGAACCGGGACACTTGCCCCGGTCGGCAGATTCACGGGGCTGGCCTATTGCGAGCCTATTGCCATCGAACGTGTTCGAAAATCGCAGTATAGGTAATTGCTAGTCACCGCAGCTTTGCCCTTGTAGTAGCCTTGTACGACAATTGTATTCTGTTCTGTCTGCACTACACGGCATCTTTTGGTTCTTTACGTCAGAACAATTGATGGGAGACAGCGATGAGTAATGAGTTGAAGCATTCCTCTCATATCGTATTTGATTCAATCTTTTCTTTCATGATGACGCATGAAAGAGAACATTTAATGAAAATAATAATAAAAATGTAAATACAATTTTCATTCATTCTGACGGCCGCCTTGGTCGAATGCTCAGATTGCTGGGTATTGGCCAAGAGGTCCCGGGTTCGAATCCTGGTAGGGGCAAACTTTGTGATAACCACAAATGTTTGTTCCCGAGTCATGGTTGTGTATATGTTTATGTAGTATATTTTCAACATTTATATACATAATTATATTAAAAAATATGTCCGTCATCTAGTATCCATAACACAAGTGCTTATGCCACTTACTTTGGGCTAGATGATAGGTGTGAGTGTAAAAAAATATTTATTATATTATTATTTATTATATATATTTATTATATTTTTATTACATTTCAAATACATCCAAAATCATATTTCTAAACATTACATTTTTACAATATAAAACATTAAAAAATATAACATTTAAAAATACAAAAATGCAGTTCCCCATCGGTAGCAAGATCAGGGTCCCGGCTACCGGTGGTTAAGGATCCAGAGACAGGAAACTCCTCACTATACGCGCCGTGTCCAGAAGTACCGCCTTCTGCATCTGACTCTTGACCCAACCACCTAGCGCGAGCCTCTTAAGATGTTTATCGAGGCTCTTGGCTATCAAGCCATGGGCAGATAGAACTATCGGAACAATAATTGCTGAATCGATGTCCCACATGTCAACAATCTCGTGAGCTAAATCAAGATATTTGTTTTCTTTATCTTTTTCGGCTTTCACAAGGTTGTCGTCATGAGGAACAGCGATGTCAACAATTATTGCGCGGCGTTCATGTCGATCTATTAATACAATATCAGGCTTATTAGCTACAATAGTCCTGTCTGTAATGATAGATCGATCCCAATTCAATGTGGCATGGCTATTTTCGAGAACCTGTTCTGGCACATATCTATAGTACGGCACCTCTGATGCTACAAGATTGTATTTCAAAGCAAGTTGTTGGTGTATTATCCTGGCCACTAGGTTATGTCTGTGCAAATACTCGCCATTTGCGAGACGAGAACAGCCGGAGATTATATGTCTGAGGGATTCACCCGGGCGATGGCATGCTCGGCAAACATCCACTGTGCCATCCTTCAGAACAAATCTCCGGTGGTTATTCGTCATCACCACTTCATCGGTAATTGCACAGACAAAACCTTCGGTTTCACCAAAAAGGTCACCGAAACGGAGCCAGGAAACTGAGGCTAGTAAATCTACGTCGGGCCCATGGAGAGCTCGGTAGAATCTGCCGTGTAACTCCTTGCTTTGCCACACAGCGCTGCGGTCCAGAGTAACTGAAGGTTGTGAGAACTATAGGTTTGCGCCAGTTTTCTTTAGCTAAAAATAGAGGAGTGAGTCCATTATCAACAGCAACTACATCTCTATGAATCCCCATATCGACCTGGAGAAAATATTCCCTTAGATTGTTTATCTCGCGGTTATGTAGTGTCTTGGCATTTAAGAAGCCACGCCCACCACACTTCCGCGGGATATACAATCTCATAGTCGATGAACGTGGGTGATGCATACGATGTGCTGTTAACAATGTACGAACTGTTCTATCCAGGGCATCCAGTTCAGTTTGAGTCCATTTAAGTATGCCAAAGGAGTACATCAATAGCGGCATGACCCAGCCATTATATGCACGAACCTATTTATTATTATTATTAATTCTCTGCTTAATGTTCATTCTCTCCTATCACTCGTCAACTTAGTATTCACATCGTTGGTTTGCTTGTTTCGAAACATGAGCGCTTTCCTTGCTAAGCGCACCCCTATCAATGATAGGGCTGTGCAATATAGCGTTACATTTAACATATTAATTTATAACCCTCGCGAGGGTCGCATTATACACGCTTCCGGTATCGCCACGTGCGAACAAGGGTTAAACATGGTAATTATGGTTTTGGTAACGCGGTTGGGGGAAGGTGGTACCGAATGGAGGTGAATGGTAAATGCGGGAGAGCACCTGGGATCACATATTTGTTATACATTTCTATGTGGTATCTGCTTAATGGCTTATAGATTATACTTGACCACAGAACAGAGACTAGCCGGGTGATGACGGCAGAGTAGAATACAATTGTCACCATCCCAAAGCGCTTCTGCGGGTGTCATACAAGGCGACTAAGGATAAAACAGTGATGAGGAATGGGCAGCAGCGTTTCTCTTATACCTAGCAATGTACTGCGACTTTTGTGCCCGATATATGGCAATAGGCTCGCCACCTATTACACGGGACCTAACTTATTTATAACTTACTTATGGGTGTTAATCCATCTCTGCCTACCTATGTATGTATGTATGTAGAACAGAGAAAGAAGACCTTTTTATTTGTTATTTTTAGGTTCATAGGCATACATTTGCAACAACAATCTTACCTGATGGTGACAGTTGTATCCTGCTGTGGCGTCACCACACGACATATAAATAGGCATGAATTTGCAATAACCTGAAAACATTGTAGTATCGGATCTATAGAGTGAAGCAACATCAACAACATAGTTGCATAAGAGCTCTTTAAGATCGATCTCCATTAAGAAGTCATGGGAGTTACATGCCGTAAACGAAACTATTAATATTTGATATGACGCGCGTCTGGACGCCGGGATAGCCTCAACTAGTATTAATAGAGCTTTGATAGAAGATAGTGAAAAGGACCGTCGGAAAGATAATTTAATTAGACTGGTTATTTGAAATAGTACATATTTTATAGCCGGCTTGGTCGAATGCTCAGATCGCTGGGTAATGGCATAGAGCTCCCGGGTTCGAATCATGGTAGGGGCAAATTTGGGGACGAACACAGATATTTGTGCCCGAGTCATGGTTGTGTATCTGTTTATGTAGGATATTTTCAACATTGATATAAAATACAAGTTTTATATTGAAGGTATCCGTGTACCTAAAAAAAACAAATGAAAAATGAATCAGAATAAATAAAAGAAAATCTGAATACTTAGGGCCTGTTTCACAATCGACAAGTAAGTTCGAAGTAGCTTACTTTGCATTTCAATTGACATATATTTCATATAACAACTGTCAAATGATCTGCAAAGTAAGCTACTTCGAACTTACTTGTCGATTGTGAAACATGCCCTTAATGTATTTCAACGAAAGCGGAACGAGTACGCAAGAAATTCCAAATTTAAATATTTGAGCAATCGAACGACACGAAGCAAGAGTAAAACTAGTTCAAAATCCACAAAAACAAAAGGTGTTACTACCGATTCGAATTTGGAACGCGGAACGCCGTGTGTGGCCGGGAAGTTTTAACACCTTTAATTCACCTCAGGAACATAATATAGGTCAACCATTTTGTTTCACTATTTATCTTTTATTGACTTGGAATCTTCACGGCAGTGGGTACTTTGTAATTTCGTAAGCTAGAAGTTAAAGTAATATTATTTGTTTGTTGTTGATTTGTCGTAAAATTTCAGAACTTTTCTTGGTTTTTTTTTGTAATCTCATAGGATAATTGTGTCAAATATTTAACGTGATAAGCTACGCCATCTGTTCCTAAACTACCATGAGGACTTGTGTTGATAACAACGGACAAGAAACTAAACTCAGCAAGTTTTGTAAAATCACTCGACTCTTGTAGAGGACAGGGCTTCAAGTAATTTTTCCGGAATACAAGTTTTCATTGAAGGTCTTCCCTTCAATTTTAACTCTATTCCATTGAGTTATAAGGTAAACTAGAGACGCTATGCCAAACAAAAATATTCTCCCAACTCGAATCTACCTACGGTGGCGGGGTGTGAGGGGCGAGCGGGCGAGCGTGGCGTGGAATCAGTTATATGCTGCAGCGCTAAATAAACAACATAAGCGCTAACATAATTAGCAGTCGATTATCGTCTAACCAAAGTATTAAAACATGCAGCGCTGATCGCTGATAGAATACAGTATTCTCGCGACCAAAACATCGTAAGCGCCGCCTATTTCATGGCGCTTACGCGTTTCTTTCAACGCAGTCTAATAAAAATATCCATAGATTAGATTATGCATCGCAAATGTGGAAATACGCTATTAAATTAATATTTGATATGTTTTAATTAATATTTTGTTACAATTAACGATGATAAGTCACACAACTATCTTTTTGTTTTGTTTTTGATTGATTGTTGCATGTTTTTAACACGCAAGAAGGCATTTTTAGATCGATGTAGCCACAATTTCGGCAAGCAGTCGCTTCGAGCGTTGGCGAATGACTAAATGAGTTGTTGCTCCGGAGCATCAACGCACGGACTACAATTCTTGTTCGCGGTGTTCTATACGCTAGTAATAGTAGTTCAATGCTCTATTCTCCATTTTTCTAGCTCGGTCTTTGAGAACATTTAATTAGGTCTCCCAACCAATTAACATTACTTATTTGAATTTACAAAACAATTGACTGTGTACCAAAACGTTTACACCACAAACTCCTTGTATTTACAAAGACAACGTTTATGTTTCGTTTCGCCTAAACAGAACAGTGCCTCTAGCACGAACTTTTTGAAGTTTTGAACGTGATCATAATGAACGGCTTCAATGATCATCTTCATGTTTGACCTCGACAGTTTCGATTTTCTTTAATCAGCGATGCTTTTCTCTCTAAATAATTTTACGTGAAAAACTTTTCGCATTTCTTTCAAGCTATCCTTCATTAGTTTCGATGTCAAACATCAAAACACAAAAGAGTCTCGGAAAGCGTTCATAAACCAAGGGAATATTAATTATTACCAAGAAATATTTAATTATTTTCAACCGCTATTAAAGTTGATTTTATTTAGATGAAATTTTTAACTATTAATTAAACCTTAAAACTATTAATAATTGGCGATTTAAAATTTATTTCCTTTTAACTATACGATTACGCTGCGAAACTTCGAAAAGTTCGTGCTAGAGGCGCAGACCTAAACGTGTTTATTATTCCTTCACCGTTATTACATAGCATTGTGAATTTACGACGCCATCAAAACGCCGCGTTCTATGAACAAACGTAATCAAAGGATGGAAAAGGATGAATCGTTTCATTATTGTTTTTATGGTGTCATATCTTAATGTAGGTACTTACTTATTTATTTTGTTTATCTAGCTTAGACGCGGCGCAGTGGAAAAGGTCGTGAAACTTAGTTTTGTCAAAGCTGCCATTGGTAATTAAGTTTCTCAATTACATAGTTGGTAAAAGAAGTGCGAGTGTTCCGTATAAAAAAATTCCGTATGTAAAAATCATGTCTGTTGTATGGGAGCCCGCTTAAATATTTATTTTATTCTGTTTCTTTGTACTCGTTGTAATTTAGGCAACAGAAATACATTAGGGTCGATTCTGATGTTATGTCTCTATACTTAAGATTAATTTGACAACAGTGTTTCTCTTTCATTCTCAATACAGAATGAAGAGGAGAGACTGATATTAAATTTATTTTTAAGTTTAGGGAATCATGTCAGAATTGACACTACTGTCTGTGAAAATGTCACCTGTCTAACTATCCAGCCAACTGGATAGTTAGACAGGTGACATTTTATGGTAACTGACAGATGGACGGACGGACACAGAGTCTTAGTAATAGGGTCCCGCTTTACTCTATGGGCACAAAACCCTAAAAAGGAATATTTTTGATGAATACCTTTTCTTAAATTATAAACAAAAAGTCTTTAATTCATGACGGTGCTCAAATTGTCTATTATAATCAAAAGCAAGTTCTGAAGCAGACAGTACAATGGTTAACGCATCAGGCATTACAAGTAACTTTTATTTAGACACTTATTCCATGCGAACAAGGTTCAAATTGGACACAGCTTTGTTAAACTCCTTAATGTTATTTGTGTTGCCCTCATTTGCTTGCCTGTATTGAACTTCTACTTCTAGCGATGCGAGAACTTTCTCAGTGAATATTGAAGTTTTGTTTAATATTGTATCGCTTCTGCTACAGACGCTCCTCGGGGAGATTGGGAGCTGTCTGAAGATGATCGACACTCGATGCAAGATACATTACTTTTTGGTTGTAGGTACATTTTGGTTGTGTTTTAAGCGCCTAAGCTACAACTTAAAACCGTCTACATTTTAAAAAGATTCAAAATATTTGCAGATACATCATTGTCATCATGGATAGAAGAGGGATATACCTGGGGAGAATGGGCCATAACTCACCACGTTTGCCCAGTGCGGATTGGTGGATTTTAACGATTGCAGATGCACCCGGGACCAACGGCTAAACGTGCTTCCGACATTCGAGATAGTAAATCTTTGGTCACCCATCCAATGACTGGCCTTAGCGAACATTGCTTAGTTTACGCAATCCCAGGCCGATCGCGCTAAGCTCCTGCTCTAATTTCTTTATGCATTTCAAAAAATATGCTGAGCTGGAACCTTTTGAGACCTTGTTTGCATGCCTAATATTTTTATTGTATCATAATGTTGTCTCAATAAACGTCTTTTTTCTACTTCCTTTCTATCCAGCTCCTCATCTTTTCGTCGTCAATATCAGCAAACTATTGGAGACTGAACAGTTTTAAGTTCCCAATATTGTTAGCGAGTGAGCCGTGACAGTTAGTCGTAACTCTGCAACTAGTAGTTAAGCCCGGCTACAGATTGATAGGTTTAAGTTAGTTTAAGTTAGTTATAGTTGCACTGTTGAGACGCAGCTTCGGCGTTTAGGTGCTCTATGGATTTAGTGTTGGGAACTTGACTTCAGACTTGCACGTATGACTTGGAGTTACAACAGAGAATGTGATGTTAATTTTACTCGCCCTAAGAGTACTGCGTCAGCTAAGTAATGCTCTTAATGTTGCATATGGCTCGAATTAATTTGTGCTCCACAATCCAGAACGCTCGTTTACACCTGTTAGAAAGAAAAACATGCACTGTGGGCTATTCTGCTAATGTTAACAAATAGTTACATTTACGAAGTCATCATATTTGGCTATTTAGAGACGAAAACTATCACTAGCACCTTTACGGTGTTATGGATGATATGAATCAAAAGGGAGTGAATGGCTTGATGACGTATGACCGATATGAATGGAAGAGGAAACATACTGCGCCGACCCCAGATAGACTGGGAACAGGGCAGGGAGAAGAAGAAGAAGAGACGAAAACTCTTAGGATTATATGGATTCATCATGCGGGTGCCGGGTCCGTAGTGTAGCGGAGAGGGGAGTCAGTGGCAGCGCCTGAGACTTATGACCCAAGTGTAGGTTATAAGACGTTGATGATGATAAATGTTTATACTTGACAATTAGACATTACTGCTTAGATAGGTACACAAATATTCAAATTTCGATTCGAATAGCCAACCGTCCGACATTAGTAATGTCAATGCCAACAGTAGAAGTCTACTGTACTCTTGTGGACTGGAAGCCATGAAATTGTAAAGGACCAGTTTGTAGTTCGCTGCATTAGTGGTTGATAAAGGCGACACTTAATTTTGTAACCCACCGTAACTTGCTAAATAAACAACGCTTCACATTGCATTGAAATCAACAAGCCCGTTTTCCCTCAGAACAAAATGGCCGCTTTCCAAACGCAACAATACTAATGCATATCAATTAGGGCAAACAATAAAATTAACTTCACGCCGTGAACGCGTGCCCGACCGTATCCCGTTCACAGACGGTTGGATCAGCTGATTGGTTTGGTGCATTCATTCCCAAAGTGGGCCAGGTGGACCCCCCAGGACACCCAGGTGTCAACAAACAAAGTAACAAAAATGGGGGTCCACGATTCGTAAGCGGGGGGTTTATCTGGTTCCTATAGTGAGGAACTAAAATGTAAGTGGTCCAGGTGGACCCCCAAGACCCCCTAGGGGTCCACAAGAAGCTCCTAACAAAAATGGGGATCCACGATTCTTAAAAGTCCACGGAAATTTGTCTGGTTTCCATAGTGAAAAACTGAAATGTTAGCTTGACTTAACCTATCAATGTAGGCAGATAATATTTCAAGAAGCTCAACGACTGTAACCTATAAAAATTTGCATGTTTACGAGTTTTGGGTAGGTTAAATTAGCAGCAGGGGGTCCACCGCGGAACCTGCAAAATTTTGAAAGTGGTCTATAAGACAAAAAAGTTTGGAAACCTCTGGTTTAGTGTTTATACTAACGGTTCTAACAATTGATGGGCAGTTTTTCTTGACGATTGATATTAGGAGCAGTTATTTAATTGGTCTTCATTGGGAGTTTTCCTGCTTCCTTATTTCCGTAGCCATGTTTTGTAATAGGACGCAAATTTCGGTTTTGAACTTTGGACAAAGTGTAATTCTCTTTGAATGAATATCAATTGATTTGCTAAGATATATGTAACATGATTAGAATGACAGCAAGCAACAAATATAAAACTGCTGTAAGTGCGCAAAGGATGGGTAAAAAAGTGTATGAGTGTGAGCTGTCATTATAACCATGTTACGTTTTATGAACTAAAAGGAAAGCTACTGCATGTTCTTCCTTGTATTTTGACTCTCATTTACTGTGCCACAAGATGGGTAGGGGAAGGACGAGCAAATTGGCTACAGTAGACAAACCGGATGTATAGATACAAATTAACATACATACATAAATCACGTCTATATCCCTGAAGGGGTAGGCAAAAGAGTATTAACACCCAAATTTCGCTAACTTGTAATGCCATCCGCCTGTCACGTTAATTAACGAATTTTTGATGACATTATAATACATACATACATAAATCACGCCTATATCCCCGAAGGGGTAGGCAGAGGTGAACTAGCACCCACATTTCGCCAATTATGTTAGGTCCTATGTAATAGGTGGCATTTATCGGGCACAAAAGTCGCAGTACATTGCTATTGCTAGGTGGTGTGGTACAAGAGGAACGCTGCTGCCCATTCCTCATCATTGATTTATCCTTAGCCGCCTTGTACGACACCCACGGAAGAGATTTGGGGTGGTGACAATTGTATTCTACTCTGCCGTCACCATTATAATAAATATCCGATAAGTCTACTGTATGCATTTTGCCCGTCCTTGCGCTGCTTTTAAAGTAGACTAGACAGCAGTGAAGAAATATAAAGACATTTTACTAATTAGACTCTTCTAATTAGTAAAATGTCTTTATATTTCTTATAGATAGTGGTTCTTAACTTGGCTTTTGAAGTAATAGACATAGGTACTCTTTATTCATCACATGCTTACCCAGAAAATTATTACTTCGGAAAAGTTTTAGGGCGATGGCACCCTTGCTTGTACTCATAATGGAGTCCCCTATGACATTTCCGTTTCAAATCCGACGAAGTTTTATTAGGGTCTTGTTTATTTTAATTCAGTTTTCGACGAGTTTCTGTTTAGGTGGCTTCCTTGCCTTCCTTGGAACATTGAATTATTTTTGGAAACTTATTTACAGTTACCTTTCACTGCAGAATGGAAAGGTGTAAGTAAATGCGTCAAACCTGATGTAAACTAACCAAAAACCAAATGCATTATTCATATGAGGCAAAATAACTAAACTAAATCAATTTTGAGAGAATAAATAAATAAATAATAGGTTTAAGACAGCAATGAGTAATTGCGCCGTGTGGTGACGGCAGAGTAGAATACAATTGTCACCACCCCAAATCTCTCCCGTGGGTGTCGTACAAGGCGACTAAGGATAAATCAGTGATGAGGGATGGGCAGCAGCGTTCCTCTTATACCACCTAGCAATGTACTGCGACACTTTTGTGCCCGATATATGGCAATAGGCTCGCCACCTATTACATGGGACCTAACATAATTGGCGAAATGTGGGTGCTAGTTCACCTCTGCCTACCCCTTCGGGGATATAGGCGTGATTTATGTATGTATGTATGTATGAGTAATTGGCAACATCATTCCTCTTGCTGCTAGGTGCTATAAATAAAGTATTACGCTTAGTACTAATTAACTTTAAGTATAAATTAATTAAACTCAATTAAAGGCCTCTAATTAATACGTGTGTGTTGCCTTGCCAGTGATGACGAATGGTACCGAAACGTGACAGATTACAATGGGCTTCTAAGAATATCACTGAAAGCCACTCAAATGGCAATGGAGAGAACTAAGCTCAGTGTTTTGATGCGTGATCATCATATCAAAAATTATGAGATCCGCAGAGAAATAAGGCCCAAAGAATTGCGGACCATAAGTTGCAACAACATAGGACCTAAGATAATAAGCAAAATGTGGACGTTAATTCCTACCTACCTCTTCGGAGATAAATATGTTTTTAACATTTTATTTACTTATACAGTGATGAGGTTTGTGCATCAGCGTTTCTCTAATACCACCTAGCAATGTACTGCGACTTTTGTGTCCGATAAATAGCAACAGGCTCTCCACCTATTAGATGGGACCTAACATAATTGGAGAATCGTGGGTACTAATTCACCTCTGCCTACCCCTTCAGGGATATAGCCGTGATTTATGTATTTGTATGTATTTACTTATAGAAGGCTCGAACTACGAATGTCTCTCTGTGCGCCTATACATGACCATTAGCTTAGAAACAATTGAATTATGCAACGCATTCATAGAATCACGTGCAAGCTGTGCATTGGAACGTAATGGTGCAGGCCACAGATGTCATGATAACTCCTACTCATTTATCAGCGTCGACTTCACTAGACGGCTGGTTTAAAAACAAGTGACGCTTTATGTCTTCGTGGGTCCGTATATTTTAGTGATATCTTAATATATATTTACTTTTGACGGCCGCCTTGGTCGAATGGTTAGATTGCTGGGTATTGGCCAAGAGGTCCCGTGTTCGAATCCTGGTAGGGGCAAACTTTGTATGACCACAAATGTTTGTTTCCGAGTCATGGTTGTGTATATGTTTATGTAGTATATTTTCAACATTTATGTACATAATTATATTAAAAATATGTCCGTCATCTAGTACACATCCATATACATCTACTTTGGGATAGATGATAGGTGTGAGTGTAAAAATATTTATTATTCCATTTTTCTTACATTTAAAATACATACAAAATCATATTTCTAAACATTACATTTTTACAATATAAAACATTTAAAAATACAAAAATGCAGTTCCCCATCGGTAGCAAGATCAGGGTCCCGGCTACCGGTGGTTAAGGATCCAGAGACAAGAACCTCCTCACTATACGCGCCGTGTCCAGAAGTACCGCCTTCTGCATCTGACTCTTGACCCAACCACCTTATATTATTATTATTATTATATTGAGGGCCTGTTTCACAATCGACAAGTAAGTTCGAAGTAGCTTACTTTGCAGTTCAATTGACATATATTTCATATTACAACTGTCAAATGATCTGCGAAGTAAGCTACTTAGAACTAACTTGTTGATTGTGAAACAGGCCCTTAATCTAAAAAATATGTATCAACATTAGAAGGATTTCATTATAGCACAAAACGAAAATCTTTTTTATATAAAATACTTACATATATTTGGATTATGTAAATAAATAAAATAAAAAACACTGCTGTATTTTAACAAGTAAAAGAACTTCTTAGGGACGGAGAAATAATTGAATACATAGGCTCCTGGATTTCCAAAAACATGGACAAAATCTCCTCGGAGAAAATGTTTTCCTCTCGTTAACCCCCACTAAATCCCAAAACAAAACACTGTCAAGTAGTGGAGAGAGATTTTTTCACGTCCCGTGCTAGGCATGTCACATGTCTCAGTAGTAGGGATATTGAAGGACTGATGAAGACGACGATGAAAATAAAAAATTTCAAAAGTTGTTTTTCAAAAGTGCTTACTTTAAAAAATAAACTTTTTAAGAACATTAATTTATACTACAAAATCTCTAGATATTACGGAAAGAACCTGATATAAAAATTATGCAATAGGTACGTTATGTTTAACAACCAAGCCCGTATCATTTTATACACACTGAACCCTAAACACCGAAGTGTTCATTAGCAGTGAAATTAATCTCAAAATAATTGTTCTGTTTCAAATGTGGACGAACATAATCTTGATCTGAGGTTTTTGTTCGTGACAAATTACACGCGCGGACTCGATTACTGGTGCGTTGGATAACTATAAGTAACTCTGGGTGATTGAATTAGTAATTGGACGACCAATTAAACACGAAACCAATTAAACATAAAACAATTTCAACCCTATCACTCTTCAAATAAGACTCATGGGTTTTATCAGACTCTTGGGTCAAAAATCTGGTAGTGATTTGGAAATGACTTCATTTCCGCATCACCACCAGATTACCGCGTCTTCATCGTTAGACAAATACCAGTAGTTCATTTCATCACATGCCAAATGTGATAACGGTGCCAGCGGAATACCAGCGCTAGACGCGAGGCTGGCAATATGCTGATCTGTGACCGTTTGAGACAAATTATTAGTACGTTTGATTTTTTTGTTTGTTTGTTGTGTTGTATCAATAAATATTTCTTTCTTTCTTTCATCACAATTTCAGCCACTGTTGGAAATAGGTCTCCCCCAATGAGCCTAAACTTGTTCGGTTCTACTTGACGATCTTATAATAAGTTACAAACTTTAATTAAAATTATGATTTGATTTTATTTGACCATTGTATAAATGTTAGAAAGAATATAATAAAAATTAAAATAATTTAATGTCAGAGGAATTTTTAAAACATATTTATCATGATGGGAATCGAATAAATACAATTTTTCTTCGTTAGTTATTGGCCAAGAGGTACCGGGTTTGAATAATAGGTTAGGTGCAAATGTTTGTGTGATGAACACCGATATTTTATTCTCGAGTCATGGTTGTTTAGATGATGCGTGAGTGTAAGATAATTATAATTAATTTATTTATTACCATTAATAACCCATCCACAACAAGTATGAAGCTTTTATAAAACAGAGATCTAAAACGTAATAACATTTGTAATGAATGAATGAGAGCCATTAATATCCCAATGAAATGGAAAATAGAAACATCTGAAACAGAACGTAATGCAACTGTTCAAGGTTCACATTAGCGTGGCCAGGTCATCTTCAGCCGCACCGACCGCATCCAGATGGCTGTTCCGTTTTATCCTTCATTGCATCCTCTGCACCGTCCAAATAATAATCTGATTGACATGTCCTTTTTTTAGGTGTTCCTGTGAAGGGATATTAATTTGAGTATTATTTTACACGCCCAAGTTATTTAATTGAGTGCTCCATTTGACTCGTCTCTTTTTTTATACTGGGTTCGAGTTACATAGAAAATGAGAGTAAAACTCTTAACCCTGTGGTGACGGCAGAGCAGAATATAATTGTCACCACCCCCATCTCTCCCGTGGGTGTCGTACAAGGTGACTAAGAGTTAAGACAGCGATGAGTAATAGGCAGCAGCGTTCCTCTTATATCACCAAGCAATATATTGCGATTTATATGCCCGATATATGGAAAAAGGCTCAGCACCTATTACATAGGACCTGACTTAGAGCTTGTGCACAAAACTGCGAATTCGCAACACAGAAAACTACAACTTAAGCTGCTACGATGCGATTTGGTGCGACAAGGCGGCTAAACAAACAAGAATGAAATTGAAGGAATGCACGATGCGAATCAATTCAAAAGTTCTTGCGATGCGGCGTGCGAGCTCGCAGATTTGTACCTACTGCGATCTACGTCCTCTCGCTCGCCCCCCTGTTACATGGGACCTAACGCGAAAAGTGAGTTTTAAATCGCTTCTGCCTAACCCTTCGGGGATAAAGGCTAAATTTATAAATGTATTTATATTTGCATAATATTCTGCACTGCCGTGACCACACGTATGAACATTGTTAGTTCTATTCTGCCGCACAATTCATAAATACTGCGTTTATGAGTATTTATGCGTTACTGCGTTTATGAATTATGCGGCAGTATTAGTGGTTCTATTTCATATTTACCCATTGGTAGTTTCCATGTTAAAATGCTTTTTTTTCTGGAACGAACCCCCACTGCAATAGTCTTTAAATGTCTCTATACAACGGTACGGTTTAATTCAGATAATCGCTTCAAGTGTGACTGTCCTCTTGCGTACAATAAATGCCTTTGTCTGTGGTACAACTCAAAAGCGAAGCAACTATTTATGATTAATTTAATAAATAATTCATGTAGAAACTAAACAGGGTAAGATAATATAGAATTACATACTTATAAGTAAAGCTTATGAACGTTTACGTTCATTCGCACCCCAAACTCTTTTGTAGGCATATTTTAAACTATTAAGGCAAAGATGATCCAGTGAAAAAAAATCAAGGAATGGCTATTAATACTTAAATTGATGAAATCTAGGGAGATAAAGAATTTGAAAAGGAAATCTGTCCTGTATTGATAAAATATTCTGTAGGTAATAATCGTAAAAGGTCAGGTCAAAAATACCCGAAGCCTATCAATCTATGCATGCCTGATGCATTGATAGGCACAGATTGGATGAAACGAAATAAGTTAGTCGAAAGAAGACAGTGATCTCTGCCTACCCCTGTAGGAGAAAGGCGTGATATAAAATATAAATATTTGTATGTAATAATCGTGATATCTATTTTTTCGTTTTAGTGAATACTCTCGTAACTTGGACCGTTCACTACCTAATAGTGGAAGGTGAAAATGCTCAAAATTATCATATTATGTAGCCATTGTCCTCGTGCGGGCGCGGCACGCTTCCGCTTTTGTAATTACAAAACACACCGTTACGCTTCCTAAAGAGCATCGCACACAATCGCATCTAGGTGAAGCTGTGTTCACGTTCTCGCATCCCAAATGAGCAACTTTACTTAATTGTGGCGTCCAATACAATACATCCATACATACTGAACGAGCGGGCAGCGAGCGGTTGTAAGGTGCCGCTCCCCGCAGGTACAGGAATGCAAGAAACTACTTCAGAGGGTAGCCCTGGCAAGTAGCTGATTGATGGAAGGAAGCTACCCCAGGGAGTAGCCCTGGCAGGTAGTGGGTAGGTAGGAAGTGAGATCCAACACGGTCGATTGGAATATAATTTATTGAATAAATAATACAGTATGATGAGTGTGAATGATGAGTGTATGAATAATACAGTATATATGTCGTGGCCAAATCGCAGAATTGATCACTTCATGATGTGGCCGACTATTTCATGGAATGGTTGCATTTCATGAAATGGCCAGCTAAAACTGACCATATCGTTGAAACGTCAACGTTTGATGATATGGCCATCCACGTTTGGCCATATCATGAATGTAGTTAATATTTGGTATTTAACGTTGCGCTCGTTTTTAGAGTGACTTAAAACGAAAAAATTGTAGGAATTTGATGTCGTAACGAAGTTTCACTTCACTTTTATCTTCCATTACAACAATACTAATAATTTGTTTATTAGGATAAATGTCCGCCGCCATGATGCATCACAAAAATAAATCGAAATAAGCGCCTCTTACGGTGGATAATGTAACTATTTTACGATATGATCAATAATGTTTGGCCATATCATGAAATAGCCGTACGTTTAGCTGTTCATATCGTTAAACGTTGTTTATTCATTGATCTGGCCAGACCATTATCATGATATGGTCAGTTTTAGCTGGACATTTCATGAGATGCAACCATTTCATGAATTAGTCGGCTACATCATGAAGTGATCAATTCTACGATTTGGCCACGACATATATATGACAGCAATGAGTAATGGGCAGCAGCATTTCTCTTATACTTATACTCTTATACCACCTATCAATATTAATTTGTACTGCGATTTATGTGCCCGATATATGGCAATAGGCTCGCCACCTGTTACATGGGACCGAACTTAATTCGCGAAAAGTAGGTGTTAATTCACCTCTGCCTACCCCTTCGGGGATATAGGCGTGATTTATGTATGTATGTATGGATATATATGATTCACTTGGTCTGTACACATTGATAGCTGTTAGTATGTCTCTCGTGGGTGTAAACTGCCGACGGTGCGCTTGGTCGACGTCTTCTGCATGTAGGTAGCCTCGCTGCTGACTCTGCTCCTCAGGTCATTGTCAAAATTAACGTTTTTCCATACATATTGTCCACTTGACTCTATTAAGTTTAAAGGCTCATTTGAGTAGCGTTTCTGTTTTTGGGGGGGTTAGTTTCCTTGTACGACACCCACATGAGAGCCAGAGCAAGAAATCTTTAAGGCGAATAAGTAGCACACCTTTATATCCATCTAACATTGTTAGAGTCCTCTTTTATTGCAATCATTTTATACCTGCCGCACAACAACAATGCACCTAAATTGTCTGTACAGCAGCCAAAGGATAGGAGGGCTTAAAAAAAGAACCTTATTTCGAATGAAAAAGGAACTACCATTGTTAGGGGTCACAATACTTGTTGCTGTGTGTACTTTAATCTTTGATGAAGGTAATAATTCTCGTGACCCATATACGAGTCAACCGCTATCTTTACGTCAACCTTTGACTGATTTAAGAGTGCTTCAAAATGTTGTAGGTCCACAGCTTCTCAACCGACTTTGTGCTTTACTACAAAGAAGTTAAGTTCGACAATCAATTGAAGTAAATGGATAGTTTTGTGTAGCTTGACGTACTGTTGACCGTACCTATTATGGTTTTTGTAATAAATCTCTAGGAAATAAAATTGCTTTTATTGGCTTTCTTCATCTGAGTTCTATTGAGTCGGGGTGTGGTACAAGCGACTAGCGTGGATTTTTAAATATTCATTAAAAACATCGTGTTTTAAATCATGAAAACTTGGAGCAGATGTGTAACAGTATCTCAGACGAAATTCTAGTCTTATTTCTGTACTGAACTCTTACATCATTATGTAAGATTAATTCTCTTGTCTTGTTGTTCTCCTATTTGAGGTCTGAGTATTATTATTTTTTGTTTTAGTACCTATGTTATCTATTATAATTTATATATATTTAGGTTATTTATAATTATAAGTAATAATACGCCTATTTAAACCCCAAAGGGGTAGACAGAGATGCATTAACACCCACATTTCGCCCATTATGTGGTTAGCCTTGGAAAAGGTGACAAGCCCATTTAATTGTAATCTATCGGGTATGAGCGCTCGATATCATTCCTAAATTGTAGTAATACAGAAATGAAGATGTACTGTTTCTTAGCTACTTATTGTTTTGGGTTACTAAGACGAGCGTTCGAAAGCGTAAAAATTTAATTAACGCCAGACAATAGTGGTCTACAGACAATGGGTGGCAGCCGAAGAATCCCCCAGAAGGCATATCTGTCGCGTCTTCCGATCCCGGCCGCCCGATAGAAAATGCTGGGGTGTTATGTCGGAACTCGGAACTATGATGACTTAGGAATCGCCACCGTACTTAAACAATTTTAAGCGGTTTTTCTGTAAGCTAAAATCCTATATATTTCGAGAAATAAGAACAGCAATGGAACAGCAATGGCAAATGAAAATGTAGGGGTTAATACACCTCTAATTTCAGGGTAAATAAGCATAACAAATGTATTGTAATATTTTTTTAATCTTCCTGCCCTTTTCCTGGATTAACTAAGGTCGGCGCAGTGTGTTTCCTCTTTCATTCATGTGTATGTATAGAAAGACCGATCAACGGTTAATAATTGAGAGACCGATCAACGAAGATATGGATTGGGATGATAGCATTCCAATCCACACTGCTCAAGGTGTTGACTTAGGTTTTACTAGCTGTTTGAAATCGTGTCATCGAGCCATGACGATGAGCCTCTTTTAGCGGCCGATACGGTGCGTATGCGTCACTCCGTCAAAAAAAAACGACACTTTTACGACAGCCCTGGGTTGATTTGGAACTGCCGCTTACTACGTCACTTTTGCGCTCTTAGGCTGGCATTTAAGAAAATTAATATTTATATAAGGTGCCTTTAATCATTTTCCGTGAGGTTTCCTGCTTACACCTCGGAGTCAGTGCAGCGGCAGAAGCATCTGAGATATTTGGCTCGCGATTTAATCTCCAAATATTTAGTTTTCTCTTTACAGGCGATTCAAGAAAGTTCAGAGGATTGAATATTTAGGGCGAATTTCCTAAATTGTTAGTGTTGTAAGATAATACAGACATTAATTTCGCCTAGTTATTCCCGAAGGGGCAGAGAGGAGAGAAGAGGAGAGTTACGTCCACGTTTCGACAGTAATTATAATTATTAGGTATAATTTACTCTTAAAAATGTACCTACAATGTGATAGATAAGTAAAAAAAAATTCTTACACTCACAAATCAATCATTCATATCTAAATCAAAGTAAGCAGCATAAAATTAAATCAATCAGAATAAAAATTCGTTTATCTATAAATATGGCATGATTACACATAACTTATTCAAACAGAACACACTTTCGCATTGTAAATTTGGTTTAGATAATGTGAATTATGCCTAGTACAAGTCATGATCACATTGCCAGTCACTAAATATAGGTACTTTGATTGGTGTTTAAATAAAACAAAAAAGTTTGCATAACCTTTGCAAACACAGATTGAAAGCGCTAGCCCTTGCATCATTTAGTTCCTCAATAAGACGCGATGGATGGCATTTGTATGTAATTACACGACATACGACAATTACGCTCACTACACTAGTCCAAGTCTTGATCCTGAGCCAAATTTCTAACTATTCGTCATCATAAGGCAGAACTTCTCGTACTAATGCCAAAGCCAAGATTATGCAGCTCAAATATCCAAATAACCCGTGGCACATATTTTAAACGTTAAATCTCCATATGAATAGTTAATTTAATGGTTTTTATTGTTACAATAAATTGCTTTCATTATTTCAAATGTTTATTTCAGTGAAGCGGCCACTATTGTTGATTCTTCTTCTTCTTCTTATCCCTGCCCTGTTCCCAGACTATCTGGGGTCGGCGCATTATGTTTCCTCTTCCATTCGTATCGGTCAGACGTCATCAAGCCGTCCACTCCCTTTTGATTCATATCATCCATCACACCACTATTGTAGATTGATCTTCTGAAATCAGAAATCTTCGACATCGAATAGTCTAGACTACTCGAGAGCTCGAGTCGACTATAAAAGGTACACCCAGCGACACAAACAAGCCAAATACAATTTTTTCGCGATAACAAACCGAGTTATCGCGCTTCTAAATCAAGTTACGTATAGAGCGTGTGGCCCAAGTTTCGGGATAGAGGCGTTTTGAATAAAAATAATTTATAATTAAATCATAATACATATATGTATAGTGGGCGTGTGGTCTCCTCCTCACCTCACGCAGGTGTTGTATAAGGCGACTAACGGTAAAGACGACGGTGAGTAATGGGCAGTAGCGTTCCTTTTATACCATGTGGCAATATACTGCGATTTTCGTACCCGTTAGTTGGCAATGGTACCTAACATAATTGGCGAAACACGGGTGTTAATTCACCTCTACCTACACTTTCGGGGATAAAAAGGGTATAATTTATGTATGTATATAAAATCTAGATATTCTGAGGTAGCTTTAGTTACTGTGCAAATAATGGAGTACCTAACTACAAAAACAAATCAGTAGGGATATTATGTGATGATGTGATAAACAATCGCCTCCGCTTGCCAATTGGGCGGTCCGCGTTCGTGGCTTGTACTGTAGTTGTAAAAGCTGCCAAGGCGCACGGAGCGCAGATGGAGTCTGCACCTCCTCTTTATTAGATCGCGATGCTGAATAAACATGTCTCCAACGTATGACGGCAAATAAGAATTCCACATCCGCACTAATATCGGCAGCTATGTTTGTTTTCCCCGTAGTATTGCTTGCATCTTTCCCGTCTTATCCTTTTTCGTTGCGAGAATAATGTTTACTAGCTCGGGGAAGATGGCCCAAGCCCGGTAGGTATACTTCTTTTTTTAAGTTGAACAGGGAGACCTGTCCCCGTACCACGGAGACAAAATTTGCCCGGGAAAAGACGATATTCATTTATTTATTTATTTTAATCTTTATTGCATAATAAACAAATTTTAACAAATGGCGGACTTAATGCTAAAATCATTCTCTCCCAGTCAACCACAAATTTTAGAAATACACATTTTTCGGCGCGATGAGAAAATAAAACTACTTAACTAAAAATAAAATTACCACAAAAAAGTAAAATATACCAGTAACACATATTTTCATAAATATACATAGATATGTTATAATAATTACTATTATAAAATAAAATATATTTAAACATACACACTTTACAAATACCGGGTGACTTTAAATAGGTGTAATTGTTTTAAGGGGGTAAGAGTACAGCCCATGGGATGTTCAAAAATGTGTGGAACACCTGGTCGAAATCTACTGGTTTCGGAAATACACGATACTTTAACTTTTTTAGGAAAATTACCAAAATTCAAGAGAAATCCTTAAAAATAAAAATAAATACTGGATGCATGGATTTTATTTTTATTTTATCTGATTGCTGGATAAATTATCCATAAAATAAAAACATCAAATGTTATGAATCAGTTAAAATTTTAGAGTTATGAGAGCTAAAACTTGTAACAATAAAAAAAAAATTGCTTTATCGAAATTTCAATTGAAATGAAAATGAAAAAAATAAGCTATATACATATACATATAAATAAGCTAATGATGTCAGTTTAGAGAATTTAGACAAAAATCATGAGCCGATCTCTTAAATTCACCTGTCGCTAACTCCCACTAATTCCCGAGACAAAACGCTGTCAAGGGAGAGAGATTCTGTCCACGTCCCGTGCTAGGCCTACTGATGCTAAATGAGAAGGCCGAAGATGGTATCGAGTTTCACCAGGAAATGGAGGGACTGACTGTTTTATCCCAAATTGTCGGAAAAGAATAATGCTCTTAAAGGAGGCCAGGCGGACTTGAAAAAGTCCTACCACCAACCAATACTGCCTAGAGGCCACATTATAATGTAGAACATAATTTCCATACCCTGAATTGGACGTATTCGAACTTAAATTAAATTTACTCCTCTAGGGAGCAGATAATAAGGCTGAATGCAAAATATCAATTTTTAAAATGATTTTATAGCGATTTTGATTCTAATTTGAAAGCCTAACCCTTTAATTCTAATCAATAATTATAATCCTTGAACATAATATAAATGTTAGAAAATTTAGTATGCATACACATAAAGAAAATTGTGGATAGAAAATGGTCGAAAAATTATAGTCGCGGGGACTATAATTTTTCGAACTTTTTCTAACAACCAT
Source organism: Cataclysta lemnata (assembly GCA_963931975.1). NCBI lineage: Eukaryota > Metazoa > Arthropoda > Insecta > Lepidoptera > Crambidae > Cataclysta > Cataclysta lemnata. The sequence continues at coordinate 1,579,928 of OZ008354.1, read as the reverse complement.
TTTCTTTCCTTTCTACTGATTTTATTGTCTACAGTACTGGGCTGCCTTCCCTTACGTGGTCCATAGGAAATTCTTATGTTTATATTTTAATGTTATGTTCTCTTATACATATTTACACGAACTTTTAGGTAACATTTGAAATAAAAGAAGACGTTATCTCTCTATATCTCGATGCGAAACTTAAAGATCATCAAGCCATAAACAATGACAATATATTTTACATTTCTTCGCACTCCTACGCACCGGATACTGTCATTAGGACATAATACGAGACACGAATGTTGCATCAAGTTGTAATGCGTATGCACTTAGATTTACTATGTTAATTAGATTAATTCAATTCTTGAGATGATAGGTAACATGGTATGGATGACACGTGACTCTTCTGAGACATAAAATAGTAGATTATATACCAAGGGCGATAAAACAAGGAATGCCACAGATCGCAAGTATTTGACTGAGAAATATGCGATCTGAGCTTCCTTTTTATCTCCCGAGTTTTATGTCACCCCCTGACCAGGAAGTGGGATTTTCCGTACGCCTAGCGGGCGGAATAAAACATCCGTAGTGCGTAAAACTATACAAATTATCGATAGCGTCCAGAACGTGTGCTAAATTTACTCATCAAAACTGTATTTTTTAGGAACTTTTTTTAACAACAATTTTCTTGGTAATAATTTTTCTAACATTTATAGTATATTGTAAAGCAAAAATTCATATTTATTTAGTTATCTTCCATTCCATTGTCAACATAAACAAACTCTTTTTAAATGTTTTGCCGAATGACTGCAAATTCACTGTTATCCCTAGAATTCACAATTTAATCGAGCGTAAATTTCCGCATATCCTGTGCCCGTTTTTATATATTTTTTGAGTAGATAATGCAGTTCTGCCTCGGAACGTGATGAGCTCATATAATTTCAGACAGTCATCTGTGCTGTAATTCCTTCACCCCTGGCAGGGCCCAACCCAATGCATGCTAAGTGGGCAGTAGTCCAAATACTGGGACACGGATCCTCGACTACTGGATGGGGTTAATCAAATCACACATTTAGTCAAGAGCATGAGAAAACTGTTTTTAGTATAACCAGAGGTATCAAGATACATAAAATTGTAAAAAATTGTTCAAACGTATCTCGCTCATTTAATTATGTAATATTATAATTATGCAACAGAATTATTAGCATGCAAGTTAAGTATAAAAAAGCTTAAAATTAAAATAATAATAATATTTAAAACTAAGAACAGTACAATTATCAAAATAAAATGAATAATTAATAAAGTTGCTTACTATGTCAGTGATCATCAAAAAATATTATTATGTCACACCTGATCATAAAGTGGACTTTTTCGCCCGCTACGCGTATTGAAATCCCAGTTCCCGGTCAGGTGATGACAGAAAACTTACATCGGGCAATAAAAAAGAAGGCTCCAGGTCGCATATTTATCGCCAGAAAATATAAGTTGTTGTTACGTACTTAGGCAGAGAGCCTATCCTTCTTGCCTCCTGCCCTGTTCCCAGTCTATCTGGGGTCGGCGCAGTATGTTTCCTCTTCCATTCATATATCGGACGTCATCAAGCCATCCACTCCCTTTTGATTCATATCATCCATCACACCGTAAAGGTGCTAGTGATAAATGAATGTATAGAAAAGAGACGGAACGGACCATGTCGAGAGACCCATGAACGGAGAGAGTGATTAGAATGACAACATTCCAATCCATACTGCTCAAGGTTTTGGCTTAGGTTTTACAGCCGGCCGCCTGCCTGACACCAACCCTCCTTGGGTACGCTGTTGTTGGTGGTTTGCCCTCCACCATTCGGGTGCCCCAAGGTGCTTATTGGTCTACACCGGGCAATCTCCCTTAGTCGACTTTTACGGCACCCATGGGATGAGTTGGGGCTGGCCTATTCTACGTTATTTGTTCGCTCCCAGGCCAGCATAGAAGCAAGAGCCTATCCCTTCGGGGATAATAGGCGTGATTTTTGTGTGTAAATATATGTCGTAAAAAAACTCGCACAATTCTGTGGCCAAGCTTAGCTTGTGTGCCTCTTCCAAACGGCCGGACATCCTTGGCTCCATTCTCATTACAGCTACACGCAGTCGTGCAAAAACTCTTCAATATCAACTTGAGCTACAACTTTTTCAGATTTTTCATTAATAAATTCTGCCGAGAAAAAAAGGCGACAGCGTCCACAGAATTACTAGATACGGAAACGACTTTCAATATATTTGTTTCTAAAGATGCGGCACGCTGTAGGGAATATTGTGCGAATGTTTTTTTCTACTAGTAGGGGAAGGCTGCCCAAATCTGATAAAACTGCCTAAAGCAGGCATAGACGAATACAACATTTTGTTGTTTTGCCCTTATCATCTACTAAAATTAAGGTATGATACTGATGAACGAACTGTAACCTATTTTACCATCAATATGTAACTCAGTATTAAGCAAATAAAGATTTCTATTAAATTCTATATAAAAAATTGCCTACGATTGATCGTCAGACCTACCAAATATACACAAAAAAAATCCTGAAAATCGGTCTGGCCCTTTCGGAGTACCTAGTTCGATAACAAACACTGTGACACGTGATTTTTATATTATTAAGGCCAGTCATGGGATGGGTGACCAAAAATTTATTATCTCGTGTTCCGAGCTTCAGAAGCCACATTAAGCTGTTGGTCCCGGGTGCAGTCGTTAAAACCCACCAATCCGTAGTGGGCCAGCGTGGTGGATTATGGCCCTTTCTCCCTATATTATTCCATCCATAAGGAAGGTTAGAAGGTTCCAGCAGTTGGAACGTTATAAGGCTGATGATGATATACATGTCCACTTGGGTGTACGAAAATTATTTTATACATTAGAATCTTTAGGCAGTATACCCGGTTTGGGCCTTCTTACCCTATTTCAATTTAAACATTCAAATGGAACGCTATCTTTACGAATGTAAAGTGAACGAACGGACTTCGGTTTGTTTTGTGTTTCCTTTTTTTATTATAGATTTTGCATTTTGTCCGAGTTTTATACCCTTTTTGTTTGTTACTCTTTTCTATCTAGGTATGTCTATCTATATTTTAAACTCATACACATATAAGTCTATATGTATAAGTCATATAAGTCTAATTGATTACCAGAGGTGAATTAACACCCACGTTCGATCGTAGCTGGACGATTTGGATTGTCGTTACATTCATGGTCTATAATTAATAATGTAAAGACGATTGAGCCAAACCGTCCGTCTAGTTAGCGAACCTCTGCCTCTGATATTGCAGAACGGCGGGTTTGTCTATTGCGCAAAAAGAGGTAATACAGCCAGTGTTATTGATAGGTACACTTCCTGTCTCAAAGGACTTAGGCTAAGGCCCGAGTTCACAAGCACACACGTTAAACAAGCGATTAAAGGATAACTGTCAGTCTTTGACAGTTCTTCCATACGGTAAAATGTCGAAAAGACACGGTTAAAAAATAATCACCTGTTTAAGTGTCGGTGAACTCCAGCCTAAGTATTTTTACCTTCAATTTAGGGGTCTATTTTCCGTATTCAGAGATGTCGATTAACATCAATGAGTACCTACTTAATGCCGCTATTCTTGCCAGGTCTATGGTCTAGATTTAAACGATTTTTTTTATATATTTAATACTCATTAAAGTTAATTAACGTGTCTGAGTGCGGCAGTATAAGTATTTTGTATTTATTCTAGTTTGCTTCTGTTATTATATATAACTTTAAGGTTGATTATTGTACCTAATTCTATTTAGATTAGAAACTTTTTTAATGACGATATTATTATGTCAGCTCCATCATAGCCTAATCCTTTATGTTTTATTTTTCTGACCTATTTAGCTTAGTGATTCTGCATAGCTTTCACAGATTAAACTAGACGCAGTTAGGCCATGAAATTTTAGTGCGCATCATTCGGGATCGTCGCCGTTGTCCTAATTATTCCGGGTCGGCCTCCTCCTTGTCGTGCCCGACCAGGGAACCAATTTGTCCGCGGTTTCATTACGCGCAGTGCGTCTTACTGTATTCAGTGGGGATGTATATATTCGGAGGAACTGACAGCGAAATGTAGTAGATTGTTTAAGAAAGAGTGTGCATTTTCAGAGACTTCAATTAAATTTAATGAGTAGATACTTAAGACAAAAAAAATACATAGTTATGTGTACATATCCCCGAAGGGGAGGCAGAGATGAATCAACACCCACGTTTCGCTAAATAGAACTGGGCCCAATGTAATATGTGGCGAGTTTATTGCCATGTGTCGGGCACGTAAATCGTAGGACATTGCTAGGTGGCTTGAGAGGAATACTGCTGCCCATTACCTACTTTCATTGCTGTCCTAATCCTTAGTCGTCTTGTACGACACCCGCGGGAAGGATTTGGAGTGGTGACAATATACTCTGCCGTCACCACACGGCTCTAATAACCATATTTATACAATTATTGTAGGGTTTGTTGTAGCTACACCAAAGATAATGAATAATATTTTCCTTTGAAGGTTTTGAAGGTTTGTCGCTGTTTAATGTCACTCGAAATACTTAGGATTATAATGGAATTAATGAATGTGTGTATACGAGTAGGGAGTAGGGAAGAACAGAAAACTATTAAACCACTTTATTTGTAATTTTTACTGCTCAAAAATTTAAAATTTCTCCTAGAGATCAATTTGCTATAGCTAACGGTAAACGTCTAAACTAAGTAGGGTAGACCGGGTACAATATTAACACGGTACCATCATCGATATTTCTCCTACTCAGCTCAATTTTGCATGTGTGAGTGTGCCAGCATATGCGCTACTTGAGGCCCGAGGCGCCCCTCAGTCGCCAGCGCGCGCGCTGTGAAACGGAGGTACCTATTAGTGGAGAATTTTTGAGTTTCGGCAAGCCGCGGTAAGTTTTTACGTAAAATATTATTGACTGTAGCTCGTACTACCAGACTCATCTCGACAAGGAATTGTTGTTGCTAGTTTAGACGGTTATTAAAGTTTTAATTTATGGTAAAAATGGAAACTATAAGTTTAGAATTATGTGACTATTAGATGTTTTTGCTAAATTAGTTACTTTGGTGCAGTTGTACCAACATTGTCGGGTTCATTAGTACTGGTACAATTCACCCCATGGTAGTAATAACCCCATGGTAATAATAACAGAGTAAAAAGTAAATAGATACTTAAAATAACTTCTTACATATGTTTTTGTTTTAGATGCCACGAAATAGAATAAAAAAGACGGACCGTGGGTCAAGAAATACTTTGTTGTATGAACAAGCATATTATGATGAGATTTTAAAAGATATACACCGATACCCCGGAAAAAGATGCTATACTAAAATAAGCGGAGGAAGCTGAAAAAAGTAAGAAAGATAAACAAATTAAAAAGAATCTACAACACCCGGGAAAATCTAAAGGGATAAAATGTGATTCCAGTCAAAAAAAGAAGGACTCTGCAAGCAGTGAAGGAGAAGAAGAATGGTTTTGTGTTGTATGTATGGAACCTTATAGTTTCAGTCGCCTTAATGAAATGTGGATCCAATGCGCTCAATGCAGATTATGGGCACACGAGGAATGTACACCTCAGGAGTCAATTTATGTTTGTCACAATTGCGAGTCTGACTAATATTTTTTAACAGTAATTAATAACCTCTCGTCTGTGGCTGTCCCGGTAGCCGGGAAAATCGAGAAGTGCGCATCTGTGGGATTCCCGGGTACCGGGATTCATGAGTCATCGATGAGTCACAAGGTGGACGGTGTCGAATTTCGTTGCCGTACGAAAAATCTATGGTGCATGTTTGTATAGACTCTGTGTAGTTTGGTTGCCGATAAAATAAAAAAAACGTTCTCTCTCATCATTCATAGACTCCCAAAACAAAATTAAAAAGATAAACGTCACGTAAAAGTCAATAGATGACGTAAAAAAAGTAGGTATGGTTTGGGACCAACTTCTACAGTTGAAAAAGCTTGTTATTTACGGATTTTAATTGCTATAATTAGTGAATATCGAAAGGAAAAATGGTGCAGTAAGTACTAATTAACTTTAATTACACATCTAACGTAAGATTTACGAAATTTGCCAAAACAAAGCAGAATAACGCTCGTCCTTGAAACTTTCCTCACTATTTTTAAGTGAGTATTATTCAGTTGAATGTGATGAATGAAAAATTGTAAAATACTTTATCTATATTAGTAATTTAACTATAAACAAATGTTCTAATTGTTCTAATCCACAGACAGTCTGTTGAATGTCGGGACCCGGCATTCAACAGCCTGTCTGTGGATTACCCGGGTCCCGGCGCCACAGATAGGGGGGGTCACAAAATGTCACTGTTTGTACCAGGGGTCAATTTTACCTCCATACTAACACATTTTTGTTGATAACATCTATTTTATAATTGTTATAAAGCTAGATCATAACTAATATGCTAAGTGTGAACCAAAGTTGATTAAATGTTAATAAAAACTTATTTTATTTTTGTTCGAAGTGAAGAATTGTTATGCATTAACATAAGCAGTTTTGGTACAATTAACCCTTAAAAGGGGTCATTTGTAGTACTAGCCATCATTTCATTCAAAGTCAATTTTGACCACGTTTTGTGCAATCTAGGCCAACTTTAGATATTTTCTTCGGTAGATAGTAAACTAAGGCTGTAATATAATAATATTTAAAACAAAAAGCGACTGTTGAATTTGTGTAATCAACCGATGTTTAGAAAATGGTACTATTGTCACCGGTCTACCCTACTATAACAAAATGTGTAACTTATAATACCGGAAAAACAGAGAAGATTTTTTCTATTCGATTTTTATTCAAAAATAGCAGATTACGAATAGAACCATTTTCAGCTTTTCCCCCAAATAAATCAAACTCAGTCCCAAATTTATAGTTTCCCTTGCTTTCAACATAAAACGTCATAGGTGTTGAGCGAAAATGGCATCTATTGCTGCGGTGCAAGGTTCAACTTGAGCCGGATTGCGAACAAAGAAAGGATTTAAATGAAATAATCATTTTTCATTTAAAACAATGCGACGTCAAACGAACAGTGGGCGTCCGGGCATTAATATTGTTAAAACCATTTTATTGTTGATTGCTCCATATTTTGGACGTTTGACTTTTGACCGAAAAGGGGGGTGGTAGGGGGGGGAACCATTTATGAGAACGCGGTTGAAAAATGGCAAGGAATCCATTTCGGCAATCGCGTAGAGCAATTAAACTTTTTCAATATACAATGTTTTAAATGCGCCATTTTATTGGCGTTGACGACTGGCTAATTGGTTTCAGTTATTAAAAATTAAGAGGCGGTAAAGCTTTGAATGGATCTTTATTTATTGATAACAATCGGGATAATCTTTTCGGTTGATATCACGTAAGTACAGACGCGAAATCTCTTAGCATTCGATGTATTCAGCGTGCGATCCCTTAGAGACAGAGATGCAGCGCTTGAGACTTGTGACCCAAGTGTGAGTTTACGGGGCCCCTTAACAACATGTCAACACTGAAACAAACAAACATATCACTCTTATTTATCCCGAAGCGGTCAGCCAAGGCGAAACAACCACGTTTCCCCAATTATTTTAGGTCCCATCTGTGGAGTCCCATCATACACAGTGGTAAAAAAATAAAAATATTTAGGAGTGTTAAGCAGAGGTTTATGAACGGACACCCACGTTATTATGTTAGGTCCCATATAATAGGTGGCTCTCTGATTGCCTATATATACAGATACGTAGGTAAACCGCAGTTCATTGCTAGGTGGTATAAGAGGAACGCTGCTGCCCATTACTCACCTCTGTCTCTTAACCCTTGGTCGTCTTGTACCACACTCGCGGGAGAGATGGGGGGTGGCGACAATTAATTGTCACCGCTACTGCTCTGCAGTCACCTTACAGCTGTAAATGTACTCAACACTTTTTAATTCCATTACCCTCCTCCATCAGTAATGCTATTTTGTCCGTCGGTCACCGAGCGACGTAGTAAATCTCAATTTAATATAAACGGTCAACAAGCCGCCATAGTTGTTTACACAATCTAGGTAATGGATGGACCCTCAGTGCCTGATATTGGCCGTGAAACAAACGCTGGACAACTAAACAATGAGATTAACTACAGCGAGTGCTTTGCCAGCAAAAAAGAAACAAAATCGTCTCTCGAAGGACCAAGTCTGATTACATACTGGACAATGTCTAGTTTTGAACCACATTTCCTTTTTCATTCTCGTACATACCTTATCGAAAAGGCCTTTATAGGTCGTGGTCTAGTGGTTCGTACATACATAAATCACGGCTATATCCCCGAAGGGGTAGGCAGAGGTGAACTAGCACCCAGCACGTTTCGCCAATTATGTTAGGTCCCATGTAATAGGTGGCGAGCCTATTGCCATTTATCGGGCACAAAAGTCGCGGTACTATTGCTAGGTGGTATAAGAGAAACGCATTCCTCATCACCGATTTATCCTTAGTCGCCTTGTACAACACCCACGGGAGAGATTTGGGGTGGTGACAATTGTATTCTACTCTGCCGTCACCACACGTTCGCCCACCGAAATTAAGACTCAGAGGTCCCTGGTTCAATCCTCATGAGAGTACAAATTTGTAGTGGGTTTGGTTGGTGGTAGGACTTTTGCAAGTACGCCTAGCTAGCTACCACCATCGCATGTAAGTTTGTCGCCATAATAATAATTTTAACAGCATTTATTCCGACAATTTGTGATAAGATATCCAGCCCCTCTGTGGTTCAGGGTTCCAGGTGAAGCTCGATTCCATCTTCGGCCCTTATCATCACTTACCATCAGAGGTTAGCAAAAACTAGCACTAACAGCCGTACTCAGAGACGTCACGTTGACGTTAATAAGTACTTTAAAATGTCAAGTCAAAACTATTTGCCATTCTTTGGTCTAGTTTTGATTGACATACCAACTCAATAAAGTTAATTTACGTCTCTGAGTGCGGCAGTTGGTATACATTGGTAACACCGTGTTGTATTTATTTTAAGTGTTTTTGTTTGAGCAATGCCAGCGACTCACTTAACCTGAATGCCACTTTTCACTAGTTCTCTGTCAGGAACAGTGCACGGAGTCAATTCCGTTCATTCGTCTTCGTCTCGTCACCCATGACCCACTTGGCTTAGAGTTCACTCGGAGCTGTCAGTGCAATCTCTCACTTCCACCCCAGTAATCCTGAAAGCGGATGCACTGCATCCGTTCTTACACCTTCGACTCTATTGTCGGAGGCTCAAAAGTAGGGATTTGTTATACGGAAAAATTGGTTTGAATTGAACTCGTTAGTTTAATTCGAAATGTGTGAAATTTTGAATAAAATCCAAAATTGAGGGTTTTTTGGACGAATAAATTGGTTTGAATTAGCGATTTTAATTCGAAATTCAGTTTTGAAGCAAATAAAATCCAAAATTCTGATGGCTTAGGGCATTAAAACGGTTTATAATGTATTCCTTTTACACTTTATCGTTCTTTATCGGAAATAATTGACTTATGTGACTGAAGATTCCAAATCGTGAATGCTTCAGCGTATGGAAACTGTTGTAGGTTACTATAATACTGGCTGTAATCTTTTTACGAATCCATGTCACTATCTGTTAGATGGATAGATTTATGTAACTTGTTTTTATGGTCTTGATGTTTTTGATTTTGTGCTGTGTAATTCTGCTTTATTATATTTTATTTATTTAAAATATAGTTGTTATTTTTATCCACCAAAGGATTTTTACGAGAGGTTATGGTCCAGATTAATTATTAAACGTTGTTGTAAATATGTCGGAAAACAAGAATCAATATTTTTCACATGAGAAATTACGCGGACGTGAAAATTACGTTGAGTGGAAATTTGTAATGAAAAATGCACTGATTCACGACAATTTATGGACCTGTGTGTGCGGTTACGATGAGGACGACAAAACAACGTCCGAGGTGAGAAATCGACGTGACGAAATTGCCAAATCAAAAATTTGTTTGAGCGTTGAAAAGTCATGTTTTTCACAGTTAATGTCGGCAGAAACGGCAAAAGATGCCTGGAAGGCCCTTGAACGTGCATATGATGACAAAGGACTCGGTTCTAGAGTACGTACACTTCAGAACCTGTGCGCCGTCAAACTGGAGAACTTCGCTAGCATGGAAGCTTATATCAATGAAGTTTTGTCATTAGCTCAACAATTGGCGAGTATGAACAAACCTGTTGATGACGAGTTTCTTGGTGCGCTTATGCTCAAAGGTTTACCGACGGAGTACGAGCCCATGATCATGGCACTAGAGCATTCAGGAGCTGCCATTACAGCCGATCTGGTCAAATCGAAACTGCTACAGGATCGACGTTGGACTACTCGTACTGATTCGAGTGAGTGTCTGTATTCGACAAGAATGGGCGCTACTACGAGTAACTCTGGTACGAGGAAAGCGCAGCAGCACAAGGTCGAGTCAAAGGCGAAGGACTCTGGAAATAAGAGAGAGCCGTGGTGCTGGAAGTGCAGACAGATGGGGCATCTGAAGAAGGACTGTCAGAATGATAAGAAATCTTCAGTGAACTGCGTCTGGTCGGCATACAGTACTGGAGTAAGCTCAGAATCTTCGTGGTACATTGACTCGGGAGCGACTAACCATATGACTGGCAAGCGTGATTTGATGACAGACTTTAAATCGCGTGGTGGTTCGATTACCATTGCTAGTGGAGATAAACTACAGTGCAAAGGATTGGGTAACGTTGTACTATCGAATAATGCGATGTTGACTAACGTGTTGTATATACCTAAATTAGCTGTAAATCTCATATCTGTCTCGCAATTGATTAAGAACGGTAGTATTGTAAGTTTTGATACTAATGGTTGTACAATTTCTAATTTAAGCGAAGAATTAATTAAGGCAGAAGACGTAGGTGGTGCGTACAAACTTCAGACTTGCAGTCTAAGGGCAAACCTAACTATTAGTAGTAGAACTTGGCATCAGAGGCTTGGCTATTTGAGCAATAATAATATGAAGTTATTGAGGCAGGGACTTGCCAACGATATTAGTTTTCAGGGAGACCCTTGTAAGGACGCTGCGTGTGATGTTTGTTTAAAAGGAAAACAGGCTCGTTTCTCTTTTCCTAGCAATCCTGATAAGTCTGTGGCTGCAAAACGGTTGGATTTAATTCATACCGATTTGTGTGGCCCGTTGCCGGTAAATTCGCTTGGTGGCAATAAGTACATCTTGACGTTCTTGGATGATCATACGAGGAAAGTGTTTGTATATTTTCTGAAGCGCAAAAGCGAGGTGAGTGAATATACTAAAATATTTATTAATTTAGTTGAGACCCAAACTAGTGAAAAAGTAAAAATTTTGCGATCTGACAATGGTACTGAGTACGTGAACAGAGACCTGCAAGGCTTTTTGAGAGGTAAAGGGATAATTCACCAAGTGACTGTCCCGTACAGTCCTCAACAGAATGGTAGTTCGGAAAGACTGAACCGGACCCTTCTTGAAAAAGTTAGGTGCCTGTTGTACACGTCAAATTTAGATCACAAATTTTGGGGAGAGGCTGCTAAAACAGCTGCTTATTTAATAAATATTTCACCTTCGAAAAGACTATCGGGGAAAACACCCGAGGAGGCCTGGACCGGTAATAAGGTCAGTTTGAAACACTTACGTGTGTTTGGTTGCGAAGCTTATGCACACGTTGATAAAGTGAAGAGGAATAAGCTTGAACCAAAAAGTAAGCGTAGTATATTCCTTGGCTACGAAGGGAATGGGTATAGACTCTACGATGTGACGAAAAAGGAAATATTTCGTAGTCGTGATGTTGTTTTTAACGAAAATATTTTTCCAGGTGTCATCGGTAAACGGACTGTGGAGATGTTCTTTCCGGTATGTGACGACGGGGACACCGTTGTGGGTCACAGGAGAGATAAGCCAGAGGTTGAGATTGAGGCGGAGATTCCTTCATTGCCGAATGTAGAAGTTCAGGTTGAGGCGGATATACCGGCAGCGCCGGAATTCGGTGAGGAAGCGCCAAGCTCATCTACTGACACTGACTGTATGCCACGAGAACCGTATGATGACGGACCAGCCTATAATTTGCGACCGCGTGTACCAAAGACAATGTCTGCGCTCGAAGTAGAGTTGAGCGAGCCGACAACTGTCAAAGAAGCTTTGCAATCGAGCGATAGCAAGATGTGGAAGCAAGCGATGCAAGATGAAATTGATTCATTCAATAAACATGATGCATGGGTACTAGTTGACAGGCCGGCAGATAAAAATATCGTCAAGAATCGGTGGCTATTCAAAATAAAACGTGATGCTGATGGAAAAGTAGCATGTTATAGAGCGCGATTGGTTGCAAAAGGCTTCACCCAGGTTTTCGGAGTTGACTACATGGATACTTACTCCGGTTGTACGACATAGCTCATTGAGGATGTTGCTGTCTCTTGCGGTCGAGCTAGATTTGAAAATTGATCATCTCGACGTTAAAACTGCTTTCTTGAATGGTAACTTGAGCGAGGAGATTTATATGACACAACCACAAGGTTTTATAAAACAAGGTGAGGAGCATAAAGTCTACAAACTCAAGAAATCTGTGTACGGGTTGAAACAAGCGTCTCGTGCCTGGTACGACAAGGTAAAAGAAGTTTTATTAGCAGAGAACTTCGTACAAAGTAAACATGAGAGTTGTATCTTCAGTCATCGAGTGGGTAAGAGCACCATTGTAATAGCTTTGTACGTTGATGATTTCTTTGTTTTCTACAATTGTGATAAGCTTGCCGAGAGGCTGAAAACGTCACTTAAGTCTCACTTTACCATTAAAGACTTAGGTGAAGTTAAGCAAATGCTAGGAATTAGAGTAGATCGGACTAGTAGTGAGTTGAAGCTGAGTCAGAAAAACTATATCGAAAAGTTGCTCGAACGTTTCGGTATGAATGACTGTAAGGTCGCCAAAACGCCCTTAGACGTAGGTCTGAAGTTTGCTGATAGCGTAACTCATGATAGTAGACTACCGTATCAGGAGTTGATAGGTTGCCTGATGTACTTGTCTGTAACTATTAGACCTGACAGTTCATTTGCTGTATTCTGAGCCAGTACAATACCCGCTACACGGCGGAACATTTTGCTGCGGCCAAGCGTGTATTACGTTATTTGAAAGGCACAATGAATTTAGGTCTAGTGTACAGGAAAAGTGTTAAGAATGACAAATTCCATGTGTATGGTTTTACTGATGCTGATTGGGCTAATGGGTCGGATCGTAAATCATATACAGGGTACATTTTCAAGTTAGGAAGGAATGTTATTTCCTGGGGTTGCTACAAGCAATCGTGCGTCGCACTTTCGTCTACCGAGGCGGAGTACATAGCTTTATCGGAGGCGGCTAAAGAAGCGGTATACGTCCGTGCGATTCTTGCTGAACTGACGGGGCAATGTAACATTGTGACACTGTATAGTGATAACCAGTCGGCGGCAAAACTAGCCATTAATCCGGTGTTCCACAAACGGTCTAAACATGTGGACATTAGGTATCACTATATACGTGAGGCTGTTGACAACCAAGTCATTGAATTGACATACATGCCGTCTGACCAAATGATTGCCGACGCTCTTACGAAGGCGCTACCTAACTGCAAATTTAAGTCATTTGTTCAGGACATGCTGGATGTCGTCTAAGATTAAGAGGGCGTGTTGTAGGTTACTATAATACTGGCTGTAATCTTTTTACGAATCCATGTCACTATCTGTTAGATGGATAGATTTATGTAACTTGTTTTTATGGTCTTGATGTTTTTGATTTTGTGCTGTGTAATTCTGCTTTATTATATTTTATTTATTTAAAATATAGTTGTTATTTTTATCCACCAAAGGATATTTACGAGAGAAACGATTTATAATGTATTCCTTTTGGGTTTTATGTTTCTTTGGCGGAAAGAGTCGGTTTATGTGTCTGATGATTTTCGGTTACTGATTCAATCAATTGCTTTAGAACATTGAGTAATTATTAGGGCCGGTTTTTTGATGCATAGTTAACTGTTAACCAATTGTCACAAATTGTTACTTATCTTTAAATATCACTGATATTTAACATTAAGTAACAATATAAGACTGATATTTATCCATTAGTAACATTAGTAACTAAAATTGTTACTAATGGTTACACATCAGACTGATATTTAGCAATTAGTAACAGCTTTTAACAATTGGTTGAGTTAACTATGGATCAAAAAACCGGCCCTTAGTGTTTTACCATTTCTTCGACCTTGAGTTACAGCAGAATACAATTGTCACCAAGTGAAGTCACTGCCACAGGAATCGTACAAGATTACTAAGGGATAAAGCAGCGATGAGGAATAGGCAGCAGCGTTCTCGGCCCTTTATTATCACCTAACAATCTGTACACAAACAGAACCCATATTTTACTACTCCAAACATTGAAAACCATAAACCTTATTGTCAATTATCGGATTCAGGAGGATATCGGATACAGCAAAAACCGAAACGGCTAATTCAATAAAACCAAATTATTTAGTTCATTGACTGTGACGTTTCATCACGTACGCAATTGTCTACTTCAAATCTATAATACCTTGTAAGGTTGACAGCGTTGTGCAACCCTCAGCAGCGGATGAAACAGAAAAAGAGCTGTATCTGTTACCCATTAAGGCTTCTAATTGAACAGAGGTTTCCATTGAACGGTTCACAGAATTCAAGGATGGCACTGATTTTTTGCGGCCCATTGAAATTCGTTCAGTGATAAGGTCACAATACTTGCATCCAAATAAACAGCATCAGAACGTTCTGACACCTCTATCTGAGCAGTAGTGACGAAAGTGACATTATCATTTAGTAGTTCTGTATCTGCGGCAATGTCCGAGAAATTAGTAGTTTGTTTCCTGTTCGCGGTTGCGGTGGCTGGAGCGATTTTTATTACTAAAGGTATGACATGTTTGATTCTATACAGAGATTTCTATTGAGTTTCATAAAGAACTCATTCTATTATGGTACCTTGAGGACTAGCCATGTCGCTTATCTATTCGAACGCATAGGAAACAAAAATATGAAATTAACGTATTGTTTTCTATGTAATACGTCAGTTTCATCCATTTTGGGTTCTATGCGTTCGATAGATTAGCTACTTGGCTAACTGCCGCACTCAGAGACGTCAATTAACTTTAATGAGTA
The DNA here is from genome assembly GCA_963931975.1 of Cataclysta lemnata. Classification (NCBI taxonomy): domain Eukaryota; kingdom Metazoa; phylum Arthropoda; class Insecta; order Lepidoptera; family Crambidae; genus Cataclysta; species Cataclysta lemnata. The sequence continues at coordinate 1,564,786 of OZ008354.1, read as the reverse complement.
TTTAATGTCAAAAAATTTCATTCAAATCTAGACCATAGACCCTACAAGAATAGCGACTAGTTTTGAATTGTCATTTTTGACGTTAAGTACTCATTAACTTTATTTGACGTCTCTGAGTGCGGCAGTAAGACATTTTGTTACGCATTGCTGTTCATGAAGGGATTCCGAAAAATTTTGTAGTGTTCTACCAGTAATCAAAACTCTAGTCTAGACGCGGAATGAGACAAGTTCCGTTATGCATTGCTCTTTATAAAGGGCTTTAGTAAAATTGTACAGCGTCCTACCAGTAATGTACTCAAAATAGGCAAAGATTTCGCGCGTAATTCGCTTCACCTGAACAGTCCGTATGAGCTTTATTAACCGACTTCGTAAAAGTAGGAGGTTCTATGTTCCACTGTAGGTATGTATTTTTTTTGTATGTATTATTAAAATCTGTTCAAATTATTAAATATTCTTTGTTTTGAAAAATAGTTCAGTAGGTGTCAAAGTAGAAAGTAAACATGTCAAGGTAACCAAAATTGCTAAATTATTGTGGCAGAATTTTTATTTTCCAAAGTCCTTCAAGAAACTTCACGTAGACGTATTTAAATTTTCGTATTTTTACCAATTAATCGTAAGTTTTGGAAAAAATGTCAGAAATTAAGTCCGGAAGGCAATTTTTTCAGCAATTCTCTCAGCTGTCGGTTTCTGCAGCTGGCAGCGTATATGCAAGGCCCTTCTGGGTACGCCCGAACGAGTTTATTTCTGAAACGTAAACATTTTTTAATTAATTGTTCTTTAAGAGAATTATGTCTGGATGTGGTATTTAATTGCATTGCAATCTCTTATTACTAGGAATGCTAAGAGAAATCTTTTTGGAGTTGTCTTTGTTTTTAATTAATGCTTTTAATACTTGTTGATTTAATAGCTAATAAAAAATTTAATATATAGGAGCTCGAATAGCTTAGTGGCTTAGCGCGTTCTGCCGGCGATTGCGGAAACTATGCAATGTTTGCTAAGGCCGGTGACCAAATATACATAATCGCTGTCTTTACCCCTAGTTGCCTTATGCGACACCCTCGGGAGATATAGAGATAGTGCCATTTTGTACCTATTCTGCTCCGCCGTCACCACATGGCTTTAAATTCTGTAATGTGTTATATTAGTACCTACATACATACATACATAAATCACGCCTGTATACCCGAACGGGTAGGCAGAGGCGAACTTGCACCCACGTCTCGCCAATTATGTTAGGTCCTATGTAATAGGGGGCGAGCCTATTGCCATTTATCGGGCACAAAAGTCGCAGTACATTGCAAGGTGAACGCTGCTGCCATTCCTCATAACTGATTTATCCTTAATCGTCTTGTACGACACCAACAGGAGAGATTTGGGATGGTGACAATTGTATTCTACTCCGCCGTCACCACACGGTATATATTAGTGCCTTCAAACAAAAATTTGAAGGTATACTTACTTGCAATAGCATCCTGACTGACAATGGATCAGTCGCTTAGGCGGATAGCGTACCCTCGCCTCTTTTTTGTGGTCTACCCAGCAGGAGTACTCTTCGTGGAAGGCGCACGATTTGTGGATTTCTGAAGAAGGACATTCTTTTTCTGAAATAATTTGTTTACGGATTAGACTCGCGCATATTCAGGTTTTTGGTATTGCTATTATTTAAGCCGACGTTTATTTATTTATTTCGATCGGCCGTGGTCACGGGGGGAGACTAAAGATGACAGGGGTCTCCATATTATCATTAACTATCTAGTCTAATACCTTCAACCTTGTCTACCTAGTCTAGCCCAATACGTAATAAGAGAACATTATATTTGAAATAAAACAACTTTTACGGATAAGACTCGCGTATAATTTGGTGTTTGCCATATTAATTATTTAACCCGACGTTTCGATCACTTTACAGTGGCCGTGGTCACGGGGGGACTAAAGATGACAGGTGTCCTCACAATAAAGTAATAATTAACTACCGTCATAATATTTGATATTTTAGGTGTTCCGATTTACACAAACAGAGCTTACAGTTTCATTGTTTTTGGCAGTATGAGGACGGTGTTGGGATTTAATTATTCTAATAATTGGGTCCCAAGCAGGTGGTATGTTCCCCCGTGACCACGGCCACTGTAAAGTGATCGAAACGTCGGGTTAAATAATTAATATGCCAAACACCAAATTATACGCGAGTCTTATCCGTAAAAGTTGTTTTATTTCAAATGTGTAGTGCTCGTGCAAATATAAGAAAACAGAACATTATATTATTTTTCTGAACAAAAGTCTTGGTTATTCTCTTATCAAAGTCATATCTGGAGACGGTGCAGTATGTTTCCTTATCTATTCATCAAGCCACCCACTCCCTTTTGATTCTTATCACCCAACATACTAGAAAGGCGCGATGAATGAATGCGTAGAATAGTGGCGGAAAGGACTGGTCGAGTGAAAGCAGAGAGTGTTTGCAACATTACATGTGCCCAAGGTTTTTGCCGGCCGCTTGCCTGCCCGCCAATCCGCACTGGGCCCGCGTGGTGGGTTATGGGCCCATTCTCCCTATATTCTTCCATCCATAGAAGGCCTGTCCCCAGCAGTGGGGACATTAAAGGGCTGGTGATGATGTAATGATGACGCGGCAGCCGGCCTTAAAAACTTTGCCTAACCTAAAATACACACTGCAACGCCGGTACAAATTAATACAGGAGAAGAAGAAAATACTGCACCGACTCCAAATAATGTAGAAGAAAAAACATGTTCTGGAACTAACCTAGGTTTTGTGCTATGAGACACTGAACTTACTGATCATGACGGAATTGGTGACAACAATTGCGCCCCAGAAATAAGTGAGGACGAAGAAAAACATGCCTCTAAGATACGCCGCGCGACTTTACGGCCGCAGAGCGAATAAAAGGAAATTAAGGAAGCAATTATAAAAGGTAATTAGTGAAGTGTGAAATGAGAAGGCGATTAGGTCGGTTTAATTCCGGCACTGTTCTTGAGCGGTTGTGACTTTGTGAGGAAGTTGCTGGATTTGTTTTGTTTTGGTCATGCATTTTTAGGGTTCCGAACTCAAAGGGTAAAATGGACTATAAGACGCTGCTGTCCGCCAGTCCGTCTGTCACCAGGCTGTGTCTCGTGAACCGTTATAGTTATACAGTTGAGATTATCACAGATGGTGTATTTTCGTTTGCGCTGTAACTACAAATACAATAAATATTTAAGAGGACTCCCGTACAACAGGCATGATCCGTTTTGTATAATGTTACGGTACCCTTTGTGTGAGAGTTCGACTCACAGTTGGCGGGTTTTTTTTTGGTCAATCGATCACCAACTCTGTACATACAAGAAGAATGTTAGGTATGGACGTAGAAGGAGAGAAGGACCAAAGAAGGGATGGATGGCTTGTGGAGAGGAGGATATAATAGCGAGAGCAGTGTATGAGACATTGGTGAAGGATCGAGAAGAGTGAAAGAAGCAAATATGTTGTGCCGACCCCGCCTAGAGCGTGATGAGAAGAATGAAGGATACGAAGAAGAAGAAATTCACCAACTCAAAAGGTCACCTTGTCATTATGACTGTGCCTTTCTACAGGTGCAGAATATTAATTGTCGTGATTTATAAAATCACGCCTATTGTATTAGGTCACATGAAATAAGGGGCGAGCCTATCGCCATCTAACGGGCACTAAAACTAAGGCCATTAAAACTAATGCAAGCAATAGGAACAATTTTCTAGCAAATGCCGTTTCATACATACATAAATCACGCCTATATCCCCGAAGGGGTAGGCAGAGGTGAATATGCACCCACGGTTCGCCAACTATGTCAGGTCCCATGTAATAGGTGGCGAGCCTATTGCCATTTCTCGGGCACAAAGGTCTCAGTAGGTACATAGCTAGGTGGTAGAAGAGGAACGCTGCTGCCCATTCCTCATAACTGATTTATCCTAAATTTATTAATAATAAATGCCGTTTCAATTTTCTAATAAATGTATTTTAATTTCATTCGGCTTGTAATAGATTTGGAAAGCTTGTTGTAGATTATTTTGGCACTTGTGTGGGTGCCAGAGCTATGTAACTTAAGGTTTGGTGCTGGTAATGCGAGTCGTTTGTTGTGTCTCAGATTAATTTTCCCAGTAGGGATAGCAATATTTTACGTATTGGTTTTTTGTAACGAATTTAACAATCTTTAACCGCAGTAAAGTTAAGGTCAAGATTGGAAGATTTTCAAAGTGATCTCTACAATATTTGTATTCTGTCTCTGCTATGTAGTACAGCGATCGGCCGTCGTCACACGGTGTGATTTATGTATCTGTCTACTTGTGCCTTCTTCTTGCTGCCCTTATACCACACTAGGCGGGGTCGGCATAACATATTTTCTTCTTACACTCCTCTCTATCCTTTACTCTACTCTCTATACTCCTCTCGCTATTATATCTTCTTTTACACAATCCACACATCTTTTCTTTGGTCTTCCTCTCCTTCTACGTCCTTCCACGTTCATACCTAACATTCTTTTGCCAACATAGCTTTCATTCCTTCGCATAACATGACCAAACCATCCAAGCCTATTACTCCGCAATCTTTCAGTCACTGGCGTGGCGCTACTTTCAAACTTCCCCTGACTATTACTATTTACTTGTGACTAATAAGAACAATCTCCTCTGCTCCAAACTTCCCCTGGCTATTACTATTTACTTGTGACTAATTAAAACAATTACTCTTCTTTAACAGAAGAGTGTCCACCCAACGAAGAGTATCTGCTCTGCGGCTCAGCGTGCCCGTTCAACTGCACTGATCCCGAAGGCCCCGTGGTCTGCTCCGACGACTGCGTCGAAGGCTGCTTTTGCAAATCTGGGTTTTTGAGGAACGAGAATGGGACTTGCGTTACTGCTGACACGTGTATTGGAGGTAAGCATTGTAATTTCATCATCATCACCGGCATTTTAATGTCCCCACTGATGTTGCACAGACCTTCCCTATGGATGAAAGAACATAGGGAGAATGGGCCAAAACCCACCACGCTGGCCTAGTGCGGGTGGGTGGGTATTAACGACTGCAGATGCAGCCGGGACCAACGGCTTAACGTCCCTAATTATGGCGACAGATTTGACATGACGGTGGTAGCTAGCCAGGCGGACTTGAAAGAAGTCTTACCACCCACCAAAGCGGGTACAAATTTGTACCCCCTGGGGATCGAACCGACCTCTGGATCTTAATTCCAGTGGGTGAACCACTAAAGCACGGAGGTGGTTAAAAGTGATGGGCATGACAACATTCCCATCCGTGCTGCCCAAGGTTGGGCTTAGGTTTGACAGCCACCGCTTGCCTGATAACAACTCTCATTCGGTGGGTATGACTTTTGTGCCCAATAAATTGCAATAGGCTCGCCATCTATTACATGGGACTTGACATAGTTGGCTAAACGTGGGTGCTAGTTCACCTCTGCTACCCCTTCGGGGATATAGGCGTGATTTATGTATGTATTGTCTGGCTTTCAGAAAAGAACCAAGTATGCGGAGCCAACGAAGAGTTCTTGTCCTGCGGGTCCGCTTGCCCTGGCACCTGCAAAACCCCAGAGCCAGAAGTCTGCGAGTTGGCTTGCAGCATGGGATGCTTCTGCAAGTCAGGCTTCGTGAGGGACACCACCAATAGCAAGTGTGTGACCCTGGAGAACTGCCCCATTGGTGAGTATGACGGGAAGGCTTATTTGGTTATGGAACCTATTAGGCTTTAAAGGTAATAACATGTAACAGTAGTTATTGTTATTATTATTTATTTATGTGTTGCAAAGGAATATTTCTAGAGGAGCTCGCTAGCGCAGTGGGATAGCACGCTTGGCCTGCGATTGCGTAAACTAAGCAATGTTGCTAAGGCCGGTCATGCTTCGGAAGTCACGTTAAGCCGTTGGTCCCGGGTGTATTTGCAGTCGTTAATACCCACCAACCCGGACTGCGCCAGCGTAGGGGGGTATGGCCCAATCTCCCTATATTCTTCCATCTATAGGGAAAGCCCGTGCCCCAGCTGAGGGGGCCATTAAAGGGCTGGTGATGATGAAGAAGTATTGTACAGTCTGCATCATAAGTAGGTCATACCGCCTTTATCGCCTAAGGGGTAGGCAGAGGTGTTTCCCCGCGCGTACTGATCGTCTATTCTCCTAATTACTCTGCGCATCCCCAGAACAATGCTTGAACGAGAACGAGGTCTACGACCTCTGCAACGGCGCCTGTGAGCCCTCTTGCGCCGACCCCGAGCCCATCTGCACCCAGGTCTGCACCGGGGGGTGCATCTGCTCCTCTGGTCTCCTCAGGGACGGCGATGGGCTCTGTGTCACCGTGGACAAGTGTCCCGGGAGCAACTCCACGGATCCCGGTCTTCTGACGAAGTACATGAACGTGATCAAGCAAGTGTTACACTTGTCCGGCATGCCGTCGGCTGCTTGAGGGGTAGGAATGTACTAGGGTTTATGGAGGTTTATGAAGAGTACAAAGAAGGGTTTTTAACTTGTAATTCTTAAAATTCCGCGTTTTATTTGACACAACGTGACACCTTAATGTAGATAATGTGTGAGTTAATAATTCGTGTACCGTTTGTCCATTTGTCCCGTTAATGGGCCATGTAGTAAAAGTCTCAAAATTGCTTGTTTTATTTGACATAGCGTGACACCATGTGGGAGGTAATAATTCGAGTATTCTCATTTCCCCCCACCAAGGGGTCTTGTGGGAAATTCTTCTTTGTCCCTTTGGGCAAATAAGTGAGGAAAAAACCTGTCCCTTTGAATAACTTACAATAGGGCAGGTAAAATGTAATTTCTTCTACTTACATAACAAAAAAATTTAGGTTCTATTTAGTAGAAAGAAATTATTTATAAACAATGTAAAATATTTATTTAGACGTGGTCAATATTTGACATGTTTTTATGTCTTGGAACGTAGTTTTTAAGGTACAGAAATAAAAAATTGTATTTAATAAAATTATTAATTTATTTAAATTAGTCTTAAAATAGAATACAATAGAATAGATAATACTGTTAATACATTTAGCCGCATTTTCATTCCAGCATTGCCTACTGGTATTGTTATTATGTTTGATAGCTGGAAGTAATAAAAAGAACAAATTAATTTTGATGTTTACTACATAAAAATAAAAGAAAGTGTGACTTATTAGCGCTAAGCGCCATCTAGTAAACAACATTGGAACTGAACAATAATGATTACAACTTGTGCTTTTTAGACATCAGCAGCTGCTCCAAAGTGTTGCTTTGGTTCAATAAGTGGTTATCTTATATTTCTACAGATGGCGCTGCTTCCAATCTGTGTTTTATTTGGTTTATTATTATTTTTCAATTTAATCAAAAATGCGTTCTAACAGTTTACCACGCTGACCCTGTGCGGATTGGTGGGTATTAGCAAATGCAGCCGGGACCAATGGCTTAGCGTTCCGGGGATCTCGAGACAATAAATTTCGGTCACCCATCCAATGACCGACCTTAGCGAACATTACTTGGTTTAGGTAATCTTTCTACCTAGAGGCACAAATGGTGGTGTCGTCACAATCAACCAACCTACCCGACAGACACTGAGGTCACCTTTTTATACTCTTCCTCCGTGATGCCGTATGCGAGGTACTGGAAGCTCAGGTACTCGCTGTGGTTGGAGACCAGTTGGAAGACCATACTCTTGGAGCCAGTGGAACCTCGAACCACTTGGAAGTCGATCTCGCCGCCGGGCGCGACTGATGCTGTGACGTCTAGGTAGGATATCACGTAGCCGTTCTGAAATTGTTTACAGACATTTTTTTATTTTAGCCGCGTGGTGACGGCAGAGTAGAATGCAATTGTCACCACCCCAAATCTCTCCCGTGGGTGTCGTACAAGGCGACTAAGGATAAATCAATGATGAGAAATGGGCAGCAGCGTTCCTCTTGTACCACCTACCAATAGCAATGCACTGCGACTTTAGTGCCCGATAAATGGCAATAGGCTCGCCACCTATTACTTGGGACCTAACATAATTGGCGAAACGTGGGTGCTAGTTTTATGCTATTGCCCTTAATCTCACCGGATGGTAAGTGACGATAAGGACCGATGGAACCGAGCTTCACCTGGAACTCTGAACCACAGAGGGGCTGGCTATCTTATCACAAATTGTCGTAAGACAATAATGCTGTTAACATTGTTATAATGAGGAGGAGGTAGCTAGCCAGGCGGACTGGAAAGAAGTCCTACCACCAACCAAACCGAGTACAAATTTGTACCTTCCTGGGATCGAACCCGAGACCTCTGGATCTTAATTCCGGTTGGCGAGCCACTCGACTCGACGCACGGAGGCGGTTAACAATTAAATAATAACATTTATATAAATCACGCCTTTATCCCCTAAGGGGTAGGTAGACGTAAATTAGCTCCCACGTTTCGCCAATCATGTTAGGTCCCAAAGATGATGATGTCATGAACGGAACTGGTTTTGTCTACGATGCAATATTAGAGGTGCGAATAGCGAATCCAAAATTGACTTGAGTAGCTAACTTACTCTGGCTGTTGTGGTGATGGTGACGAAGAATGGGTCGTAGTTGTTCTTATGCTGGTAGCGGTCCGAACCCCCACCCATGGGCAGAGACTCTGGAAAGGGGAATTTTGAAATCAATTTAGGGGGAGATGGCCTCTAAGTGGCCAGCGGAAACTCTCGTCTATTAAGTACCTACATACATGAAACACGCCCATTTATCCCCGAAGTAGGCACTGGTGAATTAACACCCACGTTTCGACAATTATGTTAGGTCCCGTGAAATAGCGGGCGAGCCTATTGCCACCTAACGGGCACTTAAATCGCACTATATTGCTTGGTGGTACAAGAGAAACGCTGCTGCCCATAACTCATCGCTATCATTTACCCTTAGTTGCCTTGTACGACACCCACGTGGATGGGGGTGGTGACAATTTTATTCTCTCGCCGTCACCATACACGGTATAATAAATTATTTCTCAATACACAAGAAGACGGATTAGAACGAACGAAGAAATAACTTAATGTTTCGCCTATACTCTTAACAGATGTGACTGGCTGACGGATTATATCATGGAGACAATAATATAGGTATAGCGGCTATGCCATAGCGCTGCACAAACAAAGTATCGAGTAACAGAGAAATGATTGATCAGCGACAAGTACCACAGCTGACGATTAACATTACAGAGTCAAATCTACATACATACATACATAAATCACGCCTATATCCCCGAGGGGTAGGCAGAGGTGAACTAGCACCCACGTTTCGCCAATTATGTTAGGTCCCATGTAATAGGTGGCGAGCCTATTTACATTTATCGGGCACAAAAGTCGCAGTACTAGCTATTGCTAGGTGGTATAAGAGGAACGCTGCTGCCCATTCCTCATCGCTGGTTTATCCTTAGTCGCCTTGTACGACCCTAGGGGAGAGATTTGGGGTGGTGACAATTGTATTCTACTCTGCCGTCACCAAATCTATACTAACTTAAACACGTAAAAAGGCAGAAAAAGATTAGTAAGACCTGAATAACGATTACAAAGTTACTGGTAGCACTCAGAATGTATTATACAACTTATACAAGACACAATGACCTAGTAAAATATTACAATACAGATTTTCTAAAATACTTTTATTTGTAGATAAGAGTTCCTTAATAGGCAGCTAGTATTTCCGCTCTCGGTTGCCTTCCCCTATTTCTGAGCGTAATTCCGGTACCTGTGTTATAACCAATGGTATTAATAATTTCAACCTCACCAACTCGACCAATCAAATGTGATGAACATGATGAAAATATAGACGATTATTTTAAGTAAATCTTTCTAATGGTATCCATCAATAGACCAAACTCATGAATCCAACGGCGATGGATGGAATGATCTGGCAAAACATCCCCTCTACACCATACGCTAGTGTGACGATGGATTGAACACATCTCATGATAAAAATTAGACGATTATTGTAAATAAATCTTTCGAATAGTATCCATCAATGGATCAAAGTCATGAATCCAACGGCAATGGATCTGGCAAAACATCATTATCACTTTACGATAGTGTGAAGATGGATTAATTTATTTGGCCCTATAAAAAATAGGTTGGGATGCACTTAACTTAGTCAGCTGCACTGTCTTACAAGTAAAGTTTTAATTTTTTTCTTAGCATGCATCTTAGTCCATAATGATAGGTCTCCAAAACCCACCTATGCCACGAACCACTAACAAAGTGCGAACACCGACACATTCAATACTAAAGTTGATACTAAACGCGTTAGCGCCCTATACCTCGCCAGCAAAACGGCACGCAAGTAGGCTGTAGAAGTACATTGTAAATAGTGCACCAGATACAATCCCACAACTCGCCAATCATATAAACCGAAACTTGGGTACGAAGGAAACCATTTTATATTGTGTTTTCTTATATTTGCACGAGCACTACACTTTTGAAATAAAACAACTTTTACGGATAAGACTCGCGTATAATTTGGTGTTTGGCATATTAATTATTTTCAGCCGTGGTCACGGGGGTCCCCCCGTGACCACGGCCACTGTAAAGTGATCGAAACGTCGGGTTAAATAATTAATATGCCAAACACCAAATTATACGCGAGTCTTATTCGTAAAAGTTGTTTTATTTCATTTTATATTGTTTCCAATTATTGATTTAGTTTAGAAGATGGTTTAATACATACATACATACATAATAAATCACGCCTATATCCCCGAAGGGGTAGGCAAAGGTGAACTAGCACCCACGTTTCGCCGATTATGTTAAGTCCCACGTAATAGGTGGCGAGCCTATTGCCATTTATCGGGCACAAATTCGCAGTACATTGCTAGGCACATTGCTAGGCATTGCATAAGAGGAACGCTGCTGCCCATTCCTCATCACTGATTTATCCTTAGTCGCCTTGTACGACACCCACAGAAGAGATTTCGGGTGGTGACAATTGTATTCTACTCTGCCGTCACCACACGGAAAGATGGTTTAATATGTGTGTTAAATTAGAGAAATAGTATTTCAAGAATCATCTTTTGGAATGACAATCTCAGTAACAAGGAAATCTTCGACTTCCCACACTGCAAAAACTCACTTGCATATTGGATCCCAACTCGGAACGTCTCCGTTCTATACAAGAACGGATTCCCAAATACGTACGTCACACACAACAGCCCCACTAGTAATCTCACAAACATTTTCGACACCTCCCCCTGCACCAACATTGGACACAAAAGATATTTTAACACTGAAACGGCTGATGCCCTTATCGCCAAATATTTGTCTCCTAAGATAAGGACCAATTCAGTCACATTGTCATCACAGGCTGATATCACCGATAGATGATTTCGCAAGCGGGTATCTTTGCAACCGTTCGGATAAATAAATAATCTTTAACCTAGATTGTGGAGTACGCGGCAGTAGCATTTGGCAAAGACATTGTAAATGTTGTAAGTGCACAATCATGTTATTTTATTTTTATTTCATTTTCTTTGGATAGCTAACAGCCTACTTACTATATAACAATGATAAATAAATAGAAGTAGAATATTACTTTTGTTTAGAGCTATTGACAAACTACCACATAATTATAATCTTCAAGTTTGACGAATAATTACATAATTGTTTATTTATTAATCAGAAATAACAACAAACTTATAAATATATACGAGGAATGAGCAGCAGCATTCCTAGCACACCGCTCGCACTTTATTACTTGGGAGCTAACAAAGCTGGCAAAACGTGGGTGTTAATACACCCCTGCCTACCCTTTGGGGACAAAGGGGCTAGTTTTAAGTATGTGTGGTGTTGTAGCAGTTTCATGAGCAACCTTTCTTCCTAACGTTGTTGTCGTCTTGTTATGGTTTTTGCCATCTTCTTCCAATCAGCTATAAGGAAATTTCTATCTGTCATGCTAGACCGTCATTAGAGGTCTAAAATAAATAGGCCCTGTCCAGTTCCCTAAAATAAAATGGACATAATCCTTTCTCTCATAATAGATAATTACGGGCTAGCTGATCAAACAACCGTTTTCAATTCTGTCGCTTTATAAACTAGGCTCTTTGAAATCTAGCCTTCATTATTTCAGTAGTCTTTTCAAAATCCCGGTATAAATCAGAACACAATTCAACAGGCTGCCACCGTAATACCCTTATCACCGGGGGCGTCAAAATTTGTGAAATTACCTCCGTAGCCTCGTTCACTACATTATTCACTAATTTAAAGCCAAGCTTGGACTCTAAGCGTCCCAAAACTGCCCTGAAAACTTTACTCAAACAGGGAAACCCCTTTGTTTTATACAACTATGGCTTTTTCGGCATTTTGAGCTTGTGAAATTGTGAATTTCAGGGGCTCACGTTGGCTAATAAGTAAACGGCTGTTTCAGTACGAACATTTTGAGTTTTATTTAAAGTTTTCAGCGCATTAGCGAGAAACGTCAAGATAGCAAGATTGGGATTGGCTAGTAACATATCTTGAACAAAACCATTTAGGAAAGGAAAAGCAAAAAATGAAGAAATGACTAGAGTCAAATAATAAGACTATAAAAATGTATTTGAGAAGCTGGGCGAGAAACCTTAAGATATCAAGATTGGAATTGGCTAGCTCATCTTAAAAAAACGTTAAGAAAAGACAAAGATAAAAGAAAGAAACGCCCAGAGTGAATTAATATGAGAACTGTAAAATGTATTTGAGAAGCTGGAGTGGCTGGCGTAGTATGTGATTGCGTAAACTAAGCAAAGTTCGTTCGCTTACAGCTAGTTAATGGGTGACTTACAAAAAATACTTTTTAATATCGATTGTGCTGGCGTATTATGCCTATAATCTTTCATCCATAAGGAAGACCTGTGTGCTCCTAGTGGGTATGGATATAAAATTATTAAAGAGCTGATGATGAAAAGTGTTGATGAATAATATATAAATTTTGCGGTATTAAAGTCGGATCCCGTTGTTAACGTTACGTTATTATACGGGTTGCCAAGTACTAGAACAAATATTTTATTTATTCATTCATTAGTGTAAAACAATTATAAAAATTTGTTGCAATTTTTAATATATATTAGAACCAAAAATGTAGCACAAAGTACCTATTGAAAAATATAACGAAGTATCTTCACTCCGTTATGATAAGCACAGACAAAAACTGAGTAATCTAGATAAAGTATCTTGATAATATATAAGTAAGGAATACCTATAGCGAAAAAAAAACCAAAATAGTCTAAATTGAGATAGTTTATTTCACGCATGTCTCATGTCATCATTACCAGCCTTAGAATGTCCCCACTGCTGAGGCACAGACCTTCCACATGGATAGAAGAATATAGGAAGAATGGGCCATAATCCACCATGTTTTCCCAGTGCGGATTAGTGAGTATTGACGACTGCAGAAGCATTAACGTGCCTTCACCCATCACACATCCAATGACAGGCTTTATAGCTTACGCAATTCTAGGCCGAGCGCGCCAAGCCACTGTGATATCCAGAACTGTTGTTATTGTAAATTAAATCTTTCTAAGTTTTCTTAGTGAATTAGTTGCTCATATCAAAATCCCATATTTCCTTCAGAAATTTGGTGCTGATCACGGTGAAGAACAATACTAAAGCCGAGCTTACATTCTAGGCAGAATCCTATACCGCTAGGCCAAGTCGTTTTCTAACACAATAATTTTCTTTTAACTGAATAGTAATGCTGTCCTTTTGTAAGTTTAAAGGCTAGGATTAATCTATTTGATTATAATTTTAACATTATATAAATGTTAGAAAAGTTAGTACAAAGATGTTGGTGGTTAGAAAAAGAATTTCCAAAAAATTATGATCTTGAGGCGGGAATCGAACCCCCGTCCGCTGCTATCCGGGCAGGTGCCTGACCGCTCGGCCACCCAAGTTTCGAAATTCTTTTTCTAACCACCAAAATCTTTGGCTAGGATTAATGTTGTAGCTGCAAGTAGATGGAAATTTAGAACGAAATTAACCTACTCGCCCATCGTAAATGCAGGTATACGAAATTTTGCAAGTTATATAACTATTATAGCCGAGTAACCGCAAAAGGGTCGGCCGGTGTTATACGCAAATTGTGTTTGTCCAAAGGCTGCCATTGTCTCGTGCTCAGAACGCAGAAAACCTGCGGTTCGTTTCAAATAGTATGTTCCGTCTAATCTTCTTTTACCCACTTCAAACTCAGCTTTCAGTGGGAATTCTTCACAGTAATCAGTACCAAATTTCTGTAGGAATTTTGGGATTTCGAAATGTGCATAAAATTCAATGAAACAATCAACTTAAAAATATTTCCAAGACTGATAGATGTCTAGCGTCTAAACAATATACAAGTTTATTATCATCATATCATATGAATCAACGAATTTTGATTTTGAATTCTGTGATTGCATGTCGGCCGATTCATCAATGGACTGTTTGCCGATAGGACGATTCAATTATTTCCGTTTGCTCGACAGACTTTTTCTCCAATGGACATTTCGCCGACCGAACTTTTCATCTGCGTCACCAACACAAGTCGGAATGCGCTGAACTCGATTGCCGGCGAAAAGTTTTGTCGGCGAAATGTCCATAGGTGAAAAAATCTGTCGGGCAAACGGAAATAAGTGAATCGTCCTGTCGGCGTACAGTCCATCGATGAATCGACCGTCGGAGAACCGTATCGCGCCGAAGTAAAATTTCGGAAAGTTAATTATATACATCGACCCTCGGAGAACCGTATCGCGCCGAAGTGAAATTTCGGAAAGTTAATTAGAGTCTAGGTTGGCCGAGCGGTTTAGGCACCTGCCCGGATTGCAGTTGACGCGGGTTCGATTCCCGCATCAAGACTATAATTATTCGAACTTTTTCTAACCACCAAAATCTTTGTAAAGTTCTTTTGGTAAAAAGAGCATGAGTCGGTCTTGTGTGACCTTGGCCAAACGCCACACGTGCCTCTAAACCTCACTACAAAGGCAATCTTACCAAAATCAATCATTTTCTATTTCAGTACCACCATTTGGAATGGTAATGATGTGCTAAATCCGCTATGATCTATTCCCGGAAATCTATATTTAATGCTTCTGTGTTGAGAATGCTAATGTGGAATTACTGGAAGCGAGGCGGTTAATTTGTTGTTACTATTGCCAACGGATAAATTTATCGATTGATCCGAAATGGAACGGAAATTTCATTAGCTACAACAGCAACTCAGTCACAATGTATTATTACCATTTTTGCTCTCCCCAATTCATCTAGCCTATCTCTGTTTCTACTATTCCAGACTCCTGCATATTATACAGGTTCCTGAATGAGCAAACTCCCAATGAACGGAAGAATGCATTGCACACAGTAATGTGAACTGTGTCGTCATCACACGGCGTTACCTGAAATGTTAAAAAGCACTCGCACCACACATACACACACAAGTTCTCACTCTATATCTCTCTCCAAAACACACTTTTTCACTCTGTTTATTTCTCACACACACATAAACATACATAATAACGATAATATGAATATATTTACAGTGACTCTATGAGAGTCAAGGAAGAAAGGGGTAGTGGTCAAACATATTTTCTGATTCTTCGCAAGTAAATCTCAAGAATAAATATTAAATTTCTCACTTGAAACTGCTCAAATAAACCCAACAAGACTCCTAAGAGCAGCGGTACTCAAACTTGAACTGCAGGCGATCCACGCCTCAATATTTTTAGACTTCGATCGATTGAATCTGAGAGGCCACAAGTATGTGAGATGCTGCATTGTCATCTAGGTAGGGTGTATGCGTGGTATAGATATTAGTTTTACCGCAAAATATGCTTTTTTAGGTAGGGTAAGTGTGGGTCGTGTGGTGACGGCAGAGCAGAATACAATTGCCACCACACCAAATCTCTCCCGCGGGTATCGTACAAGGCAACTTAGTGGTAAAACAGTGAAGGGGAATGGGCAGCAGCGTTCTTTTTTTACCGCTTAACAATGTACTGCGATTTTCGTGCCCGATTAATGGTAATAGGCTCGCCATCTATTACATGGGACCCTAAAAAAATTGCGAAACGTGGGTGTTAATTCACCTCTACGTTTAGGGATATAGGCGTGATTTATGTATGTGAGTAAGTATGGGCAGCTGCCTTTTGCCGCTAGCAAAATGCGCCATTATAAAGGAACTTATCAAAAAGAAAGTTATGAGAGGGCTAAACAAAATCTGTGTCATCATCATCATCACCACCAGCCTTTTAATGTCCCCACTGTACAGGCCTTCCCTATAGATGGAATAATATAATGAGAATGGGCCATAACCCACCACGCTGGCCCAGTGCAGGTTGGTGTGTATTTACGACTGCAAATGCAGCCGGGACCAACGGTGCCTTCCACCACGCGAGCTCCTCTTCTATAGCGGATTTTTGAGATCGACTCAAAAGACATTCTCTATTAACAGTTTGAGCACCTCTGCCACAGAGGTAATAAATCTGGTGTCCAGAACAGGTCCCGTAATCGGCTTGGCTCAGAGCCATCTGTGTAGCGAAGCAGTATAACAAGTTGAGTTATTAAGAATTTTGCTTCAAGTTTAAATATTGGACTTCAACTTCGATTTCTAAGGAAGTACCCAGAGTTAAAGGGGAAATTGAAATCGATCAGACGCAACCTCGATCCGTTAAAGCGGACTAGCACGAAATTTTCGCACAACAGAATATACACTGTCATCATCAACAGTCTGGTCTTGTGTGGTGACGTGGTGACGGCAGAGATGACACAAGGGTTACCACCCTTGACACTCTCGTGGATGCTTGACAAGGTGGCTCACAGCCGTTCTCAGAGACGTCAGTTAACGTTAATGAGCACTTAATACAAAAAAACTGTCAATTCAAAACTAGTCGCTCCGGGTCTGCTTATGGTCTAGTTTTGAATAACATTTTTTTGTATTAAGTACCTACTCATTGAAGTTAATTGACGTCTCTGATAGCGGCAGAAAGAGCTATAAATAGAACCAGGAATGGTGAGGTATCTGCGATTAAAGTTCCCGGTGAATGCCAATAGGCTCGCCTCCTATACATAGGACCTGAAGTATGCTGGCGAAACGTGGGCATCCTCTACATACCTCTAAGAGGAGGAAGGCGTAGATGGCTTCCGTATACGCACGTAGATGCACAGAGGAACTCGAGATAATAAATTTTTGGGCACCCACCCAATAACCAGCCCTAGAGAACTTCCTTAGTTTACACAATCGCAGCCCAAGTGCGCTACCGAGAACCTGTAGTAAGTATGTGGAAGGGGAACATATTGCGCCAAGAACAATCATAGACTCCATTCAGCGTTGCGTTTCCACAGAACTTTGCGTCTACAAATATTTACGTTATCATTCCCGGAATAATATTTTATTCGCATCATAATCCAAATCAAATTTATGAGCAAGCACTCGCTCTGCAGTATTTTTGGCAGTTGTTGTTAGTACGATATGTGGAGCAATAATTTTCACATAATTACATGAACGCATAAAAGGTAGGGGTAGAGCCGTAATAAAAACATGAGAACTACAAAAGAGTACGTAATGTTTTTCATCGTATGTTAAGCAACGGTACTGTGATAGCGAATGGCTTTGAAGCCTCAGCCTGGGACTTTTTTTTATACTAGGCAGGGAAGCTCTTGGCCTTCATCTCACCTCGTAAGTGACGATAAGGGCCGAAGATGCAATCGAGCTTCACCTGGAACCCTCAACCGCAGAGGGGCTGGCTCTCATCACAAATTGTCGGAACACAATAATGCTGTCAACATTATTATTATGGCGACAGATTTTGATAAGATGGTAGTAGCTAGCCAGGCGGACTTGAAGAAAGTTCACTGCCAACCAAACAGAGTACAAATGTGTACCTACTCCCCTGGGGATCGAACCTGGGACCTCGAGATGTTAATACCCGTGGGCGAACCACTTGACCACGGAGGCGATTGCGTAAACTAAGCAATGTTCGCTACGCCTGGCCATTGTATGGGTGATTAACTCGAGTTCCTCCGTGCTTCAGAAGGCACGTTAAGCCTTGGTCCCGGTTGCATCTGCAGTCGTTAATATTAGTAAAAGGCTTAGTAGCTGGATTCTGCTCTGCCGTCACCAAATGGAAATATATTTTTGTCACAACTCATCATAAAGTGGTCTTTTTCGCCCTCCACGCATACGAAAAATCCCACTTCCTGGTCAGGGTTGACATAAAACTATGAACTATTCGATTATAATTTTAACATTATATAAATGTTAGAAAAATTAGTACACAGATTTTTGTGGTTAGAAAAAGAATTTCGAAAAATTATGATCTTGAGGCGGGAATCGAACGTGAAGTGTAAAGGTTAGAAGAATTTCGGCAAGTTAATTAGTGTCTTGGGTGGCCGAGTGGTCAGGCACCTGCCCGGATAGCAGCGGACGCGGGTTCGATTCCCGCCTCAAGATCATAATTTTTCGAAATTCTTTTTCTAACCACAAAAATCTTTGTACTAATTTTTCTAACATTTATATAATGTTAAAATCGAACAGTTTATAAAGCAAACCCAAGCTTAACCGAACGCACGGTATTTGTAAAAATATCTGCTTTGGAATGTTTGAAATTTATTTCTACATTGCGAGGGGTACCTGTTGTTGGCTTACAGCGTGAAGTGTAAAGGTTAGAAGAATTTCGGCAAGTTAATTAGTGTCTTGGGTGGCCGAGCGGTCAGGGACCTGCCCGGATAGCAGCGGACGCGGGTTCGATTCCCGCCTCAAGATCATAATTTTTCTAAATTCTTTTTCTAACCACAAAAATCTTTGTAATAAAACTATGATTTAATCTCGGGCGATAAAAAAGAAGGCCTTAGATCGCATATTTATTGCAAATACTTGTGATCTGAGGCATTCTTTGTTCTATCGCCTTTGGTATATCTATTATTTGTTAACCCATCAAAAGACCAGTCTTAGCGAGCATTGCTTAGTTTACGCGCTAAGCTGCGCTATCGAGCTGCTCAAATTCATAGTCAAGGAATCGAAATAATTAGTCCCGAGCGCCACATCGCAACTCACACAGACGCATCCAACCGCTAAGCTATTCACAGTGCGACGCTACAACTTACCATGTTTCGCGGTTGCATCGCTAACGAACTCCACTGAAAGGTGCTCATCATAAGCTTGAAAGGCGCAAGGGGCGACTGCAGTGCGTGAGGCCACAGGTAGGGGGCTACGGCTACCCCCTTTCCATCTCGGCAAGCATCCCTGACATATCAGTACCGCGCTGGAATCCGTGTAGAGCGGACGCGTCGTCGATGCTCCGGACCAACTCCGCGCGTGTGTGTTGATCGAGAGTTGTGTGTCGTGTTGTGTTCGTGATAAATGGTTTAGCCAAAGAGGTGATTGAGCAGGAATGGATGGGGAAAACAGGATCATTCTGAATGTGGGTGGCATAAGGTGAGCGGAAATGTGAAACAACTTTTTGCGGTGCAATTAATGTCTTCTCTAGCTGCACTAACAACTCTACCCTTGACCGAAACACAGCGAATGATTTAACAAAGGACAATCAGTGGGTTGTTATTTTGCATGTGGGCTGTTTTATCTTAAGTTTTAATCACGTTTTAATTTTAATATGATTATTATTTGGACATTTACATAGGACCTAACATAATTTGCGAAACGTGGGTGTTAATTATCCTCTGCCTTAAGGGGTGAATAGGTGTGATTTTTTTATGTAATTGTATTTCAACACCGTACCTATTATTGTTAGAAAATTTGTTGCAAAGATAAAGCGGTCAGAATTTAGTTTTTCTTTGTCTAAATCTTTATAATTGCTACTTGTTTTAAATTATAAATAATATTTTAGCGTTTACAGGGTAAACAATTAATTAACAACGCTAGTCTTCACTCGTTAAAGCTTTTAAAACACGAAGGCACAAACGTAATGATAAACTGAAATCTGTAGTTAATTATTCGATTTTAATTTTAACATTATATAAATGTAAGAAAAATTAGTACAAAGATTTTGGTGGTTAGAAAAAGAATTTCGAAAAATTATGATCTTGAGGCGGGCGTTCTTTTTCTAACCACCAAAATCTTTGTACTGTAGTTAATTATTATAGATTATTGGTTCTAATTTAAAGACATTGAACGATTGAAAGAAAAAGTGTCAGGAATTGTGAAAGTTGAGAAAAATTGCGCAAGAATTGTCTAATCTAAAACAGGGGGCGATTCTCAAATTGCAGACGTATTGAGAATCAACCCTTGAAACATTTGAGCTAGGCACCAATAAACTTCATTAAAGTATTGTATTTCCATTAGCACAGCTTAATACAATGTTCAATTGTTTCTCTTAGTACTGCATGAATATCGATTTGTCGAAGCATTTTTGACCCAATATAGAACCTAAACAGCCTAGATCTAGGCTTTACTGCGGCGAGAATGCAAGCTGTGCAGTTAGCGTTTGATGAAATTAATCAATTCCTTTTATGGTCTTCGACATTTAGTGCTATTGTACTGTTATTATAGCCTCATCTCTTTTTATTGCAATTTACTTTATTTATTTATAGCCGCGTGGTGACGGCAGAGTAGAATACAATTGTCACCACCCCAAATCTTTCCCGTGGGTGTCGTACAAGGCGACTAAGGATAAATCTGAATATGATTAGGAATGGGCAGCAGCGTTCCTCTTATACCACCTAGGCTAGCAATGTACTTCGACTTTTGTGCCCGATAAATGGCAATAGGCTCGCCACCTATTACATGGGACTTGACATATTTGGCGAAACGTGGGTGCTAGTTCACCTCTGCCTATCCCTTTGGGGATATAGGCGTGATTTATGTATGTATGTACTTTATTTACTTCTTCTTCCACTCTCCTCCATTAGACGTGCGCTCAGCATGAACTCCCCTCTTCGAACAATCCACCCATCTCTTTTTCGGTCTTCCTTTCATTCTAGGTCCATGCATATCCATATTTAACCTACCTTTAGTTACGTAACATTCATCCCTCCTCGTCACATGCCCGTACCACGCTAACTTGTTACTCCTCAATTTTTCGATCATCGGCGCAACTTTCAGACTTCCTATAGCGTGTTCATTTCTAATTATATTTTTGTTTTATTCATTCGAATAGATCTGTTTGTTTGAGGCCATTGGTCTTCAGAAGGTAAAAAAATGCAAAACGTGATTATTTAATTAGGCGTGATTTATCAGTTGGTTCGGTAGCGCAGCGAAATTTAAAGTTGCTCGGTACCATTACCATGAGTTGCTATCGAAAATTAACATTACGTTACCATAGCCGCTAGCGTATTAACGCGCATCGAATAGTTTTCTTTTAAACTCGTACCATGAGTAATATTGCTGGCTCACGTATTTTTAAGTGGGCCATGATAGGGGATGGGCCATATATTGTGCATAGCTGGCACTATATCAAGCTACACTGTTGGTGGTGAAATTTAATAGACTTATCAAAATATATGGCCCATGATGTTTGCGTTTCGCATACCAAGTCGGCGATGAAAGGGATTCCTCCTAATTAATACCTTTTTAAGCCGAAGATAATTATTAGGGGTCGTTATATTAAATGCTTGGTATTATGAGGGAACTCTTTAGTGCGGTGAGGGTAAATCATAAGTTATGGTTTGAGTAAGGTACTCAAACCATAACATAGCCAAAATATTTTAGGGCTATTAATGAATCCGTGTGGTGGCTTATTTATGGGACTTATGGATCATTCTCCCTAGATTCTTCTATCGTTGCGGATAAAGATCAAAGGATTGTCTGTGGGTGACCAATAATATATTTGGAGCTGATCTGTGATTTGGGAGGCTTTTTATATCTGTTTATGTAGTATATTTTTATGATTTATATGTAATTACATAATTACTGGCTATATAAATATTAAGAGTATGTGACATTACTCCCTTCGGGCAAGTTATCACTGGACAAATGGTGATTAGGACAAACATATTGTGGCAATTGAGATTATGGAAAAATAAAGTTTGGTAACACGATAGGGCACCGTTTTGCTCTTATCACCTAGAACTGTAAAAATAGCGTACGACCTATTCTCTGACAGTACCAAATATTCACATAAAATTTAATATAAATCCCTCCAGCTGTATATTAGATTTACATATTATTAAAAAATTGTTCGTCATCTAGTATCCGTAACACAAGTGCTTATGCTACTTACTTAAGGCTAGATGATAGGTGTGAGTGTAAAAATAAACATACGCCATTTAGGACCTGTTTAACAATCGACGGGTAAGTTCTGAGTGCTTACTTGGCATTTCAATTGACATATAATTCATATTAGAACTGTCAAATGATCTGCCAAGTAAGCTACTCAGAACTTACCTATCATTACATTACATATCATTGTGAAACAGGCCTTTAAGGGCGTACTAAACGTCCGAGTGTGGGATGAAGAGGCGAGAGGTCACCGGTCACATTTCCGTTTGAAACGAATTTCGGAAATAGTGTTTCTAAGTGGATCAAGCCGCTATCTGAACACGAATACGAAACGCTGGCTCTGAGTTTGCCTAGGCAGTGTTACCAGATAATACTTTTTATTTACTACTAGCTGACCCGGCATACGTAGTTATGCCATATAAATTATCCCGTAGCCATGGTTACGATTTGGTTGCCATGGTAACATTAAATGTTTGACAGGAAAGCAGTTTATATGGGAAAATGAAATTGTTGTTTTTACTATTTCCTCGCAAATTTCCATATTTTGTCACCTTTCCCGCTTTGCCTGGCTCAAGACAATCATTTCAAAACCAAAATCAGCTAAATCAGCCCAGCCGTTCTCAAATTTTAGCGAGACAAACGCTCAGCAAATCGTTTTTATATTTTTATATCTAGAGAAGATTTCAAATTCTTAACCTTATAACTCCGAACTTTCCCTTATCACTTCATCTTGTAGTTAATTACCATTCAGCCTTTCATTGTCCCCACTGCTGGCACACTGGCCTTCCCTATGGAGGAAAGACGAAAGAATATAGGAAGAATGGGCCATAACCCACTACGCTGGCCCAGTGCGCATTGATGGGTATTAGGTAACAACTGCAGATGCAGCAGGGACCAAAGTTTTAACTGGTGAAGCACTAAGCAAGACAGACAGATATAAGAGAGTTTCGATCACCCATCCAATGACCGGTCTTCGCGAACACTGCTTAGCTAACGCAATCGCACACAGAGCGCGTTAAGCCACTGCGCTATCGAGATTCTCCAGGTATAGATGAGATTAGCTTAAAATATCGACAGCTGAGTATTGGTAAATTTTCCTCACTGAGTGGACTTTTGAGGGCACAGTTGTTTTCACATACAAAGCTTACCACCATGTTTAGGTTCCCCTGTACTAAGTTTACTCAGTTATTTTGTAGCTTAGTACTTGGACGCATAAACACCCTGGCTAGTCTGGCGCTTTGACTGGTAACATCCTCTGTAAGCCTTCTAGCTAAGACTGTCACAATGTTAGCTTAAGTCATTAAGTTAAGGCTCGATTGACATCGGGATGGCAGCAGCTGAGAGCGCAGTGCAGCAGCAGTTTTGATGGCAAACCATTTTAAGCATTATCTCTAGATTTAAGGGCACAGATTTGTTCAGCCCTGTACAGGGCAATGTTTGTATTTTTTTAATACGAATCTTTATACAATTATTCCTCTTATCATAGTGTGGATAAAAGTTAAAAAAGTTTCGTTTAGATTTTTTTCTGATAGATTTGTCCTTACACGTTTTTCCAAAATTCTCTATGTAACTTTTTGTATGTATAGCTGGTTTAAAAACATACACGTAAAGGTAATTTTTTTTTATTAATTGTGAATATTTCAACATTTTTATACTTCCTAGTGAAAAATGTCGTTAATTTTATACCGTATACACAAAAGTTAAGCAAAACTATACATACATAAATCACGCCAATATCCCCGAAGCGGTAGGCAGAGGTGAACTAGCACCCACGTTTCGCCAATTATGTTAGGTCCCATGTAATATGGTGGTGAGCCTATTGCCATTTATCGGGCACAAAATTCGCAGTACATAGCTTTTGCTAGGTGGTATAAGAGGAACGCTGCTGCCCATTCTTCACCATTGATTTATCCTTAGTCGCCTTGTACGACACCCACGAGAGATTGGGGTGGTGACAATTGTATTCTAATCTGCCGTCACCACACGGCACAAGCAAAAATATCTAATAAATATAAAAATCTCATGTCACAGTGTTTGTTATTGAACTCTTCCGAAACGGCTTAAGAGATTATTATGATTTTTTTTGTGTTTCGTAGGTCTGAAAATATATTATGTCGTAGGCTATATAATGCCCCTAGGTAATATGGGCAAATCAGCGATTGCCCGGTCAGCTAGTATTCTATGGTTTTTCTTATTTACTACGTGCCTTCCAAAGTTCACTCACCCACTGACTGGCCTTAACGAACATTGCTTGCTTACGCAATCGCATCGAGCGACAGAACTTCTGTATCACGAAAAAAATAAAAATTGCTCTCCTGCTGCGGGAATCGAACCCCCGTTCTCCGCAATCCTTTGATATTATAATTGTAATTATTTTTTCAACATTTCTCCTGCTGCGGGAATCGGATGCACGTACTGCGCAATCCGTTGATCTCATCTTAATTTTATTTTTAACATTTACTAAAATATCTTCAAATAATAATCATAATAATAATTCTCCACGACAGTTAAATATTTTCATTGGTTCTTCTTATTGGTTCTTGTCACCTGTTTCGAATTGCACGTCGATTCGGCAAACAGAACGAACTTTAACGAACTTTAACAATTTCGCGACTACGCAAGCATCCCCTTGGAAAGCAATTTGATGACTTCAAGTTTGTCACAATTGTCTGCATTTCGAATAAAGCTTACCTGTAACTCTTTGTATAAGTCGCTTTTAGTCGAGGCGCTATATTGCAAATATTCAACTTTTTTCACACCGAAGCATACACATACGTACAAACATAAATCACGCCTAAAAAGTTTATTTCTAATTATTTCACTTGCTTGTTAAATTGAATTTGACGTACATACGTACTTAAATCACACCTAAACAGGGCGTCCCACGGCCATGCCACACGGAGGGAAAGTATATTAAATATTGAACGTAGGATATTTTACTAAAATAAGACATCGTTTTATTTTTAATAATAAGTAGAACTGCATTCACAGATTTTTTTAAAATCGTCTACCTCAACCGGGAATCGAACCCGCCAAATGTGATAGAAAAATTACATGTATTTTATAATAGCGTTTGAAAGGGCTACTTATAAGCATTATTTTTTCCTAAATAACCTAGCATATTAAATGAAACTAAGATCATACAATTTTTCATTTTATTAAAAAAAAAAAAAAATTATCAAATGCTCAAAATGTGATCCGTTCTGTTGTATACAAATTCTCACTCTTTTGATAAACTTCAACATGACTACAAAAATGAACTTAGACGTATTATTTCAAACATCCACCATGCAAAAATAAGTAAATCGACAGGGAGAGAAATTATCAAAAGAGTGAAAATTGTATACAACAGAACGGATCACATTTTGAGCATTTGATAAATTATTTTTTTTTAAATAAAATGAAAAATGTTATGATCTTAGTTTCATTTTATATGCTAGGTTATTTAGGAAAAAATAATGCTTATGAGTAGCCCTTTCAAACGCTATTATAAAATATATGTAATTTTTCTATCACATTTGGCGGGTTCGATTCCCGGTTGAGGTAGGCGATTATAAAAAAATCTGTGAATGCAGTTCTACTTATTATTAAAAATAAAACGATGTCTGCTTTTAGTAAAATATCCTACGTTCAATATTGAATATACTTTCCCTCCGTGTGGCATGGCCGTGGGACGCCCTGTATATCCCCGAAGGGGTAGGCAGAGGTAAATTAACACGTTTCGCCTATTATGTAGGTCCCATGTAATAGGTTTCCAGTCAGGTTGTTAGTCACATTATGACACGCGAGGTTTTATTTAAAAACTATTTTTTCAAGGATTTAAATTAAAAACATTATTTCCACTAACGTATTTTAATAAATACATTACCTACACTTACATACATCTTTATAGTATGTACTTCACACGAACACAGCAGAAAATATGTGAATGAAAACACGTACGCACGCTCGCAGCGTGCGTACGTGTGTTCGTGTGTCTGTGTGATGATAATGATGAATTCTTATAGGCTTTTGATCGTTTTAAACGCCCGTCTACACAACCCCAGCAGGTATAACAAAGCAAGCACTACTACAGTTTACAGCTGAGTTTTACGCTAGTTTCACGACACAGCTCGTAACATCTCGACTGCTGAAAACAATTAGGTGTTTACGACAAGATTGTTGGTTTGAAATATTGTTTTCATTTTTATACTAGACAGGGGAGCTCTTGCCTTTATCTCACCAACCCGACTAGCATGACCACCGAAACACGATATGATAAAGCCATTTATCGCTTTGAACTATAGAAAATCATTGGATTTTTGAAAGTGTACAGCGATAAATGGTTATATTTATATGATATAGCCATATAGGCTTTAAGATATAGCCATTTATCCCTTTGAACTGTCAAAAATCCAATGATTTTTGTGAGTTCAACGCGATAAATGGCTATATCATATCGTGTTTAGGTGGTCATGCTAGCCGGGCTGATAAAGGGGCAAGTGACGATTAGTGCCGAAGATGGAATCGAGCTTTACCTGGAACTCTCAAAGACAGAAGGGCTGTCTATGTTATCTCAAACTGTCGGAACAAATAATGCTGTTAACATTATTATTATGGCGACAGATTTTAGATAAGATGGTGGTATTGTAGCCAGGCGGACTTGAAAGAAGTCCTACCACCAACCAAACCGAGTACAAATTTGTACTACCCTGGGGATCCAACCCGGAACCTCGGGATCTTAATTCCGGTGGGTTAAACCTCTAGACCACGGAGGCGGTTGGAACGGCAAAACATGGACAACATATAATATTTGGCAATCGTTTTCGCAGTTAAAGCAGGTTTATATTTGCTGCTTGCTGCCACCATTCTATATTCTACACTCTATAGGGTGCCATGTAAAATGTGTACTAATATAATGGAAGAAGTTTATAATAATATGTAGTAGGTAAACACGGCAGATTTCCAAGTAGTTCCCTGAATTTAATGCAAGTTGAGCAGCTTCTTGCTACAGCTATAAGATGCAAATTATTCATTGCAGTTTTCTGTTGACGCTGACCCCGACTAACCTGGAGATAGGGCCTGCATATTTCGCGTTCAACTTGCTTTTCGAATTCTTATTTTTGCATTGGAAAAATATGTATTATCTTTTATCAATAAGCTTATTATAACTCTTCTTTTCCATGCCCTGTTTTATCTGGGGTCGGCGCAGTATGTTTCCTCATCGTCACGTCATCAAGCCATCCACTTTCTTTTGATTCATATCATCCATCACACCGTAAAGGTGCCTAGTGATGAATGAATGAGTAGAAAAGAGACGGAACGGACCATGTCGAGAGACCGATAAACGGAGAGAGTGATTGGAATGACAACATTCCAATCCATACTGCTCAAAGTTTTGGCTTAGATTTTATAGCCGGCCGCCTGCCTGACACCAACCCTCTTTGGGTATGCTGTTGTTGGTGGTTTGCCCTCCACCATTCGGGTGCCCCAAGGTGCTTATTGGTCTACACCGGGCAATCTCCCTTAGTCGGCTTTTACGACACCCATGGGATGAGTTGGGGCTGGCCTATTCTACGTTATTTGTTCGCTCCCAGGCCAGCATAGAAGACTAATATAATAAAAATAAACTCATTATAACTACTGGATAGAAAGTAATTCTAAATAATATATGTATCTATATTCCTTCACTGATAATAGTTACTAGTTACTACGGAACTCATTTAATTTGTTCTGTTGTTTTTGCTTATCCTACCGTGTTACTGTAGCCGCTAAAATCTCACTAAGCTTTGAAGATTTGTGACATAATCTAGAATCCTGGATTGTAAGGAGAGCTGAAAGTGCTGACTCGTTTTAAAGCACCTACTTCCTGTAATGCGTCTTTTTTTACGCGTTATCACCATGAGCCACTTTAAGTAGTAAATGCTTACTTATATGCTGAAAATCGAACAGTATTTAAATGTTAGGAATACTATTAGTACAAGGAAAAGAAGTCAAAAATTTTCGAAAAATTATTGTCCTGGTGTGGGATTCCAAAATAATCAATAGAGTTTCGAGTTTTTCTGTTTTATTTTATTTTGCAACTTCTTAGCTGCACAAAAACACGATTCCAGTACAGTGCAGTCCTACATGGGACCTAACATAATTGGCGAAACCAGGGTGTTAATTCACCTCTGTTTACCCCTTCGGGAATAGATAGGCGTGTTTTATGTAAGTATTGCTTAAGCGAGACTCACCGCGAATCGCACAAACCGCAAAATTCAATTGCTCGTCTGAGTGAGGGTCTACTACGCATCATCCGTCACTGTCACCTGAATAGAATAGAAAGGAGACATCTCTAATCGAAATTGAATTTGACAAAAGTCCCGTTGCGACCACCGAGCCTGATGAGGGTGAGTTAGGGTGCTTTTCCACCGGAGCTGTGCGAGGATGCGTTGCGAGGAATGTGTTTGGGGAGAACCAATAGGATCACCCCATTTTACTAGGCTCTCTCAGCACATAATAGAAAGTTATTTTTAAAACACGTCGCGACTCGATGGAACCCGACGCGTGTTGAGTCGAATCAAGTATGTTGGTTTTCTATGACCAGAATCACCCTATGAACATCCGACCCGACGAAGGATTGTTCGGTGTCTACACGTGCAGTCGCGTCGTGTTTCAAAAATGTGTTGGGGTCATCAATGTGTTGTAAGGGATGTGTTGCGAGTAATGTGTTGCGAGTAATGTGTTGGGAGTAATGTGTTGCGAAGTTTGCGTGTGACGATTTTGTGTTCTATACCTGCAAGTTTAGAATACGAAATCTTAAGGTACAGTTTTCTCGCACATTATTGGTGGATACCCCTACACATTAACCGCCTTCATGGTCTAGTGGTTCGCACACCGCAATTAAGATCCAGAGGCTCCGGGTTCGATCCTCGGGGAGGTACAAATTTGCACTCGGTTATAGTACTTTCAAGTTATAGTACTTTCAAAATCTGCCGCCATAATTACAATGTTAACAGCATTATTGTGTTCGATTTTAATTTTAACATTATATAAATGTTAGAAAAATTAGTACAAAGATTTTGGTGGTTAGAAAAATAATTTCGAAAAATTATGATCTTGAGGCGGGAATCGAACCCGCGTCCGCTGCTATCCGGGCCTGACCGCTCGGTTGGGTGGCCGCCACCAATTTACTTGCCGAAATTCTTCTAACCTTTACACTTCACGTTGTAAGCCAACGGGTACCCTCGCAATGTAGAAATAAATTTCAAACATTCCAAAGCAGATATATTTTACAAATACCGTGCGTTCGGTTAAGCTTGGGTTTGCTTTATAAACTGTTCGATTTTAATTTTAACATAATATAAATGTTAGATAAATTAGTACAAAGATTTTGGTGGTTAGAAAGCATTATTGTGTTTCGACAATTGTGATAAGGTAGCCAGCTCTGTGGTTGAGGGTTCCAGGTGAAGCTCGATTCCATCTTCGGCCCTTATCGTCACTTATCTCTGATTAGCATCACAAAAAAAAACATTTCTACATACACATCCTCGTACGACACATTTGCCTCGCACATCGCTGGTGGAAAAGCACCCTAAGCGACGCTTCTAGCTAAAATGTGAGCAGAAAATATTTTTCGCGAAACAACCTCTCTTCCCGAGGCCGTCCCTGCGAGTGACGGGTCGTGACGTGCTGTGGAAAAGACATTGTACATCGTACACAATGTGGAGTGGTTGAAACAAAAAGGCTAACCCTCTCTTTATTTTCGCTCGGATTGTTTCCGTTGCATTAGTCTTCGTTGAGTTTGCTTCTAAATGATATCGTTATTTGATCATGATGTTACTTCTACCTTGCATGCTGGGCTGGGGTCGAAGCTCTGAAATGTTAGTGTTTTTTCATATTCTTGGAGCTATAAACCCAGCATTGAAGAACGAGTATAAGCAGAATAAGCAGGCAGGCGATCTTAGAAGCAGATGTTGTCCACAACAGTAAAATAATGGTCATATTAGCCGGATTACCGACAGTTGGGTTTCACCCTGTCCTCAGGCATGCACTTGAAAAAAGATAATAAACCATTAGAGATTTATGACAATTAAATTATTCCCCTCAGAAATGAGACGAAACAAGAAATATAGAACAAAGAAGCGATTGTTCCGCAAAATTCTGCCAAAGTCGAATCTCGGAAAAATTAAAAAACCGCAAAAATTACCGCTCTAAGTGAAAAGTGACGTGCTTTCTGGCTTTAGAAACGCACGCGCATTACCCAGTCAACTTTGATGTCATACACAAGATCCGCGAAGAACAAAGGGGATTCCCCTCAGGAGTGTAGCGTGTTTTCGTTGGAATTCGAGCCGTACTCCTTTGAAAATAAGTGCGACCAGCATTAAAACGTGTTTATCGTGGCATAAAACTCGGAACTTTCTGTCAGGCGCCGCAAGCGATGAGTGGTCAGCGACTTGGAAAGCTTTAATAAAGTTTCGCTTGTAGGAAAAATTTAAGGAGGCAATTAGCGGATTATTTGGCTGCAAAGGTCCGTTGACTGAGTTCAATTAAATAAACGTGAACAGTTTAATTACATTGTTCAGTACCAATAAAATTTTGAACAATAGGTACCCTGTTAACACAGTGTGGTGACGGCAGAGCAGAATACAATTGTCACCACCCCTTGTCTCTCTCATGCAATGTGACTAAGGATAAAGACAGCGATAAGTATTGGGCAGCAGCGTTCCTCTAACTAAACCATCTAGCAATGGACTCCCATTTACGTGCCCGATAGATGGAATACTCGCGCCTTACACGGTAACTAACCTTATTGACTCAAAGTGGGTGTCAATTCACCTCTGTGTACACATTCACGGATATAGGCGTGATTTATGTATGAATGTTGTAGGAGCTTGATGGCCCAATAGAATGCGCTATCCTCTGGGGCAGTTCCCCCGAGCTCCCTCATCGAGCCTCCTTACAAAGAACAAACGATATTTATTTATTTGATAACAGGTACTCCAACAGCATATATTTTATACACAACATTATAGAAGTTACACTATAAAATTTATATTTAATTTATTTTATTTCTTAATTTATTATTTGGTCGCTGTGAGCTTTTACCTTGCACCAAAGTCGAACAATTCGTTCAAAAATTAACGCACTCGTAAAAAACTTGGATGCTGTGTAAATGAAACATAAGTAGGCGTTAACTTTCTTCTCCTTAAGACGTGTTTTATTTTCCTGTTAGCAGGATGCGGGTTCGTCTTTAATGAGGGTTGTTGGAATGTGAGCAATAATGTGGGTTCGCGGTTTTTGTTAAAATCAAATCAAAAGTATATTTGAGCGAAACACAGTCAGAAGAAGGTCTTGAAAAATATACACGTGGTTAGCCTGCTTGCAGACATGCAAATTGTTTAAAAAATTAAGTTTGAGTCAGTAATTGATCACATACAGTAAATTTTTAAGTCAGTAATTCACCACATACAATCATCAGGCTACTAAAAAATGTAAAATTTTCTGAATTTACTTTTTGGTTTACTACAAAAAAGTTAAGGTTGACAATCGATTAAAGAAATTTAAAATTTTTAGGTAACCTGAAGTGCCATAGATCGTACAATATGCTTGACCTCAATTCAAAGAGCTTGTTTTTCGACTTGCCTATTTTTCAGTATTTACCGTGTATCTGAGGTAAAACCTAAGATATACCAACGATAACCACAGAACTGTTCGGACTTTTGCCATTAAAAGTTGGTAAATCTTAGGATTTATTGGAAATTCTTAAGATTTACGGGCTTTTATAGTTACAAATCATATCGATAAAAGTTTAAATCGGAATCTCAATAGATAACCTCTTGTTTTCTGTCCTAATGCACAAATAAAATGCATGCATGCATAAATTACGCCTCTATGCGCCAAGGGGTAGGCAGAGGTGAATTATCACCTACGTTTCGCCAATCAGGTTAGAGTCCCATGTGCGGTGAGCAAATTGCCATCCATCGGGTACGTACATCGCAGTATATTGATGATATGATATGATATGATAGCGCCTCTGCCAATGGGCAGAGGCGACATTACTCACAGCTGTCTATACCTTTAGCCGCCTTGTACGACACCTGCAGTAGGGTGGTGACAATTGTATTCTGCTCTGCCGTCACCAGTGGCTGGTATAATAATACATACATACATACATAAATCACGCCTATATCCCCGAAGGGGTAGGCAGAGGTGAACTAGCACCCACGTTTCGCCAATTATGTTAGGTCCCATGAAATAGGTGGCGAGCCTATTGCCATTTATCGGGCACAAAAGTCGCAGTACATTGCTATTGCTAGATGGTATATGCTAGGAGGAACGCTGCTGCCCATTCCTCATTATTGATTTATCCTTAGTCGCCTTGTACGACACCCACGGGAGAGATTTGGGGTCGGTGTATTCTACTCTGCCGTCACCACACGGCACATAATAGTATTTACATACCAAGGGCGATAAAAAAAAAGAAGGTCAGATCGCACCGATAAATACCCCTACCTATGCGAGGCTTTCTTTTAATCGCCCGAGGTAAGATCATAATTTAATGTCACTCCCTGATTTGTGTGGACTTTTCCGCCGGCTACGCGCACGTAAAATTCTACTTCCTGGTCAGGTGTAACGTAAAAATAATTACTAATTTTTCTAAAATGCAATGTCTTCAAGTGACTGCGAAAATGTGATGACCTGACGCGATGTCGACTGTACAAGGACACGATGAGTGCCAAAGCCAGGGCGCTGATGTCCCGGAGCGACGGTGAAATTTTATACCGTCAAAATGTTATTTCGTGAATAATTGCGCAGACACTATAAAGTTTCCCGGGGAATTTGTCTCCATCAGCGCCGTTACGTTTAATGGATAAACACAAAAGGGACAAAGGATGGGTAATCAATTATAATTATTTATCCGAGCACGGTTCCCTATCCCGTTTTCTCATTCGTGGGCTATGATCGCCAACGCACGTTTTTGGTAATTGTGCACCTTTTTGAGATGCTAGTGGTCGTCTACGGCTTCGCTCGCGTTTTATATTATATTGCCGTGTGGTGACGGCAGAGTAGAATACAATTGTCACCACCCCAAATCTCTCCCGTGGGTGTCGTACAAGGCGACTAAGGATAAATCAGTGATGAGGAATGGCGCGACCTTTGTGCCCGATAAATGGCAATAGGCTCGCCACCTATTACATGGGACCTAACATAACTGGCGAAACGTGGGTGCTAGTTCACCTCTGCCTACCCCTTCGGGGATATAGGCGTGATTTATGTATGTATGTATTATACAGCCTATAGCCTTTCTAGATAAATGGACTATCCAACACAAAAATTTTTTTCAATTTGGGTGATAATTTTTTCAATTGCTGAGATTAGCGCGTGCAACCAAACAAACAAAAAAACTCTTCAGATTTATAATATTAGTATAGACACATAAATATAATTTCATACATAAATCCCTACATACTACATAAATCTACATAATTCCTACGTTTTATCTACATACATATATAATTAACGCCTATATCCCCGGGTAGGCGAGAGGTGTATTACCATCTAGGTATATTTCGCTAACTGTTTTAAGTGGACCATGTAGTGGCGAGCATATTGCCATATATCGGACCCATAAATCATAGTAGATATATTGCTAGGTGGTATGTGCACCAGCATGCTCATTACTCTTCGCTGTCTTAACCCTTATGTTGTTTTTCCACCAGGACTATGCGAGGAATGTGTTTGCGGAGAACCAATAGAATCACTCCATTTTCAAACAGAGTGATTCTATTGGTTCTCCTCAAACGCATCCCTACACCAATAGAATCACTCTATTTCCAAATGGAGTGAATCTATAAGTTTTCTTCAAACACATTACTCGCAACGCATCCTCGCACAGGTCTGATGGAATAGCACCCTCAGTTGCCATCTACGACACCTGCTGGAGTTATAGGAGGTGATGACATGACTGTGGTCACCAACAAATATTCGTATGTTACGCCACAAACAAGTAAAGCTTAACTTAATAAATAGCGGACCTCTTTTCAAATAAATCATCAAAAATAAATACCAAATACACAGGTTGAGGAGACGGATTCATACGCTGTCACATGTGACAGTACACAAAGCGAGATTTGAGGACGTCCTTTGGTCGGGACATCACGGGGCCTTTGTACTACCCGCCTATAAATAACGTGTCTGTGAGATGTAGTAACTTTTAAAACATTACTTCCACGGCACTGCTTTCGATGGCAATAACGTTCATAATATTACATGGAACCTAACCTTGTTTGCGATCCACATTAAAATTTATTCACGTTTCGACTGACAACAGAAGATTCTTCCATGCTGGCCTGGGAGCGAAAAGATAACATACAATGTGCCAGCCGCGATTCACCCCAGGGGTGTCGTAAAAGTCTACTAAGGGAGACAGTGCCTTGTCTTCTTTTAGTTTCGATCTCTACTTTCATTATTTTGATTTAGAGTCTCTTCTGCTGCCACATCGCTTGAACTTCCTAAATGTATTTTATTATTTTGGCCGTGTGGTGACGGTAGAGCAGAATACAATTATCACCACCCCCATCTCTCCCGTGGGTGTCGTACAAGGCGACTAAGGGTAAAGACAACAATGAGTAATGGGCAGAAGCATTTCTCTCATACCACCTAGCAATATAAATTTTTACTGCGATTTATGTGCCCGATAGGCTCGCCACCTGCTACATGAGACCGATATTTGACGGCCGCCTTGCTCGAATGCTCAGATTGCTGGATATTGGCCAAGAGGTCCCGGGTTCGAATCCTGGTATGGTGACCACAAATGTTTGTTTCCGAGTCATGGTTGTGTATATGTTTATGTAGTATATTTTCAACATTTATATACATAATTATATTAAAAATATGTCCGTCATCTAGAATCCATAACACAAGTGCTTAGGCTACTTACTTTTGGGCTAGATGATACGTGTGAGTGTAAAAATGTATGTAAAAAAATATTTGGCGAAAAGTGGGTGTTAATTCACCTCTGCCTACCCCTTCGGGGATATTGATTTATGTCTGTATGCATGTATGTATTTTATTATTTTTATTTATGCTAGACAGGGAAGCTCTTGGTCTTCTTGTCACCTGATGGCAAGTGATGATAAGGGCCGAAGATGGAATCGAGCTTCACTTGGAACCCTCAACCACAGAGGGGGCTGGCTATCTTATTACTACATACATACATACATAAATCACGCCTATATCCCCGAAGGGGTAGGCAGAGGTGAACTAGCAACCACGTTTCGCCAATTATGTTAAGTCCCATGTAATAGGTGGCGAGCCTATTGCCATTTATCGGGCACAAAAAGTGTAAAATGTACTGCAATAAATGTATTGCTAGGTGGTATAAGAGTAACGCAGCTGCCCATTCCTCATCACTGATTTATCCTTAGTCGCCTTGTACGACACCCACAGGAGAGATTTGGGGTGGTGACAAATGTATTCTACTCTGCCGTCACCACACGGCAGAGTAGTATCTTATTACTAATTGTCGAAAAACAATAATGCATTATTATTTTGGTGACAGACTTTGATAAGATGGTGGTAGCTATCCAGGCGGACTTGAAAAATGTTCTACCACTAACCAAAAAAGTCCTATTACCAATCAAAAATTCCTACCGCCAACTAAAAAAGTCCTACCAGCTACCAAAAAAGTCCTAACGCCAGCCAAAGAAGTCCTACCACCAACCATGAGAAAAGCGTTTATCTCAGCCGTTCCCTTTTCCAATAAACATAAAATGCATTTCCGATTAACGGTTATGGCGAGCCTAGAAGCGGATCGCTTCGAAAGTTTTTACAGCGAATGCTCCAGCTATTTTTATTTCTGTTGCAACCAAGCTCGTATTCGGGTTTGCGTTTGAGCACATTACTTTTTTCCGATTCGCAATAAAATTTATCTGATGTAAACCAATACAGATGACCTCATGTTTCGTTCTCATAAAACAGGAACGTCCATCGTAAATCACTCGTTCTGTACGATTTCCTTTGTCAGAATTTCGACAGCGATTCTGTATTTACTTTTTTGTGCATAAGGTTTAATAGTTCTTGGTGCTACATCTACGTCTTTAACATTTTCAGCTTCATATTTTGTATCAACGTCTCTGAGAGATTGTGTGTATGATGAATTAGCTTTTCGAAAATAAAGGCAGGAGAGAATCGACGAGTTATATTAGTCGCAGGCAAATCATTGAGTTTAGCATTTCATAAAATGTCGACATTATGTGATCTGAACGGGTAATCTATGCTTAAAATCCATTGCTAGAGAAGGTTAGATATCGGTGGATTAGGTCAGTTCTTACGGCTATCAGTAGCATCTCATATCTAGCGAAATGTGTAATCATATAAAAGAAATAGATTTTTATCTACAACGCGCCAATTCGATATTGCATTCGCAACACAATAGGATAATAATAGTGCCTAATAGATATTTCACAAGCTCCATGCTGGCTGGCTGTTTAGTTTATACAATTGCGGGCCGATCAGCCTGGAATTGTATAAAGTTATCAACAAAATAATATTCTCTAATTAAATATGTATAGAAACTGTTAGGGCGAAGTCTCGTCGGCATAAATATTTCCTCCAATCACATCTCTCTTCTAGATCAACAGCAAGGCAGTCAATCACTCACCGATATACTGCCAATATTTACGTGCTTGATAGCAATATGCTCGTCATCTATGCATGGAATCTTACAAAATTAGCGAAACGTGGATTTACATACAGCTCTGCCTACCCATTCGGGGATACTATGCCGAAAGACCGATGAGCGGAGAGGTGATTGGGATGACAACATTCCAATCCATGCTGAACAAGGTTTTCGCTTAGGTTTTACAGACGGCCATCTGCTTGACACCAACCCTCTTTGGGTACCTATGCTGTTGTTGGTGGTTTGCCCTCCACCATTCGGGTGTCCCAAGGTGTTTATTGGTTTACGCCGGGTAAAGGAGGAGCTGGCTAGCGCAGTGGCACAGCGCGCTTGGCCTGCGATTGCGTAAACTAAGCAATTTCGCTAAGGCCGGTCATTGGATGGGTGACCAAAAATTTATTATCTCGAGTTCCTTCGTGCTTCGGAAGGCACGTCAAGCCGTTGGTCCCGGCTACATCTGCAGTCGTTAGTACCCACCAACCCTCACAGGTCCAGCGTGGTGGGTTATGGCCCAATCTCCCTATATTCTTCCATCCATAGGGAAGGCCCGTGCCCCAGCAGTGGGGACATAAAGCGGTGATGATGACCGGCAATCTCCCTAGTCGACTTTAATTTTGATACTTTCTTTTATTATAATAAATAATAAATCAGACCGCAAAGTAGTAAAATCCCATATTGAATAAGAGAAAAGAGCATTCGAAAAGTTATGGAATGGTCCCCGTTCCATATTTAATTCGCTTCTGACACTAGAAGTAATAACTGCTCTTCCGTTGAATTCTATTCCTAATATTGTGGACGTTCTAGAAAGGTCCGCTCAATTTTAAAACCTTTCACAGAATGGCGCCGGAATGCTCGCTCGTAAGCTATCTCGATATTCACTCGAAGCTAATATTTTTATTTGCCGACCAAAATGCATTGCGAAATCCACAGCTAAGCTGGACGGACTTTTATTCCGAGTTACGTTATCATTCAATCAATGAACAGTAAAAGATAAGAAAATCTCTCAAATGCTGGAGTTTATCCCAAATCTCTCCCGCGAGTGTCGTTCAAGGACTAAGGGTTAAAGCAATGATGAGGAATGGGCAGCAGGGTGCTCGATAATGGCCATTGGCTCGCCACTTTTCCCATGGGACCAGGGTTACCTTTACTCAGGATTTGTGGGAATATTTTGAATACTTACTTTATTATCTTGTTTATTTGTAAGTTAATGATATATATATATAATTCTGTTTACATTGAATTTCATTAATTCAAAATCTTGTAACCAATTAAGTTTCCTAGATCACGTCTGCCAAGGGAACACTGTCCAAGCAAGCATCAATATCTAAGTTACTGCCCACAAAACACATGTTATGATATGTCCGTCCCTCTCACTCACCCGAGGTTTGGAGGAGACAAGACCTTTGACGCGGTCATAAGCAATTTTAGGGTCACAAATGTGCCATTTAGCACCCGAGTGATCGGCAGGCTTCATAAAAACTGGCAGGGGCGATATATTGCGGCCGATGGAGGTTCCGTATTTAATTAATGTTTAAATTAGCCGTAAACTTCCTTCGTTATGAGGTGGGGTGATTATTAATCTACCACATAGTATAAACAAAGATGGTTGACATAGTTAGGCGGAGCCTTTATGTTGGGAGTCTCACATTGTGACATGGTACTTGAGAGTTAAGGTACTTACAAGGTGCTAAGGATACGTACATTATGTTTATGATTTTTTTTAATAAAAGAAATAAGACATAGTTTACAATAATACACAAAATTTTAAGTGTAACAAAAAATCCGGCTATTTATCGGTTTCAGAAACACAGTGAAAGTAGAAACTGGACAGAAAGATGAATCGTTTTTCTATCCAGTTCGTATTTTCATCATCATCTTAGATGATATAACAAAAAAAAGTTTATTTGTTCTTAACTTTTATTTGTTCGCTCAAAGTTGAACATCCGTCTGATTTTAGTAGTTCTAATAACAAAGCATAGTTTTCATCACGTGATGTTATCCTAATACGACAGTGACATCATTTTTGTTTGTTATTTTATTAAAAAATTAAAATTTTTAAAAAACATAGCAAGATTACATACTATTAAAAAAAGATAGTTTGAAAAATTTTAGAGGAAAGCTAACCCGTGTCTTTTACTTTGCAATCTCTGATGATTTATTTTTATTTATTTATTGTTTATAAAATCCACAGCTCTTTACAACATTTTATAAAACATATATCAAATCCATACAGCCGTGCGGTGACGGCAGAGTAGAATTCAATTGTCACCTCCCCAAATCTCTCCCGTGGGTGTCGTACAAGGCGACTAAGGATAAATCAGTGATGAGGAATGGGCAGCAGCGTTCCTCTTATACCACCTAGCAATGTACTGCGACTTTTGTGCCTGATAAATGGCAATAGGCTCGCCACATATTACATGGGACCTAACATAATTGGCGAAACGTGGGTGCTAGTTCACCTCTGCCTAGCCCTTCGGGGATATAGGCGTGATTTATTTATAAAAACAATGATATATTATCTAAAGTTATAGTCTGCTGTATATAAAAACTCAAGGATTCCTAAAGGGTCAGCGAGATACTGTTGGCAAGACAACTTATTGGCAGTAACTCTTTCTAGGTCTATTTGTTTTTTATTATGACACGCTCAATAACGATTCCTGGAGCAAATGGATTTTGACTTTTGGCCGAACACAAAAAAGCTTGAAAAGTTTTTTGTATGTTTGTGGACGGAACTAAATGATAGGACTGCAGAATCAAGATGAAAATTAAGTATACATAAATTTTATATGCTTCGCCAACAGTTGCATCTTAAGTTGATCTTAATCTGATCTAATCTTGACTCTAGAATCGGGGGTATCAACATTATTAGGTATCAACATCTATACATATTATAATATGTCGATAGTATGTTATAGTATAGTATTATTATACATATTATTTTTGACAATGTCTACAGTTCGCCAATCGAATTGTCGTCAATTATGTTGGAAACACATTTTTGGAACGTGATGCGCACGACTCGACATGTGGACACCCAATATCCGGCGTTGCATCGGATGTTCATAGTGTGATTCTGGTCATAGAAAACAATACATTTGATTCGACTCAACACGCGTCGCGTTACATCGGGTGGCGTCGTTTTAATAATGTGCTGGCCTCTTTAGCCTTACTTACTGAAGTTGTTTCTGTTCACGGTATTTTTCTTCTTCTTCTCCTCCTCCCTGCCCTGCATCTACAATTTGTCAATCGAAATATCGACAATTAGCCTTAGTTACCTGAAGTTCCTTCTGTTCTTCGCATTTGGAATCAATGGCACGTTGTTTCGCTTAATTCTTACGCTCCACTCTCTCTGATCCCTCGCCGTTAAGTGAGATAACCCAGATAAGGGCGAATTATGTTGAATTCGTGACCTATTTCTAAACCTTTTTACGACTGAGTGTTTGGGCTCTTCATTTCCCTTAAGAACGGAAATTGTGCGCTTTCTTTTCAAAACATTGGGATGTTTCGAAATAATATTGTTCTTTTGGGCGCTTCATCTGCATCATAACTACCCTTTTAATGTCTCTACTGCTAGGGCATAGGCCTTCCCTATGGATGGAAGAATATAGGATCCAAAACCCACCACGCTTAAACTGCAGGGACAAACGAGCTCTTGAATAACTTGATCAGCCATTGAGTATAATAAGCAATGTTCGCAGAGGCTCGCCAGTTGATGGGTGATCAAAAATATACACATCTGCAAAGAAAGATACCCCAAGTACCTTGCACATGAAAGCTCTAGCGGCCGCATTACTTTAGCTGGATAGGTACCAAAAGCTGTATATGAAGGTAAAGCGTTTCTTCAGCCCCTAAAACTCTTAAATGGGCACAATAATTATACAGCATGTATTAGTTCACATATGAGTTCACATGGCTGTAAGTTCACATTGCATTGCATTGAAATAGCTTTATATTATAGTTATTATGGTTCACTATGATTCACCTTATTATGGTTATTGAATTGAGCAGATCTTACCTTTTATTTTGCACAGCGGAATATTAACGTTATTTTTGCTAAATTCACCTGTTAAATAGGACACATGCTACCCATTAAACCGCTATAGCGTTAGAAATACGTTCTCCTGGGTCGCCTTAAACAACCTCAACCACTAAAATAAAATGGTGATTCCCAATGTATTATATGTGTAGTGTATTATATTTTAAAAGAGGTAGATACGCTATACGCTCACAAAATATGTACCAAAATGCTGTAGCAACACACAACACACTGACACTTTAAACATTGTCAAAAATTAAAAAAGGATGGTATAATTAATTTAATAGGAAGAAAAAAGACAGCCAGTTTTAGTCATTGCGCGTAAAGTGCGTCAAAATAAACACGCAGCAAAGACTAACAGAAACAGAAGTTTATTAGGTTTCGTGAGCTGTTTTATGGATTC
Organism: Cataclysta lemnata; assembly: GCA_963931975.1. NCBI lineage: Eukaryota > Metazoa > Arthropoda > Insecta > Lepidoptera > Crambidae > Cataclysta > Cataclysta lemnata. The sequence continues at coordinate 1,523,583 of OZ008354.1, read as the reverse complement.
TATATGTATGAATACACTTTTAGCCAGATGATAAATATGTTGTATGTTTTATATCCCTGATAAGTTTGACTTTCTAATAAAGTTAATTTCCATCTTTTAACATCATAGGTAGACATTATGTTAAATATTGAAATTGCATCATTGAAATGTAGCAAACTTATTCTACTTAAGGTATTTGGCCGCCAATCTTGTTACTTTCTTTGTCTACGCACAAAATTTACTCATTGGTTACACCTTAATTCATTTCTCGGAAACCTATAAAAATAACAAAAAAACTTAATACTGATAATTCGGCATTCAGGAACTGGCCTTGAGGATAGTCTGGCGCCTTACTTAGATACCTAGTCGTAAAGTCAAGTTGTCTGGTCATCATTCTAAATTGAAATGTAAGCTAATATGTAGACACTATCAGGGTTAGGTATGTCTAATTTTGTCCGTTCGTCCGTTATATTTTAATCTTTGACAACCATCCCTCTTCCACTCGTTGCGCGCTGTATTTGCTGTCGCACTCTATCTTAATATGATACATTTTTAACTAATATTATTTATTTTCTTAATAATATTAACGAAAATCAAAAATAAAAATGTATACTACGCGCATGATAAGTAACCCCCAGACTTTTGGAAGTCTATTGGTGTAATTGTTACAGCGTCGCATAACATAAGACGGCATTTTTGTAATAAATATCGGGAGCAATCAACGCATTCACTGTCATCGCGAGACTGAGCTCGGGTGGGCTAATTAGCCTACTTTTTGGGTCGCACTTTTTGCATGCAAGTAACCTATCTACCTCTTTTTAAATATAATATCATGGGTGATTCCTACTTTCTTTTCAGATACGAAACGTATAAAGCGACCCTGAAAAAGATTCCTGCGACTCGCCTCTCTCGGCTGACAGAAGCGCTCGCTAACTACGATCCTGTCCTCAATGAGTACTTCTTCGACCGCCATCCAGGGGTCTTCGCTCAGGTCCTCAACTATTACAGGTAACGTTACTTTATTTAAAGATTTTGGTGTTTGGAAAAAGTTCGAAAAATTATGGTCTTGATGCGGGAATCGAACCCGCGTCCATTGCAATCCGGGCAGGTGCCTAACCGCTCGGCCAACCAAGACACTGTGCCAAACAAGACAGGGTCTTTTTTTCTAACCACCAAAATCTGTGTACTAATTTTTCTTACATTTATAATAATGTTGAAATTAAAAATCGGATAGTTTAACTTTATTAATTCTTCTCTCTGCCCCCAACACCACCAGTACTTAGGTTTCATAGAAAATATTGACTTAAAAAATATTAATAAAATCTATAGGATTATTTTGTCCCTGAAGTTGGTGCTGATTAGAGTTACCAATAAACGATTAAAACGGAAATTTGACGAAAGTATTTAGTGGTAAATAATTACCCAATATTTGATTAGGGGTTAACGTCCCCACTGCTGCGGCACAGACCTTCCCCATGGATGGAAGTATACAAGAATGGGCTATAACCCACCACGTTGGCTTAGTGCGGATTGGTGGATGTTAACGACAGGTGCAGCCAGGGCCAACGGCTTAACGTGTCTTCCGAAGCACGGAGGAACTCGAGATAATAAATTTTTGTACACCCAACTAATGACTGGCCTTATCGACATTGCTTAGTTTACGCAATCGCAGGCCAAGCGCGCTATGCCACTGCGCTAGCGAGCTCCTCCTCCTCTTCCTCTGAAGTACTCATTTCTAATCCTGTCTTTTCTAGTCATCCCATCCTACCTATCCATCATTGAGATGGAGTCATTTGCACACCTTGATTAAAAGAACGCCGCATGTTGACGGTATTTCAGATCCTATTACAGATGGTATTTCAGATTCAAAATGTACCTCACATTTTATTTTATTTTATTCGGAAAGCTTACGGCACATTACTAAATGCTAATTACAATGTTTAGGTTGTCAAAGGCCAATTACAAGCTTCCACATATGATGAGTTTTAAACTCTAATCTACAATTGGGTATGAACCCTTAATTCACATAAACAAAGTCGAAAATACGGAAGAACATCAATGTTTCCTTACGTCTGTTAGAACTCAAAAGTGCAATCGCTCAATGTGTCGTACTCACTTAACAAATACGGAAAATCTTCTTCCGAATCCGTCCGGATAATTTACCCTAAGCGGCTGCTTCTAAGTTCTAACAAATTGAACGAATTGCTTCTAACAGTTTGAAAGTAGTCTTTCAGTTGTTGGCAATACAATAAAATTGTCGAGAACCCAGACTGGGAGGTACGTGATCAGAATCTACCGGACTGGAGACGATAAGTGCATACGAAGGTGCAGGACTTGGCAATAATATCCAAGTTTCGCCTATGATGAGGAATGAGCAAACAGGCAAACAGTTATGAGAAATGGGCAGCAGGGTTCCTATTGTTTCAACTAGCAATACACTTACTGCAATTTAGGTGCCCAATATTATGGCAATAGTAATAGCCCTTGAATACATTTAACTCAAAATATTTGGCGAAATGTGAGTGTTAATACACCTCTGCCTACCCCTTTGGGGATATAAAGGCGTGATTTTGACCCCATTACCAACTCACGGGCACGTAAACGCAGTATTTGCTAGGTAATGTAAGACAAACGCTGCTGTCCATTACTCATCGCTGTCTCTAACCTTAGTCGCCTTTTGTGTCACCCGCGGGGGAAATGGGTGGTGAAAATTTTATTCTGTTCAGCCGTCAACTCACGGTTTCATAATCATAATCAATAATAATGTAATGATCGTTAAAAACAGAAATCATGAACATCCTACGTGACTTTCCAGAGAGTTACCAAATGTTGTACCAGTGATAAACAAAATCTTGAAAGCTACTGGCCTTGCTAATGTCAATTGATCACACAATCTGAGCTTGATTGACTGTATAACGGACGAAGTACGCTGAAAAAAGCCAGAGTTAAAGTAGCAATAACATGACGCCACTTAGAAAAGCAATCGGCACGTGTCAGCGAAACGTAAACCAACTGACGATGAAAGTGTTTTAGAAGGAGAAAAAGATATAAAACTCTTGTAATAACATCAACATTAATAAAAGCAATATCTTCTCGTCACTGGGACACAGATGGAAACAAAGACTAGACAGATTCTTTCTGCGGTGTAAAAAGATTTCTACACTGCTCCCAAATTATTTAGCGTCGGTACAATAATATGTCTTTGTACTTTACAAGTCTATTATCAGATAAATCAGGAACCAGCTGAAAACTCGTACAACCACCTGCGCCTCTTAGGTACTCTCCCTCCTCACTGGCTATGAAAGAAGGTGGGCAATACTGTATAATTATTTTTACACTATGCTATAGTTAATTATGGCTATTATAACACTGTGCAAATGCTGTCGCTCGCTGGTACGACATTGTGTGGTATTCAAACTGTTTATGATCCTGATCGTACTAGTACAATATACATACATAAATCACGCCTATATCCCCGAAGGAGTAGGCAGAGGTGAATTAACACCCACTTTTCGCCAATTATGTACGGTCCCATGTAACAGGTGGCGAGCCTATTGCCATATATCGGGCACATAAATCGCAGTACAAATTTATGTTGCTAGGTGATATGAGAGAAATGCTGCTGCCCATTACTCATTGCTGTCTTTACCCTTAGTCGCCTTGTACGACACCCACGGGAGAGATGGGGGTGGTGTCAATTGTATTCTGCTCTGCCGTCACCACACGGTACAATATAGGTAAAATAATAATTTCAATTATCCTGACATATTTAAAACATCCATAAAATATACAATTTTATCCTTCACCGACCGGCTCCGAGCAAATTATTCATACTTGTTGAGTCTAGTCAGTTCCTATTACCTTCAAATAAGAAGCCATGTTTGACAATTCGCCGTTTACATTACACGAACCACCGGGAGCTACTTAAGCAGGAAACTGCGCACGAAAACCAATTCTATCTTCAAACACAAACAAAGCTCCATTTCCTTCGCCGTGAGTTGACCCGAATTCCGATAAATTGATCAGATGTGGTGTCTGACTCCGTCAGCCAACACAAAGGAAAGCAAACACTTCTGATCAGCCCATAGACGCCAGACGCCAACATTCGTGTCTACCAATCTGCTGTTTTACGATTGTGCTGGAAATTTTAAATGTCAGCTTTTGCCTGAGCATAATTTTTGATTAATAATTCTAACGGCAAACAAAATTAGCTCTGTAAAAAAAATCTCAAAAATAATCCGTATTTTAAGAAAGTTTATCTCTCCATGACTATGAAAAAATGAATTTATGATTGGTAATTTTTAAAAATTGGTCTTATCAACAAAATATTTTGACGTGTATCTTAATACAATATTGTGTTGTGTAGGATTAATCTAAACAATTAAAGTTTATTCACACACCTGGCCAGAAAGTGGCCACTTTCGGGTCAGATGGTGACATACAATTTTGTAAGTATTTACTTCGGGCGATAAAAATATTAATCGCCCTCGCTTTCGGTTCGGGTGTCCAATCTTGTTAATGTTACAATAGTGTTTATAGTAGTTTTTATAATTATTAATAAATCTTTGAAACTAAATGTGAACCTTATACAGCCAATTTGCAGACATAAAAACAATGCAGCAGCCATTCAGCTCAGAACACATTTGAGGTTAACTCGCGAAATTGCCCACTCAAAGATTGTGATGGTCGGCTTTTTTGGAAACTTTCAGTTTGTTACCATTGGCAGCCGTCCAAACGAGTTCAGAGAGTTATAAGATGGCAATAAAAGGGGAGTATTTAATCATAAAGGAAGTGTTAAAGCACAGTGTTTACGGTGGTGCGTTTGTTAAGTTTTATCACTTCTTTTTGTTGTAGTGGTTTTTGCCATTTTCAGAGGCGCCAGATGGGTGAAATAATCATTCCTACGTATTTGGACATCTGGGATCTGTGTTCTCCGTATTGAATCTGTTAGACCTAGCCACATTTACCTACATTTACGGTTGGTTTTAATTTTCTATTTACAGTTAAAAGTAAGCTTACGAAAGTTAAGTTGGCTGGCATTTTTTATTATATTACGATAAATATATAACAGAAGTTGCTAAGCAACCAAACTGTGGTCCGTCTATCTTTAACTGTTGATAGAATATTGAAACGGGCCGTTAGTTGAAATCAGAGTAGATATTATGGCATTGGTTTATGGGTAGGCTGCCTTAAGATTATACCGTGTGGTGACGGCATAGTAGAATACAATTGTCACCACCCCAAATCTCTCCCGTGGGTGTCGTACAAGGCGACTAAGGATAAATCAGTGATGAGAAATGGGCAGCAGCGTTCCCTCTTATACCATCTAGCATTGTACTGCGACTTTTGTGCCCGATAAATGGCAATAGGCTCGCCACCTATTACATGGGACTTGACATAGTCAGCGATACGTGGGTGCTAGTTTACCTCTGCCTGCCCCTTTGGGGGCAGGCATATAGGCGTGATGTATGTATGTATGCCTTAAGAGGCACCCTCAGGCCTGCTGCTTCTCACTCCGATTCGGAGCGCCCTGCGAGGCCCTACAAGGCAGTGGGACTCCTCCGGGTGAAGCCTACCTTAGAGATACCTTCTCAGGGAGTGCTCGATTGCAAGGCTAGTAGTATTCAAGGTTTTATTCTTCCCCAGATCACCCGGTAAAGGCCTTTGGCCAACATTTAAAGTCCTTCAAATAAAGATAGATATTATGAGCGACTATCCCAGTCCTTCTCACAGTTCTTTATTGACCTAATTTTGTATACTATATAAAGCACTTTTAATTTTAGGCATCTTTCACACATGATTAATGGCAGTTTTGTAATATGTGATTAGAACTAATATTGTAAGATCGTAGAGAATTTAAGTCAAATTAAATTTTGGCTTTTACCGAAAATATTTTGACCATCACGAAGCCCATATATATAATTTTACCGATGAAAAAAACATAAATAAGCTATAAAAAAAGATCTATAAAAAAGATCCAGCTACAGTCATTGCGGCGAACGGTATTAACTTCGATGACGTCATAAGAGTCTATAAAAATGATGACTATTGCATAGAAAACTAATTAAACTTTTAATGCTAGCAGTGTTTGTTTGTACACAACCCAATTTATTGCCGTATGGCTCTGGGAGTCTATAAATAGTGCCAAAATTTATTGATGTTACGGTTTTGCTGCGGCGCAAGTTGAGTTACTTGTAAATGCTTATGCTTTAGTGAAATTAATTTACTTTGCACCTGTCTTTATAAGCATTAATGGTACTTTATGCCACTGATATAATGGTCATTGTGTTTGTGACACCAGGCTCAGTGGAGTATCACAGAAGATTGACACTGTGTGTTATTTTGTAAGAATAAGTATTTCTTGGAAATTAAAATTTGGTTACCAGAATGGAAAGTGTTATTTAAAAGTGGCAACGATGTTCAAGTCACGATATGAATGAAATGAAATGATGAATTGGGTGGAATGACCGATTGTGATAGTCAGATGACGTGACGGTGATGATGTGGAGGTACAAGGACTGAACAGTTGAAGTTCTATTTTTTTTCAGGTTACTTAATTCTGTTTACCATTTTGTTGTTCCGTGCTGAATAATCAAGTTCGGATTAATGCACACCGTACGCGTTTCCCGTGGGAAATATCTCCGCAGCAAACCAACCGACGTTATAAATTATTTTTGGTACAGTTTCAATTGCATCCCGTATGTGCTTTTTTAAATGGATCGATTTTGGACGATGACTGGGATTCGAATTCCCACAAGAACGTTTGTCTGAAATATTCTGAACTACTTTAGTTATTTTGTTATTAAAATGTATCTACTCGTAGTGAAATTTCTAAATCACGCTTATATGCCCCGAAGTGGTAGGACTCTCGTATCAACACATGAGTGGGACTCATATTTACATAGCTAATGCCCCATATAATAGGGGCAAACGTATTGCCATTTACCGGTCATGTTAATCGCAGTATTGCTAGGCTGATGGTGCTCATTCCCCTACCTACCCATTACTCATTACTGTCATAATTAACCCTTATACGATACCCTAGAAAAGAATTGTATTCTGCTCTGCCGTCACTGGACGGCATATTCCAGGGTGTTAATTAATAATTTAAAGGAAACAAGTATTCAAAATCATCAACACAAAGAAATCTGTCGAGAAATTATAGACATTCGGAAGTGAATAATATTAGCAAATTAAAACAGCAGCCTGCAAAGCCGAGATAAGAGAAAGTGTTTAATTAAACGGAATCGTTTAATTAAACACAAAACCAATAAGTTCGTAGATTTTGTTTTTCAATAACGTTTCAATTATTAAATCAGTTGGACTGTAACTCTCGGTTCGGAGAGTACCAGTAAATATCGGAGCAGCTGAATCAGAAATGTGTTTGAAAATTAACGAACTGTGTTCATGATATCTGTATTTGGAATGGTACTTTTCATTTAGACATTGGTAGGTATTAATTGGCACGTTTATTGCTAATTATAAAATAACTAATATTAGTGAAGGGATTCCACGTACCTGACTAGGCTGGAGTTCACTAACACATAAACAGGCAATTATTATCTAACCGTGTGTTTTTGGGTTTTAGCGCATGGAAGAACTGTCAAAAAATTACGATCATTTTTTAATCTCTTTTTTTTAAGTATTTGTGAAATTGACTCTCTGAACTGCCAAACTAACTGGCAATTACGTATGGAATTGTTATTGGCATTATATGTATAGTAAACCTTTTGATTGTGACAGACAAGTTTCCGTTGTTGAACGTATTTTTTTTTGACGACGATGGTCAAGTCGAGCCTTCCCGGTGGACAAAAAAAAACAAAATTAAGCTGCCAACCATTAGTTATCTATGGTTGGCAAGAGTGACATTCATTTTGAAAAGCATTTTTGGAAAAGAATTCTTCAAAGCATGTGCGCAAGTCTAGAAGGTGCAATGATTTACGCACATTGAAATTGCCAAATCCAATTCAATGCAATTCTTGGACCGGCTGCTTTCTCTGGACCGTGGCAAAGGTGGGTTAGCTAGAATATATGCTTTTTAAAAAAATGACACAATTCAAATATACTTCGAAATATTTTGCGGCAAAAGAAAGTCGTTTTCCTCACATATAAATTTTTACGGTCTCCGTAAAACGTGGACACAGCGGAATCGGTACTTCTAGTAGAAGTCAACACAAACGTGAATTTGTCTAATGCGGTTTCTGGATCTCTTTTACATCCTTGCGACTCACAGCTTTTGCTTCTACCGCTATGCTGACTCAAGCTTCTATATTTATTTTCCACCATGTTTTAAACCGTGCTAACAAAGCCGCAGGTAACCGCTAGTATTATATAATTTGGCTGGAATCCTTTCGTGGAACGTAATAAAACAATAAATATGGAGGGGTTCTGTGATTGTTGCTCCCAGCACTGTTCATGAATAATGCATCTTAGGGACATTGAAATAAATTCGAAATTTAAATGTCCTTGAGCTGGCTTAGATTTACACACAATCTTTGCAATTTACAAGGCGCCTCCAAAATGTTTTGTCTTATCCTTGGCGTTTGATGTTGAACACTGAATAACATTGTAATTGTTACCACAAATCAGCTTATATTATGTACCGCATTCCTTTATTATTGTCGTGATTTTGCTCAACGATTGTTGAGCGTCTATTGTTTTAATTAAGGACAATCATACATCCAATTCATCATCGTAATACCTTGCGCTTTACCCCTGCATTTGCACATTTGACTTGACGTCGGCTTTACCATCATCACCTTATTTCTGTCCTCATCCCACTCACCTATTAATTTAAAATGACTGAACTGCGACTTCATTCTTCCCTTATTCACCAAACCCTAATTTACTTCCCTGTAATTAACACCGGTACTCATTCAATCCATTTCTTCTGCATCGAAGAAGTTTACTTATACAATTAATTACTCATTTATTCACTTATCGAATAATTTCTATACCAGATCAAACATGGGGAAACAGGTCTTCTACAAGGGTCTGCAAACCAATCCCAGTGAATTCCCACAATCTTTACCAAGATCGCCTTTTAGAGTCACGCTATCATCGTCCTCGTCGCAATGTTTCATGCTTTCTCGGTGACCTTAGCTCTCAGGAGAGCTTCGCTGCTCAATCTTCTTTATAATAACACTCTGGTCGTTTTTACGACACCCACAGGAGAGGTAAATGGTAACAATAGTATTCCGCTCTTCAAACACCGTTTATTAAACTCGCATTGTATAGGTAATTTCACAAAGCGACCCACTTTGTTTTAGGGCAAAATTGTTTCCATCGCAAATATAGACGCATTACAATTTGCTTTGTAAATTATCCGTGACAGTATGAGCATTTTCATTAATTAATTCAGAAGCGAACGTAGGCCGCCCCAATTATAATTCAAACATCATTTTATTTGCAAAGGTACAACATTCAACAAGTCAACTAACGGTCCCGCGTAGGCAAAAGTTTTGACTCAATCCTGATCTAACCGAGACACGGGGTTTGACTGCGAAATTAACCTGTTAGAAGTTAGGGGAGTTGTCAGCACGTGAAAAAGGGAATCCGGTCGTCGCAAAAACGGAAAAGCCATAAATCAAGGAATCCCCACAAAGCTCTTAGCTATCGTTGGAGAGAAAGGGGAGTGTAACCCGTTGCTAATTAGGAGGCAGTATAAAGATGAATGATGAGACGAGAAGAGCTAGATGGCGTAGAGCTTTAGCGCGCTCGGCCTGCGATTGCGTAAATTAAGTAATCTTCTTCAAGGACGCTCAAAAGATGGGTGACCAAAAATTTACTATCTCGAGTTTCTCCGTGCTTCGGAAGGCACGTTAAGCCGTGATCCGGGCTGCACCTGCAGTCGTTAATACCCACCAAGCCGCACTGGGCCAGCGTGGTTATGGTCCAATCTCCCTATATTCTTCCGTCCATAGGAAAGGCCCATGCCCCAGCAGTGGGGACATGAAAAGGGCTGGTGACCAACCCACCCCGCTGGCCCAGTGCGGGTTGGTGGGTATTAACGACTGCAGATGCATCCGGGACCAACGGCTTAACATTCCTTCCGAAGCACGGAGGAACTCAGGATAGTAAATTTTTAGTCACCCATCCAATGACCGGCCTTAGCGACATTCCATATCGGCCAATCGGCACTGGACAGATATGGTGGGTTATGGGCCATTCTCCCTGTATTCCAAAGCAATATATTCTACAATCCATAGGGAGGTCATGCGGTAAACCACTGGCCCATGAAGCTCTCTGTATTAACAATATTCACGTTTTAATTCTCTCGTATAGTCGCCATCACCAACCCATTAATGTCCCCATATCACCAGCCCTTTATTATCTCCACTGCTGCGGCACAGGCCTTTCCCATGGACTGACTTTAATGTTAGTACCAACCCCAACCTTTACCAAGTCACACCCTTGTTCAGGAATCGCGTAAAGTTAATGTCTCAGACAGTCTCCGGGTAACAATCGTAAGATATAAGTGTTATTACCCATTGACGCCTAGTGCTTACTCGTATGATGTGCCAATGGACTTAACTCAGAGTTTCCAACGTTCTAACAATGCACTTACTGGTTTTAGTGCAAAGTTTCTTTACTTACATACATACATAAATCACGCCTATATCCCCGAAGGGGTAGGCAGAGGTGAACTAGCACCCACGTTTCGCCAATTATGTTAGGTCCCATGTAATAGGTGGCGAGCCTATTGCCATTTATCGGGCACAAAAGTCGCAGTACTATTGCTAGGTGGTATACGAGGAACGCTGCTGGCCATTCCTCATTGCAGATTTATCCTTAGTCGCCTTGTACGACACCCACGGGAGAGATTTGGGGTGGTGACAATTGTATTCTACTCTGCCGTCACCACACAGCATAAATTGTGCCAGAAGCTTAATAATCGTAATTCTGGCCTTGCGAATCTCGTTCTGCCTTATGACAACAGTCATTAGGTCTAATTTCTTCTCATTTCTTTACTTGCCTTCACTTTATATCAACTTTGGTTATTTATTGTGGCACTAAAATAAATATATACGTCCCACGTAATAGGTAGCGGGCCTATTGCCATCTATCGCACACGAAAATCGCAGTACCTACTTTGCTAGGTGCTAGGTGACGCTGCTGCCATGAATCATTGCGGTCTTAATACTTAGTCGCCTTGTATGACACCACCGGGAGAGATGGGTGTGGTGACAATTGTAGTCTGCTCTGATGTCACTACACAGTATAAATTGTGCCAGAAGCTTAATAATCGTAATTCTAGCCTTGCGAATCTCGTTCTGCCTTATGACAACAGTCATTAGGTCTAATATTGATGTGACTCCATTGTTATCGACAGCTGTGTGATTTTCACTGATCAACCATTTCTCGGTTGCTCGACACTTTGTTTATATAGCGCTTTCACGTAGCCACTACATCTACTAAATAAATAACTAAATAAACCCATTCTTTCTTTCTGAGCTACCGTTTCCCAGCCGATTTCCAACCTTGAAACGTTCGCGTAAAGTGCAAAGTAAAATTCTGACGCAATGTCGTTTCAACGTTATTTAAAACTAAACCTACATCTGGTGTATTATGCCGATGAAGCGAAGCAGTGAACAGCTTTAGTGCTGATTTCCATATAACAAGGATTCCTTTTAGTTCGAAGTCAGCGAAAAAATATTCTAACAGTGAGACTTATTTGAAAACGTTGTAAATAAAAATGAAGAGCTAACTCTGAAGCAATCTTACAAAAACATATTATATTATTATACTAGCAGGTAAAACCAGCTAAATGCCTATATTCATTACTAAAGGACCTTGGCTTTTCTTGAACTTTCGTAAGGTCTGCACTGGAACGTGTGTCTAAGGCGGCTCTCACAGAATCTTACCAAATATGGCTAGGCAGAGAAAAATTCGTGTGGGTGAAGGTGAGTATTGACATGTTGTGAAGAGGCCCCGTAAACCTACACTTGGGTCACAAGTCCCAAGCGCTGCCACTGACTTTCCTCTCTGTCACACTATGGAACTGGCACCCGCACGGTGAATCCACTGAATACCTACTAAGAATTTTCGTCTCTTACGGTCGGAGCTTATAGCTGGTCAAAACACAACCACTTTTGGAATCGAAAAGTTGCTAGTGATGAACTAATGCATAGAAAAGATGAACAGATGAACGGAGAGAGTGATTGAGATGATGACATTCCAATCCATCCAGACGGCTCAAGGTATTTGGTTTTATAGCTAGACCCTTGCCTGTCACCAACCCTCTTTGGGTATGCTGTTGGTGGGGGTTTACCCTCCAGCATTCGGGTGCCCCAAGGTGCTTCTTGGTCTACACTGGGCTTTCTCCCTTTTTTCGACTTTACGACACACCTGGGGTGAGTCGGGGCTGGTACATTCTACGTTATTTTTCCACTCCCAGGCCAGGATGGAAGACTCAACAAATTAAACATACATACCCACATACATAAATCACGCCTTTACCCCTGGATAAGGGCAGGAAGAAGAAGACCCCTGAAGGGGTAGGCAGAGGCGAACTAGCACCCACGTTTCGCCAATTAGGTTAGGTCCAGGTGGCGAGCCTATTGCCATTTATCGGGCACAAAACAAAAGTCGCAGTACGTTGCTAGGTGGTGTAACAGAAACGCTCCTGCCCATTCCTCATCACTGATTTATCCTTTCAATTATCCTACAATTAAGACATGCATAAAAATCTAAGACGCGCAAATAGCATTATTCACTCCTCCCCCAGTTATTGGCGTGATCCCATCATCCCACCAGCTCCGTCACTCGATACCGGCATTAATACAAATTACAGTCTTACGACCTTTAAGCGACGTTCCATAATCGTTTAAATCAATTACCGCCTCAATATTGGAGCAGCCTTCGCCTATTAATTTGGCGCACCAGCAAATTAAAAAGCCGTAGTGAACTCGGCGCGTTAATTGGGAATTATTAAAATATTCTATGCTCTCGTCTAAATTACATTGTTAGAGAATACTTCTGGGGGTTAGGTGAATCAGATTTAACTTTGATTTATTGTTTGTACAGCTTGTTTTTTATTTATTTTTATGCTTCTTCTTTTTCTCCCTGCACTTGTCTTACGCTAAGTAGAGTATCGGCACAAGATGTCTTCCTCTTCCATTTTTCTCTATTAGACGTGAGCTCAGCATGAACTCCTATTTTCCTCATTTCCTCTTTCACACAAATTCATCGCTTCTTCGGTCTTCGCCAGAGTTTTATATGATACAAAATTAAGATCAGGAGGAAGGATAAGTACAAAGATTTTGGTGGTTAGAAAAAGAATTTCGAAAATTTCAGTTCGAAAAGGTCAGGCACCTACCCGGATAGCAGCGGACGCGGGTTCGATTCCCGCCTCAAGATCATAATTTTTCGAAATTCTTTTTCTATCCACCAAAATCTTTGTACTAATTTTTCTAACATTTATATAATGTTAAAATTAAATTCGAATAGGAAGGATAAGCTCAATTGTGCAGTGTTCTAGCTCGGCCTACAATTGTAGAAAATAAGTCATGTTCGTTAAGGCGGGTCGTTGGATGGGTGACCATAAATATTATTGTCTCTATTTTTACCGTGCTTCGGAAAGCACGTTAAGCCATTGTTCCCAGATCCATGTGCAGTGTAAATATAAGGACCCTAGCTAAGGCTACATGTTATTTCATCATTGTTGAAAACAATTTGTTTAATCAATACAATACCCATTCTGCAAAGTAGTATACTGCATTTATGTTCATAACTATACTTATGTCACTTTGCGCTGCGCTGGACAATTTACTGGCCATAAAACTAGTCATTTCAGTTAACCGACTTTATATTTGTAACAACTTAGTATTTATTGTTGTTTACGTTCAGAACCTTTTATATCGATACGTCTCTGTAAGATAGTAAACTTGAGTGAAATATCGATTTAAAATCGGTGAGTGATATCGAAGTGACGGTCTGGGGTGCCCCCAGACTACCAAAAACTGTCAAATTTCTTCAATCGATTATCAACTTTCACTTGTTTATAGTAAAGCACAAAGTCGATTGAGAAAATTTTACATTTTGTGGTAGCTTGACTTGCTGTCGACTGTATAATAAAGGTTGAGATAAAGCAATTAAAATTGAAATTAATAACTCACACCATTTTTATTATAACAGTCTTACAAACTTTTCGGAATTCGAAAATCAGTTTTCTCGAGTGGTTAGATTGCTCTATCGGCTTGGTATCGGCTTAAATTCCAGGTTTGAATGCTGTTGTTGTGTTTAACACGGAATTTTTATCTTAAAAGAGGCCCTCAATATGTTTATGTTTTTTCAATATTTATCCGTAGTGTATTTTGTCTGTCATCTAGTTGAAATACCACAAGCTCTTTGGCTGCTTACGTGTACGATACGATATTTATTATAATTTGAAAAATAATAATCAGACCTGCCAATCTAAAGATTAGCAGTGTTTTAAGAAAATAATGTTGAATATTCACAGAATGGTATGGCCGTTTTCCTCACACCCATGAATGCGTCAAACGTTCGCATGGTTGTCAATCTATGTTCGTTAACCATCAAAGGATCTGGCAGCCGTATCATTATTGATTTCCCTAGACATTTATATCAAAGTTGTGAACTTTCTGGCTCGCTTAGTTGGACAGCTTAGATTTCTTGCCGAGATAAAACGTGTCTCAACTGACTGTAGAGAAATTATATTGCTAGTTAGATTTAGTGACGAAGTTAGCAATTGATTTAGTGGCGAAGTTGATTCACTGCCGGCTTAGCTGGAATTTATCCTTGAACCAACCCTTGAATTCGACCTTGTTTAAAGTGCAATCTGCAGTTTTGAATAACGATAATATCAAGCGGCCTTATTAATAAACACGGTTTAAGTAAAGACTAGTTACTCAGTGTTTTGTCTCTTTACCTCGCATTCAAAATCATGTTTGTGAGATGAAGACAAAACGCGGAATAACCATACCATGTTTACTACTAGCTTATTAATAAGACGGAAGGGGTATAAATTAATTTTCGCCCGCTATTACAAGGGACACGTCTTACACTGGACGCAGCGCACGTTCTGCAAAAGGCGTGACTTGTGTGTGTGAGTATGTACGTTTTAAATTCTTTGTATTCAATTCTTACAGAGTATTTGTATTCAATTAAACAATAGAGAAGATTTGGACCGATTTTTTTTTGTTTCTGTAAAACACATTTATATTATAATAATTATAAGCTCAGAAATATATAATTTCTTGGAGGCAAATCTCTGAATTTGTCAAGGTCACAAACTTAAATAGCTTACTTTGACACAATTCTCTATTAAGTAGTGCTCAAAGACTGCGAATTTAAGTTCTTTTAATAATTAATTTCGTTATCACTCAATCAATTCTAATGAACATTAAAGGCGTTATATAGCCCCAATAATGAAAAATGCTTTTTAAATCCAAGTGTCTGACTGCAAGGCTTGAGGACAAGGTCTTCCCGAAAAAACCCGGTAGATGCTGTAAAGACCACGCGGCCATCTTAGGCCCTTCAACAAAAAAGTTGTGAAATATTTTGCAGCAACAAATTCGATTCACATCATTGTTTGAGCTGAGCTTCCGCAAAGGGTCTTATACACAGCTTAGTGTCTGAGGCGTTACTCTGGAACTTTATTTCGTTCGATCGAGTCTTTGTGTCTTCGTCGCTCTTATTTTAAGAAAGACGTGAGATGTGAATTCGTTCGTTCGGAGTTTCAGAGTAGGCCCCCTGGATTTTATTTATTCAGCGGACCGCGAACACTTCGTAACCGCGATCCAAACAGCGCCATTGTCTGGATTTGATACAGCAAATAACCGCAACTCCTCTTTAAAGAAAGCTCTCTGAATGCTCTGTTTGTTTCATTTGTTTGGTATAAGACTCCGCTGAGAACTTTATTTGGCGAAGACTTCCGTTGCAGTTAATTTGTTGCGATTTTCAAATTCAAGAGGCTATTATTATGTTACGTAATCATATTTTACGTTATTTTTGAAAATTAGGTATTTTTATACTAGCCTCTGTCCCGTGAAACGCTGTTTTGCTCCTATCTGCTACACACATACATACATAAATCACGCATATATCCCCGAAGGGGTAGACAGAGGTGAATTAACACCCACGTTTCGCCAATGATGTTAGGTCCCATGTAATAGGTAGTGAGCCTATAGCCATTTATCGGGCACGAAAGTCGCAGTTCATTGCTAGGTGGTAGAACGCTGCTGGCCATTACTCATCATTGTTTTAACCCTTAGTCGCCTTGTACGACACCCGCGGGAGAGATGGTAACAATTGTATTGTGTAAGCAGCGTTTCTCTTAAGTACCACCTAGCTATATACATATCTACTGAGATTTGGTGTGGTGACTATTGTATTCTTCTCTGCCGTCAGCACACGGCACTATTATTTGACAACCGCCTTGGTCGAATACTCAGATTGCTGGGTATCGGCCAAGAGGTCCTGGGTTCGAATCCTGGTAGGGGCAAACTTTGTGATGACCACAAATGTTTGTTTCCGAGTCATGGTTGTGTATTTGTTTATGTAGTATATTTTCAACATTTATATACATAATTATATTAAAAATATGTCCGTCATCTAGTATCCATAACACAAGTGCTTAGGCTACTTACTTTGGGCTAGATGATAGGTGTGAGTGTAAAAATATTTATTATTTATTTAATAGTATGTTACTGTTGTGTTAAGTAATATTGTTATTTGTGATTTTTATTTGTACTAATTTTTTTTTGTATAATACTGGCTGCTGTCCCGTCAAACCCTGTTTTGCCCATATCATCTAGGGGTATATATAGCCCATGGCTTATTCTATTTCTCAAAAATTGAAAAAAATCGATCAATACTTCCCGGAGGAGTTCGATAAGCGATAAGTAATTGATCGTTCCTCTTAAACCTAGAAATATACTGCGACTTACGTGCCCGGTAAAGGCTGCCACCTGTTACATGGGACATAACCTAATTGGCGAAAAGTGGGTGTTAACCAATCTCAGCCTAACCCCTTGTGGGATATAGGCGTGATTTATGTATGTACCTAGCCTACGTAAGTACTTAGACGAAATCACGTACAAGGTAGTTGTGAACCGAGTATACCGATCCTTCTTCTTCTTCTTTAAACTTCCTTGGTTTGATGGCAGCTTTTTTACCACGACTCATTCTCTCAGACTTCTCTGGAAGTGCTATTAAGTAGTGTTATTTCATTATCATCATCATCATCACCAGCCCTTTAACGACCCCACTGCTGGGGCACGGGCCTTTCCTAAAGATGGAAGAATATAGGGAGAATGGGACATAACCCACCACGCTGGCCCAGTGCGGGTTGGTGGGTACTAACGACTGCAGACGCAGCCCGGACCAACGGCTTAACGTGCCTTCCTAAGTACGGAAGACCTCGAGATGATAAATTTTTGGTCACCCATCCAATGACCGGCCTTAGGGAAATTGCTTAGTTTACGCAATCGCAAGCCAAGCGCGCTGTGCCACTGCGCTAGCGAGCTCCTCTGTAGTGTTATTGATTTAATTTTAATTTGACATTACATAAATGTTAGAAAAATTTTTAAGTAGGTACAGTGAAATTTGTGGTTAGGAAAAGTTCGAAAAATTATAGTTGTTGCGGACCTCCTTGAATACATCAAAATTGATAAGTGCCAACGTCAATGACTTGTTGTCTACGATTCAGGGCTTCACGGGTGTTTTAGTGCTACCAAGTTTGATTTGTATTTTTCATCCATTTTCTATATTATATTATTCTATTTCATAAATACAGTCCGCTTCTCATTTTGCACCTTTCGTCCGCTTCAATAGTGTTGATGCGATCCGGGCTTCAACCACTCGGCCTGTCAAGACTTAGGATTGCAGAGGACGCGGATTCTCCTCCCGTATCAACGCTACAAATTTTCGAACTTTTTCTAGCTAAAATTTTGTGAAAATTGCAGTGATTTCTCGCATCGCTGCCATTCTATCGTCCTCCAATCTGTTCGGACCTAACTAATGAGGATATCGAGAATCTTGAAGAAAATTTCCTCGATATTTCATAATGACTTCTATATACATAGTGGTTTTTTAACTGGGACAGAATGAGAAAACTCCAAAGGGTAAATGATCTATGAAAAATATCTCAAGAACCATTAGGAACCACCATAATTTATTTTTATTAAGATATTGGCATAGTATTTTTCTATGCAGCGTCTTCACATAAAATTAACTCAATTCGCATTTTTTTTTACTTAAGTAACTTTGACCACACCGGCACAGTGAATACATGGAATGCTAAGGTCTCATCTCTCCTACACTTGATTTTTAACAAAGCAGGAATTTGATTGCGCACATTTTTCTTCTTATACAAAAGAGAGACGACTCGTAGACGTATTGAATTATATTCTTATTTTGACAGTTTGCTGTTGGTTGTACAGTCTATGACATGTCAGGTTACCACAAAACGCCAAATTTTCTCAATCGACTTAGCGTTAACCCCCGAATACAGAAACGCTACTCAAATTTTGGGGACGGCTTATCAAGTTGAGTGGACAGTACCTATCAGAATTTGTATAGAAAAACGTCAATTTCGACAATAATTAAATGTTAAGCAGGTCTGAAACTTTGATTAGCGTTTCTGTATTCGGGGGTAAGGAGGACAATCGATTGATCGATATTTGGAGGGTATTTTGGCAGAATCGATTAAGTGAAAAATGTGAGAAAATTTTGTTAAATACTGTTACTGATATTTTCTGTTATTTTTATCTCAATAATCCCTATAGCTGCAAGAGTTTTATCTACGACTTAATTTTCTGTGCAAACCAGTTATCTAGCAGTTTTTACCACGACAAATCAAAATTATTATTTTTTTCTCATAACTCTTGATTTGACAGTTTTGTACAGTCTGAAGTGCTGTTGACTGTACTATGTTTACAAAATTTGGTCAAACCATATTGACGTAAGTGCCAAACTCTTAAACCGCTCTAAGCCAGGCTTGTCCCGAGGCTTTAAACATTGCCGCTAATGAATATTTAGCCACAAATACTCGTGACTAAGTAGTGAGTCCATATAATAATAATATGAAGTATCGATTTTGATAACAAAATTATTAGCCAGGGTGCAAGCCAAAACTATGATATTGTCACATCACATAGGTATCATACCAGAATCACATTTCATACATACATACATAAATCACGCCTATATCCCCGAAGAGGTAGGCAGAGGTGAACTAGCACCCACGTTTCGCCAATTATGTTAGATCCCATGTAATAGGTTGCGAGCCTATTGCCATTTATCGAGCACAAAAGTCGCAGTACTATTGTAAGGTACGCTGTAATAAGAGGAACGCTGCTGCCCATTCCTCATCACTGATTTATCCTTAGTCGCCTTGTACGACACCCGCGGGAGAGATTCGGGGTGGTGACAATTGCATTCTACTCTGCCGTCACCACAAGGCGACATTTCTTTAAAAGTATAACCGCGATCTGGATTGGAAAGTTGCCGTCATTTTTCTTTTCATTTCTACATTTATTCATCACTACTACTGGTGCAATGGATGATGTCACTGGACGTAACTGGAATAACGTCTGACCGATATGAATGGAAAAGTCTCTCGAGTCAAAAGACAATGTTCTAAACTAAACTTCAATTCTGAGACAAAATGCTTTCAAGTGGAGAGAGATTTAGTCCACTTCCCGTGCTAGGCCTATTGGGGACAGAGTAGGGAGATGGTAGTCAGTCAGCCAAGAGACGCCCTCTGTTGGGCATAGGCATAGGAAGATGGTATGATGGTGGTAATAATGATGGAATTTAAAAGTTATTTTAATTGGTAGCATAGTTTTCACTACTTCTATCATCATATTCCGTGCGCTTAAACGTGGCATACTTTCGCACTCACTGCCGCACTCAGTACTCAAATAATGTTAATGAGTACTTAACGTCAAAAACGGACAATTCAAAACTAGTCGCTATTCTTGCCCGGTCTATGGTCTTGATTTGAATGAAAATTTTTGACATTAAATACTCATTAAAGTTAATTGACGTCTCTGAGTGCGGCAGGAGACGTCAATTAACATTAATGAGTAATTAATACAAAAAAATGTAAATCAAAACTAGACCATAGACCCGGAAGAATAGCAACTAGTTTTTAATTGACATTTTTTGGAAATGTATCTACTTATTGATGTGCCGTGTGATGACGGCAGAGTAGAATACAATTGTCACCGCCCCAAATCTCTCCCGTGGGTGTCGTACAAGACGACTAAGGATAAAACTGTGATGGATGAGGAATGGGCAGCAGCGTTCCTCTTGTACCACCTAGCAATGTACTGCGACTTTTGTGCCCGATATATGGCAATAGGCTCGCCACATGGGACCTAACATATTTGGCGAAACGTGGGTGCTTGTTCACTTCTGCCTACCCCTTCGGGGATATAGGCGTGAATTATGAATGTATGTATGTATCTACTCATTAACGTAATTTGAAGTCTGTGAGTACGGCTGTAAGAGAGTTTCCTGGACCTGTGCAAATTTTAGCAAATGAACCACACCTTAGAGTGTTCTCTAAAGTATCGGTGTTAGGCAAGCAGCTAGCCAATCTTATTCTTCTATGTATCCTCTTCCATTCATATCGTTAAGACAACATCAAGCCATCCACTCACTTTTAATTCATTTCATCTATCACACCGGAAAGGTGCTAGTGATGAATGAATGTACCTACAGAAATTGGGGTGACAAAATTTCAATCTTTTTTTCATGTTGCTGTACCCTATTAAAGTGCCTTTAGCCTTTACCCTATTACGCCAATCCACCTAATACTTTAACGTGGAAAAAAATTCAGAGATTGATACCGAAAATACGTTTCATTTATGAAAATAAGATTCGATTACATTTCAAAGGCGCTCCCCGAGCCGTGAGAATCGTTTGAGCACTTTGTAATCGATCAGCTTAGGAATCCGAAGGCGTGTGTAGCATATTTGAGGGTTTCAAAACAAGTATTCCCTCTACCTTTATTAGAAAATCCCATTCTAAAATTCTGTTTTATTTCTTCCGTGCTGGCCACGGAGGGAAAAAATTACGTAGAACATGCCAACCCCCATGCCAACCTCATCCTTATGCCAACCTCATCCTCATGCCAACCTCATCCACATGCCAACCTCATCCTCATGCCAACCTCATCCTCAACATCATCTCAACCTCATGACAACCTCATCCCGTGGGTGTCGTAAAAGTCACCTAAAGGAGATTGCCCGGTATAGACCAAAAAGCATTGGGGCAGCCGAATGGTGGAGGCCGAACCACCAACAACAGCATACCCAAAGAGGTTTGGTATCAGGCATGCGGCTGGCTTTTAAACCTAAGCCAAAACCTTGGGATGTACTCGTAAAACTGATTGTTGGATCGTCTTGTGTAAGGCATTTAAAATTTCGAACCTTCGCACTGTGGGACATCCATAGGTCATAAATCTTAAAAACCTGCTTTCTTGTTTTACATTTTATTCCTTGTCGTTACATTGGATAGTTGCGGTACCTTCTGAAACTATAAATAGGTCAGTAATTAGAGTGCGCCTTCATTATCTATTGTGCATTCAAAGAGAGCGCATCGCCAATCGTAAATACTGTTATCAGTGAGTCATTAAAAAGCGTGATGTCATTTGTTGTCATTGCGGGACCTGTGAGTGCTGTGTGAGTTTTTTCTGAAATGGATATCCAAGAACAGGGTATGTAATAATTAATATTTTTATTTTTATTGTATCTTAGTATATATTTTCTTTAGTATGTCATTGCTACGAGGCGACTTTTCTTGGAGTATTATATTTTAATATTCAAAGTTTGAATAAACTTTTAAATATGTTCCCACTCGCTCCCACTATGGAGGTATATTGCACCATAATCTTTAGACTTTCTTATCTTAGGAAAATTAAAACTTGGCTGCCCTTATCTGCCCTTTTGGCGATGACAAGGGTGCTACGGTTGCCAGATTATCTCGTAGCATTTGCTACGAAATTAGTTTATTTAGTCTTAGTGCTTTGTGTAGGTTTTGTGACTGAATTTTAACCGTTTTTTTTTGTTTTAGGTAATTTATATATATGCTCGTTTTCAAGAATGCATATTCTTGAAATATGGCTAACTGTCAATACCGATAATGACTCGGAAAAGTGTCGTCAAGTCCTACAAAGTTTGTTGACTACTCTGAACGATGCTGAGAACATTGATATTCATTATTTAGAGAAAATTATTAATAATTTATGTAAAGCTATTGCTCGATTCTGGAAAAAATGTAAAAGGGAATAAACCAAGCTTTTATATAAGAATTCCGATTGGTTTAATGTTATTGAAAAAATTCAACTTGTGAAAAACAATAAGCAATGTACTCCGTCTGAAACGTCGCCGTGTCATTCACGTCCTCGAAAACCTTTTACGCAATGTAGTAAAAGGACTAAACGTCGGAGAGTAGCTGATTTGTCAAAGTCTGATGATTCTACTGTGAGTGCATTGCTTGATGTTTCAGACTGTTCATTCGATTCGTGTATATCTAGAGTTAGCACTGATGATGTCTTGTCACTTGTGACTGATGCTCAGTTGACAAAACATCAGTACTTATTAATTAAAAACTTTGTTAATAGTAAGATTTCTCCTAATGTATTACCATGTTACCAACAAATTACTAAAGCGAAACAGAGATGTTACCCTTCTAATATAACTGTTTCCGAGTCTTCAGCTGAAGTTGAATTACAAAGTCTTTTTGATCACACAGCTTCTCGAATCCTTGAATCTCAAAAAGAGGTCTTAGATCAGATTCCTGATGATTGTTTGTCTAATATCTCTTTACTTGGGAAATGGGGATTCGATGGCAGCACTGGACATAGTGAATACAAACATTTTTTTTCAGATTCAACTTTAGAAGATAGTAGTTTGTTTGTAACATCTTATACGTACCCCTTCAAATTATTGTAAAATTAGCTGAAGATAATTGTAAAATTTTATGGAAGAATCCTCGACCCTCTTCCACTAGGTACTGCCGTCCTATTCGATTTCAATTTTTGAAAGAAAGCACAGCAGTGTCTTTGCAAGAGGAAGCTTATTTTAAGGATAAAATTGAAAGTTTGCAACCTACTTTTATTCAGATCGACAATCGTGAATTGGTCGTTTCTCATAAGTTGCAGCTTCTCTTAAACTTCCCCCTAAAAAGAAAAATACTCTGTCACAAAGTGTAATAGAATTGTTACATGTTTAATATTGTTAGAATAATAATAATTTATTTGTATTTTGTTAGTTGTTTTGTTTTTTTTGTATTTAATTAATTTTAATTTATTTATTTTATTATTTTATTATAATTAAATAATGTTATCAATGTTTTGACTCTTATTTTATTTAAAATATATGTTTTACATTCCAATTTTTAAGTGTTTGAGTGCATGATAAATTTAGGTAAAAGTATGTTATTGTTTATATTTGTTTTTTACTGAAGTAAACGTTTTTTATTCCGTAAATACATGTACTTCTTTCATTTTAATGTTCCTAAAACACTTTTATAACTATAAGTCACTAAAATAATACAATGTATTAATAGTAACATGACTTTAACTATTTATGACCGCCCTTGTATGGAGCGTGTCCCACTGTGCTTCGTTCGTTTTTAGAATGTAGTAAGCAATCAGTAAGCTCTTAACGGGAATCCGTCCGAAAAATGTTTTCGTCTGGAATCTGCGGTAGATACCTATTGCAGGGGATATACCATCGATTTTTCTGTTGAATTATTCATTTGATTAACGCGGCTCCATAAACGAATTATTTCCGTTGAGACAGACCAATCTATTAATAGAGATTAAGCGCAGTCGCGTCGCGTCAAATACGAGACCATAAAGAACGCTTCTTAAATTCAAAAGAGACACAACTCACAATTGCATTTCTGCAACTGAGAGTCTTATGGTCATCAGTTTAGAACAGTTAAATAATATTTGAAAACCACTTCACGCTGTTCACAACAAACAAATATTTTGTCACCAACCTCATTTCTCCCGTGGTACAAGGCGACTAAGGGTAAAGATTACTATAGGTAATGGGCAACATCAGCGTTCCTCTTATACCATCTAGCAATATATTGCAATTAACGAGCCCGATAGATGGCAATAGGCTCGCCCACTATGAAATAAGATCGAACATAATTAGCAAACGTGGGTGTTTTAACACCTCTACCCACCGCTTTGGGGATATAAGTGTGATTTATGTACAAAGATTTTGGTGGTTAGAAAAAGAATTTCCAAAAATTATGATCTTGAGGCAGGAATATATTTTTTAAAATTTTTCGAAATATTAATCATAATTTTTCTAAAATTTTTTCTAATTAAAAAATTTTAGTCCGGATGTGGAAAGGTATAATTTAAGCTATGATCGCTAAAGCAGTTTATTGGATGGGTGACGCAAAATAAATTATCTTTAGTTCCTACCATCTTCTGTGGAGCGTTAGACTTTTGATCAACAGTCGTTAAGAACCGACAATCCTCCCAAGATATGATCTAGAAAAAATCCTTTCATAAGCTTGCACTATTGAGTTAATGTTTTTGTAAATTTCCCTTCTCGTGCTTACCAAGTGATGACATAGCAGCCTGAATAATTGATTTTCATTCTGCTTAGTAATGTAGGCTCGCACCCTATTACATGGGACCTAACAAAATTGGCGAAACGTGGGTGTTTAATTCACTTCTTCGGAAAATAGGAGATCTATGTAACAGTCCGTACACATAACTGTGTATACGGTGCGATGCGAATTCGCAATACAGAAAACTACAACGTAAATTGCGAACGAAAACGAAATTGCAAAATAGCATTTTGATATTTTCACCTCCCCAAATCTCTTCCGTGGGTGTCGTACAAGGCGACTAAGGATAAATCAATCATGAGGAATGGGCAGCAGCGTTCCTCTTATACCACCTAGGAATAGCAATGTATTGCGACTTTTGTGCCCGATAGATGGCAATAGGCTCGCCACCTATTACATGGGACCTTACATAATTGGCGAAACGTGGGTGCTAGTTCACCTCTGCCTACCCCTTCGGGGATACAGGCGTGATTTATGTATGTATGTATGTAAATTGCTGCTATACGATTCGGCCAGGCGGCGAAACAAAGAATGAAATCCCTCCTCCCTACTTCCGCTCCCTCGGGTACATAGCATAAGCCGAGCCCCACGGCATATCATACGGCATGTGGTTAGACCTGAGGAGCTCGCTAGCGCAGTGGCACAGCGCGCTTGGCCTGCGATTTCGTAAACTAAGCAATTTCGCTAAGGCCGGTCATTGGATGGGTGACCAAAAATTTATTATCTCGAGTTCTTCCGTGCTTCAGAAGGCACGTTAAGCCGTTGGTCCCGGCTGCATCTGCAGTAGTTAGTACCCACCCACCAACCCGCACTGGGCCAACGTGGTGGGTTATGGCCCAATCTCCCTCTATTTTTCCATCCATAGGGAAGGCCCGTGCCCCAGCATGTAATACATAAGACGCTAATTCATAAAACGAACGCTGCTGCCCATTCGTCGTTCCTGATTTATCCTTAGTACCTTGTACACGACACCCACTGGAGAGATTTGGGGTGGTGACAATTGTATTCTACTCTGCCGTCACCACACGGCTTGATGATATTGATGATGAACGAAATTGAAGGAATGAGCGATGCACATAAATTCGCAAGTTCTTGCTAAGCGGCGTGCGAGCTCGCATATATTTACGTTGCGACGTCGCATCGCTGTTTTGTGTAGAGCACCTAAGTATATGTTATAGTAATTGTGATTTAACAGAGTGTCGCACACGGGTATGGCTTAAAGGGTTCCCTTTAATATCTCATTACCGCTTGCCTTTACTACCCACGTTCCTGTCCCTGAATTCCCAATAGGCCCACTAATGATTTACGAAATATTCGGATTTGCAAGGAGCGTCTGAAATACACCAGTAACACCAGTATATTTATTTATATAATATACACTCATCAATAATGTGTAAGGATAATGTAACACAGTTCTTGTTCGCGGACACACAGGTTTTCGGTATCTAGCGTGTCTTGACGATTCATAAGTGTATTGTAATCATACCAGATATGAATAAAAGAATTTTGACTTTGATTTTGACTTATTTTATATAAATGTATCTATTTTTAGTTATATCAGTCTTCATTCTTATAATACTGACATATGCAGTTTTTCCACGAGTTACTTAATTATGGTCATCCGTCACAACATTGAATAAGTTGCATAGAAATCGTCAGTATTTTTGAAATGATTGCTGACACAACACATAAAGTCAAAAAAATATCCTTAGATAAAGTTGATGAGTGTACCTTCTAACGAGCAACTAATTGTCCCTCTTGTTCTTGCTAAGACCAGTCCCCGTTGTATGTAAGTAGTTTTCCGTTGCTTTGGTCTACCCGTCACTCTCTCACTTTGCTATTATTCTCAATGAGTGAGACAGGTAGACGAAAGCAACTGAAATCGGCTTACATAATACGGGGTCTGTACTATAGCTTCCGGATATCGGCGATGCTTAAAGGAACTGTGTGCCAAGGTCAATTCGATGTAATTAAGCAGAAAGGAACCACAATAATGAAAGCACCAATTTACAATTTAACTAGCCATAATTATTAGACAGATGTTTATTTATCGGAAAACAAATGCAAATCCATTTCCTAGGTTTGAATAATTTCTGCTTAGCTATCTCAAAATGCAAAATTAATCGCATGTATTTGATACTCTTAAGAGAATTTAGGTATCTAAATAGAATAAGTAATAAGCGCATGCCTCTTCAGAAGTACTGTGGCATTATGTGCTGACCCTGGACAAATACGGCCTCTTTGTGCCAACCTCATTTCGGATTCCCTTAGGAAAATCGCAATGTAAGCACGTCATAACCTTGATGGGAGGAAGCCTCTCTGAAACCGCACAGAGGCAAACATTGCACTTTCACATCTGACGGTAATTGGCCATGTTCGCATTAAGGTGACGTCGCTATTATATAATTTTGCGTCTTATTACGTTCGACATAGAAATCGCGGTCGTGAAGCCTCTCGGAGGCGGTTACACGCAAATTGCGAGTCACTTCGTTTAGCTATGACAAGGTAATATAATACGAGATTAGATAATAAGAGATGTTGATAATATTAACAAGGGTTCCTTCGTTCCATTAATGTTGTTCCTATGCAGGATTACAGATAATTTTTATTTAGCGTTTTATACTACTTTGTTTTTGAGACTTTGTTAGAGTGTCTGTAAGCCTAGGACGGGACATTGACAAAAACTCTCTTCACCTTTTGACAGTGTTTTGTTTTGGGAATTAGTACGAGCTAGAGCGAGAGGAAATATTTTTTGATTTAATCAATTCGCTTGTCACCACCATGATACTACCTTTTATTTAATTTCTTATGCAGTCCATTTTTAATTCATTTCAATACTTCAAAGTGCCCGTCAGGTTCAGTGCCAGACCTTAGGGAATCATTTCATCACTCATTTAGATTAATATCGTAACTGCTAGGGCGCAGGCCCTATGGGTATAAGAATATAGAGGTACTGGGCCATAACCCACCACGCTGGCCCAGTGCGGATTTGACTATAGCTACTGCTGGGACCAACGGCATAACGTGTCTTGCGAAGTACGATGGAAGTCGAGAATACATATTTTTAATCCGATATTTATGTGAAAATATCGATATTATTCGAAAAGCATTCAAGTAGGAGATAAGTAACCTATAAAACAATTAAAGTAGTATTCCCAAACTATACAATCTAGAAACCACTTAATCTGAGTACAACATGTTAAAATCAAGAGATAAATTTTAATAACCTATAAAACAATGAAACTCGTATTCCCAAACTATAAAATCTGAAAACTACTTCACCTTAATAGGTACACTGTTCACAACGAACACATTAAAAACTATTTATGTATAAATTACAAGCTTGGTTTAATGGCGGATGAGAATGCAGAATGAATAATGAATTGACATAGAGCTATTGAAAGAAAATTGGAAAAGAATTATATGAATGTGATTCGTCTGAATCATTATAATTATTCTGTTGCTAAGACACGACTATTAATTTAATCCTATCAGTAACTTCTGATTTAGCACTTTACTGTTTCTAGCAACAGCGTCTAAATTACTTCTTAGTACCAACTCGAAACTCAGAAGAGTTGTTGGCACTTATTTCGTTACACCAAAGGATCTACTAAGAAGGTTACTCAATAATGCAAAAACTATCGTGAGTTACGAGAAATAATTACCTAAGCACTTCAATTGAAGAACGTGAAGATGGTTGGCAGCGATTTGTTCAGGGTCTTTGTCTAGATTTCAGTTTATTGTCAAAGCCGTTTCAGTTACGAGATTAACCATTATTACTGACGAGTAGTAACAATTTTTACATACATACATAAATCACGCCTATATCCCCGAAGGGGTAGGCAGAGGTGAACTAGCACCCACGTCTCGCCAGTTATGTTAGGTCCCATGTAATAGCTGGCGAGCCTATTGCCATTTATCGGGCACAAAAGTCGCAATAGGTACATTGCTAGGTGGTATAAGAGGAACGCTGCTGCCCATTCCTCATCACTGATTTATCCTTAGTCGCTTTGTACGACACCCACGGGAGAGATTTGGGGTGGTGACAATTGTCTACTCTGCCGTTTTTGTTTACTTTGCAATTTTTGGAGGTGAAAAATGGCTCGGCCTGCGATTTATTTTATTTTAGGCTAGACAGGTAAGCTCCTGGCCTTCATCTACTTGATGGTAAGTGATCATAAGGGCCGAAGACGGAATCGAGCTTCACCTGGAACCCTCAACCACAGAGGGGCTGGCTATATTCTCACTAGTTATCGGAACACATTAAAATTGTTAACATTATTATTGTGGCGACAGATTTTGATAAGATGGTGATAGCTAGTCAGGTGGACTTGAATAATGCTCCCACCAACCAAACCGAGTAAAAATGTGTACTCCCTTTAGGGTCGAACCCGGGACCTCGGGACCTCTAAATTCCAGTGGGCGAACCAATAGACAAAAGGGGCGATTACAATTTTCACTCAACATAGAAATAAGAATGTTTCAAGCAAGTCGCTCGTTTACTACAAACATGCCATAACTCAAATCGACCTTGAGTTTAGGGTCTTTAAACTTACTTTCGCTAGAAAATTATTAGGTAATTTTTTCACTTAATTATGTTCCTTTGGTATCTGAGAAGCGGAGTGACTAATGACATCTTCAATTACCTGCTTAATAATTCAACTACTTCTTATAAAGTGTCTAAATTCATCAGGTTTTGATGCTGCTTCAAAGTTGTTTTAAGTTCTAATTATAACAGGGAATATAAATGAGACGATTCTACAAAGTAATCCATGACATTACACATAAATAGATATTTGACTAATGTAATATGATGAGGCCGTGTTGTGACGGCAGAGTAGAATACAATTGTCACCACCCCAAATCTCTCCCGTGGGTGTCGTACAAGGCCACTAAGGATAGATCATTGATGAGGAATGGGCAGCAGCATTTCTCTTATACCACCTAGCAATAGCAATGTACTGCGACTTTTGTGCCCGATAAATGGCAATAGGCTTGCCACCTATTACATGGGACATAACCTAATTGGCGAAACGTGGGTGCTAGTTCACCTCTGCCTACCCTTTCGGGGATATAGGCGTGATTTATGAATGTATGTATGTAATATGATCTAATGTAATAAAAAAAATGTTAATGTTAATGTTTCGACAATCTATACTTATATTACAATGCTGAAGAGTTTGTTTGTATGGTTAAACACGCTAATCTCAGGAACTACCAACTCAAATTCACTCAAGCCAGCACCTCTATAGTTGAGGGTTTCAGGTGAAGCTCGATTCCATCTTCGGCACTTATCGTCACTTATACCATCATGTGAGATGAAGGTCAAGAGCTTTCCTTTCTAGTATAAAAAAAGTCGACGTAACGACTTTGGCTCATATTTATTGAGTCTGTTATTGTTACAGCAAAAAACCATTTCTCCCAATCCCGTATTATCGTAGCATTCGGCTTTCATATTATGTTCCCTAAGTATTAGATAATAAGCAATTGCTCACGTCTTTCCTTATTGTAACATTCGCATCCATTTGTCATTCTGGTTGCTTCGCCATATGTTCCGTTCATTGGCTGTATAAATATCAGAGTACATTATTAACTTAGTACGCTATCTTTATGTTATGTCTTTACTTCATACGTGTTCTATTGGAAGAAGATTCTTTCCCCTTCATTATAAAACATGGACCTAAGTTAGTCGTTAGTCTTAAAACTGATGCTAATTCTGTCAGCAAATAAAAGTGACAGCATCAGTTTTAAATTATGACTAACTTTAGTTTTAAAATACATTGTTTTATATAATGGGTTGAAGTTGCAAAGTTATAACATATATTATTACATCATGACAACACTGTCTTCTTACTTATCATAATTATCACCAGTCTCCGCAAATATTTGTAATGGCCGTGGACTCGATTTTTATGTATAAAAATTGTTTGTGGTGAGCAATAAATGCTAATATTAATATTACCATCATCATCATCTCTGGGTGCGGCGAATCATCATCTTCTATTCGTATCGGTCAGACATCGTTAAAACTCACTTCGTCTCTTCCAATCCATACTGCCAAAAGTTTTAGCTTCAAGATTTGTGACAATCTGTACTTGTAAATCCTAGATCACATTTTATAAATCCTTGGTGACCGTCTGTAAACCCTTTGTGACAACCAATAAATCCTTGGTGACAGCCAATTTCATTTGATTATGGTGGTTAGAAGAAGTTTAAAAAATTATGGTTTTGATGCGGGAATCGAACCCGTGTCCACTGCAATCCTGGCAGGTGCCTAAACCGCTCGGCCAACCAAGGAATGTACTGCGACTTTTGTGCCCGATAAATGGCAATAGGCCCGCCACCTATCACATGGGACCTAACATAATTTGCGACACGCGGGTGCCAGTTCACCTCTGCTTACCCCTTCAGGGATATAAGCGAGATTTATGTATGTATATGTGTGTATGTTTTTTATTATTGTGATTAAAATTTTCCAAAATTTGTCTATTTTCAAAGTCAAAGTCAAAATTCATTTATTCATATCTGGTATGATTACAATACACTTATGAATCGTCAAGACGCTAGATACCGAAAACCCGTGTGTCCAAGAAAAAAAAATAGGGGAGTGCGCAGCATGCCTCAGTCTGTAATGATAGGTCTCCCAAACCCGCCCACGCCCCGATCCGCAACGAAGCGCCGACCCTGCCGCGTTCAATACCAAGATGGTACTAAACGCATCAGGGCCCAACGCTCCGCTAGCAGAACGGCACGCAAGTAGGCTGTAGAGAAACCCACCATTGTCAACGAGTTATGACATTGCAGGTACATTGTAAATTATGCACCAAATACAATCCCACAACTCGCCAATCACATAAACCGAAACATGCCGCGCACTACCAATCAACCCCCCAACCCCCATTGCAAATTTAGTACATTCTGTCAACAGTTCACCTTAGTATGTGATGTTTATGTATGTCACATATATTCTACAAATTACGAATGCTGCGACGCCGCGACGTCATACTGTGTATGTACACGTACGTAATACGATTTGTTAGGTACATACAGTATCAAAAGTAACGAGTGACGATAACGAATAACGACACGATAGTAGGTACGGGTACGCTTTTTTTCGTTAATTTTACACCTCTGCAGCACAGGAGCCTGCACCCTCCGCTGGACCCGTTTTACTAAAATAAGAAATTTATCACTTAAGTTTGAACAGATTTATTAGTAATCACAAAGAAATTTGTGATTAGAAAAAGTTCGAAAAATCATAGTCTTGATTCTGGAATCCAACCCGCGTCCTCTACATTCGGGCAGATACCTATACCACTCGGCCAACCAAGACCAACGTCTATTTTACGAACTTTTTATAACCACATTTTTTGTGATATTATCTTTTCTAAATGTTAGTTTTTTTATACTAGACAGGAAAGCTCTTGTCCCTCGTCTCACCTGGAATCCTCAACCACAGAGGGACTGGCTATCGTATCACAAATAGTCGCAACACAATAATGCTGTCAACATTATTATGGCGACTAATTTTTGACAATCGACGATAAGCAGCTAGCTAGGCGGACTTGAAAGAAGTCCTACCACCAAACAATACGAGTACAAATTTGTACTCCCCTGGGAATCGAAACCGGCACCTCCGGATCTTAATTCCGGTGGGCAGACCACGGAGGCGGTTAAAATAAAAATAAAAGTAATGATTTAGCGATTTTCTTTACCAGGACCGGAAAACTACACTACCCCACAAATGTCTGCGGGCCATTGTTCGAGGAGGAGTTGGAGTTCTGGGGGCTGGACTCCAACCAGGTGGAACCCTGTTGCTGGTCCACGTACAGCATACACAGAGACACACAGGTGAGTGTAGCAACTTGAGAAATCCCCGTGTTATGATTTGGGGTCCTCCGAGAAAGTTTTTTTAATGTTAAACAGGGAAGCCCTTGCCCTTCATTTCACCTGATGGTAAGTGACGATAAGGGTCGAAGATGGAGTCAAGCTTCACCTGGAACCCTCAACCACAGAGGGGCTGGTTATCTTATCACAACTGTTGGAACACAATAATAATGCTGTTATCGTCGTTATTATGTCGACAGATTTTGATAATGATGCTGGTAGCTAGCCAGGTGGACTTGATAGAGGTCTTACTACTAACCAAAATGATTTATAAGTAGTAGGCAATAGTTGCCCCTCATGTTTGCTGTGCCCTAGCAGGGCGTCACTTGTACTGTAACAAAAACTCTGCAACACCTTTTTTAAACATGTGACTTGCAATGTACGAATAAATAAATAAATAAATAATCAAAACGAGCACAAATTTTGTACCCCTCTGGGGACCGAACCCGGGACCTCAAGACCAGCACTAGACCACGGAGGCGTTTTAAAGTGAGAAGAAGCACCTAGAAAATCGGCTAAAAAGAAGGCGGTGTAATCAGCAGGAGATTCACCATCGTTACTCTTATCTGGTCCATATTCACACTCACCAGGAAGAACCTCCTGCCCCCTTAGCACGGGACGGGGACAAAATCTCGCCGGGGAAAGACAATATTTTCCTCTCGGTCTAACTCACACTAAATCCCGAAACAGAACACTGTTAAATGATGGAGAGAGATTTTGTCCGCGTGCCGTGCTAGGCCTGGCCTGGCCTAGGGATGTTCATAATATTAGGAGAAAAAAAATCTGGAGAAATATTATAATATTATTGCTACTAACTTGCTACTAACCTTATTACGTACTTTTCCAGTAATAACATTGGAATGGTGTGTTATATCAGTCTGAATACTGTGCTCACATTAAATTAGCTACCATGAGAAACACGCCAACAACATAATCAAGCCATCAAAACTTCGCAAAGGTTAGCAGAAAAAGAATATGTACACTGTCGAGAAATTCTCTGGCATTAACAAGACCATTCGGGTTTGTACAACTTTAGATGTCGGCAAAAATTCTGTGATTTATAATTTAGTAAGTAACTTGATTTTGTATTAAGAAAAAAAATACTGTATAAGATCTGCAAAGAAATTTGACGAACCAAGAATAAGTTGAGACAATGTAAATAGATTGTCTTTCTGTAGAAATTTTGCGATGGATAATTATTATAATGAGGTCACTAGACTGAATGCCTTCCTTGTTTCTGGGCTGGGTTTGGAGAAAAAATAACATAGAGAGTTATTTTAAGCTAACCCCAAGGGTGTCGTAAAAGTTGACTAAGGGAGATTGCTTCGGAGTCTCCAAAAGGGTTTGCCTCAGGCTGGCGGCCTTCTGTAAAATCGAAGTCCTAAGCTGTATGGATCATCCCAAGAGCTATCTTCGCTTATGTGCCTCTCGATCATCATCGTCATCATCATCATCATCACCAGCCCATTATGTCCCCAGTGCTTGGGCCCGGGCCCTATGAATGGAAGAATATAGGGACATTGGGCTATAACCTACCACGCTGGCCCAGTGCGGGTTTGTGGGTATTACCGGCAGCAGACGCAACCGGGACCGGACCAACGGCTTAATGTGCCTTCCGAAGCACGGAGGAACTCGAGATAATAATTTTTTGGTCACCCATTAAATAACCTGCCTTAGCGACCGTTACTTACTTTCCGCAATCGCAGGCCAAGCGCGCTGTTATGCCACTGCGTTAGCGAGCTCCAAAGTTTAATATTGTACAATACAATCTCTCTTAGCGATAATACCGCAAATTGTATCACTTGTATTGTAGTAGTAATAATTTTTCTTGTTTTGTTTTAATTTGGCGGCCGTGTGGTGACGGCAGAGTAGAATGCAATTGTCACCACCCCAAATCTCTCCCGTGGGTGTCGTACAAGGCGACTAAGGATAAATCAGTGATGAGGAATGGGCAGCAGCGTTCCTCTTATACCTACCACCTAGCAAAGAACTGCGACTTTTGTGCCCGATAAATGGCAATAGGCTCGCCACCTATTACATGGGACCTAGCATAATTGGCGAAGCGTGGGTGCTAGTTCACCTCTGCCTACCCCTTTGGGGATATAGGCGTGAATTATGTATGTATGTATGTATTGTTTTAATTTGGTGTGCAATAAAGAGTATATCTATCTAATACAAATAAGGCGGCAAAGGGTTAAGACAACGATGAGTAATGGGCAGGAGCGTTCCTCTTATATCACCTAACAAAAGGGAATTACGTGGCCCACAGATGGCAATAGGCAGAAGATCAGCCGTCAGTCTCGGCCTGCTCAAGCTAGACATCTGAACGATGTTGGCTGTTGATATTTTATCTAAAAAATAAGCTTCATTTTTTTTGGAGTGCACATTTGCTGGGACTGTATATTTGAAAGGACCAGGGGAGAAGGGAGCGGGGGGAGTAATCAGACTTCCTTTCTCATTTCGCTTACAATAATTCTTAGGTTACAATGTACATTAAATGACCCCGCTAGGCGCTTTAAGCAGTAAACCTTTTCTATCTTAAAACGTATTTGAATGGTAAGAGGATTACACAAAAGGAGGAAACATGAGATCGAGAATTTCTTATCGCGTTTTATGACGAGAGTAGGATGGCCCATTTTTCTTTGCATTCGTGAATATCCATCTGGAAAAAGTCCCGAATGGGGCACTCGAAATAGGACTTAGTTGTGGGGCGCAGACGGTCGAAACAGGATTTAACATTTTCATTTCGACCCCGATTTACATATAAATGCCTGATTTGCCATTCCCAACCTTAGGGGAGAGACGATAAATGTGAATGTTGAGGTAGGGCCGTTAATGAGTCAGCTGCATCATTATAAAGTTGTTATTAGTAATTTGGTTAACTTACGCCTCGGGGTAAGTAATTAGAGTTAATAGAGTTAAGCAATGCTTTCAATGTGTTAAGAACTTTTCTTTATAAGCGGTATGTTTTCAACAGATTCAAGTATTCATTTATTGAATTCGTCTATTTTACTTGTAATTAATTGACTAGAATTATTTTATGGTTCGATTTTATTTAAACAATAACTATAAAAAAAATTACAAATATCAACAAAGAAAATAAATTCAGAAAAATTTGTAAAATTGATGCGGGAACTATGTTCTTTCGTAGTTATTTATTTACTACTTTACGTGGCAAATTACCAATTTAATAAATAAAAGGAACATCCATATTTTGGCTCAAGGTTTTCATATAATAAGTAATTTTATTTTTATTTTTTAGTAATAATTAACTGCCGCACTCAGAGACGTCAAATAATGTTAATGAGCACTTAACGTAAAAAATTGCCAATTCAAAACTACTCGCTATTCTTGCAGGGTCTATGGTCTAGATATGAATGAATTTTTTTACATTAAATACTCATGAAAGTTAATTGACGTCTCTGAGTGCGGCAGTAAGTAAGTCAGAAAAACGACACATGTATTGATTAATTGCTAGAACCTGACTTTACATTGTTTGCTCTTCAAAAGTTTCATATAAATTGTTTTATATATGTAGTGAATATGAAGTTAAGAAGCGTTCCCATTTACATATTCTCTAGCACAGAGCTAGATAGATTTAATCCCACATTACCCACGTCATCTCATTTGACATAGGTTGCAAAAAGAGGGACAGAGACAAACTAGTCGAGTTCAATGTAATTGGATTAAATTAATTACTTACGCCCTTTGCGATTATTGCTTATATCTGTCGGAACGGTGTCATCGAATTATATACCCAACTACTGTATAAATACGTCACAATATGTATTGTATCAGTCTTGCAATACAAATCGGCATCTGCTAATGAGGCGTCTGAGAATTCTGGCTAGACCTTACTTGTCTGGGCATGATTACTGAATCAAAATTAATATCAGTATATTAGTGATAAATTCTTAGGATCCTTTGCAGTACATCTTGATCAGCATAATAATAACGACACTTGAAGCTTCTCATCGTCGGATTTTTATGGATATACTTATCTACAGTCCACCAGTCTAGCTTAGTATTAATTAACGCCAAGTGTCAAAGGCTTTTATCATTTAGGAGAAGCTGTAGAGAATAAATTATTTTAGGAAGCGATGGATGGATTGTGTGAAAGATGATATGAGGAAGAGGGGGGCTCATGCTGAGCTCACGCCAGTTAGAGGAGAGTGGAAGTAGAAGACATGTTGTGCGGACCCTTAGTTAGCCTAGGATAAGGGCAGGGAGGAAATTGTAAAACATGCGCTACTATAGTCCGACAACTTCGTGCACGACCCTCCTGCGGAATGAAATGGTGGAGGGGACGAGGCGCTCTGGATGTTAGCGGGGGCGAGCGATGCGGGGTGGAGCCCTCCTCCCAACATCACTCACCACCGCTAACATCCAGAGCGCCTCGTCCCCGCCACCGCCCCTCATACCGCAGGTGGGTCACGCACGGACTTGTCAGTCAGTAAGGGATCAAAACTATCAGCCTTAGTTTTCAGGTTCCCATAGTGAGATGATTTCCGAATAACTCTTATTGTGTCGACAAAAGATGAACTAAAGGGACGCGGATATTGTGGAACCCATGTTCGAAACTCTGTACTTTGCGAATAGTTTTTCAGCTTGCAAACTCTATGGACAGTCATTACATTGCAGGCTGTTCGACCGAAATGCGAACTCGGAAACCATTTACCCGCAACATGATTTGCCCATTAAGCCTTAGTGTTGTGTTATTACGTTGTTAATATTGTTCACTGAATCCTTCCGCGCTGGAAGATGGGATAGGAGCAAAAAAAAACACATAATGTGCCAGCCTAATTATTATTAGCTCTTTTCAGTGCCAGTGGTGTCATCTGCGCTTTGAGTAAAGTAATAAATTTGCTAATAGTACTTTTATTACCAAGGGCACTAACACAAAGAGTGTCTCAAATCGCAAGTACTTAACGCCCGAGCCGAGGCGATTAATATGCGATCTGAGGCTTTCTTTTTTAGCGCCCGAGTTAAGTACAAAGTGTTCAGCCCCATGACCGGTAAGCGGGATTTTCCGTACTCGTAGCGGCCAAAAATACCACTTTCTGGTCAGCGCACGTTGTTGTTATGTTTTTGTACTCTCGATAAGCAGTCATATCTCTATCCCCTTAGTCTAGGCTCTAAGAGATTGCTGGTGGTGTGATGAAATGAATATCGTGATCAAAGCTAATACTGCTATTAAACCGAACGTCTTTACGGATAGTATTGACGTTCGGTCAATATACTCTCCTTATTGACAATAAAATGAAATCAAAAATAAAATGAAAATTGTGAATATCAAATAGAGAATATTGCAATCCAACCGAACTCGAGTTACTATCGGTCTCCAACAAGTTTCAAAGTAATGAGGATTTGATCGTCGCATACCTTGTCCTTTACGTCGTTGATCTTCTTCCAACAAGTTCCAATAACTTTGGAACTTTAAGGAAACTTGAAGATAGTCCCGTATCTAATACCCTCTTAAATTTCGCTCTTGACGAGGTTGTAGACTGACAATGCTTCTTCTTCTTCTTCCTGCCTTTATCCCGCTCTAGGCGGGGTCGGCATAACATGTTTTCTTCCCCTTTCATCCTTCACCAATTTCTCATCCACTCCTCTCGCTGTTATATATTGTATATACAAACCATCAATCTTTTCTTTGGTCTTCCTCTTCTTCTACGTCCTTCCACGTTCATGCCGAATATTCTTCTGGCAACATAGCTTTCATCTCTTTGCATAAGTGACAATGCTTATTTTTATTTAATCGATGGTTTTATTAATAAAGTATGTGTGGCGATTATGTGTGATGAAAGTGATATTATAAACACGCACCTCGCTATTTTTAGATAAAGGACTAACGAGAAAAGGGACGAAGAAACCTGAGGCAAATATTTAATCAAATTGAAACTATTTACGGATGGCCCTTTTATCAGCAAATATTATCAGTAGTGTTTCAATCTAATTTCGAGACTGGAAGTACCTACTTACTTACATGTAGAATATGTAAAATGTTCTCAATCTACTTAGCATTTTGTATAGCCTGACTTGCTGTTCTAATAGTGTACCGCTTTGTGGGCCATTTATTGCATCGATTATGATGCTAAGGGCCTTTCACAATCGACGAGTAAGTTCGAAGTAGCTTACTTGGCAGTTCAATTGACATTATATTTCATATTACAACTGTCAAACGATCTGCGAAGTTAGCTACTTAGAACTTACTTTTATTTATTTAAAAAAAAACTTATTATACGATTTTAATTTTAACATTATAAAAATGTTAGAAAAATTAGTACAAAG
Organism: Cataclysta lemnata; assembly: GCA_963931975.1. Classification (NCBI taxonomy): domain Eukaryota; kingdom Metazoa; phylum Arthropoda; class Insecta; order Lepidoptera; family Crambidae; genus Cataclysta; species Cataclysta lemnata. The sequence continues at coordinate 1,484,856 of OZ008354.1, read as the reverse complement.
ATGTACTAATTTGGCTTTCAATTTTGGCTTACAACGTGAAGTGTAAAGGTTAGAATAATTTCGACAAGTTAGTTAGTGTCTTGGGTGGCCGAGCAGTCAGGCACCTGCCCGGATAGCAGCGGACGCGGGTTCGAGTCCCGCCTCACGATCATAATTTTTCGAAATTCTTTTTCTAACCACCAAAATCTTTGTACTAATTTTTTCTAACATTTATATAATGTTAAAATTAAAATCAAATAATTTATATAAAGCAAACCCAAGCTTAACCGAACGCACGGTATTTGTAAAAATATCTGCTTTGGAATGTTTGAAATTTATTTCTACATTGCGAGGGTACCCGTTGGCTTACAACGTGAAGTGTAAAGGTTAGAAGAATTTCAGCAAGTTAATTAGTGTCTTGGGTGGCCGAGCGGTCAGGCACCTGCCCGGATAGCAGCGGACGCGGGTTCGATTCCCGCCTCAAGATCATAATTTTTCGAAATTCTTTTTCTAACCACCAAAATCTTTGTACTAATTTTTTCGAACATTTATATAATGTTAAAATTAAAATCGAAAAGTTTACTAACGTCTAATAACACAATTTTGCCGGCGTATAATCAAAAGTTACAATGCTTAAGAAAACCAAACCAATCTATTGCTGTCTAAAGAAATCCCAGTATACAGAAAATAAATCTAATTTACGCGAAGGTGTAACTTTGTAGACTAGGTACATGAAACATGTTTTGGAGTTCCTCAGGGAGGAACATTGGTCCGTTTAGTTATAACAGCTATGAAAAAATTATGTCAGTAATTCTGTCTGTAGTGTATACGAATTATTGATTATTTGGCTTGTTTTAAGCAACATGGTTACATAGTTACTTTTCCATTAATTGCTGTAAACAGTAAGTTAATAAATTAATAATAAAATTATTGGATAAAAAATAATGTTGGCCGTGTGGTGACGGCAGAGCAGAATACAATTGTCACCACCCCCATCTCTCCCGTGGGTGTCGTACATGGCGACTAAGGGTAAAGACAGCAATGAGTAATGGGCAGCAGCATTTCTCTCATACCACCTAGCAAAATAAATTTGTACTGCGATTTATGTGCCCGATAATGGCAATAGGCTCGCCACCTGGGCCGAACATAATTGGCGAAAAGTGGGTGTTAATTCACCTCTGCCTACCCCTTCGGGGATATAGACGTGATTTATGTATGTATGTAAATACAGTCGAATTGAGTACCTCCTGCTTTTATAACGTCTGTTAAAAATCTTGTGTCACAGTGTTTGCTATCGAACTTCTCCGAAACTGCGGAACCGAATTAATTTTATAAAATTCTTTTGTGTATATTTGATAGGTCTGAGAATAGGTCGTAAGCTATATTTTATACCACAAGGCAATAAGGGCAAAACAACTTTTAGCGAGTCAGCTAGTATTTCTTTTAAGGCACCTTGAGCGCTTATGTTATGGATAGTAAATGACGGACAAGTTGACGGACGGACGTCTGACCGTTAAGAATGAAAGTGGAAACATACTGCGCCTACCCCAGATAGACTGGGAACAGTTCAGGTAGAAGAAGAAGTAAGTAGATGACGGACAAAAAATTCATAATTATACATGGTTCCTTTGCCTTTCCTGCTGAGAGGGAGAATTAAAAACAACAAAAAACAAAACTTACGCGCCATTTCCCGTAAATATTTGGCAAAAGTTGCTGCTGTTTGGTTAATTACTATCAAAAATGTCTCCTTCAAATAAAGAAGAAATCTGTTTTGTATTTAAAAGCTTCAATTGCATTGATCATTACACACTCACCTTACCGCGCTCGCCTGCTGCTTGCGCTTACAATAATGCCTCATATGTAATGACCAATGGTGTGGTGACGGCAGAGTAGAATACAATTGTCACCACCCCCATCTCTCCCGTGGGTGTTGTACAAGGCGACTAAGGGTAAAGACAGCAATGAGTAATGGGCAGCAGCATTCTTCTTGTACCATCCAGCAGTATACTGTGATTGATGTGCCCGATAGATGGCAATAGGCTCGCCACTTATTACGTGGGATCTAGCTAAATTTGCGACAAGTGGGTGTTAGTACGCCTCTGCCTGCCCCTTAGGGGATATAGGCGTGATTTATGTATGTGTATGTATGTATGTAATGACCAACTAAAAAATAAATTTTAATATATTTGCAGTAGATTCAATTGTTGACTATAAACAGACGGAACCGGGAATTACTTAGTATCAATTTCGGCGAGTGAAACGTAAATTGTATAGGATTCTCAGTCGCATTCATTTAAACGTCTACAAATAACACAGGTGCAGGTGACGCTCGGATAGCTAAAGTGGAAGCCCCAATTTCGTGCCTATTATTAGCACCCCTGTTCCAGCCCATGACATTTGCAAGGCGCAAATGTGCTATATTACATTATTACGTCAGCTCGTTTTGCCTGCTGCGATGCAAACGGAGGTTTAACTTCCAACAGAGAGGTTATGGCTGGCTACTGATATATTTTTCTGCTTTGTGGCAAGTTTTCTTCTTTGTTCATCCCCTTATTTAACAGCCGCACTCAGAGACATCGATAAACTTTAACGAGTACTTAATACAAAACAATGTCAATTCAAAACTAAGCCGTAGACCCGGCAAGAATAGGGACTAGTTTTGAATTGTCATTTTTTTAATTATGTACTCATTAACGTTGGTTGCCGTTTCTGAGTACGGACGTAAGTTTGTGATGCACAACAGATGTGCTTCTTCTGTTCCTCAGTATTTACTTACATCTTTTCGTTTCATCTTATACAAAATCTATTAATCTAAGCCCATCATAGACCATTCCCTGTTAAATGATCCATATTGATATTGAATACAATACAATGATGATAAGGAGAGGTAATAGGGGTTAAAGTATGAAATTGCCGATGTTACCTCATTATTTAGTAGTAGCATATAATTCTAAATCTTCAATAACAGCTCGTTCTAAGTACCACTTATATCCACGGACACGGCCACCAGTCCGTCTCCGTTATAAAAAAATGTCTCTAGGTATCCTATGTATCGTATAGCTTAATGTTGTCTAAATATACCCACAAAATTACGTAAAATTTAGATTTGTGGTTCCTTAAAAAATCGCAAAAATGTTGTATGAAAAAAATTAATTTTCGCTAAATTCTCCATACAAAACGGCAATTTGAAACTTAATCCTCAATATTTAGAGGCCCCAATCGCATCTGCAGTATTTATTACTCACATACCCTCACAAGCCATCTTGGTGGGTTATGGGTCACTCTCCTAGTATTCTTCCATCTAAGGGACCTTAAAGGGCTGGTGGTTTAACCCTTAGCTAAACACACAATCGCATTAGATCGAGCATACACTCTCCATACCGTATATGCATCCTCTTAACGTAATAAAGTTCAGTTCTCAAAGATTACCTCTTGAATATTTTTGATTTAGTGCCCTTATAACCTATACCGTGCCTTTCTCAAACATAAGCGAAGCCTGATTTAGAGATAAGATGGATAGTACCTGACGTCGAAAGGGAGACCAGTTGAATAAGCACAGTTTGTGCAGCCTAGAGAAATCTAGGCTCGTCGCAGTCATAAGTCAGAGCGCACAGCAGCGTAAAATATAAAAAGGGGCACCGTAAACATGACTGGGGAAAAATGGTATGAAAAAATATTCTGACGTCAGCAGCTGGTGGAATAAAATTGTCTGTTTGCCGTTACACTTTACGTTTGATCTTTGCTGGGATATATTTTGCTTGAGCAAAAAACCAGTTACGGAGTGCTCGTTGGGAAGGTGCATGGAAATGGTATAGTAGTGTAAACTGGACTGCGATTTCGGTATCAGCTGCTGCCATATATTCTCTTTAAAAACGTGTTTGTAATCGAAAGTCATTTTGCATCTATAGGTATTTTATTTTAGACCGGTACCACCTCCCCGACCTCAAGCATATTTGAGAATGCTTTCGAGTACGTCATTGCGATATACAGACAAATTATCGTGTAACCAAGAAGTGGTTCATTACTTCAGTTCGGAATATCAAAATGATATTCTAGCCATAGCACCTTTACGGTGTGATGGATTATATGAATCAAAAGGGAGTGGATGGCTGGATGACGTCTGACCGATATGGATGGAAGAGGAAATATACTGCGCCGACCCCAGATAGACTGGGAATACGGCAGAAAGAAGAAGATTCTAGCCATATTGACATACAAGATGATGGCTCATCTATGAGCACATACTTTTTTAAGTATGAACGTGGAAGGCTGTAGAAGGAGAGTAAGACCAAAGAAGAGATGGATGGATTGTGCAAAGGATGATATGATAGCGCGAGAAGCGGAACAAGAAAACATGTTGTGCCGACCCCGCCTAGCGGGATAAGGACGAGTAGAAAAATAAATGCACATAACTATATTATGAGTCACACCAGTTACCCGTGTGTCTATGCGACAGCAAATTTGGGAAAATTGATAAGGAGTTTTTCGCAGTGATACGTTTTATTGTTTCGCATCACATTCGTAATATCACGCCCGGTGGGCCAGTAAAACCGGGTGCAGTCGTAAAATCTGAAACGGCGCGGCTGTAAACAAATCTCAGCAACGAGAGGGCTTAGGCGCTTTATTATTTTAAAAACGAAACGTTCTATCGATTTGGCACGGGGGTATTTTTATTGACTACATTCCTTGTTTATTAGAAGTCAGTGACTACATTATTATTCAGAGGCACAATGGGTTATCCTAAACGGGTTTAAGACGTTTGTCTAAGAAACATCCACTTCGTAGATCATACATAAATCATGCCTATTTAACCCCTAAGGGGTCGGCAGAGGTGATTTAACACCCATGTTTCGCCAATTATGATCGGTTCTGTTTAATGCGGCCTATTGCCATCTATCGGCCACGTTTATCGCAGTGTGTTGCTATGTGATATAAGAGGAACGCTGTTTCCTATTGCTCGTCGCTGTCTTTACCCTTAATCGCTTTGTACGGCACCCGCGAGAGAAAATGGGGGTGGTGACATTTGTATTCTGCTCTGCCGTCACCACACGGCATACATCAGAGAACGCTTCAGCGCTACTGGCTGTACTGTGAAGTATTAGTGCGATCCAAACGCGGGTGACAAAACGGGACGCCGCTCTACTCGGCTTATAGCGTTGTCTCGCTTTATAATGGGATTTGAGTCCCGTTTGGAGTTGGTGGTAAGGTTGGTGGATATGCCTTGTTGTGTCACTCCAACTGGTAAGGTCGCCAGAGGTCTATGTATTTGTATCGATAACATTTAGTTTGAGAGAAGATATTCTGACCGATTCGCATATAGGGCGTTTCTTTTACGGATGTCGGTAAGCAAAAATTTCGTTCGATCTTTATAGTAAAAAGGTTTCAAAGGTACTGTTTTGCTATGTAATTAAATGTTATTAAATCTTAATATGTATACAAAATATTGAAATTGGCCACAAGGGAGATTGCCCGGTGTCTAGAATCTTGGGACACCCAAATATTCGAAGTCAAGCAACAAAAAAAACTCAAGGCAAAATAGAGTGGTCACCCATCCGACGCCCCGCCCCGTCGCAAATTACTTAGCTTACGTGATCGGGGCCGAGCCGGCGCGCTTTGTTCGAGGAAGGAGGAAACACAAAGAGTCACAAAGGGACCATTCCCCTAATCTAATTCAGAACAACAGCTACTCTGTTTCCCGCCAATTTCAACATTGTCACCGCAGACTCGGTGAAATATATTTTATTCAACTACCTACATAGTAGTCGGCCTGAGGTGCTCGAACTGTCGTTCAATTTTTACACCGATTTTTTGATGTAAGCTTAAAAATTAGGAGGTTTCTCAAAGAATATTGTGGTTAGAAAAAGTTAGAAAAATTGGTCTTGATAAGATTTGGTTGGCCGAGTGGTGCAGTCATCTGCCCGGATCCATGAGGGTTCCATTCTCGCATCAGGACTATAATTTTTTGAACTTTTTCCAAACAAAAATATTCTTTGTAATAATTTTTCTGGAGTTTGGAGCTTTTTCATTGATATTTTAGAGTAGACTTACCTAGACTAATAATAGTTATTTGTTGTACGTGAGTGCAAAGTTGTTTTTTAACCGCGTGCTCAATTTTGATGACCGAGCTAGCGAAGGATTCTAAAAATTAGAATCCTGAGCGATAGCGAGGGAATCAAAAGAGCACAAGGTGAAATATCTTTGCACTCGAGTGCAACACGTAACTTTTCATCCCCCCCAACGAGGAAATTGCAAAATACAAAAAAGAAAATACAATCACAACAGTTTCTGTTTTCACCCAGAAACTTCCACAACACCCTCCCATTAACCCAAACACACTCTCAACACCCACCCAGAAACACCCACAACATTCACACCCATCCACTCAGACACACCCAAAAAACATCCATTCACCTAGAAACACCCACAAAACACCCATTCACCCAGAAACACCCACAAAACACCCATTTACCCAGAAACACCCATTCACCCAGAAACACACACAAAACACTCATTCACCCAGAAACACCCACAAAACACCCATTCACCCAGATACACCCACAAAACACCCATACACCCAGAAACACCCATACACCCAGAAACACCCACAAAACACCCATTCACCCAGAAACACCCACAAAACACCCATTCACCCAGAAACACCTACAAAACACCCAATCACACCTATAAACACTCAATCACCCAGAAACACCCACAAAACACTTAATCACACCCAAAAAACCCCAATCACCCAGAAACACCCACAAAACACCCATTCACCCAGAAACACCCACAAAACACCCATTCACCCAGAAACACCCACAAAACACCAATTAACCCAGAAACACCCACAAAACACCCATTCACCCAGAAACACCTACAAAACACCCAATCACACCCAAAAAACACTCAATCACCCAGAAACACCCACAAAACACCCAATCACACCAAAAAAAAACCAATCACCCAGAAACACCCACAATACTCACCCATCCATTCAGACACACCCAAAAAAACCCATTCTCCCAGACACACCAACAAAACACCCATTCACCTAGACACACCCTCAAAACACCCATTCACCCAGACACACCTCCAACAGCCACCCATCCACCCAGCCACACCCGCAACATTCATCCAGACACACCTGTAAGTCCCTAATAAAAATTACCGTCCCTAATGGAGTTCCGAGACGGTCAATCAGCTTGAGTCAAGCACGTTGATTTTCTGTATGTTTTTGTTCCGTTGCTAGCGTAAACAAATCAAACAGACCTAAAAAGCTTTTAAATGCTTGAATCAAGCATCCAGCAAGCGTTGTAGACGATCGAAATGTTTAAAGCAAGATTGACGCCAACTGATTGACCGTCACGGAACTCCTAGGTTTTAACAAATTTGTGACGTGAAAAGAAAATGGCGCGCGCAAAGCAAATTACAAAAAAAGTACACCAAGAAGGTTCCGAGTCTGAGTTTTTAACAAATTAAAATAGGTTGCATGAAAATTTCGGCACCATGGAGGTAGAAATAAATATGTATAATGATGTTTTGAATTCACAAACTCATTGCACACGATGTTCTAAATTCAAATTTACTTTAACCTCTAGAGGATAAAAACGGCTTTTGCACTCAGATATCGAAGAGCAAAAACGCTTTTTCCGAGATGGTGGGATGAAAATGTATATTGTGCGGTAAAACTTATATCTTTACCACGCATGCACCCTACCTAGACGACAATTCTGCACCACACATACTTGCGACCTCTCAGCGTCGAACGATCGTAGTCTAACAATATTGAGGTAGATCGCCAGCAGTTCAAGTTTGAGCACCACTGTAGCATAGATAGACAATGACATAAACGGGAAATTTCTCGTTTGCTTTTCGTCTTTGTTGTATAAAGGTAAAGGTTTAAAATCGTCTGGAAATTTCAGAGTTGAGTTCCACTTCCGAATACTTCATTTCCCTGTCCTGTTTAACGTTTAGTTTAAGGGAGTTTAAGACACATGTCTTTCTCTCTGTGTCATCCTCTTCTGACATGAATTGACTCGGTATTCTTTCTTTCTTTCTAACATCATCTTTTACGTCCATCTTTTACATCCACGTCTTCTCTTCGTTCTGTGTCTAGACACATCGAGATTGTTAACAATTTTCAATGTGAATGTTTCTAGTACCTATATGAAATTCATCCTTATCACGTGCTAAAGGAAATTATTCAATTGGTTCAATGAATAATATATTATGTAATTATTCAAAGGTTCTTTCTTTTTTAATATACTTTCAATTTGATTATGAAAGGTCTGCCTATGCCTTCGCTTGCCGTTTTCCTCATTCACTTCCAACGTATAAATCCTTTTTAATTTCTGTTCGATAGAACCTCAATTAATATTGCGTATTCAATGCCCAAAGTGAATGATTGGACATAATGCTTTAGGATTCTTCGCCTTACAATGATCGATAGTCCCCTTGACAACTGTATAAATCTCAATAGGAAGCCATATTTCAATGGTTTGTCACGAAAAGTCGATTACTTCATCTGTGAATAACGTATTGTGTGCGTTTCATATAATATTGATGTGTAACCAAAATCTCTCTTTCTGTCAATACCAGTAGGGACCTCGTATTTTTAAGCGCTCGTGCGTGTTTTGTTTTTCTGTCTAAACAAGTGTGTGTTTGTGTCATTCTGTGTTTTGCAAATGTGTGCCCGTTTAAGTATGTGTGTATTTGAGCGCGTCCATGACACACATGGGTGTTAGACACACGTTCGTGTGAGAGAGAGTGAGTGTGAATTAGAGTGGTATGGCAATAGTGTGAATGTTGGCAATAGTGTTTTACAAAATACATCATGTAACAGAAATAACGCACTCCCTGAACACTACCAATGCTAACTTAGTCATATAAAATTATGGTGATGTAAAAAATTCATAATTATTGTTATGCTTTGTCCCGGTTTGCTTTCTCGTCCTCCCGTTTTCCCGTTTCTATTGAGCTATCGATAATAATTATTAAATTAATTTAGGAACTTTCTATACATTTCTATAAATTTCTATAAATTAACAATTTTTATTTCATAATAACGCAATAGTGTTTTTTTGACTATGTTAAAATGGGTATTCAGGGTGTGCGCTATTTCTGTTACATATTGTATATCAGCTACATGCCAGACGTAGGCTCTGCTTGTTGCGCAAAAAGTAACATTGCCTAAAACTTGTTTCCAAAGTATTGAAGTTAATATTTCAAACTTGCATCGACTTCAGTCTGCACAATGAACCACATCCACATCGAAAAGCTCTCAAAACATAATACGGCGGCATTCATCCGTAAAAGAATACCAGACACCGTATTCTGTAAGCCGTGTGGTGACGGCAGAGTAGAACACAATTGTCACCACCCCAAATCTCTACCGTGGGTGTCGTACAAGGCGACTAAGGATAAATCAGCGATAAGGAATGGGCAGCAGCGTTCCTTTTATACTACCGTCCTGACAATGTACTGCGACTTTTGTGCCCGATAAATGGCAATAGGCTCGCCACCTATTACATGGGACTTAACATAATTGGCGAAACGCAGGTGAGAATTCACCTCTGCCTACCCCTTCGGGGATATGGGCGTGATTTATGTATGTATGTATGTATTCTGTAAGCCGATTTCAGTTGCTTTCGTCTACGTGTCTTTCTCACTCATTGAGAATAATAGAATGTGATATTCAAATGTGAGATTGATGAGTAGTGAGGAGCTCGCTAGCGCAGTGGCATAGCGGCGATTGCGTAAACTAAGTAGGTAATTTTTAAAATGAAAGAAGCGGGATTTATACCAAGTACCTTTGTCTTTTGGTTCAGCCGATATTTTAGTTCTTCCGAGATCATAGTGCATGTAACTGTGCCGAAATATCGGATAAACCAAAAACAAAAGGTACGTGGTATAAATCCCGCTTTCTTTCATTTTAAAAATGTTAGTGACCACGTAAGTAGGTAATGTTCGCTAAGGCCGGTCATTGGATGGGTGCATGACCAAAAATTTATTATCTCGAGTTCCTCCGTGCTTCGGAAGGCACGTGAAGCGGATGTATCTGCAGTCAGCAGCGTGGTGGGTTATGGCCCAATCTTCCTTTATTCTTCCATCCATAGAAGGCCTCTGCCCAACTGCAGTGGGGATAGTAAAGGGCTGGTGATGATGATGATGATGGGTAGACCCAAACAACTGAAATCGGTTTACATAATACGGGGTCAGTTCCACCAGTCGCAAACACAATTTATGATAACTTATTATCCAGAACTAACTCGCAACTTTGTTACAAGACTGTCTCCGATGTATTTGACGATCCCGCGGAAAGCGTCCGCGGCTTATGTGATTTGTTAAGGTCAGTCGGACAGGCTGTGTCATGTCTGGACAGCGTCGAAATATAATATCGAAGTTTAGCTCTTGCTTAGATTTACGTATTATACGTCATGTATTTTGTTTAAATTAATTTTGAATTGCAGTTGATTTTTCGAGCATCCGAAATATATTTGCAGAATATATCTTTTCCCAAAACGTGCGGGCACAATACCGCCATCACGTATCTTGATACAATTTTCGAAGGACCAACCTCGTTACGTACAGTCGACAGCACATTTGACAAGACATCTGTAAATTTCAACCTTACCACAGCACTGTAAAGTGCAAAATCGTTTGAAAATACTTGACGCTTTGAACTCGCATGTACTGCGGACTTTTTACCTGAGATGAAGGAATCCAAAATTCAATAATATTATATATTTTTCTAACCTAAAGGAGCGAAAATTATAGAGGACTTTTTCAGTCGCTGGTTTTCTACCAATCAAGGGACAGTTTATAGTAATACATATTCCTCAAATTCAATTCGGTACTATATAGTTTTTGGGTGATGACTAGATGTATACTTTTAAAAAAGTTAGAAAAATTTTTAAACGTCTTCGGGGGGTGTTTTTCGGTCTGATAGATGTGAATGTTATAAGTTCTTATTGAATTTACATACCTAAATCACACCTTTATCCCCGAATGGAAAGGCAGAGCTAAATTAACGTTTCTTCAGTCAGATTAGGTCCATGTAATAGTTGGCGAGCCTATTGCCATTTATCGGGCACGGAAATGGCAGTACATTGCTAGGTGGTGTAATAGGAACGCTGCTGCCCATTACTCATTGCTGTAGCCTTGAACGACAATTGTGTGGTGAAAATTATATTTTGCTCTGCCGTCACCACATGGCTATTGAATTTTATTTGCAAAAAAAAATATCACAAAAAGGCTATTAAAAAGTTAGTTAAGCCAGCAACAATCAATATAGATAATAAATTAATTTTATTGGCGCGCAATATAACTTACATTATTGAAACAAGCATAGTAAAACTAAAGAAGTACCTGAATATAATCGTGTACACGTACACGATAAACGCATTATAATAAAATTTAGCTCCGACTTGATCTTCGAGTCACTATGAGAGTATGAGCACAATCTCGAGAGATGTCGTAAAATAAGGGGGTTTTATGGCCACGACAACATAAAGGATGAGCAATACGACCCCATATCTTTGGATTTGTTGACCGCAGTTGCATAGCGATCTATGTAGGTATGTATGTATTTATTTGCGAAGACATGGTAAACAAAAACATGTTACAAATTACAACAGATTTCACGTTCAACATGTTTTGTTGAATATTCAGCATGCAATAGTACATATTTTATTACCAAGGACGGTAAAACAGGGAATGTCTCAGATAACAAATATTTGACGCCCAGGTTTAAGGTGAGGGCGAGAAAGGGGTGCATCTCAAAAAATACTTTAAACAATCGTGTGTTCTAAATTTGTGACCCATATTATGTTGACGGCAGAGCAGAATTCAACTATCACCACACTCATCATACTAGCGGGTGTCCCGTGGGTATCGCACAAGACGACTAAAGTAAAGACAGCGATGAGTGATCAGCAGCCTTCCTATTAACCAGTTTACGGTGAATTACTTGCCCCATAGATAGCAAAAAGCTCGCCCCTTAGGACCTAACACAATTGACGAAACGTGAGGGGTAATTAGCCTTGACTTGTGTATGTAAAAAGAAAACAAGGCTTGTTGCATAAATGCAATTTGGAGTTACTTATACCTATTTTTGGATTGAAAAAGCGATTTGTTTATTTATTTTATTCATGCAAACCTCGGATCTTATTCCAACTGCCGGCACGAGGGCAGAGGAAATTGTAATAAATCTTGCGTAAAGAAGGTATGACACCACTATTATGGGTTCAACATATATTTACGCAACCGGACGGATACCTATTTCTACTCGTGACTGAAGACTTCCTGGAACAAACACCACAAGAGTTCAAAAAACGAAAAATTATATCTTTTGTCAATATTTATTTATTGAGATATTAACATTCACATTAAAATTTTAATGTTCTGCCGTTTAATACTAAATTATAAGAGTTATGACTATAATATACACGTAGTCTACGTTTATGTTTATTAAAATGTTTGAAAGAAGACGTAATAAATAATGATTAAGAAAGGGATGCTAGCAGTGTTTGGTCACGTAGAAATAATGAATGTAAGGAGAATGGGTGACGTAAAAGTCGACTAAGGGAGATTGCCCGGCGTAGAACTAACTAAGCACCTTGGGGCACCCGAATGGCGGAGGGCAAACCACCAACAACAGCATTCACAAAGAGGGTTGGTGTCAGGCAGGCGGCAAAACCTAAGCCAAAACCTTGAGTGGTATGGATTGGAATTGTGTCGATTCGTTGATCGGTCTCTCAACATTATTCGTTCGTCTCGTTTCTATGTATTCATTCATCACGAGCACCTTTACGGTTTTACGGTGTGATGGATGATATGAATCAAAAGGGAGTGAATGGCTTGATGACGTCTGACCGATATGAATGGAAGAGGAAACATATTCCATATAGCCTGGGAACAGGGCAGGGAGAAGAAGAATTGTCCCCTTCGCCACTTTTCCCACAATGGCTGGGATGCTAGCATATTTAATTTAGTGTTTACCCATTGCCTACACTTTGGAGCTTGCACACGTTTCCAGCGAACAATTCACACTGTAACTTTGTTAACGGCGATGTTTGTACCACGGTCAGTACTCTAAAGGTGCTTTTACACACACCTATTTGAAGTTTCACGTTAAAGTTAATTTAAAGCAAATAAAATTATTACTATTAAAAAGTAATGCCACAGGCAACGATAGTTTCCGCACGAATCCAACTACCGCCCGGCCCAAACCACACACCAGAGCTATGCGAGGATGCATTGCGAGGAATGTGTTCGAGGAGACACAATAGAATCACTCCATTTTCAAATAGAATGATTCTATCGGTTCTCCTCAAACACATCCCTACACTAATAGGATCAATCTGTTTTCAAACACAGTGATTCTATTGGATCTCCTCAAACACATCCTTGCAACGCATTCTGCCAAAGCACTGTTGTAAACGCACCCTAATATGAGTCGTAACTGGTTAGGTGCGGTTTTGGCCGGCGGCAGTTGGATTCGGGCGGAAACTATAGACGCTTGTGGCGTCACTTAGAAGTGAGCCTTTGAAATAGGTGTATGGAATTTTAAACGTTCTGATTACAGTCAGGAGTAAACATAAATCACGCTTGTTTATCCCCGAAGGGGTACGCAGAAGTATATTAAAACCATGTGGCGGGCATTGTTCTAGTTCCGGCAATCTTATATATTGCAGGACGTAACACCAGAGTTATTTGAAAGAAGCTGAAAGCTATGAGAAGAGTCTACAGTATGTGAGCAGAACAGAAATGAGAATGAACATTACCTTGTAGGTAGGGGCAGAGGGGAAGAGGACGACCCTAGATGAAAATGATCCGTTAAAGATGATATATGAATTGCATGGGAGTACGATTTTATGACGACTGCCCTTGACACTTGGAAGTCAAAATAACTATACTAAAGAAAACGAATTTGCGTGTGAGAAATTTAGGTTTCAAAGACACAAGTCAACATCTGAAACAACCAAAACTGACATTTATCCGAATTATTAACCAAACAGCAAGTTCTTGTCGCGACATGATTCATTTATCTTACCAGGTTTGGGCCTTAACTGATTTTGTTAAGTCATTAATTAAATTCACTCTAATACTTTGGTCATAAATTTGGACATGGCTTATTGATTAATCCTGTGATCTGACGCAAGGGTCAATTTGCGGTAGGCAAAATAGTACCTACCTACTTAGAAAGGAACAAACTTTCGATAAATTATATTTTGGTGAATGAGAGTATAGAGGAAATATTCTGAGCCGATTCCAGATAACCTAGGACTTGGGCACAAGGCTCAGCTGTTTACCTTTCCCCCTGCCCATGCGAGATTGTGGAGCATCCCGGATAGATTTAGCGGGTAGACCCGGCACCTTTTACACGCCGGGGAGTCCCATATACCCACGCGATCTACGCTCTGGGATCGTGGGGCGTGCTTAAAGGCATTCATCCCGATGGTAAAGAAAAAATAAAAAAAAAAAACATTAGAGACAGGAGATCGAGATAGTATCCCAGATAAGACTTAATTTTTCGAAAATGTTCTATCCGTACAAAGATTTTGGTGGTTAGAAAAAGAATTTCGAAAAATTATGATCTTGAGGCGGGAATCGAACCCGCGTCCGCTGCTATCCGCCTCAAGATCATTATTTTTCGAAATTCTTTTTCTAACCACCAAAATCTTTGTACTAATTTTTCAAACATTTATATAATGTTAAAATTAAAATCGAATAGTTTATGTTCTATCCGGCTTACCTGAGTATTAATTTTTCAGAGATTCAGATAATGAACAAATAACAAAGAGATATGAATCCATTAATTCAGAAACAAGAATATTATCTGAAACTAGACTAGACCATTGGCCGTGTGGTGACGGCGGAGTAGAATACAATTGTCACCACCCCAAATCTCTCCCGTGGGTGTCGTACAAGGCGACTAAGGATAAATCAGTGATGAGGAATGGGCAGCAGCGTTCCTCTCATACCTACCACCTAGCAAAGTACTGCGACTTTTGTGCCCGATAAATGGCAATAGGCTCGCCACCTATTACATGGGACCTAGCCTAATTGGTGAAGCGTGGGTGCTAGTTCACCTCTGCCTACCCCTTCGGGGATATTGGCGTGAATTATGTATGTATGTATGTAGACTAGACCACAGAATATGCCCACCGAATCCATTCATTGAAATTAAATATTCACTATCTAGTTGGCTCAATCTCAGCGTTCAGACAATAACCTCATAAATATGAGTTTATATTTAAACAGTAAATCAAAATTCTACTAACAACGCACGTCGGTCATATTTCATTATGGCCACCCCCGAAGCGGCAGTGTTTTTCCATGATAGCGGAACTATCTAACACCTTCTAGCTTTTATGTCTAGCGGCATAAGGCTCAAAATCAATAGATTTGTAGTTTCAAGTCCCAATTTAAACTGGCAGCATTACTCTCATGAAAATATTAGTCTCTAAGGTTTGTATCTATTTCCATGGTAAGATTATTCGGTGTCATTGTTGGCTCTATAAGGTTCTATTTCGGTTTAGATAGAGCCGTTAGCTCCATTTCATTCTATGAGTTCATTTAGTTTTTAGATCACCAACATAATCATCATCGTGAGTCATAGAGATGAGTCCGATAAGGTGAAAAGGGTAATTCGATTCATGTAATACAAAATTATGATATCTATTCCAAATACATGGATAATCTAGAATCAGATATTCATTCGATGCATGTGATTCCGAATAAATATTCGGATTGGATGTTTCAGTAATATATCGTGCCATTCAATTTACGATAGGTATTTATTTGTATTTCGTGTGAAATATATTCTTATACATACATACATAAATCACGCCTATATCCCCGAAGGGGTAGGAAGAGGTGAACTAGCACCCACGTTTCGCCAGTTATGTTAGGTCCCATGTAATAGGTGGCGAGCCTATTGCCATTTATCTGGCACAAAAGTCGCAGTAGGTACATAGCTAGATGGTATAAGAGGAACGCTGCTGCCCATTCCTCATCACTGATTTATCCTTAGTCGCCTTGTACGACACCCACGGGAGAGATTTGGGGTGGTGACAATTGTATTCTACTCTGCCTTCACCACACGACAAGGTTTATAAATCTTCTTATATATTTATAAATATTATGATCGGAACTTTGATTGGATGGAATGTTCGATTTGTAACATTTATGTAGATTTTTAATAGTTTTGAAATTTATTTCATTACATAAAACTTTCAAAATTATCCTTCACACTTATAGAGTGTATATGTAACGAGCAATCAGGTGTAGCAGAAGCACATTTTATAATGGAATTAATAACAGAAAATATTTAAAATTACAATTATAATTATTACATACATCAATATATTTAAGGATTCATTCAATTTTCCAACCCGAAATATTCACAGTCGTATTTTCATTAGAACACCTATCGACAAAGACAAGACAGAAAAAGGCGCTGATTTGATAGTTCCAGCTAATAATAAATAAATAATAAATAAATATAATAAATATTTTTACACTCACACCTATCATCTAGCCCAAAGTAAGTAGCATAAGCAGTTGTGTTATGGATACAAGATGACGGACATATTTTTAATATAATTATGTATATAAATGTTGAAAATATACTACATAAACATATACACAACCATGACTCGGGAACAAACATTTGTGGTCATCAGAAAGTTTGAATCTATAAATTCTCTCATCAACTTTATCTAAATTTATTTTATTAACTTTACTTTATGTTCTATCCGCGATCGTTATAAAAATAGATATATACTGACGCTTTCTATGTAATTTATTAATTTTATGACGGGTGACCATAACTAGGTAATGGTAAACCATAAGTAAGTCATTGAAAAACTGCAAAGAATATGTCAGTATTATAAGAATGGAGGCTGTTAGAACAAAAAGTGTACATAAAATATCATTAGACATTGTTGATGAGTGTAGATGGCGCTATTGACAGTGCAATAAGCAAGTATTTTATGTAGCTAATAAAATACTTAACCCGATATTTATGCGCACCTAATCCGATATTTATGCTTCACCTCTAACCCACTCTTCCACTATAGGCTTAGTGAGTAGACGACCTCAAACGTTTTCACAATGTATTTTATGTCACACCTGACCATAAACTGGACTTTTCCGCCCGCTATACGTATGGAAAATATGACTTCCTGATCAGGGGTAGTCATCATTTTAGCCGCCTCCGTGGTCTAGTGGCTCACCCACCGGAATGAAGATCCAGAGGTCCCGGGTTCAATCCCCAGGAGGGTACAACTTTGTGCTCGGTTTGGTTGGTGGTAAGACTTCTTCGAAGTCCGCCTGGCTAGCTACCACCATCTTATCAAAATCTGTCGCCATAATAATAATTTTAACAGCATTATTGTGTTCCGTCATTTTATGATTCCTGGTGTGATCCAGGTGAAGCTCGATTCCATCTTCAGCCCTTATCATCGTCACTTACCATCAGGTGAGATGAAGGGCAAGAGCTTCCCTGTCTAACATAAAAAAGGGGGGTGACATAAAACGATCATCACCAAGCCTCAGATCACATAATTCAAAACACTTGCGATCTGAGACATTCTTGATTGTATCGCCTATTAAAGGCCAGTATGGTCAAATGGCCGCTGGTCGCATGCCGTTCGGAGTCAAAAACCACAAATTATTACATTGCCACCCATTGACGCTTCGACGAGGTCACCCCATATTCCTGGAAATTCGATACACGGCGGCTGTAAATTGAAACAAAAGCCGTTACGCGTCCCGTAAATAAAAAGAGTATTACTTTATGAAACAACGTGGGTACTTAAGTATCTCGCGGGGAGCGGGCGACGGATTAATATTCCATATGTCTTTTTTTTGGTCTCGTTAAAGTCGAAAGGCTTAGCGTTAGACATGGCTGCGAATGATCGATTTTCCAGATTGCTCATTATTTTGTCGTCTACGTCAGTCTCTGTTCTGCGTGTTGAAAATAAACTAATTACAGGTATATCGGTGATGTCATTTTAGCTCGCCCGGCCTGCGATTGCGTAAACTAAGCAATGTTCGCTAAGGCAGGTCATTGGATGGGTGACCAAAATGTATTATCTCGAGTTCCTCCGTGCTTCTGAAGGCACGTTAGGCCGTTGGTCCCGGCTGCGTTTGCAGTCGTTAATATCCACCAAACCGCACTGGGCCAGCGTGGTGAGTTATGTGCCATAACCCACCGCCATAAGCCAACCCCACCCAAAGGTAACAGATGTAGAGCATGCTAGTTTTAAGCATGCTAAATATAAGCAGCATCTCTGTCAGTAGCTTTTTACACACAGAGCATAACCTAACAAATCTAAGTAGATCTAAAATTGGCCTTAAATACATAATATTATGTGGTGTCTTACTCCACATCGCTTGTGGAACAATAAGAAACAAAAGCTTCGTGTTACTGCTAAAAACATGATTAAATTCAACATTTGCTCGAGACAAATTTTATCTTCAACACGACGCGGTTAGCGTACACGGGGACTGCTCGTTTAGAAATATGATCTCGTTCCTAAGATTTAATGCTCACTTTACAATGCGGATTGTGTTATAACGCTGGGGTCTCCATTCTTCTGGATTATACGGGATCTATACATTATAATGTATCTATTATAATATTTGAGAAAATTGCATGTACACCACCGATCTTCGTTCGCCCTCCCGGAAATAGAGCAAGTTATCGAATTTTAGGATCACCGTCTCCTTGCTCTGTCTTTAGACTGCGGATAATCCCACTATACTCCAGTGAATCCTCCTCAATTCTTATTCCATGAAACTGATAGTGGTCTACATAAATTACATTTACTTATTCCATTAAATACACATCTGCCGTGTGGTGACGGCAGAGTAGAATACAATTGTCACCAACCCAAATCTCTCCCGTGGGTGTCGTACAAGGCGACTAAGGATAAATCAATCAGTGTTGAGGAATGGGCAGCAGCGTTCCTCTTATACCACCTATTACATGGGACCTAATATAATTGGCGAAACGTGGGTGCTAGTTCACCTCTGCCTACCCCTTCGGGGATATAGGCGTGATTTATTTAGGTATGTATGTATTAAATACATCATATTTTGTAATCAAGTAGGAAGCCGTGTGGTGACGGCAGAGTAGAATATAATTGTCACCACCCCAAATCTCTCATTTGGTTGCGTAGCAGCGTTTCTCTAATACCTCCTAGCAATAGCAATCTACTGCGACCTAATATAATTGGCGAAACATGGGTGCTAGTTCACCTCTGCCTACCCCTTCGGGGATATAGGCGTGATTTATGTATGTATGTAAGTAAGTAGGTACTAAAAATCAACTTTCACAATTTGAAGGTTGACCTTGTACAACTCTTAAGAACGTTAAAAGGTCGCATTTTGTCTCTCGTTTACAATACACCAGTGTCACCCATCTCGACGGAAAACGGGACACAAGAGTAATAGTGGTCGGTAAATAAAATTGTACAGATGATCAAACATCCAGGAAACCGGCGTCGTTGCAATATGAGCTTTGTCACAAGGAATTACAACTCACACTAGACTTCGACATGAGTAAGGAGTGTAACTTACAAGGGAATTTGATACAATCAGAAGGCCCTTACATAAAAAAACAGTATCTTGATGAATAGGCAATGTGGCACTTAATTCGCTGAATAGTTCTCGTAAGGAGATAGGTATATTCTGATACGAGATAGAGAGCACTTCGACCAATTGCGACTTAAGCAAGCAAGACAAAATTAAATACAAGATAGGCCAGAAAGGAATGCACATTTGTCATGAGCAATTTTAACGAAGTTTAAACAAAACATTCGTGTAGGTATGAATTCGTGTAGTGAGGAGCTTGCTAACGCAGTGGCATAGCGCGCTTGGCCTGCCTAAGCTAAGCAATGTCGCTAGTACCAGTCATTACTGGTATATTTATTTATACATAATTGAACTTGAGATAATACATTTTTGGTCACCTAGGATGGGTGCAGGACCGGATTATTCATAAGGCGGATTAGGCAACTGCCTAGGGGCCCCGTGCACGCACCAAAAAATAAAGTTTTATCGAATGAATTTTTTAAAATATTTGTGTTAATTCGGAACGCAGCAGGCGCGCGGTTGATGAGTACAAGACTTCATTGTCGTTGGACGAGGAATTCCGATTCGTTGAATGCGTTACGTAGCGTAATGTATGGTAAACAATAGTTTCAAATGCTTTATTAATTGCGATTTATGAGTCTTGCGACTTGAATAACGGATCTGCAGAAGAAGTTGTGTTCAGGGGAAGAGAGAAGTTAAAAATTGAAACATATATGCCTGTACTGGATATACTGCATGCAGAATTGTCGCGGCGACTAAAAGCTTATCAGGAAATTAATTCTCTGTTTGGATTTCTAACAGATTTCTTGACAAAGTCCAACGATGAAAATAAAGAAGCTTGTACAAAATTTTGTGAACATTATCCCGAGGACATTGAGCCGGGCTCGGGGTTTATAAACGAATTGGTGCATTTTAAGAACTTTCTTACAAATAGAGGATGCGGGGACCGATAACATTGAACCTGCCGAGAAATCATATAAATTGATTGTTCACCCCATTTGATCACCACCCCAAATCTCTCCCGTGGGTGTCGTACAAGGCGACTAAGGATAAATCAGTGATGAGGAATGGGCAGCAGCGTTCCTCTTATACCACCTGGCAATGTACTGCGACTTTTGTGCCCGGTAAATGGCAATAGGCTCGCCACCTATTACATGGGACGTAACATAATTGGCGAATCGTGGGTGCTAGTTCACCTCTGGCTACCCCTTCGGGGATATAGGCGTGATTGTATGTATGTATGTTGTTGATAATATGGTTCAATCAACTTTCCCGAATGTAATGATAGCAATGCAAATATATAAAAGTCTGAAGATATCAAACGCCACAGGTGAACGAAATTTTTCAAAATTAAAATTAATTAAAAACTGTCTTCGTTCAACAATATCACAGAATCGTTTAAATTTACTGTCGATAATGGCGATTGAACATGATATATTGGAAAAAGTCAACTTCCAAAATGTTCCAAATTTTGTATGTTAGAAGGTTAGAAGAGTTGCTATTTAAACATATAAACTTCTTCCGTTTATTTGTACTATTTTAAGCATTACATTTAACAAGTATTGTACTTCACAAAAAAAAATTTTTCATCCCACCATCTCGGAAAAACCGTTTTTGCTCTTCGATATCTGAGTGCAAAAGCCGTTTTTATCCTCTAGAGGTTAAAGTAAATTTGAATTTAGAACATCGTGTGCAATGAGTTTGTGAATTCAAAACATCATTATACATATTTATTTCTACCTCCATGGTGCCGAAATTGTCATGCAACCTATTTTAATTTGTTAAAAACTGAGACTGGGAACCTTCTTGGTGTACTTTTTTAGTAATTTGCTTTGCGCGCGCCATTTTCTTTTCACGTCACAAATTTGTTAAAACCTAGGAGTTCCGTGACGGTCAATCAGCTTGGCGTCAATCTTGCTTTAAACATTTTGAACGTCTACAACGCTTGCTGGATGCTTGAGTCAAGCATTTAAAAGCTTTTTAGGTCTGTTTGATTTGTTTACGCTAGCAACGGAACAAAAACATACAGAAAATCAACGTGCTTGACTCAAGCTGATTGACCGTCTCGGAACTCCATTAGGGACGGTAATTTTTATTAGGGACTTACAGGTGTGTCTGGATGAATGTTGCGGGTGTGGCTAGGTGGATGGGTGGCTGTTGGAGGTGTGTCTGGGTGAATGGGTGTTTTGAGGGTGTGTCTAGGTGAATGGGTGTTTTGTTGGTGTGTCTGGGTGAATGGGTTTTTGTGGGTGTGTCTGAATGGATGGGTGAGTATTGTGGGTGTTTTTGGGTGATTGGGTTTTTTTGGGTGTGATTAGGTGTTTTGTGGGTGTTTCTGGGTGATTGAGTGTTTTTTGGGTGTGATTGGGTGTTTTGTAGGTGTTTCTGGGTGAATGGGTGTTCTGTGGGTGTTTTGTGGGTGTTTATTTTTTTGTGGGTGTTTCTGAGTGAATGGGTGTTTCTGGGTTAATGGGTGTTTCTGGGTGAATGGGTGTTTTGTGGATGTTTCTGGGTGAATGAGTGTTTTGTGTGTGTTTCTGGGTGATTGGATGTTTTTTGGGTGTTTCTGGGTAAATGGGTGTTTCTGGGTGAATGGGTGTTTTGTGTGTTTTTCTGGGTGAATGGGTGTTTTGTGGGTGTTTCTGGGTGAATGGGTGTTTTTTGGGTGTGTCTGAGTGGATGGGTGTGAATGTTGTGGGTGTTTCTGGGTGGGTGTTGAGAGTGTGTTTGGGTTAATGGGAGGGTGTTTTGAAAGTTTCTGGGTGAAAACAGAAACTGTTGTGATTGTATTTTTTTTTTGTATTTTGCAATTTCCTCGTTGGGGGGGATGAAAAGTTACGTGTTGCACTCGATTGCAAAGATTTTTCACCTTGTGCTCTTTTGATTCCCTCGCTATCGCTCAGGATTCTAATTTTTTTTTAAATTTTAGAATCCTTCGCTAGCTCGGTCATCAAAATTGAGCACGCGGTTAAAAAACAACTTTGCACTCACGTACAACAAATAACTATTCTTTCTTATATTGTATTTTATTGAATTTCACAAGATTAAGTTGAAAATAAAAGCGTCGCGTTTCATTTCCCTTTCCTGCTTATTTATCTTTTCTCCTTCTCCCTGCCCTGTTCCCAGTCTATCTGGGGTCGGCGCAGTATGTTTCCTCTTCCATTCATATCGGTCAGACCACATCAAGACATCCACTCGCTTTTGATTCACATCATCCATCACACCGTAAACGTGCTAGTGATGAATGAATGTACGAAAAAGAGGTAGAACGGACCATGTCGAGAGATCGATGAACGGAGAGATTGATTGGAATGACAACATTCCAATCCACACTGCTCAAAGTTTTGGCTTAGGTCTTACAGCCGGCCGCCTGCCTGACACCAACCCTCTTTGGGTATGCTGTTGTTGGTGGTTTGCCCTCCACCATTCGGGTGCTTTTTGGTCTACATCGGGCAATTTCCCTTAGTCGACTTTTACGACACCCATGGAATGAGTCGGGGCTGTAAGGGGCTGGCCTATTTTACGTTATTTGTTTACTCCCAGGCCAGCATAGAAGACTAGATAGAAGAATAGATAAATTTTTATCCTTCCAAGCTGGGTTGATATAAAATGGTGTATAAAAACATGTGTTTTTATTTTACAAAATTTCGTAGTTTTTTTATAGTGAAAGTTGATTCTAGATACTAATCTGAAATTCATCAGGGTTTTATTAAAAAATGTGATACTGTTATAGAATATAAAGTTATTACTACAACAGTGCACAATTTGCTGGTATTATATTAAAGAATTTAAAACAGTTGCCCATTTCAAACGTGCAATCTGACACAATTTAAGTTAACATTTATAACTTAATATTGTTTGTAATGAACTATTCATTTAAGTTTTAAAAGACATTTATCAGCCCACATTCAATTTAAACTTGAATTTAGGCAAGTCTAGGAATTTAATTTCAATAGGCAGATGAAATTTAATTCCTTCCTTAAATTGAATACTTTTTTTTATACTGGTGTGAAAAGCACTCTTATAATACAAGTATTAATTTATTTTAGGTTTATATACCTTTGAGGTACAAAGAAGATTGGCAGAGTGCTATATAGTCGTGGTACCGCATTTGTACGAAGTGTACAGTAATGAAAATACTCAGTGCTTGTTGTTCTCGAATAATGTAACATGATTACCTTAATCATACGATATTTCTGGAACTTGTTAGTAAAAAGATAAATAATACTGGAAAAAATATGTAGCTCAGAGAGATAACAAAACGTTGCCAATGTTCTCAATATTCGCAAAAAAATAAAATACACGTATTACAGAATCTCTAACTTGTCATATTTTAATTACGACCAATCACAGCGAGAATATGTGACATTCCGAAACGAATCCGTGAACCGACAGTTAGAGGTTGCGTTTTGAGATTGATTGAATTTGACATTACTGACGTTGACGTTAGCTGCCTGTCGCGTGCGTGACGTATCGCATTCGAACTAACGCATCTGATTTACTCGATTATAAATCGATTACCCCATAAATATTTAATTAATTCACACCAAAACCAGGCACAGTAATACCCTTAAACATGTTTAATTTTTACTAGGGCCTGTTTCACAATCGACAAGTAAGTTCGAAGTAGCTTACTTTGCAGCTCAAATGACATATATTTCATATTAAAACTGTCAAATGATGTGTGAAGTAAGCTATTAAGAACTTACTTGTCGATTGTGAAACAGGCCCTTAGTATTATTATTTTATAGCCCTATGATTATCGTTAATTGATCAGTATTGGGGTAAAAGATACGAAAATATAATCGATGTTTTTATATCGAATGAAATGAACAGTTACTAAGATTACACTATAGACTATAGAATACATACTCTCTAATCTCTGGAAAATATTTGCGTTTTATTATTCCTTCTCAGTCATGCGTTCGGTTGTCTGTTTCTTTATATATACATTTAAATATTTCTTTATTCTGATAAGTTCCAAAAATTCATTTTAATAAGAATTATAGCTAAAAATGTATCGTAAACATGTACATCTTCATAATTATTGGGTACCAGGCCTGCCATTCTTCTTTACTGTAATTACATTTTCATATTAGTATTGCAATGTTATTATTTTGATTTGTATTTTGAAATTATACGTTTGAAAAAAAAATGAGAAAGGTTAGAAATAGTCGGAAAAGTTATAGCTATAAACGGGAATTGAACTCGCGTCCTCTTCAATCCAGGCAGATGCTTACACCACTTGGCAAACCAAGACGTTTTTCGATTTTTTTCTAATCATTATTTTCTGTCTTTTTCTCACACAATTTACCTAACCATGGACGTTCGTAAAAGGCACAAAGTGCAGTTACGTCTGTGATATAAGCGAGGCTAACGACGATATCTGTGTGGATCTTACTCCTTCGGAATAAGGATCATTTTGGAATCGAAGCTGTTAACTTGCCCAACTCACAGTGCTCGCTCTGCACTTCCGTTCACTTCCTCTCTGTGCTTTTGTGTTTGCCTACATTCGAATATTGTTCGAAAAGCGATGGAGAATCTTCAGAATAGAATCACCGTTGATTAATAATGAAAGGGTGTGTCCAAACATAGCGCGGTAACATGTGGCATGTAAAGGCAGCTATATAGCTCATTTTTGGTCACAATCATTTATTGTTAAGTATCTTAGATTAATTCTATAGAAAAATGTTCATAAAAAGTAAAAGTTTATTTATTTTAGAATTATGAGAATTACTATATTTTATCACATCTTTCATTAACAGTTTTATTGGTATTTTAATTTCAACATTATATAAATATTTATTTGAAGAAATATATAAATTTTGAAAAATATGACTTGATTAATTTTAAGCTGCCTCCTCTGCATTCCAAGCCTGCCTAAGGCCCACTCGGTGGACCAGGAAGTATTCTATCAAAAACATTACCATTGCGGAATTTATGTCTACTAAAGCAGGAAGGCAAAATAGAATGAGTCAACTTGCAGCGTTTTCAGAGAACAAAAGTCATCCATGTAATGGACAGATTTGTCCCATTCTGCAGCAATTAAAACACCGAGTAAGTACAGTCAATCGCACGCCAAGCTACTACCGAATGTCAAACTTTACAAATTTTCTCAATCGAAGAAGAAGAAATAACATACATACATATTAAATCACGCCTATATCCCGGAAGGGGTAGGCAGAGGTGAATTAGCAGCCACGTTTCGCCAATTAGTTAGGCCCCATGTAATAGGTGGCGAGTCTATTGCCATTTATCGGGCACAAAAGTCGCAGTACATTGCTAGGTGGTCGGTATAAGAGGAACGCTGCTGCCCATTCCTCATCACTAATTAAGACACACAAGAAGAAATAAGAAGTCTTTATTTAAAACAAGGCAAGATTGACAATCCATTGAAGAAATTTGACAGGTTTTAGTAGTCTGAAGTGCCATTGGCCGTACCTACCAACTATGCAAATATCAACAGGACACTGATTAGACATATCAGGGTTCCAGACTGTCTTGACACTCGTATCACACCATCTATTATGTACCAGGCAAACATAGCCGTGTGAAGTTAGCTATGTTATGGTAATTAATAGCCACTGCAGAACTGTTTGCGTCAGTCACTGATGAAGTATGATTAATTACACGCTTGTTATAGACAAACCGGCTGGTAAACATGCTTACGTTGCTACTAATTAAGTGGCCAGTGAATTGATTGTTTTCAGTAATTAGGCAGTAAGTGTTTTGAAGGTTGTGCTTGAAGAAAATATTTTTTATAACACTTTCTTTCTAGTTCATTTTTAGGTTTACCGTTATCGGTTTACGTGGAACTCGTAAGGCATTTAGTATTTTCAAAAGCATAAAGTACATGAACATCGTCATTATCACTGCTCACAAATATACCATCCTATACTATTTGGATCGGACCAGTTTATCATCTAACTAACTTGTCTCCTATGTCTTTTGTCCCTCTTCATTTGCTAATCAATTGCACACAACCCATTGTATTTTTCGGTCGTTGTTCTAATATAATTCATACTATAACATTCAATGGCCTGTACACTTTAGTCCATAATCATCAAAACCCCAAGTTGCTTTAAGTATTAAGGGGAATAAGTCGTGTTTGGGCATTATGATACGTAATATGTATCACGATAGTTTATTCAGCTTAGTATCTAGTTATTGACTAACCATATAAATATCAAACTACCCACATATTCTAATTTATTCTGAGCCAATAATAGAGTCCAGTACCCATACGTTGCTGGTTGCTTACTTATTTCAAGACAAGCATGTTAAATTCATGTTTGTAATAAAATTCATGAAATACTAATAGGAAATTGTAGACGTATCGGAAGACAAGCAATAAGAAACAATAAGGTGTAGAAAACAGAGTCCAATTCCAGACAGAGCCTTGTGCTAAACAGTATTCTGTTGTGTGTTGTCAGATGCTCATCGATGTAGAAGCTTCAATTTGTTCGTAAGCGGGGCACGTTGCTAGAGCTCTGTGCTCTGCAGATAATCCCGTATCATCCACTTAACCTAAGACACATCCACACACACACACGCAGGGAGGGGTCGACTGTTGCATACAAAACTCCTTATAGCCACTGGGACTCGGCATTGCCCACCTTGCGATTTTTGTTGCAGAAAATCTGATACCTACTTACCTTAGTTCTCCCACATCAAGACTATAATTTTTAGAACTTTATCTGACTAACTGCCGCACTCAGAGACGTCAATTAACTTTAGTGAGTATTTAATGTCAAAAATTTTCATTAAAATCTAGACCATAGACCCGACAAGAATAGAGACTAGTTTTGAATTGTCATTTTTGACGTTACGTACTCATCAACGTTATTTGTCGTCTCTGAGTGCGGCAGTTACTTTTCTTCTTTGGAACCATTTAATAGGTTACCATAATTTAATACATGCAAAATTATGTCTTTTTGTCTCTTTATTGTATAAATAGCTTTTATGCGTATTATGCGTAATTGTAATTAAATTACAATGTCATGCTTAGGTGTTATCTTACCTAAGCTTCAAACTATGTGCTAACTGTATGTTTAATTTCATTAACTAACAAAGTGGCTGTTTAAACATTACTGTTGTAAGATTCCATAATAAGATATCTGAAGCATTCAATTCAGCCCTATTAGTAGAGTGACGTAGAAATTCCATTTCGCAACCCTGTTCCAGAGATGTTGTATTGTATCAAGAGAGGTTTAGATCCAACAATCGGCAATGGCTGCAGATTTTGATAATTAATTAATTTGAATCTAGATACGTACCCTGATGGTTTAGTATGGGAAATCAGGCGGTTATACTACTGATAATTATAGATGTAGCAACAATGTTCAAAAGGTCAGATATTATTGTGCTGAGACTGAGATGTTATCGTGCTAGGGGAAAATTATTGTGTGACAAACATGCCACCCGGACTGCGGAGGACGCGGGTGCATTTCCCGACTCAGGACATTAATTGTTCCAAGAATTTAATGGTCCATTTTTGCTTGGTAAGTCATACTTTTTTGCAGAAAAAATGTTACCTCATTTTTATATTTTAATCATAGCCTGCCAAGTAAAACTCTACCAAACGAGCTTTATCTAAAAAGTGATACTACTTTTGAAGAGACACAAAAATAACTCTCGGAAAAAGCTTAGATAAAACTATCCCTCACGAAGTAGCGGAGAATGAAGTTGTTGATGTCACAAAGTAACACTCACGAAAGGTAGCATTGTCTATTTCCATTTCAATTTTCGTCGAACCTTTGGAGAAATGGAATAGGGGGACGTACTTTAAGGGCTTAGGTTAAGTTATACTAGCTTGTTCACTCTAGTCGCAAAGTTATAAACAAGTCGTAACATGTTTGATCTTCTATATAACAGTTGTCACCGCACCCACTTGTGGTGCTATATTTTTGTTTACATACATACATACATAATTCACGCCTATATCCCCGAAGGGGTAGGCAGAGGTGAACTAGCACCCACGCTTCGCCAATTATGCTAGATCGCATGTAATAGGTGGCGAGCCTATTGCCATTTATCGGGCACAAAAGTCGCAGTACTTTGCTAGGTGGTAGGTATAAAAGGAACGCTGCTGCTCATTCCTCATCACTGATTTATCCTTAGTCGCCTTGTACGACACCCACGGGAGAGATTTCGGGTGGTGACAATTGTATTCCACTCTGCCGTCACCACACGGCCATTTCTGTTTCAGATCTTGTAATTAAACGTTTATACATACATACATAAATCACGCCGTCACTTCAGTATTTTTAGAATGATCGCCGATACAACATAATATCCTTAGATAATGTCGATGAGTATATAAATATTGATGTACCTAGTTGGAACTATCAAATTAGCGCCTTTTTCCGACTTTGTCGACAGGTGTGCTATTAAAAATACAACTGTGAATATTTCGGGTTGGAAAATTGAATGAATACACGTTTTATATTTTATTAAGGCACACATATTTTTTGTAGGGCGCAAATAAAATAAATTTCAGTTAGGTACTCAGCAGGCTTTCAAAACCATTGGATTTTTTATTCATTTGGTTTAGAGCTACAAAATACAATACTATTTCTAAATTATATTGCTGACGGTTCATTGTCCATCGGCAGTCAACTCAATAATTGATTCAAAAGCAAAATCAATGGTGTCTTCAAAATGGCAACAGATGATTCATCCACAGTCACGTCTATTTATCCCTGTATTAGGCGTATTAACTAGTGTAGAGCCTATTGCCATTTAGTGGGGACTACCATCACCTTATTTATAGGAAGCATACCAGGAGTTCATGGTACGTGGCGAATACGCTATGAGCGCTTTGTGTGTGTGCAAAAGAGGAGGTGACGATTGCATTCTATTGCATAAAGTATTGTTGAATTCCCGCTCTACTACTACTAAATAGCCACTCTCTTATCTTCTTGAAATTCCCACATGTGCCCTTGGGTATGATATGCAAGAGGAGATCGGTAGCCCAGTTGAGTGGCATTCCCCCGAATACAGAAACGCTATTCAAAGTTTGAGTCCCGCTTAACATTTAAGTATTGTCAAAAATTGACGGTTTTCCATACAAATTCTGACAGGTAGTGTCCACTTAACTTTTTAAGCAGTCCCCTGAATTTGAGTAGCGTTTCTGTATTCGGGGGATAGTGCGCTTGACCTGCGATAGCGTTAACTAAGAAATCTTCGCTAAGCCCGTCATTGGATGGATTACCAAAAATGTATTATTTGGAATTCCTCCGAGTTTCGGAAGGCACCCGCCAACCCGCACTGGGCCAGCATGGTGGGTTATAGCCCAATCTCCCTATATTCTTCCATCCATAGAGAAGACCAGTGCCCCAGCAGTGGGAACATTGAAGGGCTGGTAATGATGATGGTGATGATACAAGAGTGCCACTTTAGCCTACATAGTCGATTTGGGCCCCTTGTACATTAACATTAACCTTCTTAGTTTACACCTGACATCGTAAATAAGAGGCACTAAGCACTGACTTCGAAATTCAGATTTGAAATTACAAGAATCAGATATAAGCGAACGACGAGACTTGAAATTTTCACCGGCGCTTAAACGCAGATGTTCCATTACTGTTAGCTGGCAAATTCATTTCGGAGGGACCATCGAACGATGGTACGTGAATAATTTAACATTCTTGAAATTGTATTTGATTCGAGGCAATAGTCAATTAATTATCACAGTTCAGTTTAAGCTGTTCTTAAGGTGTTTGCATCGCTTTAATTTTCAAGTCTTTGTTCGCCAAGCTCAGATCTTTGAATTTCTAAAGGTTGTTAATCATTACATTTCGCTAACCATATCAGTGTCATACTGGGTAAAAAGCAAAATAATAACGTAGAATGTGGCAACCCTGATACACCGCAGGGGTGTCATAATAATCGAACTAAGGAGAATGCTCGGTGTAGGCCAATAAGCACCTAGGGGCATCCGAATGGTGCAGGGTAAACCACCAATGATAGCTTACTCAAGAGCGTCAGTGACAAGCAGGCAGCCGGCTGTATAATTAATCCAAAACCTTGAGTAGTGTGGAGGTCAATAAACACCGAGGGACACCCGAATGGTGTAAACACCAACAGCAGCATACCCAAGAGGGTTGGTGTCAGACAGGGACCCGACTGTACAATTAATCCAAAACCTTGAATAGTATGTATTGGAATTTGCTCATCCCAATCACAATCCTTTCAACGATCTGTCAATATAGTCTTCTGTACATTCATTATTGACTAGCTATGTGATATGAATCAAAAGGGATCGGATGATTGGCTTGATGACGTCTGACCGATATTAATGGAAGACTAAACATGAAAAGCTGCCCCCGAATAAACTGGGTACAGGGCAAGACGATGTTTGGTGTCTAATACTTGAAGCTATTCAGAAAGTTTGCAAGTGACCTTTCAAAAAAACAGTGCACCACAAAAGGAAGAAAAGAACTTGTTGAAGAAAATAGCGGCATAAAGCGAAGTTAAACAGAAAGCCATTGGGGCGGCGCAGCCTAGAAGGAAGTCCAATTTAAGTTCAAAAATAAAGAGGGAATTTCGCTTTGTCCTGGAAAGTTTTATAAAGAGGCGCTTCCTAAAATTAAAGTAGTTTTTGGAACAGAAACACTTGTACACCACCTGGTTCTTGATGTTGCAAATTATTTTCGCAACTTTTAAATAATTTTGACGCCGTGTGGTGAAGACAGAGCAGAATACAATTGTCACCACCCCCATCTCTCCCGTGAGTGTCGTAAAAGGCGACTAAGAGTTAAGACAGCAATGAGTAATGGGCAGCAGCGTTCGTCTTATATATACTACCTAGCAATGTACTGCGACTTTTGTGCCTGATAAATAGCAATAGGCTCGCCACCTTTTACATGGGACCTACCTAGATGACGAGACGTGGGTATTCATTCACCTCTGCCTACCTCTTATAAGATACATGCGTGATATACCAGGTGAGTTTTTTATCACTGCTAAAACTTTTGGAATTCGTTCAGACCATCAAACTGAACAAATTTCACTGTGGGAGCAACTCCAAATTCACAAAAAAAATATCAGCTGTTTCATATATTTGGGTCAAGTAGGTATTATCATTTTGTCACCTGGTATATGTCTGTAAATGATTTTTAAGCGTTATGTACAGACATCATGTTAACACAATATTCCAAATATTTTATGCGTTGCGTCAAATAAGTTAAGGTTGTTAGTTTGATTTTTATTCGAATATTAAATAAAAGTTAGAAAAATTATTACAAAGTAAATGGTGGTTAGAAAAAGTTCGGGAAATTCCCGCATCATGACTATAATTTTTCAAACTTTTTCTAAACAAAATTTTCTTTGTATTAAGTTAAAGGTTCACAATCGACTTCAGAAAGTCACTTTTGTGTAGGCTGACGTGCTATTATCTGTACATTTAAGGTCTCTGCATACGTAACGGGAAAATACCCCGGACGGGACGTGGACGGGGCCTCTCTCGTTCAAAATACCCCATGCCCGTCCCGATCGTGACTCCGTGACATATGTCGTTCATGTCCATCATTTTGTATGAAACGATATTTATGCAGTCACGTCCCTGTCCCGTCTACGTCCAGACCGGGGTATTTTCCCGTTACGTATGCAGAGACTTTTAAATACATTTCCTCCCCTTGCATTAAAGCTTTCATTTTCGACCACAGATTCAACACAATTGCTATTTTGCCTTTCTGTAATAGATACTTTGCTTAATTAAGGATTCCCTTTTGTTTGGAACTTTTGCGTTGGAATAAAGGGAAATGTATTGTTTTAATAATCACAGTTTGCACTTCACAAAGTCACAAAGTCGGACGGAAAAATATTTTTGGATTTGGAAGGCATCACTTAAAACCTTTTGAAAATATTGCTTTGGCTTGTTGAAGACCCTCAATATCCTCTCTTAAAAGATGGTGCAACTACCCGATCAAAGTAAAGGAGAACTATTGTGTACGAGTTCTTCTGCAGTCAAAAAAATTTCGCTGCTGGAAACTTTTGCAAGGTATCAAAAGATATGGGTGTAAAATTATTCAAACTAACTTGATTTGCTTCAATGTAATAACACGATTTTGTACCGGATGTGGTGATGGCAGTGCAGAATAGCAGGGAAAAGCACGAAGTAACTGGAGGTCATACAATTTTGGTCACCCATCCAATGATCGGCCTTAGCGAACATTGCTTAGTTTACGCAATCGCAGGCCGAGCGCACCAAGCCACTGTGCTATCAAACTCCTCATGCTCAGCACCTAATTAATTTGGGAAAAGTATCGTTGTTAGGACTGGCTTCCAGTGGGACCGCGGTAGCCGCATACTCCGTATTTGTTGTTGAACGAAATTTGATTACGTTCCCGCTTCGTTAGAAGTGAAAAATGGGAACGCGTGTTTTTATAGCGGCGCGGCGATGACGTCACGCTTCTGTTTGGCACTTTCCCGGTACTTCGGACGCCATGTCAGAACTTGGCACTAGCACTTTGTGAAATTTTCTTGGTAGGTATATCTTGTAAGCTAGCTGACCCAGCCAACGTTGTCTTGCCTATATCACCTAGGGTTATAAAAATAGCTTACGACCTATTCTCAAACCTACCAAATATTCTAAAGGTTTAATAAAAATCGGTCAAGCTGTTTTAAAGGAGTTAGTTATCAAACATTGTGTCTCGAGATTTTTATATATTGCATACACTTGAACTTTAACCAAAAAACGCGGTAGATGCTGTAAAGGCCTCTAAGCCAACAGGCCGACAGGTCCTTCAAAAAAAAAAAAAACAGAAAAACTTATTTTAACCAATCGTATAAAGAGGGTTCCCTCGTGAATATTACATGGGTCATGAATAATTTGAAAAGGTAAGTTTGTAGGTAATCAATTATTTTACCATTATACTTAATGTATTTATATTCTGCCTTTTATCAACCATATTATCCATTCTGAATATGAAAGCCGACTGCAAACGTCTGCAAGAATCCTTGAATTTTATGCCTTTCTCAAGTGGCATTTAAATGAAAATGGGCAAAAAAAGAATTTTAAATCGGAATCAAGTGCTCGTCAGCTGCTTATAAAGTACGGTTCACGGGCCATAATCCACCTGCCAATGGGTCATTGTGATAACCTCCACGCAATAAGAACGAAGATTAACTCACGCAATTGAAGATCGAATTCTCCATTGCTCCAAACGACCTCTTCAAATGTAAGCGTTACTTTTTGTCTTTCTTCTTTCTGCCCTGTTCCCAGTCTATCTGGGGTCGGCGCAGTATGTTTCCTCTTCCATTGATATCGGTCAGACGTCATCAAGCCTGCTCAAGGTTTCGGCTTAGATTTTGCAGCCGACCGCCTGCCTGACACCAATCCTTATGCTGTTGTTAGTGGTTCGCCCTCAACCATTCGGGTGCCCCAAGGTGCTACACCAGGCAATGTCCCTTAGTCAACTATTACGACACCTCAGGGATTAGTCGTGGCTGGCACTTTCCACATTATGTTTTCGCTCGGTTGGAAGACCACGCGTGACTTTTTTTGTATTCAACAGTAAATTGGGAATTCACCTGAACAGAAAATGCAATCATTAAGTTCCGATATCAAGGCACGGTTCCCCGAGCCACCAATAAATTCACCAGGAAGCGGCTATCGGACACAACAATCAGCTTTTGCCAGCGGAAAAAAGGATTGAACTTCACGCTTGGATAAAGAGGGAAAAACGCTTGGCTTTTGTGGAGGCTCTTTTCAATGGTGAACGGCCCACAAACCCTCCAAATCAGCACCTTATACTAAATAAGCTACATCGCTTATACATTGTTCCCTCTTTCTTATCGTTTTTGAATAATTGACCAAAGACAATTGTGGTCAAAAAAAGAACGCGAACTAGGAGAAGGTTTTTAAGTATCATCGCATAGCCATAATTCGGTTTACTCATATTGGTAATTGTAACAAAACGGATATTAAAAACCTAAATGATAAAATTGTTCAAATGAACACGTCGGAAAATTAAGCTTCACTCCATTAAATTATGATAACATCCACAGAGACAGTATTAATATTTAGTTATTTATTTAGGGGTCGTAAATTATAAGCCTCGACAATATTAGCAGTAGGTAAGCTTCTAAATGTATTTTGTTCAGATTGAAACTTCGGCGCTTTCACACCAGAGGGTTTGCGTTGTAATTACGTTAAGGCCATATTGATCGCGAAGCACATCAGAACCAAATTGTTCTTTCGCATTAGGTCCATTATCAATTTCCCAACCGCCCCGATACAATTCACGGAGGTCGAACTTTGGCGATTCATCAAACTGGACAAAGGCAAGATGACGAGACGACGCCTCAGATAACAATAGCCAAATGATCCAACTTTCACGACGTTATTTTGATTAAAGAATTGTTGCGAATAGGTGTCGGCTTGTTAGCAATTTCTAGCGGAAGAATTCGCCAAGTATTTTGTCATGTTGCAAAGTTGGCGGCATCGTGTTTTGGACGTAATTGTTGCGTCGAAGCTTAAACAACAATATAGCTTGCTAATTATTCACCAGTCTTAATAAGACCTTTTTTTATTATTTCTTGTCCGGAGAGGTCTAATGCAATCTTTACGCATCTTCTCTGCAGTACGGTGCAACTACAGAGGTATGTGGGGAGTAATATATTTTTTTTTTTCAGTACATTAATAAAAATCTAAATAATAACATAGTACGATCCTCGTGACTGGTAACGGTAGGCCTATTCGCTAACTTTTTTGGACACTTGAGAGTGATAATCACTGAACTATTTACTGATCCATTACTACTTTACTATAACGCTATTGTGACACTTGTCCTGTGAAAGCAGTAATGGATAAGTAAATAGTTCTGTTATCATCACTTTCAATTTTCAAAAAAGTTGCGAATAGGTCTACAGATCAATAGACCCAATCAGTTTTCTTTTGCACACTAAGTAAATTGGCTCAAAAAAAAGTATGCCCGTCAAATGTCGTATGTTTCTCCTGAATGCGAATCGTGTTTGCGCAACGCCGATACGTGTGTCCGTTGATTCCATTATTATCCAGACAAAGGCACAATCGAAGAGGCAGTCACGAATACGCCGTGTTTTCGCCACAGTAAGGCCGACGCGTTAGACCGCGAAATAGGGTTGCTC
The DNA here is from genome assembly GCA_963931975.1 of Cataclysta lemnata. Taxonomy (NCBI): domain Eukaryota; kingdom Metazoa; phylum Arthropoda; class Insecta; order Lepidoptera; family Crambidae; genus Cataclysta; species Cataclysta lemnata. The sequence goes on along the minus strand of OZ008354.1, from coordinate 1,449,159 downwards.
GTCTGCGGTTTCACGGAGCTAATGTCAATAGTTTCTGCTTTAGAAACACTCGTCAACAGGTACATCGCATATCAGGGGTTTACGGAGCGGTATGTCAATGGTTTCCGTTATTTTAATGGATTCCGTTACGTCAATAGTTTCCGTTTTAGTGGTTTCCGGTATGTCAATAGTTTTCGTTATGTCAATGGTTTCTGTCTGTTTTGAGAAATATGGGTCATATTTTAGTACCCTGTAATAGCAACGACAGTGTTTGTACAGTATTAAAGTAGTAGCCAACGTGTTGTGTATATTATTGTTATTGTAAAAAGGTACTAAGGTCTTCTATGCTGGCCTAAGAGCGAACAAATAACGTAGAATAGGCCAGCCCCGACTCATCCTATGGGTGTGATATTGCCCGGTGCAGACCAATAAGCACCTTGGGGCACCCGAATGGTGGAGGGCAATCCACCAACAACAGCATATCCAAAGAGGGTTGGTGTCAGGCAGGCGGCCGGCTGTAAAACCTAAGCCAAAACTTTGTGCAGTATGGATTGGAATGTAGTCATTCCAATCACTCTCTCCGTTCATCGATCTCTCGACATGGTCCGTTCTGTCTCTTTTTTATACATTCATTCATCACTAGCACCTTTACGCTGTGATGGATGATATGAATCAAAAGGGAGTGGATGGCTTGATGACGTCTGACCGATATGAATAGAAGAGGAAACATACTGCGCCGTCCCCAGATAGACTGGGAACAGGGCAGGGAGAAGAAGAAGAAGTAAAAAGGTACTTAGATGTCCGATAAATTTTACATCGCTCAGATGGGCTCAATGGCCTGAAATAATATTTTTTATTTTACATACTCATTATAAACATCCATATGTAATTTTAACATACATAATACATAAACATCCATGAATCGGGAACAAATGTCTGTGTTCATCACAAAATTTGCCCCTACCAGGATTCGAACCCGGGACCTCTTGGCTATACGAAGGGGTAGACCCTCCGGGGATATAGGCGTGATGTATGTAGATATGTGGGATATCAGGTTTCCTAATGTGGTGGCAATTTGCCGCATCAATGTCGATCGCGGTTCACCCGTTGCTGCAACAGCCCTACCAGTACATAAACAAAGGATCGGCCATTCCATTATCCCGGATTAGGTCCGACCGGGAGATTTTGTCCCGGGCACGTCGTCACCATGCTTATTATTCCCCGGGGGTTTTTAATAATTCCACTCGGCAAGGGATATGCGTGTATGTGGCGGTAGTATGGTAGTGGAGATGTTGGTCGCCACCACGGATTTACCCGAGGATTCTGGAAAGTTTGCGGAGTGTTTTTGAGAATTTTAACTATTTCCAAGATATTTATTGTTAATAATCATAGGTACATAGAATCACGCGTTGATCCCCGTAGGGGTAGGCGGAGGTCAATTATCACCCACGTTTCGCTAATTATGTTAGGTTCCACGTAACAGGTGGCGAGCCTATTGCCATTCATCGGGTACGAAAATGGGTTTTTGTTTTAAACTGCTAGGTGGTATTAGAAGAACGCTGCTGCCTCATCACTGTTTTAACCCTTAGTCGGTCGCCTTTTAGGGGTGGTGACAATTGTATTCCGCTCTCCCGTCACCACACGGCGGCAATAATAATAATGTTGACGTAATTGTTTGGTTCCTGATTATTTGATGATTTGACAAAAAAAATTGGTCAGAGAAATTTAGGAAAATTATCCAGAAGGAAGCCCAAGAGGTCCCGAGGACCTCTTGGTCGATAGCCAGTGGTCTAACCAATTTACCGCCCGATAAATGGCAATGGGCTCGCCACCTATTACATGGGACCTGACATAGTTGGCGAAGCGTGGGTGCTAGTTCACCTCTGCCTACCCCTTCGGGTATATAGGCGTGATTTATGTATGTATGTATGTATTACAAAAAAGAAACGATTATCTATTTCGTTTATTAATTTTTCCGTCCGTCATCCATAACACAAATGTTTATTGCTACTTACTTTGGGCTAGAAGATAGGTGTGAGTGTAAGAAATATATATTTTTGATATGATAAATAGGTGTGAGAGTGCGTGCCAGATAAGTCTGCGCGCGAGGGGTGGCCCTGCTCGCTAAAATTGACACTCGTAGACAAACAAAATAGCACACGAATTTTTAGTTCCAAATTTGACCACGCGTGGACTATCTGGCCCGTACTCAAGTTAAAGATTTCAAGTTAAAGATTTTTAATTTTATTCATTTTGTCAACTGAAGGCAAAGGGAAGCCCGTACAGCCAAAACTGCAGAATTTGTTTCTTTTACACGGAAATGTCAGTGAAACATTCCAATGTGGGCCTGGAGTTGTTTCGGTGTTTTACGACGCCTGCCCGAAACTGTGCCATAATCGTCAAAAGAAGCGCACGCCAATAAAATACCCGCCATAAGTCCATGGTGCCCGCGATAGAATTCTCAAACCTGTTTATTGTTCGTCAGAACAGTTGCTACTCACATAATTCTTAAGATTAACTATAAGATCTTAGTATTTTATTTTTTATTTATCTAATAAATTATAGACATGTTTGCTCTTCGTGAACTGTAAAATCCGCCATCTTTTTTAATGATAGTGTTTTATTTTTAATACAGATTATCAGTGGCCTGTTCTTGAAGGAGGTCGTATACAGTACAAGTAAAAGTAAAAAGAAAAAGTAAAATACACAATAAACTGTACCTATTCAACCCGAAGGCTCAGGTGAATTGACACCTAAACGTGGATGTTAATTCACCTCTGCCTACCCCTTCCGGGATGAATGGGCGTGGTTTATGTATGTCTGTTTGTATTATATCTTCTGCGATCATTCACCTCCGGTAACTAACTTTCATCCTCATTACTCTTTTAATATCAAACCTCATTCTAGAATCAAACAAAAAGGACAATATTAAAGTGCAATTTCTCCATCTCAGCCGAAATAACAACGATTTAGCTGTTGTAGTCTCTAATTAGATACCTACTGTACAAAATAATACAGAGATAAAAATAGGAATACCCTAAAAGTCTTTGTACGATTTCGTAATCCGTCTCATTATGCTTATTATTCTAAAGTTTGTTGGATACAAAATGTTTAGGCGCGCCGCTGCTACATTATTATTATAATCCATCATTAGCGCTAGATAGGTCCTTTTGTGGTTTTGATTAACGAACCTTTACCTTTAAATTTGCTTGCCCGAGTCCCTTCTGTGATATCATTTTCTGATTATTTTAATTTTACTTCGTCATCTGCATCGTCATTAAGCTATTTTCCCCCGAATACAGAAACGCTACTCAAAGTTGGAGTCCTGCTTAACATTTAAGTATTGTCAAAATTGACTTTTTCCCATACAAATACTGCATTGTCCACTTAAATTTTTAAGCAGTGCTCAAAATTTGAGTGACGTATTTGTATTCGGGGGTACATAACATTTTACCCACCTCCGTGATTTAGTGGTATGCCCACCGGAGTTAGATCCTGAAGTCCTGGGTTCTATCCTCAGGGGAGTACAAATTTTGTACTCGGTTTGGTTGGTGGTAGGACTTTTTTCAAGTCCGCCTGGCTAGCTACCACCATGTTTTAAAAACCTATCGTCATAATAATAATGATAACAGCATTATTGTGTTCCGACAATTTGTCAAGATAGGCAGCCCCTCTGTGGTCGAAGGTTCCAGGTGAAGCTCGATTCCATCTTCCGCCCTTATCGTCTCTTACCATCAGGTGATAAGGGCTAAGATCTTCCCTGTCAAACAAAAAAAATATGGTGAGAGGTTGCAAGTCCCAAACCCTGGTGATGATGATGATTGGTGTACTCCCGAATCGTAAGAGGGGACTAGTAAGAGTTTCCTATACGCAGATATAGCAGGTAGCATATAGAAGACCCGTGTAGTGATGGCAGAGTAGAATACAATTGTCACCACCTCAAATCTTTCCCGCAAGTATCTTACAAGGCGACTAAGGATTAAAAGGCAGTAGTGTTCGTTTTATACCACCTAGCAATTACTGCCACTTTCGTGCCCGTTATATGGCAATAGGCTCTCCACCTATTAGATGGGACCTAGCATAATTGGTACAACGTGGGTGTTGATTCACCTCTGCCTTTCCCTTCGGGGATATAGGCGTGATTTATGTATGTATGTATATAGACGACAAAGAGTCGAAAAGGCTGCCTGCATCAGCCGCCATTGTTACGACCGAAGCATCGAATTCATATTCTATGCTCCACACACGGGAGACTAAACACTCGAATATTATTACTGACCTATTTCAGCACAATGGAACGAAACGCCCCTGATTGCAGATATTATGCAGTCGCATCTAGAACATTATTTGAAAGCTTATGCGGATACCAAACGCTGCTCTTTATAGCAATAAAACGCATGTTTACTTTTATGTATTATCAGCAAGCTGATAACATTTTGCTTTCACATAATTAGTTTTGTGATAAGATAGCCAGCCTTTGTGGTTGAGAGTTTCAGTTAAAGCTCGATTTCGTCTTCTACCTTTATCATAACTTACCATTAGGTGAGATGAAGAGCTTCCCTATCTAGCATTGTCTAGCAGCAAAAAAAATGAATCGACAAGAGACTAGACATCGAAAACCTGTGTGTCCAAGGGAAGATAGGGGAGTGCGCAGCATGCCTCATTCTATAATGATGGGTCGCCAGAACCCACCCACGCCGCGACCCGCCAATGAAGCGCTGACCATTACCAGCATAGCAACAACAGCTTAGCTTTCTGAATCGCAAATAGAGCGTCTAATTGGGTCGGTCTCGTTCAAATAACTATTTTCTCAGGATCCCCTAAGTTAGACCGTTTAAACGGCGTCGTCTAGTCATTATTTTACGGTTAACCACCCACGCTCCGACAACAAAGTAGTTTACAAAGCTTATGTAATGGCTGGACTCATAATAACTTCTCCCACACTATCTGCTACCTGAACATTTCAAATGTTACTTAATTTAAACGACTTTCCTAGCTCCTTGAGTGAAAACGAAACAAATATAATAAATTCACAAATCAAGCCTATTTGGACATAGATAAGCAATAACGTGTCAAGCCACATGAATATCAATTTGAGAAAATGACGCGCATAGATTAGATTAGATAGATCTTTTTGTTGAAAAGAAAGTGTTTCAAGACAGTTAGAGCACTTTTGAAAATTGTAGAATAAATGATGCTTTATCAATCTATGTCGAAATCTCGGAATATGGGTTTTTGCGGGTTGACACCTTATTGCTTGTCACCGTCCATTTATCACCCACGTTTCGCCAATTATGTTAAGTCCCATGTATAAGGTGGCGAGTCTCAGTATTCTTGATAGGTGGTATTCCATGGTATAAGAGAAACGCTTCTGCTGATTCCTCATCACTGTGTTAACCCTTAGTCGCCTTGTACGACATTCTGGGAAGAGATTAGGGTGGTAACAATGGATCTACTCTGCTGGCACCACACGGTAATTAAAAATTAAAACTTGTTTTCCTTTAATTCAAAAAAGAAGCTGTGAGCTCAATAATTGTTTTTCTTTCTTTATTTGTAGTTAGAACATCATAAACTATTTTAATTTTAACATTATATAAATGTTAGAAAAATTAGTGCAAAGATTTTGGTGGTGGTTAGAAAAAGAATTTCGAAAATATTATATATACCACCAAAATATTTGTTTTTCTTAGAACATTATGTTACCTGACTTAGAGAAAAAACTCTTAACTTACGACATTTACTGATTGCTTGGGTAATTACGTGAGTGCTAGTTCACCTCTGCCTACCCCTTCGGGGATATAGGCGTGATTTATGTATGTATGTATGTATTGGGAAATTCAAAATTAATCACATAAGTGAATTTCGAACAGCACAACTATTATCTTCATGGCTTCTAATGCGTAAAGGATTACAATACTAAACCGTTTCCCCGAAGGTCTACACTCACACGTGTCTCAAAGGAAGATGGGGCATGAGATTTTAAACCTAATCCGTGTCGGTTAGAATCTGTTTTTGCTCGGCGTTTGTGGGGCTATATCAATTTTGGCATGACAGCGATACCTGTTAACTATTAAATAGCTCGTAGTGGCTAAGTTAATTACAGCTCGAAGCACGGGGCTTGATCAAAGGTTTCCGGTCGACTGTAAGCGTTGATTTTGTTATTCAAAATACCTGTGATAAGGATCTGATTTTAGTGAGGCGTCTCCAAACTTAGATAGGTACACGTACATAGATTTATATCTCGCCTTTCTCCCACAGGGGTAGGCAGAGATCATGTCTTTCCACTTGCTACGATCCTTACATACTTATTTCGCTTCATTCTATCTCATTAAAGTATTCATTTTGGTCTGGTGCTTTTTTAATTTCAATTTGATTATGAAAGATCTGCCTAGGCCTTTGCATTTCTTAATTCGCTTCCGCAATATACCTAAATCTTTTTTGTCATTATCCTTTCAGCCATTCTTTTATGATCAAACCATGCATGCATTAATTTTCTCAATTCTTGTCATTACGTTTTCCTTCAAACCTCCAAAAAACTTTCTCTTATCATATTATTGTATAATCGATCGCTCAGCCTTACCTCAGCCATGCATTTATTCTACTTTCATGCTTTTTTTCCTATAGGTAACTTTCACTTCCGTACATTAATAGGTTTAAGAAATGTTATTAACTGTAATGTTAAGGCAGTTATTTGGAAACTGGAAAGTGAAAAATGTTACAGAACAACGGAATTTATTGACACTGAAATAGGTTACCAAAAACAAGATTCTGAATTGACATAAAATCATGTTTGTAGATACATTTTTACAAAAACTATAAATTAAATATAAAAAAAGGTTGGATTACCAACACTTTCCCTCTTCGTGACGAAAGTGATGCAAAAATTTAATATTAGATTATTGAAATTCCAATCTCTCTGACTGTATAGAAAATAATAACATTATAGACGATCGATTCTCGTGTACTGAAGATCAGTAATTCCAAAACCCTTGAAGGGTTAATGAATGATGAGAGAGTTGTTTATCTTTAAAATAAGCGGATTAAAGCACTATTCCTCCAGGAATCCAGATGGCCTTAGGCGAAAATACACGAAACTAGTATCAAAATAATCCGCCGAAATATTATTAAAGTAATTGAGTCTTTGAGTTTATTAGATACTGTATAGGAATAGTCTTAAATTAGTTTTCAACAGTCGAGTGTAGTTTACATATTTTCAGATCTAACACGATATTATATCAACACGTGAATAATTTACTGTCTTGCTTAAATAGAAAATCATCATCATCTTTGCCCTGGTTATTTGGATCTGTAAAAAATGACATCATCATCATCACCAGGCTTTTAATGTTCCACTAATGGGGCACAGACCTTCCCTATAGATGGCAGAATATAGGGAGAATGGGTCGTAGCCTACCACGTTCGATGCAGATTGGTGGGTTCTAACTACTGCACATGCATCCGGGACGACTTAACGTGGCTTCAGAAGCACGAAGGAATTGAAGATAACATATTGTCGGCCACCCATCCAATGACCGTCCTTAGACATCTTAGCTTAGCTTACGCAATCTCAGCCGAGCGCGCTAAGCCAGTGTCATCGAGATTCTCATGACGTGTAGTAGATACGGAACCCAAACAATGGGCATCTTAAATCGAATTCTTTCTCAACACACCTCAAACTTTTGAAGGAAAGCCGAAACTTTTCATGACTTCTGTAAGTGAAAAAATCTAAGTTATTGTCGAAAATCACGATGTTTCATTGTGACACGCACTGTACGCTAAGTGAATCATTAAAATGGAACTTGGAACCGAAAAAGATTCAGTGTTTCAGCTGAAACTTGGGGCGGAACAAAACAAGAGTCATAATTAATAGCTCAGCTTCCACGATTTTAGGGCTGGGCTTGTCGGGAGAGATTTTTCGGTTCCATTTTTCAAGTGAAATGATTTCCACGGAATGTTCGTTGCGGGCCAGATTTTTAGGTCGCCATTGGGCCTTAATGGTGTTTCTACACTGTGCAAGTATTTGGACCGCGAGGTATTTGCGCAAGCAGTATTCAAGTGCACAAGTTAGTTGATCAGTGCATAAATAAAGACGCAGGCTACTTGCGGAAGTTACTTGGTCAAGCTACACGTGCATTCTGTCAGCGAGAGTATTTTATGTATTGGTGCTTCTACACGGTGCAAGTAGCTGGAGCAAGTAAAGGCGTGAGTTAATTTATCAGTGCATAAACAGAGGCGAGGGCTACTAGCGCAAGTTATTAGCTACACGTGCATGCTGCTCGCGCGAGTACTTGCCCGCACGAGTAATTTATGTATGAGTCTTGTTCGTTTCAGCTGTCAGCATACTTGCTTGATACTTGCGCAAGTTACTTGTGCAGGTACATCCTCCTGCCGCTGGACTCGCTGGAATCGTTTACACTATTCATATAACCGGCGCAAGTGCTTCAACATGCGCAAGCCACTTGCACCGTGTGTAAGCACCATTGCCGGGCATTGTAATCGCCTAATCCTATTGCCAGCCGTTGCTAGGGTTCGGACATGGAATTTATAATAAAGTAACCTAATCTAATTTTACTAACGGCAGATTAATGAGCGGGGGGAATTTGAAATATTTCTCCACGTCCAAAGTTAGATTAAGAGCCGTTCGGTAACAAAATATATCAAAACAAAATTAATATCTGATAATATTAATTGCTTTTCATCGCAGTGGCGAAAACATGAAAGTCAAGTAACTCTAAAATGTCCTTTAGCAGATGGGTGACCAAAAACGTATTGTGTCCGAGTGGGAATGAAAAAAATGTCAATGAGAAAAGATGAAAAATATGAAAAATGTCTTAGAATATACTTTTTCACCACTCCCTTTCACATCTCGAGGAGGGTAAAAAAAATGCTTCTTTGAAAATTCAAAGAGGAGATCCTTAGTGCAGTCGATTATCCAGCTTGAACTGCAATTACGTAAACTAAGCAATGGCTAGCTAAGGCTGGTCATTGGATAGGTGGCCAAACATATGTTATCTCGAGTTCCACCGTGCTTCGGAAGGCGCGTTAAGACACTGGAACCCGGTGCATCTGCAGTCGTTGCCAATCTGCACTGGGCCTGCAGGGTGGGTTGTATCTATAATCTTCTATGCACAGAGACTGCCAAGGTTCCAGCAGTCGGCACATTTAAGGGCTGGCAATGATGATGATTCACTGTTACCGTTCGGGATAGCAGTGGAATAGGACGTCGCATGTGTATTTCAATTCCTTATCTAGTAACTCCGTATTAGGAACAGCTACTGACCTGCTCCTAATAAAGAGTCAATATCAACTGAAAAATATAAATATTCTGGTCGCATCACATCACGGCCGGGAGCGAGTTACGAATGTTAACAAGCCAAGAGCCCCCAAATATTGGGGAGTATCAGCTAGACACATAATTGAATCTGTCATAATGTAGCAACGTTTTCAAATTGTTCGGTGGAAGAATTTTGCTTTGATTTGATAGGAAAAAGGGAGGGGAAATGTTTATTTGGTGTACGAAATCAAATCAAAGATCAGATACGTAATTTGGGTGCCTTCAGGGAAAAACAGGTGCGATGACACCAACCCTCATTGAGTATGCTGTTGTTAGTGGTTTGTTCTCAACCTGTGATTATTGGTATAGAACAGGTAGTATCTCTCAGTCAACTTTTAAATACCCCTGAAGTGAGTCAGGGTCAGTGAATTCTACAATATTTTTTCACTGCCCGGCCAGTATAGACGAGCCTGTTGAAAACGTATGAGGTAATCAATGTTAAGGCGCTGCCTCGCGAATATTCAAGATTATCAAGGATTTACTCCTATTTTTGCTACCAGTTCCAGTTATGGTTTAAATATGTCAGAGTTGATCAATCAACAAAGTAGTTACTAATTTTTAATAAATACATGATTGTCACATTATCGCTAATGTTACGCCCGCGCACGCTAATGTTATTTTTTTTCCTCGCGCCGAGAAATCATATCTCCATTTCTTTCTGTCTACGCCAAAACAACTTTCACGAGTAATTCTACATCAAAGTTTTTTGTTTACAGAACACCCTGGCCATCTTGGACAAACTCGACATCGACAGCGAGAAGCCCTCAGAGGAAGAAATCGCGAGGCTCTTTGGCTATGAAGAAGCGTACTTGGCTGGGGAGCTTGGTGCTTGGCAGCGTACCAAGCCCAAGGTTTGGGCGCTGTTCGACGAGCCTTCAAGCTCACCGCCCGCTAAGGTGGGTCTTTAAAGAGTTCCGTTCACCATCAAGATCATTATCACCAGCTCCATACCGTCCCCACTGCTGGGGCACAAGCCTTCCTTATGGGTATTAACGACTGCAGATGCAGCCGGAACTAACGGCTTGACGTGGCTTACTGTGGAAACACTGAGGAACTCTTGATAGTAAAACTTGGGTCACCCATCCAATGGCCGGCTTGCGAATATTGCTTACGCGACCGCAAGCCGAAGCCACTGCGCCATTATCAGTAACATATTTCCCTAAGACTTATCTGAGTTTTTGTTGTTATTATCATTAAATTGTATGTCTATGTCATTAAGGGGATGTTTGTCTGCAAATGGTGTGATTGGAAACAATGAAATAATCAGATACGATTCTGATTTGTGTACGTAGCCATAGTTTATAATATTACAACTAAGCAAGTTTAATCAAACTTCTACGAAACAGCTGCCCAAAGCCTTTGTCCCACCTATCTACGTTGGCGAAATGTGGGTCACATCTATAAAAGAGTTATATCTCTAAATTTCGATGAAGCATTGTACCGTGACCGTTTTGGATAAAAGGGTTTTAGATTAAATTTTGTTTGTTTAAAATATAAAATCAGATTTCCATTTTTGATAAAAAAGTAAATACGTAAAAGGAAAATTGTTTTGACAGTATTTCGAAAATTGAGTGGGGTGGCATTACGTCTAAATTAAGTGAAATCACGAATTCACATAATGTTCATATTTATTTATATTTCGGTATTTTTAAACGAAGGCCCCTTCCATATTAAAGCCAAAATTTTTGATAAAAAATGTATAAAATTAAATACAATGTTTATATACATACATACATACATAAATCACGCCTATATCCCCGAAGGGATAGGCAGAGGTGAACTAGCACCCACGTTTCGCCAATTAAATTAGGTCCCATGTAATAGGTGGCGAGCATATTGCCATTTATCGGGCACAAAAGTTGCAGTACATTGCTAGGTAGTTTAAGAGGAACGCTGCTACCCATTCCTCATCACTGTTTATCCTTAGTCGACTTGTACGACACCCACGGGAGAGATTTGGGGTGGTGACAATTGTATTCTACTCTGCCGTCACCACACGGCTTGAATACAATGTTTACCACCACCTATATCTCCCGCTATAAATTAGTACAATAGTCTCTCTATAAATTAGTACAAAGATTTTGGTGGTTGGAAAAAGAATTTCGAACCGCTGCTAGCAGCGGACGCGGGTTCGATTCCCGCCTCAAGATCATAAATTTTTCGAAATTCTTTTTTCTAACCACCAAAATCTTTGTATTTATTAATTTGCATTAAACAATACATATTTGTAATGTAATGTCAGTTTATATTCACTAACATTGATATTATCATTTGAATATATGTAGTAGATGAGGAATGGGCAGCAGCGTTCCTCTTATACTACCATCCTGACAATGTACTGCAACATTTGTGCCCGATAAATGGCAATAGGCTCGCCACCTATTACATGGGACTTAACATAATTGGCGAAACGCGGTGAGAATTCACCTCTGCCTACCCCTTCGGGGATATGGGCGTGATTTATGTATGTATGTATGTATATCTCCCGCGGGTGTTTTACAAGGCAACTAAGCATTGTTAATATGCGGAGGATACTGTCCAGTCGTTTCTGGTTAACCTCCAAGAGGTAATAAATGTGCCCGGTAGATGACAAAAGACTCGGCCCTTAAATGGTACCTAATACAACTGCCGAAATATTGACGTAAAAAATCTTTGGCTACCAGGCGATAAGCCGACGTCGAATAAGTAAGTATTTGTGTGTAAAAAGCTTAAAAAGATCCGTTAAGATCCGTGGTAGTTTCAGATTGATCTAAGTTATAAATTAGAGAACGAAGGTACCTTGAAGCCTCTTTGCCTTTTAGTCAGATAGAAAGTAAATGAAGTACGATCACACTCAAACCCAAGACCGCTTTTATTCTTTCAGAAAGCATTGGCATTTAATTTCTATCAAATTTGTTGAGTGGTTTATCGGAGTCTATTGTAAGAGGCGTTGGGAAAACGCTCCATTAATGGAACTGTTATTACATAAACAGCCGCTTATGTAAGAACAGTTTCTAAAGGGATAATAGAGGGGTCACCATTGAATACCCCAATAGAATCCTGTAAAGGGTCTTCATTATAAGTATTCCATTTAGAATACACTAGAAAACCATTAGTAATTTTGTTCCTTCTTCAACATAAAGTCGAAACAGGATGTTTGTGGTTTTACTCGCTTACACTATACAAGCCTCCTATTCTAAATCATACTTAAAACACACTTTTGACTTAAATGTAAAATAAGAAAGAAAGAAAAATAAGAAATGGCAAATGTAGAACCTTATTTCCCAATCCTGGTGCCTTACGATCAACTTTAAACGCGACTCAATTCTCATTGTTAAATTACGACAACGCTATAAGCCGAGTAGAGCGGCGTCCCGTTTTGTCACCCGCGTTTGGATCGCACTAATACTTCATGGTATGGCCCCTGGACTCTGGTTACTTTCTCTAGAGTTAGCATGGTATGTTTCTTTTTAATTCATATCTCACCAGAAAGGCGATAGTTATTTGAATTTATATCATAAAACAACTGAATCTCAATCTTATCTGTCTCCCCACGAGGCGTCTGACCAATCAATCTTCTCCAGCAGAAAGAACAATTAAGTTACCAGAGAAAATGCCAAATGTAGCACCAATTACGTGTTTAATTGGATTGGAATTAGGGAAAACGGGACAGAAAAAGCCCAGAGCAAAATATATTTTGTTCATTACCAACCAAACGCCACGTCCCTAACACAGTTAATGTTCGGGGCGTCCCCCAACTATCATCTGGTCCCAAAAGTCTTCCGTTTCTTGTTTTGAGCCAATTAAGGCTGGTTGGGCTAATGATGTCGCTACATTTGTCTCAATTACTATTTTAATTGACTGTTGTGATTGGGTATTTCAAAATGCCAACAGTTAGGTTTGTTTTGTTACTTCTAAATCTAACTTTCTTATTCGTTGCGTATTGCATTGTTTTTATTGATTTTAAGGGCCTTGCTAAGTTATACACGTAATAAATTTTATTCCATACTACATTTTCTAGGAGTGATTTTAATTAAAATGGTATAAGATATCTATGATATAAGATAATTTTGATACAAAATGCAAGGGGTATGCTTTTATGACGGCTTACCGAAATGTATGGCAGGAATAGCCAGATAAAATTAGAACAGGGCAGACGAATGATAAATTTATATCTATCAAAATAAGATACTTTTTAGTACGTACTTACTTTTTAAATTGTTATTTATAAAATTTGAAGATGATTCGAATTTCACAATTGAGCTTTATTTGACTACGGCGATCAAATTTCTAGGAAAATTTTAATCAGTTTCCAACAATAGCGTTCTGTTATTTCAAATCTTTTTATTAGACCACTTGATTGATTGAATTTGAGAGAAAATTCAGAAATTGAATCATTTTTCCGATGGAAGAATGAAATATTTCAGTCCATAATTTCCAATATCCGTTTTTTGTACAAAGTTAATTGATCGATGGCTGCAACTGGCAGCTTTAATCCTAGGTAGATATCAATTTCCTGGTCATTAATATTATGGGGAGTCTGTCTGGTATGCCACACCCAAGCCTCAAGGGACAAAGGAATATACATGAAACTGTATGATTGAGCGATGCGGCTTGAAGGACCAATTTGTTACCAACGCAATGCAAGCGTATCGCGATTGTTTATATCGCGTTATAAAATAAAAGCTTGCACTCAGAAGATAATATCAAAAATAATATTTATCAAGCCCAAGGTCAAGAGGTTCTGAATTTGAATCCTGGTAGTGGCAAATGTTTATTGAACACGGACATTGGTGCACGGGTCAATGACCTAGGTCATGGTTAAATATGATTAGCAGTAATAATAAAAAGAGTTATTTAGAAGTTCCAAGAGCTAATTCTATTTATAATTCTTTTGTTTATAGAGGAGCACAAGCGTAAGTGACTCCGTGTGATCTTAGAATTTAATTATGGCAGTACCTAAAATTTCACTTGTATTTTTTTATTAATAACATAACTTAGATTGGAGTTAGAGAGGAAAAAAAATCCTGGGAAATATTTATTTATATCCTTATTTGTGTCCGAAATAAAAAAAGAATGGGTTTCCCCAAAAGCTTCCCCAACATTAATTCGCTAACGAGACATTTGCTCAAGAAATTATTCCAGACCTAACAATAGCATGATTTGACTTCATTGTTTACATTTCTGTCTTCAGAATGAGAAATTTGTTTTAACTACTTGTTGGCTTTGAATAAATCTATCGTTCCAATTTCTGCTTAACAATGTCGTTTCTTGATTTTCATAACATTATTCTTTGAGAAGAACTTATATAGAGTTTATGAATGTATTAGTTTTCCTTTTGTTTATTCTAGCTTGAAGGGGCAGATAAGTAAGACGATTTATATTTAGGCTTTATACTAAGGCTCCATTACTAGCTAAAGAAGTAAAATTTTAAGAATTCTACAAGGCCGTATTTTATAACAGAAATCAAAAAATTTTTCTAAGCATTTATTTATTTATTTAAAGCAAATGAATGAATGAAGCGAATACTTAGCAATTTAAATGTAGATTGTACCAAACTTATAATAAATATAGTCACTGGGGCTGCTTTTCGTGTGAAATTTAATAATTCTTCAGACCAACACAGACTGCGAGCGCCGGCGCTAAACAAACCCACTAAAAGATATGTAACGTGAGATTTTTTGGAGGATTTGTTTACGTTTGCTTTGGGCCCCTATCAAGATTGAAGCAGCAAGAAAAAAAGGGTTTGAAGAACAAAATTGTTGTTTTTTCTTATCTTCATCATGCCATTTCATTAGTTAAAAGAATCATTCGACGTCATAGAGATCTAGATTGTAAACAAATTACATACATGCATAAATCACACCTTTTTATCCCTGAAGGGGCAGGCAGAGTGAACTAACTCACGTTTTGGTAATTATGTTAGGTCCAATGTAATAGGTAGCACCTGTTGCCATCTATCGAGCACGGAAATTGCATGTTGTATATTGCTTCTGGTGTTTCTGGTTTCTCTTTTTAACAGGATACTACGCGTACAATATTTTCCGAGTATGTGGAAGGTATCTATAGTAACCATGATACACAAGCCAGGAAAGCCCCCAGAAGACGCGTCATCTTACAGACCTATAAGCCTCTTACCTGTATTTTCAAAGATGTTTGAGAGAGTGCTTCTTGACAGAATATCACCTATACTCAATGAAAACCTGGTAATACCTGAACACCAGTTTGGTTTCCGACAACAGCATTCTACCATAGAACATGTTCATCGCATAATATGTGATACGATAAGACAGTCCCTAGAAAAAAAAAGAATACTGTTCCGCTGTATTCTTGGATGTACAGGCAGCCTTTGATAAAGTGTGGCACAAAGGCCTTCTATACAAAATTAAAATGTACCTACCACATAGTTACTATCTGCTGATGGAGTCTTACCTCAAATACAGGATGTTCCAGGTGAGAGAGGACATTCATGAAATAAAGGCGGGAGTCCCACAGGGATCTGTCCTTGGCCCCGTCCTATATACCACCTATACTGCTGACCTGCCAGATACACAAGGGGTTACTACAGCCACATTTGCAGACGATACCGCGATTCTCGCTAGCAATAAGGATCCGATCGAAGCATCCGACGTCTTACAAAAAAGCCTTAATAAGGTTAACGAATGGATCCAAAAATGGAGAATCAAAGCGAGCACATCTAAATCTGTACATGTTACCTTCACATTACGAAAAGAAAACTGTGCTCCAGTAAGACTGGGTGACAGCGTTTTGCCACAGAGTGACTCGGTTAGATATCTTGGCATGCACCTTGACAGACGGTTGACTTGGAAAAAACACATCAAGTCAAAGCGAGACGAGCTGAACATGCGTTTCAAAAACATATACTGGCTGAACTCCAAGCTATCCATCGATAACAAACTACTCATCTACAAAATGATCCTAAAACCAATTTGGATGTATGGCGCGCAGCTTTGGGGAAGTGCCTGCAACTCCAACTTAAACATAATACAAAGGCTGCAAAACGGTATCTTAAGAACCATTTGAAATGCACCATGGTTCTTTGTGTAGTTCTGTGTTGATGGCATCATCAACACAGAACTACACAAAGGTCTGAGCATAAGAACAGTTAAAGAGGAACTGATGTTGACAGGAAGCAAATACATGACAAGACTGGAAAAGCATCCAAATAACTTAGCTGCCGTATTAGCAACCGTCAACTACAATAAGCGACTGAAACGCCATGATATTCAAGAACTTGGTGACAGATGGTGAGGGAAGAGGTGTCCCCTGCTGAGGAGACACTTATACACGAAATAAGAAACGACAAACACATCTACTTATAGTCGACGACTGATTGCAGATAAGAACAAAAAAACAAAAAAAAAGTATGTTGCTAGGTGATGGGACGCTGTTGTCCATTACTCATCTCTACTTAATCCTTAGCCGCCTTGTACGACACCACCGTGAGAGATTAATAATTGTGTTCTGCCATATCACAGGGCAAACAAAATTAATGAAAAATAATATAAAGTAAGAAAGAATCTTACTTTATATTATTATACAAAGTATAATTTACTGCCGCACTAACTGCCGCACTCAGAGAAGTCAAAAATTTTCATTCAAATCTTGACCATAGACCCGGCAAGAATAGCGACTAGTTTTGAATTGTCATTTTTTGATGTTAAGTACTGATTAACGTTATTTGACGTCTCTGAGTGCGGCAATAAGAAACCTTAATTAACTTTAATGTCAAAAACTTTCATTTAATTAAATCTAGATCATAGACCTGGTTAGAATAGCGAGTAGGCCGACTAGTTTTCAATTAATTTTTGTTTGTATTAAGTACTCATTAACGTTAATTGACGTCTCTGATGTTAGGGAAAATATATTAAATAAAAGCGCAACTTACATAAGCATGACCACTGTATTGGAAAACGTAAAACAAAATGTGTAGAAAATATACATGTCATGTCAGACGTACAAAAAGACAACTCAATGCCATGAGTTTATACTCTAACATCTGAGTGCGGCAGTTAAACGTTAAAAGAAGTAATTTTATATATAAGTAATAAGCCATATGTTATTGAGCTATCTCTCATGCTGCTGTCAGTAAAATAAGAATATAAAAATAGCACTAGAACTAATTGGGATATTATATTGCTATTCGTTTCATTATGAGGAAGTTTCCCTCTCGTAATAGTCCTCGATGTGTAAGAAGACAAACGACTCTCCCAAACGAGTCTTCGTTGCCTAATGTTAATGAATTTGTCACGACTAATTGTTGTACAAATGTTTTGTTATTAATTACGGAAGCTTCTAAGTTTCCAGGAAATTCTAACGTTTGTCTGTCCATCTATTGAGAGGGCAATTATTTACATTCATACATGACAATACGGCAAAAATTTACTAAATGTTATAACCCAAAAATACCTAGAAACACTTAACTTATTTTTTTTTAACACTGCCAAAATATTAATTATTAATAAAATTAAAAAATTAATTATCTGTCGCAGACTTACCATGAATCATAAAAAATGCATTAAAAATATCAAATTTCAAAACAAAAGATTCACGTGCAAGCTACGTCACCGATACGCAGTGAAGTTAGCTGCGTATCGCGGGTGTTGCCAACAAAGAAAATTGAAGTACCTATATATTTTTCGTAATATTATGAGGGTGAACTTAGTTGCCGGTCCAATATAAAATACTTTTCCCTGTAGCTTTCTTAGTTCTTGGCGTTCAGCGATTAAGCGACAGAATATTAATACTATATTTTCAAAGGTAATGTAGCTGAAAATAATAAATTACAGGTGATTTGAACTTACTTCCCCTGCATCCTCTTGGGGATTCTACGGTAGGAACTTATTAAAGGTCGAGCGCCTATCGGAGATTTCCCGGTGGCAGGTTAGATGCCGGAGCGAACCAGGTCTATATTGTTACATGAATCTTTTAGGCAACTCGTAGAAGGAGTTAATTACAAAATCAATACTGGCTTCATGCAAATCTACCTACACGGCTTAACCAAACGTTCGCTTAGAGCACTAGACATTTACTAATAAGGATTTATCTAAGCGTTTATAATAGCGTCAACGGCAAGTTGACGCTATTATTAACGCTCAGTTATGTTGTAAGAAGAGATAGACATTAGACATTTTCATTTTTCGGTTGGTGGTAGGACTTTGTTCAAGTCCGTCTGGCTAGCTACCACCATCTAATCAAAATCTGTCGCCATTATAATAATGTTAACAGCATTATTGTGTTCCGACAATTTGTGATAAGATAACCAGCCCGTCTGCGTTTGTGGGTTCCAGGTAAAGCTCGATTCTATCTTCGGAAAGTTCGACAAAAGTTACAGTCTCATTATAGCAGAGTGCTATAGGCATCTGCCCGGATTGTAGAGGACGCGGGTTCGTTTCCCGCATCATGGCTGCAACTTTTCGAACTTTTTCTAACCACAATTATGATTGTAAAAAAGTAAGTCTCTAACTAACACGGTGTATTTTTCGATTCACTTAAAATGAAGATCCAAGTCGCAACCTGGCTTTTGCGTTGAATTACGGTTGCCGACTCATAATCTCAACATCAGCATCAACCAGATGTTCACTTGGATGGAACGAGATTCCGAATCGAATGAAATAGTTTCAGAAACGACCATTCGCCTTTCAATTGGCTGTTCTACAGAACACGTTGAAATAATTTCTCACTGTAGTTTTTGAAGGGAATTCAGAATTTGAGGAGCTTGATAGCGTAGTAGCTTAACCCATTCGGCCTGCGATTGCGGAAACTAAGCAATATTCGCTAAGGCCAGTCATTGTATAAGTGACCAATTAAGTATCTTGAGTTCCTCCGTGCTTCGGGAGGCACTTTCAGCCCTTGGTCCCGGGTGCGTCTGCAGTAGTTAATACCTACCAATCGGCACTGGGCCAGCGTCGTCATTCGTTCCTTTGGAAGGCCTGTGCCCCAATAGCAGTGTGACATTAAAGGGCTGGTGGTGATGGTGTGATAATTTGGATTGGTTGTTTAGTGGGATCTATTATTTTCAATTTAGAACGCGCATCGTATTACGGACATCAGTTACGGACTGAAATCATGCGGGCTAGCAGCGATAAGAAACATATCCCGGAACATTTTGACGGCCGTTTTGGTCCAATGGTTCAAATCCTGGTAGGGGCAAACATAGGGGTGTAAGAAATATTTATTATTTATTTATTATGACTTATGACAATGTATGATTTTCTTTACGTTAGAACTAGTTGTAACCCACGTTGGTACCTTAAGTAGTTTTTACCATTTTTTACCTATAATTGTGAAGGCTAGTATAACGACTTAACTTATAAACTACTTTAAGAAGTCCAAGAAAAGCTTGGACTTCTTAAAGTATTTCTTTTGCTATCAAATAACGGCCTGTTCCGGATATTAATTTCAAGAATCCGAGAAATTATAGAACCAAAATAGACGAGACGATAACAAACTCTTAAGTGTTGCAGAAAGGTAAGTCTTGTGACTCACTTGTGATAGACCACTTTAAAATTTTCGCAATTCATCTACACCCATCTCTGCAATATATCGATTCGCACCTCGACCATGACTGATAAAATTATTAAAATTTTCCAGATGGCAAAAGAAACATTTTTTGTTCATCTATTTATTCTTAAGCTTTCCCTATAACCTTCTGGGCAAAGCTTAATAAGTCAAGACCTTCCGCAACCACTCTTACATAATATGTCAGTGGAAAAATATTAGCGAACGTTAAATAATTAACAGGTCAGGAAAATTTTGTATGGAAGCTCAAAAGGCACTGTACAAATTATACTCGAGCCAAGGCAATTATTCAAGCTGCTCATTTAAGAGCGGGCGCTTAAAATGCTGCTGATAACGAAGCGGCTAATCAAACAAAATTAATTAGCTGTTCGTAAATCGTGCGACCCTTAAATGATGATGATGATGATGATGCTTCATCCCGGCCGATTTGCTCCACGGTGACTACATTTAACTCCAGTTTACTTGCCTATGTTTTAGCCCTTAAGAGGATTGTGAAGCTGTAAATCTTAGTACCTACAAAAAGCGATAATTTTTTCACCCCGTACCTACATATAGTCTATAAGTTTAGTTTTAATTTGATATGTTGCTAAATATAGTATCAAATCAGTGATGAGGAATGGGTAGCAGCGTTCCTCTTATACCATCTAGCTATGTACCTTCTGCGACTTTTGAGCCCGATAAATGGCAATAGGCTCGCCACCTATTACATGGGACCTAACATAACTGGCGAAACGTGGGTGCTAGTTCACCTCTGCCTACCCCTCCGGGATATAGGCGTGATTTATGTATGTATGTATGTATGTATGTATGTAAATATAGTATAAAAGAAGGTTCGTAAGTTTTTAGTTTTGCGAAATATTGCTTACGATAAAAGTGTGAAAGATCTTTATTTTTGACATAAAAACTTACTCGAGCTTTATATTTGTTTTATTTAGTTAAATCGAATTCATTAAGAAGAAAAACGTATAATTGGGATGTACTTAATCTAAAAAGACCAAATTTTTTCATGTTGTAAAGTTAGAGGACTTTATCGCTCGAGACAAGTATTCAAAAAGAAAATACAGGCGAATGTAGGCCTTACTCGCGCCGCGTATCGGCACTTCACAATGCTCATAAACATAGACATTATATTGTACTCCAACAGACTAATAATTTAATACAAACTTCATCCACAGAAACTGCGTTATTAGCGAATCTCATCCGCATTGCGTTACTCGAAGGTTCAAGGACAAATGAGTCCAATTAAAAAAGGTTGTTTTCTAAAATATTTTAGGGTTCGTCACTGTAACGATAGAAGAGCGTGATTAGATCTCGTATTCATAACATAGTCACATACATACGTAAATCACGCTTCCATCCGCTAAGGGATAGAATAGGACAAAGATTTTGGTGGTTTCAAAAAATTATGATCTTAAGGCGGGAATCTCAAGATCATAATTTTTCTTTATATAATGTTAAAATTAAAATCGAATAGGATAAGGTTTTAACAGCTAGCAAGCTTATTTCAGGTCTTATGCAAAAGGAGCCGTTTCGACGGCCGCCTTGGTCGAATGCTCAGATTGCTGGGTATTGGCCAAGAGGTCCCGGGTTCGAATCCTGGTAGGGGCAAACTTTGTGATGACCACAAATGTTTGTTTCCGAGTCATGGTTGTGTATATGTTTATGTAGTATATTTTCAACATTTATATACATAATTATATTAAAAATATGTCCGTCATCTAGTATCCATAACACAAGTGCTTAGGCTACTTACTTTGGGCTAGATGATAGGTGTGAGTGTAAAAAAATATTTATATATTTATTTATTTATTATCATTTATCGGGAACTTTAATCGCAGTTTATTGTGCACTAATAAGGCTGCTCTCCATTCCTATTCATAATAATTATTTATGACCGTTACAGCCCTACTCAGAGACGATTATCAATTAACGTTAATGAGTAGGTACTTAATACAAATAAAAATAAATACATACATACATAAATCCCGCCTATATCCCCGAAGGGGTAGGCAGAGGTGAACTAGCACCCAAGTTTCGCCAAAATATTTTTGTATTAAGTACTCATTAAAGTTCATCACCTTATATGACACCCGCGAGAAAGGCAGGGGGGGCTATTGTATCATTCTCTGACATCATCACACGACAACATAATTCTTAATGTAGATTTAAACAATATTAAATTAATGTCGTATTAACTTCTTGGTCAGCCGAGTGGTATAGGCAGTCGCCCGGATTGCAGAAGTCGTGGGTTCTGTTCCGCATCAAGGCAATAATTTTTGGGACTTTTTCTTTTAGCCGTGTGGTGACGGCAGAGTAGAATACAATTGTCACCACCCCAAGTCTCTCCCGTGGGTGTCGTAGGTACAAGGCGACTAAGGATAAGTCAGCGATGAGGAATGGGCAGCAGCGTTCCTCTTATACCACCTAGCAATAGTACTGCGACTTTTGTGCACGATAAATGGCAATAGGCTCGCCACCTATTACATGAGTCCTAACATAATTGGCGACACGTGGGTGCTAGTGTACCTCTGCCTACCCCTTCGGGGATATAGGCGTGGTTTATGTATGTTATGTATGTACTTTTTCTGACTCATTGTTCATTGTGTTTCGTATTTCAACATGATTTCCTATCTACATACACATGACATAAAAAAGGCTGAAAAAGATCGGGAGCACTTCGTAAATGAACATTATCTAGCGTAGGTACTTTTGACTCGGGTGACTAAGCATGTATCTCGAAATGAGACAAGCCTTTTTTCGCGAAGCCATTTTTATCAGTTACCCATGTTCCATTCTGTGGGGTCGACTCGACTGAAAGCACATCTTGCTACTAAGTTTTTCTTTTGAGGTTGTTCTTTTGAATTTATATTCCGCCATCCTCAATTCACTGGCCACAGATGGGTTTTCTTATAAAATTGCCGCTTTGATGATACAGCGATTGGGATTTTACAGCTTTTGTTTTTATTCAATTACGATGTTCGGCGTTGTGTCAACGATGCTTTGAATTATTTTTAGGTTAGTCCTTGAAAAATTATTCTTCGTTTTAATTTTAAACTCGTTTAGCTGTAGTTCGTGGTTTGCGAAATGAAAGTGTTTTTTTTCATTAATCTGAGCCATTTTTTTTTATCTTTTGACAGATTACACAGAATAGGGGGTAACAAGAAATTGAAAAGCATTTCTTGGTTACAAAAAAAATATTCAAGTTTGTTGTAAGTGTGCTTTGACGAAATGAAAATATATAGAGGACATCTACCTTAAAGGGCTAGTTCATGTTGTTGGGTGTCAATGACTCTAGATGCAGCCAGGACTAAGTGCCTTATCATGTTATCCAAGCATGGAGGAGGTACTAGATAGAGATAATAATTATAATTGTTGTAGCCATCACCAGGTCGAATGTATTGCATTAATTATGTATTTTTCTTACAAAAACTATTTATCATAATCTTAAATTATTATAAACGTGATATATTGTAACCTTACAAATACAGGTAGACACTTTTTACTTGTCAAATATGACAACAGAGAAAAGAGATCATTTGATAAAATTACATGTAAAAGCAAATAAACATGTTAAATTCGACTTCATTAGTAAAGCTAAATGAATCAGAGTATCTTTTTAAATAACATTTTGAGCAATACAAAAACCTTTTATCTTCCATGCCACTGGATTTTTAAACAAGGGCCCACGCAAATAATCAGCATTTATTCCAGCGAGCATCCATTTCGCAAAGCGCCATTTTAACACCCAACACCGTTTCTAGCATCTCGCACGGCTTGCAATATATCAGACTTAAAATAAACCCTTTCACCCCAGAAAAGAGGCATTGTTCGTGTATTTTTTGTGCAAAATGTAAATAGCGATTTTGAGTCCCATTAAAGCTCTAAACAGATGCTTTTTGCGCAGTCTATTTTAATTTTTTCCCGTCCAAATGTTTCTAAGGACGTTTTGGTTCTAAATTCTCGTTTAAATGGCGCATGTGCGGATGGCGTCGTGCCGTTTTTGGTGTTAATTAAGTTTATTAAAGCTGAGTGAGTGTTGTGTAAAAGAAAAACTCTTTGAAGTGCACCGTGAAATACCTTTTGAGCGTCTTATTATTACATAAGACGCTCAAAAGGTATTTCCTATAATACATGCACCGTGTTTCCGAGGATACGTATACATTCTTCTTCTTCCTGCCCTTCTCCCCCCCTAGGCGGGTCGGCACAACATGTTTGTTTTCTTCTTCCACTCCTCTCTATCCTTCACTAATTTCTCATCCACCCCTCTCGCTATTATATCCTCCTTTACACAATCCATACATCTTTTCTTTGGTCTTCCTCTCCTTCTACGTCCTTCCATCATACTTAACATTCTTCTGCCAACATAGCTTGCATCTCTTCGCATGACATGACCAAACCAAGTCTATCACTTCGCAGAGTCACTGGCGCTACTTTCAAACTTCCCCTTATATACTCATTCCTTATCTTGTCTCTCCGTGTCACACCACACATCCATCTTAACATACGCATCTCTGTTACATGCACTCTTCTTTCATCAGTCTTTTTCATAGCCCACCACTCTGATCCATACATGACAACAGGTCTAATGACCGCCTTTTAGATTTTCCCTTTAAGCTTCTTCTTAACTTTGCAAAAGTAACGTTTCTAAAGCCTATAATTTATTTTAATTTTAACATTATATTAATGTTAGAAAAATTAGTACAAAGATTTTGGTGGTTAGAAAAAGAATTTTGAAAAATTATGATCTTGAGGCGGGAATCGTACCCGCGTCCGATGCTATCCGGGCAGGTGCCTGACCGCTCGGCCACCCAAGACACTAATTAACTTGCCGAAATTCATCTAACCTTTAAACTTCACGTTGTAAGGCCAACGGGTACCCTCGCAATGTAGAAAATAAATTTCAAACATTCCAAGGCAGATATTTTTACAAATACCGTGCGTTTGGTTAAGCTTGGGTTTGCTTTATAAACTATTCGATTTTAATTTTAACGTTATATAAATGTTAAAAAAATTAGTACAAAGATTTTGGTGGTTAGAAAAGAATTTCGAAAAATTATGATCCCGAGGCGGGAATCGAACCCGCGTCCGATGCTATCCGGGCAGGTGCCTGACCGCTCGGCCACCCAAGACACTAATTAACTTGCCGAACTTGAACTTTTGGTGGTTTCAATTTAATATCAAAATAAAAAAGAAATTATAATAATAGGACATATTATTACAAAATTTTTGACCTCCTTTTTTGTAATTCTAACAATCCTAATGTGATATCCTCAATAACGTGTAGTGACCATGACTAAATATATTTCACATAATTCGAGGTCTATGGAAATGCACCGCGTTGTTAGAGATCGTGACCGCACACCACTTAACTAGTAGATTTAGATGCAAATATTAATAACATTTCAACTGTGTGGAAGTTCTGACTGTTTCGAGCCACATTGAATTACTAATTTCGGTGGCATTAGCATGTGCATTACTTCCTTATCAGTATTGCGCGTCATAGTTACACTGCTACAAGCGCTACTTCATTAGTATTGCGCGGCATAGTTGTAGTGCTACGAAAAGCTACTTCATTAGTTTGCGTGACCCTGTTACGGTGCTACGAAAATTTACTTCATTAGTATTGCGTAGCACAGTTACAGTGCTACGAAAAGCTACTTCATTAGTATTGTGCGTCATTTTTTTATGGCGTAATGTTAGACAGTTATTTTATGGCTTACATTACAGTGTTTAACGTTATATCTTTGACGATTCATGAGTGTATGTAATCATACCTTATATGAATAAACCATATTTTCATTTTCATTTTCAATCGCATATGAAACCAGTTAATCGATTTATAATGTAATGCACTCGGGTCGATTTTTAAACCCAAATAATAAGCAATAAATTTCCATGCATATATCCATTACTCATCTGCCACTGTGCGGCATGTTTTTGACCTTGTGGTTGACGGTAATGATGGATCAACATTGTTTTTCATGCTATAAAAAATAAGGTGCTTTGTGTGTGACCCGAAGGACCATTACTAAGAGTGCACATTGATTCTACTAGCATTTATGTTGACGAAAAGTTGTAACCCCCACTTTGGCCAGAATTTGCATGCTTTTATATTAAGGAATGCATATTTTTTCTATTATTTTCCATTGATTTTATTTCTAAAAAAATTATGAAGAGATAATTTTCGAAATTCAGAATGCGAAATTCAGAATTCAGAATCTAAAACGTGTATTTTTGTCCGCCCTACAATACCTAGTTAACTTAAAAAATATTTATTATTTTGATTTTTAATTGAATTTATAAATGTTCGAAAAATTACCACAAAGAAATTTGTGGTTACAAAAAGTTCGAAAAATTGTGTCATGATGCGGGAATCGAACGTCTTGGTTGGCCTAGTGGTATATGCATCTGCCCAGAATGGAGAGGTCGCTGGTTCGATTCCCACATCAAGACTATAATTTTGGGAACTTTTTCTAACCACAAAATTTATTTGTAAAAATGACTTTTTCATTACAAGTCTCAAGTATACGTAGATAGTAGTAAAGATTGAAGTCACTGGGGGTATTTTTCTACATGTTCGTTTGGAGTAAAACTTAAGTGATAATTCTTCGTAATAACGGTGTTTACACAAATTCTCTGTCCAGGCTGGCTGAAGTGTAAGTTCATTTGTACATAACATATAGGGACAGGCAGCCTTGCGATTTCCCAGAAATTAATCCACAGATTGGTTTCTAATATCAGACAGCAGTGAATATGTGTAGCACGATAGAAACTCACATTTCCCAGTGCAAACACGAAATTGTTTGCTCCGTAGATGTTTCTGTAAGCGGTCTTATATGAGAAACAACGTCGATGTTATACCTTCGATTGAATCCAAACAGTGCGAAATCTCTTATTCTCGAAATACAGCCAAAAGGAATTTAAGTGCGTAGCAATTCAGAAGCTTTTATTTATTTAGGAAAAGTATGTTATATTTGAAAAGTAAGTTACCTACCCCATATCACTCCCACGGGTGTGGTACAAGGCAACTAAGGATTGAGCAGCGATGAGTAATGGGTAGCGGCGTTCCTCTTATACCACCTAGCAATGTACTGCGATTTCCGTGCCAGGTAGATGGCAATAGGCTATCCACCTAAAATAATTAGCGAAACCTTTGCCAACCCCTTCGTGGATAAACAAGCGTGATTTATGTGTGTGTATTTTAGTTTTAATCAAATGATAAATCAGTGCCGAGGAATGGGCAGCAGCGTTCCTCTTATACCTACCACTTAGCAAAGTACTGCGACTTTTGTGCCCGATAAATGGCAATAGGCTCGCCACCTATTACATGGGACCTAGCATAATTGGCGAAGCGTGGGTGCTACTTCACCTCTGCCTACCCCTTCGGGGATATAGGCGTGAATTATGTATGTATGTATTTTCATTTAAGTCACTAGAAAGCCCGCGTCGCGTTTAGCAATATTCCGATTTGGGCTACTTTCCCCTAACTACTTCAAATTTGTCTCGCTCTCAAGCACATTAATCCCGAAAAAATACTAATGGGAGGAAACTTCTGTTCTAAGAAGAAAGACTGCCTCATCAATAATGGACAACTCCGGTCCAACTTAATGTTGAAAAATCCGAAAAGCCTTATTTACACTCTCCCATAATATACATTATTGAGGCCCTTTACCGACACTACTTCCATCATGGAGACTGATGTCCAAGCCGGGCCGCCATAAGCTAAATTGATTGATTGATATTCATTGCCAATCTTTGTTTTGGCATCTCGAAGGTGCTGCCGAGCGATATTGGCCTTTATTGCAACCACTCAAGGGTCCTTTGCGTTCGGAGCCGCCGAAGGATCCGCGCGAAGAATTTTTCATTTCGCCCCTATCTTAAACGCTTTCCATTTATGTAGAAAAGTATAATTTAATAGACGATGTGATCCATCTTTCAATTAGGAACACGAAACCAGCGTTATAATAAATACAACAAGTTTTTAGACTATCCTGAAAGAGGAATATCATGTTTGAGTTACCAGCTAACTAACGTTCGGTACAAAAATTCTGTAAAAATACGGTATCTTCTATTTTGATTCGTAAAATATACATTTCGCTGTATCATAATATAAAAATATGGTTGGTATTACTATTCGATAGAGAGGTATGATTTTAATATACTGCATACAGAAGAGGCGTCTGACCTAGTTATTTTTAGAATTATAGGACTAGAGTAGACTGGGTATAGTTGACTGTAAGGTAGGAGACTAATTACTTATAATTACAGACGAATTGGTTGTTTTACTTTTTTCGGGCTGGCTAGATGATAGACTGATGTGAGTGTAAAAATAAGAAAAAAAATATAACATTTCCAAACAATAAATAAAAATATTTTCTGACTTATTATCATAAAATATTCAACCAATTATTTCCATCGGGGAAAAATTCTTCGAATTATTTCTGACATATTTTTAAATCTACTTCCTGCTCTATTTCCAGTAGTTCATCTAGGGTTGGCGTAGTATGTTTCTTCCATTCATATCGGTCAGACGTCATTAGTGGTTTACACCGGGAAATTTTCCGGAGTAGACTTTTACAACACCCTAAATGACCACCATTTTGTTAATTTAAACACAATAATTCGTAACTACGTATTGTAGGCCCGAAATTGGGGTTAACCTAATTACGGTTGATGGTCGATGATTTATTCCGTAATCTGTATAATAAATTCATATTTTCAATTGTAATAAATTTGTGTTGCTTAATTTATGCGGTAATCTGAATTCGACAATTACGCAACGCTGATCTGCAATCAGTTTATTATTTGTTCTTGTACCATTGGGTGAGGTTAATATTAACAGAACACAGATTAAAGAAGAGATGAGAATGTATATTCACTTAAAAAATTTCGTCGTGATATTGTCCTCAGTAAATTGAGGCAAAAAAAAATAAGGTAAAATAATTTCGATTCCGGCATCAAATTAATATTTTTTTGAAAATTTTCTGATCTCTTCAGCACTGTTGTGTAAAAATCTAGTTACGTATAACGAACTCATAGGAAAGTATGTCCCTTCCTGTTTCATCAAAGGGGCATACAAAGCAGCTGCGACGAATACAAAATTACGCTGATATTATACACGAAAGTGGAAGGAGCTCGATGGCGCAGTGGGGTAGCGCGCTTGGCCCGCGATTGCTGAAACTAAGCAATTTTCACTATGGCCAGTCATTGGATGGGTGACCAAAAATTTATTATCTCGAGTTCCTCCGTGTTCGGAAGGCACATTAAGCAGTTGGTGCCGGGTGCATCTGCAATCGTTAATACCTACTAATCTACACTCGGACAACGTGATGGGTTCGGTATAGCCCATTCTTCTTTATTCTTCCATCCATAGGAAAAGGGCTAGTGATGATACACGAGAGTGTCCGTTTTCGGCGCCGTTCCCCGCCAAACTTGTCTGACTAAATATTGGCCCATTACGAAGTTCTGGCTGCAAACACTCATGGTTATTGCGTCCCAGGAAAGGTGTTTACGAACAATCCCATAGCCAAACAGTTGTCGGATATAAATTCATATCCTTATGACCGAGCCAGATAATTTCATTATTTTAAGTAACAGTGCCCGTATCATACCCGCCGTTTCTTTTCTTTCTACTTTCCTCGTCAAATACGAGTATTACATGGCTCTGCTAAAACAAAGAACTTCGGTTTATATTCGACAATCTGTTATTACTCCTAAGGCTCTTTGGGCTGTGACATGTGAAAGTAAAACATTTAATGACCTCTCAGGTACATTGTGCATTAAATATAGAGACATAAAACATATAACAATTATTTTACAATATTATTACAATGGGTAATGTCGTTTGAGGCTAAAAGGCCCTAGTGTCAACATGTGTTACTGTGACTATAGATCCATCGACACACTAGCACTGGTTAGACCTTATCATCATCATCACCAGCCCTATAATCATTGCTCCTCCTCCTAACTGCTAAGGTACAGGCCTTTTCTATGGATGGAATAATATAGATATAATATTGGCCACAACGCACAACGCTGGCCCAGTGCGGATTGGTATAAACGACGGCAGGTGCAGCCGGGACCAGCAGCTAAACGTACCATCCGGAGCACGGAACTCCAAATAATAAATGTTTGGTCACCCATCCAAAGAGCGGCCTTAGCGAATATTGCTTAGTTTACGCAATCGCAGGACTAGCGCGCTAAGCAACTGCACTCCAGAGGTCCTGTTGCACCATTTAGGAAATTACTGCGATTAAAGTTCCCGGTGAATGGCAACAGGCTCGCCCCCTATCACATAGGACCTGGTCATCATCATAATATTCATTTTAATTTATACCGCCTACCCCTTAGGCGTGATTTAAATTATTATATACGTAGCTGTGTAATTTTGGAAAGAGATTTTCTGCCGACTAAAACTTTCTGTTTTCCCAATGCAAAAACACTCCGAGATTTAATCACAGAGCCGGTACACACTTACCTGCGAACCCATTTCCGGCCCATTTTATTTGTTACGGAGCTCCAAGCACTTGACATTCCTCTGGGAAGCCCCGGGTTCGTTCCCTAGTTTTCCAATAATAAGGTTGGAAAAGGTTTATTACCTCGAAATAGAATCTGCGTCTCTCGAAGACACAGGTATGGAATCGTAGGTACGAATGAGAAACTTAGGGAGTAATTACAAGTGTATTCTCCTGAAGAACGGAATAGGTGAGGAATTTAGTAGATCATTGATAAATAATCATACCAATTACTATTTAGAACATATCACTGGATTGTACAAGGTAATTAAGATATAAAGGTGATGGAGATGACGAGACAGTTATACAGTTTTCTATGCTGGTCTGTGAGGGAACAAATAACGTAGAATAGGCTCCCGAATCATCCCATGAGTGTCGTAAAAGTCGACTAAGGGAGATTGCCCGGTGTAGACCAATAAGCACCTTGGGGCATACAAATGGTGGAGGGCAAACCACCAACAACAGCATACCCAAAGAGGGTTTGTGTCAGACAGGCGGCCGGCTGTAAAACCTAATCCAAAATCTTGAGCAGTATAGATTGGAATGTTGTCATTCCAATCACTATCTCCGTTCATCGGTCTCTCGACATGGTTCCGTCTGTCTCTTTTCTATACATTAATTCATCACTAGAATCTTTTCGATAGGAATCAAAAGGGAGTGGATGGCTAGATGATGTCTGACCGATATGAAAGGAAGAGGAAACATACTGCACCGACCCCAGATAGACTGGGAACAGGGCAGGGAGAAGAAGATGATTAAGAGTTCTTCTTGTCCACAGGTGATATCAGCCACATCGGTGTTCTTCATCTGCGTCTCAGTGCTCTCTTTCTGCCTGAAGACGCACCCCGACCTCCGGGTGGCCCCACCGACGATGCTGCCGTACCTGAACGGGTCCAATTTCACCCGCATCGTCGAGACTTCGATGTGGCACGATGACGACGGAAAACCGCACGCGGCGTTCTTTTATATCGAACTTCTGTGCAACGTGTGGTTCACGATAGAGCTGTTGGTGCGGTCTGTGGTAAGTTTATATAATTACCTATGTACGTTAGGTTACAACTATTTTATTCTCCTATTCGCGATTACAGTTTGTTTATGTACTTATCAAATCAAATTAAATGGCGCCTAACACTAAATATTTTAAGTTGGGGCTTTATAATGCCGGATCATTAAATACAGGACATGATTTCCTTTTCATCGCTAAAAGATAAGTTCGGCAGTGATATTGTTGCAATCAATGAGACTTGGTTGCCGGCGGGTCATGAGGCGCGAGCACCAGCGCCGCCCGGCTACCGCTTGCGATGCACTCCTCGTCCGCGGACCATGCGTGGCGAACGAGGCGGAGGAGTAGGTTTCTACATTAAAGACAATATTCGAGTGCGCTGTGTACGGGACCTGGATGACTCTGTAGAACATATGTAGTTGACTACGAAAACGGACGGGTTTAAGCTTGCGATTGGTACTGCATACAGGCCGGCGTGGATTAATGTTGACGTGTTTCTTGATGCACTTACAGATTCGGTATCGAGACTTTCTCACTATGATTATATAATTTTAATGGGAGATTTTAATATTAACATGCTCGATTTGGTTAGGTGTAATACAACAAAGTTAAATATTTTTTTACAAAATATGAGTCTCAAACAGATAGTTTCCGAATGTACCCACACCACGGCTGAGTCCGAGTCTCTAATTGATGTCGTGTGTACTAACTACCCAATTCATGAACTTAGCGTTACTAATATCACAGGTTCAAATGGTCATTTTATGGTTAATGTAATGCTTGCTTTAAAGAAACCGAAAGTTCCACCAAAATTTTTCACATACAGACCGATAAAGGCTATGAATCGGGCCAGTTTTAACAGGGACTTGAATTTGACTGATTGGGAGTCTGTCATTAACCTTCAATCTGTCGACTGTATGGTGGCCAAATATAATTCATTGCTCTTAGGTCTTTTTGATAAACATCTCGTATTTGTGGCAATAAAACACTTCCCTGGATCACAGATAATGTGAGACTGATGATGTCATTACGCAATAAAGCTCATTCGGTATATAAACGATCCAAGTTATATGTACATAGGAAGTATTATAAGGATTTAAATTAAAAAACTTTGTCGCATCTAGTATTGAAAGGGAAAAACGCGCTTATTTTGATCATTACGTAAATTCAAATATAAAAATAGTAAAAAATTTTGGCGATATTTAAAAGAAAAAAAAATTAATAAATCCAACCAAGGGGGATGGATGCTTGCCATCGAATTTTTCTGATCCAGATGATATGAATGACTTTTTTTTGAACGTGCCCATTCGCAGCGATATTCCTGAGTCGGAAATCGTCTTTTTTTCATACAAATAGTTATTCGATTTACATTGGAGCCTACTAGTGCACAAGATGTGATGAAGTAAATTATGTCGGTTAAATCAAATGCAGTGGGTATTGACTGTATAAGTAGGGGTATGGTCATTCTTTCGCTTTCCAGAACTTTAAAGGTGGTAACTAGTATTATTAATAGATCGATTATGTCTGGTATTGTTGTTTCGCAGTGGAAAGAAGCGCTCGTCAAACCTTTGCCTAAAGTGGATCAACCATGTGTCTATAATACTGCCTTTTTTGTCTAAGGTTTTAGAAAAAGTAATATATACACAATTAATAAATTATGTTGAAATCAATAATATTTTGCCACCGTTCCAGTCTGGTTTCCGCAAGAGCCGTGGCACGGTTACAGCATTGCTTGATGTTACTGACAACATTCTAGCCGATATGGATTCTGGAAGGGGTACATTCTTGGCACTTTTAGATCTCTGTCGTGCTTTCAATTGCATGGGGTCGCCTTGTACTTGCCAAGTTGGGCTACTATGGGTTGGACCAGCAGACGTTGAAATGGTTCAGTAGTTACTTCAGTAACCATTTTCAATTAACCAAATTCGTAAAGCAAGATGGTACTGTTGTTTCTTCGATACCAAAGCGTGTCTTAAATGGTGTTCCACAAGGTTCTATTCTTGGGCCTCTTCTTTTTATAATATGTACTGTGGATGTTGCAAGAGTTCCAAGGCATAGTAGATTCCATTTCTTTGCGGATGATACTGTAACTATATTTCGGAAACCCCTGACAAGGCTCCTCGGGCTTTGAAATTGCTTAGTGATGACCTGAATAGTGTAGCTGATTGGTGCAATAAAAATGGATTAATACTCAATCCAATAAAAACAAAATTTATGATACTGGGGTCTGAAACACAAATTAGGAAAATTAATAACACTGTGCCTACCCTTTCAGTATGTGGAAAAATTATAGAACGAGTAGATGAAGCGGAAAATCTAGGATTTTTTTATGGATAGTGAGTTGCGTTACGTGACACATATAGAAAATCAAGCTAGACAATGTTTCTTCAGATTGAAAATCTTATACAAAATGCGTAATCTTCTAAGTCCTAGTGCACGCATACAGCTAATTGAATCATTGGTATTGTCAAAATTTAACTACGGGATCTCATATACGGTCCACGCTTGCTGTATAAATCACAACGCCTTATTCAAAGAGTGCAAAATGCCTGTTTCAGGTTCTGTTTTAATGTGCAACCACGTACTTACATCTCTCCTTTCTTAAATAATGCGTCTATA
Source organism: Cataclysta lemnata (assembly GCA_963931975.1). Lineage (NCBI taxonomy): Eukaryota > Metazoa > Arthropoda > Insecta > Lepidoptera > Crambidae > Cataclysta > Cataclysta lemnata. The sequence continues at coordinate 1,415,189 of OZ008354.1, read as the reverse complement.
CTAAACATGGAATCGCGAAGAAAATTGCATTTGGCATCCTTGATGTACGACATTATCCATTTAAAAAATCCTGAATACTTATATTCTAAATTGATATTTAATACCGTCAAATATAACAATCAGGGTCCACGAGCAGTTTGTGCACCGCTTAAGTATCACTTCCATCGTACTGTAGCATTCGCAGGCAGTTTCCGTTACCATGCAACAAAATGCTGGAACAACATTCCTCCCCCATTACGGCAATTCAAATCTAAGATTAGCTTTAAAACACATCTTAAGTTACATCTACTTGCTGGGCAGAAAATTAGTAGACAGCTCGTCTGCAGGTAGAGGAAGTTTAGTGGTATAATTCTATTTGTATATACCTACTCTTACCTTGGCATTTATATTATATGTTATATTAATCATACTTTTTTTTAGATTTAGCAATTTATTCATATTTATAAGTTTATCTTCGAATGATTAGTAATTATGTGTTTATATGAACTTTGATATATGTACTTATTTATATTTATTTTACTAAATAATATATCGTTCTCTTTCACTTCTTCTTTACGTGGCGAACAATCTGAGATACATTGGTTAACATGAAAATACGAGGAGTTGGAACATTGAGGTGAGAACATTCAGGTTGCAGTTGAAAATCAGTGATTTGCTTGGGTAACCCGGGCAGATGTTACACTGAACTGTGACCTTTTTTGACAGCTGCGACACACACATGCTCACTATAAAATAAAAATTTTATGCTTGGCTTGTATACCTTATTAATATGATTTGTGTAGTTACTGTTGTGATATGTTGAATGCCCTGTGTATTTGTTATGTATATGTGTGTTAGTGTTGGCAAAATAAAAAATTATTCATTCATTCATTCACTTTATATATTAGTACTTGAAACAGCTTTGTAGGTACCCCTTTTTAAGAAAATTGCGCGGACGGAGGAGTATGAAATGTATAGTTTAGGTATACATTTACGGCCTTATTAATAAACTCGGTTTAAGTATAGACCGAGTTTAATCTCGCATTCCATGTTTGTGAGACGAAGACAAAACACGGAATAGCTATACCATGTTTACTAGCAGTTTAGAAGGAGTGCAGAATGCAATTTTTTTTAATTGTGCATAATACATGCATTAAATAAATTAAAAAAAAAACATTGCACGCACTACCAGTATTTGACTGGGACTTTATTACAATGACTTTTTGGTGATGCCGCCTTGTGGTGATGGCAGAGCAAACTACAATTATTGTCACCACCTCCATCTCTTAGTCGCCTTGTTTGACTCCCACGGGAGTCGAACTAGGCGACTAAGGGTTAAGACAGCAATGAGTAATAGGCAGCAGCGTTCCTCCAATGTCACCCAGCAAATCACTGCGTCGTCCGTGCCCAATAAATAGCAATAGGCTCGCCACCTGCTACATGGGACCTAACCTAATTGGCGAAAAGTGGGTGTTAATTCACGTCTGCCTGCCCCTTCGGGGATATAGGCGTGATTTCTTGTATGCATGTCTTCTAAATAATTCAATTTTCACACAGTAGCCAGAAAACCGTAAAAATATTTTCGTAAATAGTCGCGCCAGTCGCTTTTCCCAAGCGGTGGAACACGAAATATTTGAAACAAATATAGTATGATTTTGGGTGCCTATAAATTACATTTTATTACTGCGAATCCCACAAATGAAAAATTCTATCGCCTTCTGCTTTGTTCGCTGTAAACGCAATATATTTCCGACGCCCCGCTTATGACCTGTGCAATATTTTTAAATTAAACTCAATATCCCCTCCATGGAAATCCACCGGCATTATTGTTTGAAAAATATTTATAAAATCTTTTCTCCAAGAAATATCAAAAAAATTTCATGCATTTCTTAAACAAAAACACACCTATAAAACACATGCATTTGTCACCTAAGCGGTAGGCAGCGGTGTTTTTAAAAAGGGAATATTACTAAACGGATATAAATAAATACAATTGTATTGATAAAATTAAATATTTACAGTTTAATTCTTTACGTATGTACAGTGAACGGCACTTCAGTTCAGACTACCCAAAACTGTCGAATTTCTTTAATCGATTGTCAACCTTAACTTGGTAGTTGTGCTCTATTATTACCAAGTTAAGGTTGACAATCGATTGAGAAATTTGACAGTTTTAGGTAGTTTGACGTGCTGTTGACTGTACTGTTCGCTATTTTATATTTTATTAATATATCTCAATGTCCCATTTTAAATATGTTGCTTTGCAAAATAATAAGTTATTTAAATACGCTTCCGACGAGACCCAACAAAAGCAAATTGAATAAAATCGGTCCTTCAAAGCCGGATATAAGGGTGTGTTATTCAGAAAATCAATATTGTTAACAGGGATCCAGTGTTTACGTTAACTCGACTTTGTGAAGTTCTTTGTCCGACTTTATTTGTGAAGCTACGTAACGCGAGTTAAAAGTAACAACAGCGGAATTGTAAGAAAACAACCTTCCTCTCTTGATGTGGACTCTTGTCGAAGCTCAAGTGTGTTACCTGTGTCGCTGTATTCAAGGTTCAAAATAGCTTTTGCATTACACCGGTTATTCGATTATAATTTCAAAATTATATAAATGTTAGAAAATTAGCACAACGACTTTGGTGGTTAGGAAAAGTTCGAAAAAAATATGGTCTTGACGCAGGAATTCCCGCAAAGTAGAGGTTTTAGGCTAGAGTTCACCAAAACTTAGGGCCTGTTTCACAATGGACAAGTAAGTTCTGAGTAGCTAACTTGGTAGATCATTTGACAGTTGTAGTATGAAATATTGTCAATGTGTGTGCCAGGTAAGCTACTCAGAACAGGCGATTATTACTTAACCATCAGTTTTTGAAATTTTATCCTATTGAAGAACTGTCATAAACTGACGGTTAAATAATAATTGCTTGTTTACGTTTTAGTGAACTCGAGCCTTCTTTTAGGTCTGGTAATGGAGTGTTGTTAACAATCATACTCGAGACCGACTTGATTTGATTTCACGGAGAATTGACTGCAAGGTATACAATTGCCCTTGGAACAATCTTACAAGGCGAATGTTGTTCATAAACATGATGACGAGAAGGCAATATCGTTTATGCCCGGCTAGCATGACCACCCAAACACGATTTGATATTCTTAGATATGATATTAGATTTTCGACAATTCATCGCATTGAACTTACAAAAATCATTGGATTTTCGACAGTTCACAACGATAAAGGGCCATATCTTTATGATATAGCTTTAAAGGCATATTCAATTATTCAATTAAGGCTTATTCAAGTGTTAAAATCCAATGATTTTTGACTTTTTAACACAATGATATTATATTTCTTTTTAAATATAATATCATTGATTCAACGCGATAAATGGCTATATCATATCATGTCTCGGTGGTCATGCTAGCCGGCCTGAAACACATAGCAATACTGCGATTAAATTATCCACATTGTAGGCTCGACCGTAATTATTGCCATTTTTCGCGCACCATAAACGCAGTACATTCCTAGGTGGTATAAGAGGAACGCTGCTGCCCATTCCTCATCACTGTTTTAACCCTTAGTCGCCTTGTACGACACCCACGGGAGAGATGGGGGTGGTGACAATTGTATTCTGCTCTGCCGTCACCACACGGCTTTATTACAATATACAATTATACTATGCGCTCTTTGAACTTCAATTGTTCAAAATGGTTTTATGAAACGGGGAGAACTCATTGCCAGTGCGAGCGACAGGCGGACTGACAGAAGAAACAAGGTGTTTGTGCACATACCATGCAAAAGTGTCTTTCGAGGCCCGGGTGTGTCGAGTGTGCTGCCGTTTGGCGTACATACGGCTGGTATTCGGCAAAGAAACTGGGAATAAGAGAGTATAAGAATTTATAAAGGTGTGGTCTGAAAGAAGACGTAATTTTTTTATTTATTTATTTAAGGCAACAAACAGTCATTTACAATAAATATTTCACAGCAATAGTTATAAAACTAAAGACATACAGTGCCTATAATGAGATCATACGTTATATATTTGTTAATATGAGCCACTTAAGGGCAAGACAATGGGTGCGACTTAAATACGCACTGTGTCAATTTTTATGTGCTGTGAAATAATTAACAGTTAAAGGTTTATTTTAGAGTAAGATCAATTAATATAGAATAGAACAACCTAATTAAGATAGCTTGATATAGACTAAGGCGTAATGACAACAATTGAGAAAGGGATGCTCGCATGCTTTGGTCATATACAAATGATGAGTGAAAAAAGAGTGAAATAAAGTATTTATATGTCGCAAATGAATGGAGAAAGCGACAGAGGAAGGCCTCAGCGGAGCTTTCCTAATCAAATTGAGAGTATATTAAAAAAGGACTCGGGGGCCTACCGCCTAACTCGATTGCTAAAGCAAAAGCTATAGTTTATGACGTCATGCTGTCATTTCGCACTAAATGTACCTAAACTATTAGCGATAGCTTTGAACGAATGATCACCGAATGATTTTGTATGAATTTGGCACAAAATCCGTGCCGTCTAAAAATTCAGGATGGCTGTAGCCGTAATCAGTGCATTGCAATATAGCTATCATCAGCAATCGAATTAGGCGGTAGGCCCCCAGGTCAAGAGTACCCGAAACCGACGGACATGCATGAGGAGAATAATGAGATTGGATGAAGCGAAAGAAGTATAATATAAGGATCGTAGCAAGCGGTAAGAAGTGATCTCTGTTTACCTATGTGGGGGACAGTCGTGACGTATGTATGAATTAAGAATACAAGCCGTGTGGTGACAGGAGATTAGAATATAAACTCTGAGTTTGGGGATGAAGACAACTTCACCCCCAATCTCAGGGGCTGTACAACTTGCGACTCAGGCTTAAATGTTAGACATGTCCGTCTTATTCCAGTATGTCTGCAATCAATGTCATATAGATCATGTTTGACATTTAATAATTGGTCCACAAACAAATTCAACGAGCAGACCAGCAGAAATATGCCTCTGTATGTTTCCAAATGCAGTCGCTTGGCGACAGACGGGCAAACAAAGGCGATCTAAATGGAATTCCTAACGCATATGAGTCTGGAGCGAGTCTCATATTAAAGGTGGAGACAGATTATAACGACTGCAGATGCAGCCGGGACCAACGGCTTAACGTGCCTTCCGAACCACGGAGGCACTTATAATATTAATTTTGCGTATGTATGTGGTTATTTTGACTATCTATGTATTTTTAAATTAAATAACACTAATATAAATATTTTTACACTCACATCTATCATCTAGCCCAAAGTACATAGTACTTACATAAATATTATGTTGTCTCTCGAGTCATGACTCGCGAGCAAATATTTGTGTTCATCACAAAATTTGCCTCTACCAGGATTCGAACCCGAGACCTCTTGGCCAATACCCAGAGATCTGAGCATTCGACCAAGCCGGCCGTTTGGACAAAACGCTCGTCAAAATTTAAAAATAGATATAACTATATAGTTGCGACAGACAAGAACAACTTGAAATGCCGACTTACTTAATTGCGATTAAGCGTTAAACGAGAGCCAAAGTTTTCGAAACTTGAAACAAAAGGAACGAAACTTACAAGCCTGTTCGTGCTAATTAAAAATTAATTACAACGAAAGCAGAAATAGAAGTAGGTAGACGCTTTCAGTCACGGAGCGAGCAAAACGGTTCGTTACGTGATAATGGTAGTCGCATTCCTTGTGTCAGGTAATTAACCAAAAAGCAATATTCGTCAGTTTTCCTTTACCATCTAAAAACATACATTTATGAAACATGCCTATATCCCTGAAGTGGTAAGGCAATAAACAATTTGAATATGAGGTAGGCATAGGCAAATTAAGCACCCACATTTCGCCAATTAAGTTGGGTCCCATGTAATTGATAGCGAGAATGATAATATTGCCATGTATCGGTCACATAAATCGTAGTATATTGCTAGGTGGTATAAGAAATGCTGTTGCTTACCTTATACGAAACCCGCGGGAGAGATGGTGATTGAAAACCTTGTAAGAGATCAAAAACTTGTTTTACAGCTGTACTCAGAGACGTCAATTAACGTTAATGAGTACTTAATACAAAGAATGCTCATTTAAATCTGTTTCATTGACCTGACAAGAATACGACCAGTTTTGAAATAACGAAAAGCACGTTAATGCTTTCCTTTAAATTTAAAAACAAAAATACAAAAGTAAACTGAATAATCTCATTAAACATTTTACTTTTTACTCTCGTTTATTTTTATGTAGTCGTAGTTAAAAGATAAAAAAAACCGTGAAGTCTGCCGTGCCATTGTGAATGATAAAATATTAAAACAAAAATATGAATGTAAGCTTAAAGTTACTCACATTTTAGTGCTGCGCCAGTTTAAGCCTGAAGTTTTTATTTTTAAGCGAGTTTTTTTTAAAGCCTTTGTACTCATTTTTTTAATTCAAATTTTATTTGGTCGAATTAACACAAAATGTTGTTGTTGTTGTCATATACTTTTTCTCGCAATTTCATTAAAGAGACAAAGGACATTAAAATGTTGGTGACGATGGGCTCAAAAGGCATTTTATTCCGTTTACCGTCACCTGGGGCTTTACCATGTACCCCAGGGTGAGAAAACGCATCGCGTATAGCGTTGTCTCGCTCGACAGTCGCATTAATGGTGCATGTACACGGTACGGTGCAAGTAGCGGGAGCAAGTAAAGGCACGAGCTTTTTGCGCCAGTAGCATGCTCAAGTTAGTTGATCAGTGCATAAACAAAGGCCCGGGCTACTTGGTCGAGCTACACGTACATGCTGCCTGCGCAAGTACTTTATGTATGGGTCTTGTTCATTTCTGACTTGCGCAGACATGCAAGTACATCCTCGAGTCGCTGGACTCGCTTAGAATCGTTTACACGATGAATAAAACCCGCGCAAGTGCTTCAACATGCGCCAGCAACATGCACCGTGTAGATGCACCTTAAGCGTTCTTGTGTCCACTCTAAACTAACTAACAAGTATCATCCAGCCAGCCCTTTTACACCCGTATTCACAAACAATACTTGTTTAAGTAAAGAAGCAACACTGTGCGAAGTAAGACGTTTCTCAATGCTTTTAGTCACTCAAGTATTGTCTATGAATAGGTATATAGGTCATAGTAATGTTTATGAATACGGGTGTTAATGTCTTCATTGCTGGGGCACAGGCCTTCCCTATGGACGGAAGAATATAGGGAGATTGGGGCATAACCAACCACGCTGGCCCAGTGCGGGTTGGTGGGTATTATCGACTGCAGATGCAACCGGGAACAACGGCTTAACGTGCCTTCCGAAGCACGGAGGAACTCGAGATTATAAATTTTCGGTCACCCATCCAATGACCGGCCTTAGCAACATTGCTTAGTTTACGCAATCGCAGGCCACGCGCGATGTGCCACTGCGCTAGCGAGCTCCTCATATAGAGTGTTACAAGTAGCCCTTAAACAAATGAATCATGTTCCTCTGAAGTCAAATTAGCAGAAGTTCCCACTTGATCTGAAGTTTAGTTATTCGGAAGGCGTCTAGAGTAACCACTGATGTAAGGCCCAACGTAAACTAAGCAATTATGATGATTGTAACATTCCCGTACCGTAAGGTCCAATTTACACCGGCACTCAATGGAATGGAAGTAACTTTTTGCAACGAAATTGTACAAACCATAATCAACTTTATATCAATTGAATAACACCCACACACTAAAGTCAGTGCCGTCTCTGTGTATGTTATTCGGTAGGTGGCGTGACAGACGAGGGGTTAAGCCAGTCCCGGCTGCATCTCCAGTCGTTAACACCCAACAACCCGCACTGGGCCAGCGTGGTGGGTTATGTCCAGTTATGTCCAATCTCCCTATATTCTTCCACCCATAATAGGGAAGGCCCGTGCTCCAGCAGTGGGGACATTAAAGGGCTGGTGATGATGATGATGATGGTGCTATGTCCAATTTCGTTGTAAAAAGTCGCTTCCATTTCATTCATTTCGCGGCGTTGTAAATTGAGCCTAACATAATAGCAGCATAATTTGAGGTTATGTTTAGTTAGGACTTGACTCTAGTTTGGACGCGGGTCCTGGGATAAAGTTTGGAGTCCCTTAATATGCATAAGCTTGTTAGAATCACCATGCGAGAGTCGACTTGTCGGCCTTCAATAACCTATGAACTAGTAGGATTTGACGTTAATGCAACTTACTGCTCTTGACAATTGAGTCGATTTTGGTCTGCGAACCTTTTGCTTTCGTCTACTGTTGATTTACAAGCTCATTCTCATCAGTAAACCGTCTGTGCCTCGGAAGGTACGTTACGTAGTTGGCCATGCGTACTATCTTCTTCTACTCGTCAAGCGGGCCGATTCTTCAATCAATGTTGCCTCCTCTCAAATCAAATCAAATCAAAATTCGTTTATTCATATCTGGTATGATTACAATACACTTATGAATCGTCAAGACAAGAAATTTACGCCATCCGTTCGCAAACTACCAGGAGGCCCTGTCCTGAGAAGAACGGGCAAGAAACTCAGTCAGGTTTTTTCCTCCCTTTACATAAAAGTAATTTAAGTTAATTAATAATTGGAAATTGAAAGATGTCAATAACTTACAACGTCAAGTAATAGTATGTCAATAAAGATACAAATTCTGAAGTTATCAACATCCTTCATTACAAACACAATGTCTATTTTAAATAAAGAACACTCAAGGGCAATCGTTTAATCATACTGGATAAAGATATTTAGTATTTATATAATAAGTATGTAAAAGTTATTGATTCCAAGCATCTTTGTCATCTAAATAGTCCTGAATTTTATAGTACCCCTTTTTCAGGAGTATATTTTTTATATAGGGCTTAAATTTGTGTAAAGGCAGTTCAGTCACAGAATCTGGAATCCTATTATAAAAAAGTATACATTTACCTACAAAAGTATTAGCTACTTTGTGTAATCTTAGTCTAGGGAAGGAAAGTTTGTTTTTATTTCTAGTATTGCATTTATAAATATCACTAATTTTTGCAAATGTGTTTAGATATTTGTAGACGTATAGAATGCAATCATATATGTACTGTGAAGCAAGAGTTAGGATATTAATGTCTTTAAATAAATTTTTTAGTGAGTCGCGAGGTTTTAATTGATAAATAGCACGTATAGCTCTTTTTTGTAGAATAAATATATCCTGAATATCAGCAGCTGTGCCCCAAAGCAGTAAACTATATGACATAACACTATGAAAGTAACTGAAATATACAAGTCTGGCTGTTTGAACATCAGTCAATAGCCGTATTTTTTTTACGGCGTATACTGCTGAACTTAATCTCTCAGATAGAGTTGAAATATGGGGATACCATTGCAATCTTGAGTCTAACCTTATTCCTAAGAACACTGTAGAATTGACACATTCAATTGTTTCATTATTAATTGCAATCTGACTACTAGCTTGCCTTACATTTGGTAAAGAGAATTTAATACATTTGGTCTTTTTAGAATTGAGTAGCAAGTTGTTATTTGTAAACCAATCTAGAACCTTGGAAATTGCTATATTGATGTCATCATAATTATCTTTACCTCTGTCTATTTTGAAAATTAATGAGGTATCATCTGCAAATAGCACCGTGTCACATAGAGATTCTGTATAGAAGGGAAGGTCATTTATATATATTATGAACAGCAATGGACCTAGTATTGATCCTTGAGGAACACCCATTCGCATTCGTGAACCCGAGGACTCGGCTTTATTAATCACTACCTTTTGAGTCCTGTCACTCAGGTATGACTTTACCAGTTTCAATGAGGTAGTAGATACACCGTAATGTTGTAATTTCGCCAATAATGTTTGATGTGAAACACAATCAAATGCCTTTGACAGATCACAAAAAATACCCAAAGCATCCTGCCGATTTTCCCAAGCATCAAATATGTGTTTAATGAGAGTTATGCCAGCGTCAGTGGTGGATTTACCCCTCGTGAACCCGAACTGTTTAACATGTAAAAGTTTATTAGATGTAAAGTGAGAAAGTAGCTGGTTTAGCATAATTTTTTCAAAGATTTTACTAAGGGACGGTAATATGGAAATGGGACGAAAATTATTGGGTTCACATTTGTCTCCAGATTTAAACAAGGGTATAAGTTTACTGTGCTTCATTAAATTTGGAAAACAGCCGTCATCTATACATTTATTAAATATTGTTGTCAATTGAGGGGCGATGATATTAATAATGGAATTCAGAATACTGACTGATAGACCCCACAAATCTTCAGTTTTCTTCATGTTCAAGGATTTGTAAGTTTTAATAATTGTGTCAGCATTAATTTTGTGAAAATCAAAAGATATATTGGATTTGACTGTACTTGATTCTAGTAGAGCCAGAGCTCTTTTGGTGCAAGAGTTAAGCTTGCTAGTTATTCGAGCAGGGATGTCGGTGAAAAAAGTTTCAAAGGCATTTGCAACTGCATCATCGGATTCTATAACCCTATTATCTATGTTTAATTTAAACGACCTGTCGTTGCTTTTAAGTTTTCCGTTTTCTGAATTGATAATTTTCCATGTAGTTTTTATTTTATTGTCCGAATTTTTTATTTTATTGCTAATAAAGATCTCTCTATTTTGCTCTATTCTTCTTTCTAAAGCAATGCCTGGAGTCATGCACTAGTCATGCACTAAAGTCATGCTCTAGCTAGAAATATTTAATCTCATGATCTCTGCCTACCCTGTGGGAGAAAGGCGTGACAATTGTATGTTTGTATTATGTTGTAAAATAACAAATAAACAATAATACAATCAAAATTTCAATAGCCATTGTCAATCTATCCTATTAGGAGAGTAGGCATCAATTAGTCGACAATGGGCCTCTGTACCCGTGACTGAAATCGTGTTCAATTTAGCGAATACGCTTTCGTAGGAAAGACAATTGCCATTCTTTGCTCTGTAATACTGCCTAGTAACAATTTTCGCTGCTTATTCGAATTCGCAGGTTTCAATATAGCTCGCTTTAGGTTCAATATTCCGAGGGTATTCTGACAGAACTGAATAAGTGCATAAATTAATTTATTTGAAAAATTACTATTATAATTTTAAGTGTCAAGACTGCTAGATAACATACATACATAAATCACGTCTATATCCCCGAAGGGGTAGGCAGAGGTGAACTAGCATCCACGTTTGTCAGGTCCCATGTAATAGGTGGCGGGCCTATTGCCATTTATCGGGCACAAAAGTCGCAGTACATAGCTAGGTAGTATAAGAGGAACGCTGCTGCCCATTCCTCATCATTGATTTATCCTTAGTCGCCTTGTACGATACCCACGGGAGAGATTTGGGGTGGTGACAATTGTATTCTACTCTGCCGTCACCCACACGGCATGCTTAATAACAAATTTCACATAATGTTATAAAGCTGAAGAGTTTGTTTGTTTATTTGTATGATTAAACGCGCTAATCTTAGGAAATACTAACTCAAATTGAAAAATTCTTTATGTGTTGAATAGTCCATTATCGAGGAAGGCTATCAAAAATCGACATTAACGCGAGCGAAGCCGCGGGCGGTCACTAGTCGTAGACAAATTTCCTAGAGTTATACCTACGGGTTTGCCAGATAAAAAGAGTAGAAAAACTAAGTATGCCCAATTGCCCATGTATGTGTAACCTGGGGAGTTGGCAAGTTATAAATTCCCAACACGAATTAATAGGCAATTAAACGTGAAACAAGATAAGTACATATAAGCCGCCTTACCTTGTTGCCCCGGCGAGAATGGCCTAATATGGAATGCTTCCGAATCAGGATCACACGGTTCACACTCACTCAATCACAGTTATGAGGGGCTACTCTTTAAATTAATTGTAATTGGTTTTGTGTTGCCATCTCTTTCACACGTTGCTATCAAGCTACCTAATGAGTGAGAGTGACTGGTAGACTAAGACGATTGCAATCGGCTTGCAGAGTTAGGTCGCAGATGTTAGAAATTCAAAAACACCATTCAAAATCAATTAATACTACAATAGTTCGAGGAGACGTCTTGCCGCCATCACAGAAACGAATTGCTGCTAATACAAAAGCAGCAGCGCTGTGCGCTTGCGCATTGATTGCTGTATCGAGTGTTTTCAGTCTCCCTAATCAACCACCCCAGGTCGACGGCTTGTGTGTTGTATTTTACACGCAAGTACAATTCTTTTATTACATGCATCATCGCCACTCAAAAACGGTTGGGAATTCAATAATGGTGCGAATTTACGAAGGTTACGCAAGCACGGTACACCCTCTCTTTGTAATTTTACATTATTTTATTTATACGTATATTACGCCTTTTGCCCCTAAGGGGCAGCAAAGGTATATACTTTTTTACTCACCTATTCCATGCAATAGCGAATGTTGGTTTGTTCGCATTCCGAGCTCTCTGAGATAGATATAGATAGGGAGCTACTACATTAAAAAAACCCGTCTATTTTTTCTAGTTGTAATTTGTTTCGCTTAGAGCAATTCAATATGACCTTTGAGCTGCCGCTCTTAACAAAACGACGACCTGAGAAAATGCAGCTGCCTATTTCAGTTTCAAATTGTATCGCCTTTGTACGGCTGCAGTGTGCAGCGACCTTCAACTTTGCCACAGCTTTCGCATCCCGACCAGCTGACCCACTGAATGTTTTTAATCTGTGCCAACATTCGACCCAGATCTACACCGATACTTAGATGGTAGCTTTTACTGTAAATCCAATGCAATTATAACTAATATATGCATTAATGCTAGAGAAAATATTAGTCTTTATATATAATTTAAGTGTGTACGTGTTTACAATTTAAAACATTTGCTTTATTTGGCAAAAACAATTTATTGTTTTTGTTGCGTCCATCTAACCTCTTCCTAACCAAAATTTTCTTCGCTTTAGATACTTTTAGTAAGCAATTGATTTATTTCGCATCAACAATTGTTTGTTTTGTTGCTTTCACTTATCCCTGTCCCTATTAGGGCTTAAGAGGTGGGGTAGAGTACCCCTCCAACACAGTTCTATAATTGAGAGATCTTGTAATGCTAATTGGACCTACCTGTCAGCTGTGCTCACCTGAATCTCTCAATTGTATACAAATGTATGATTTAGATAATTTTACAGTAAGTTAAAATATACATACATAAATCACGCCTATGTCCCCGAAGGGGTAGGCAGAGGTGAACTAGCACTCACGTTTCGCCAGTTATGTTAGGTCACATGTAAGAGGTGGCGAGCCTATTGCCATTTATCGGGCACAAAAGTTGCAGTACATTGCTAGGTAGTATAAGAGGAACGCCGCTGCCCATTCCTCATCACTGATTTATCCTTAGTCGCTTTGTACGACACCCACGGGAGAGATTTAGGGTGTGACAATTGTATTCTACTCTGCCGTCACCACACGGCCTGGGTTAAAAGATGGTGCTAAACGATTTTGTATGCATTCTGAAGCTTAAAATTTCGAACGTACTCTTGTTTATATTTCGTGGGTGTTCGGCAGAACCGAATAAGTGTCAAAAATGAACTATTCGATTTTAATTTTAACATTATATAAATATTAGAAAAATTAGTAAAAAGATTTTGGTGATTAGAAAAAGAATTTCGAAAAATTATGGTCTTGAGGCGGGAATCGAACCCGCGTCCGCTGCTAACCGGGCAGGTGCCTGACCGCTCGGCCACCCAAGACACTGTCTTGGGTGGCCGTGGCAATTTTTCGAAATTCTTTTACTAATTACCAAAATCTTTGTCAAAAATGAGAAAATTAAATTTTAAAGATGTTCCAGTACTTGTTGTACACTATTTCAAAAAAAAAAACGAGAGAAAATAAAAATTCTGCGTGCAACTAAATATTAACAATGTACAGTTTTTTGACTTAAAATCAGTCGTACCAGTAGTTCCTGAGATTAGCACTTTCAACTAAACAAACTCTTCACCTTTAGAATATTAGTATAGCTTTTTGCAACAGCAGGTGACGTATGGAGAAGTAATCTCGCTTGCCGTCTCGAAAGAAAAATAAATTTCCAGATTTGGAAGCAAAAGAACCATAAAAGTTTACGCCGCAGCATGTGGTCTTGTAAAGTAATATTTGGTGTTACAACACAGTCTTGCTACGTATTGCGTAATACATCGAGTGCTATGTAACCGGAGGTTGGTCGAACATAGATCTTAGTTGACTACACCCGATGTGACAGTTTTGAAGCTATCTTATACGAAGGCTTTGAACATGAATTTACAAGAATCTGGCTGTGCAATAGCTAGCTTTGTCAGTCTGCGAATGCGTATAATAAGCTAATTCACTAAGCACAGTCAATGCTTAGTGGATGGGTGGCCAAAGCCCAAATAATCATGGGCAGCAGCATTCCTATTGTACCATCTAGTTACTGTACTTGTATATCGCAATAGGCTGGCCCCCTATCACATGGGACTAAAAATAGTTGGCGAAATATGGGGATAAATAGGTAATACACCTCTGCCAACCTCCTTGGGTATTTTTATAGGCGTTTATATATATGTATTGTTTTATGTTGGGATATTTATGTTGTACATGATTGTTGGATCGGTTGGCTCATCCAGCCTCTTTAGGTCTGGTATTTTCACAGCAAAAACACACGGGATAAAGAACAAAGTGCGCATAATCACAATTCGGAATAGGACTGACAAATTGCGACCTCTTTGGTCGAAGCCCCGCGTAATTGAGTGTGCGTTTCGCGAAACGACCCAGGCACGTAACGTCCCTTCGGGCGGAAGCGTTGAAGAGTTGACTGGAATGATGACTTCCCTTTAGGTTATGAAAAAGGAATTAGAATTATGAGTAGGTAACTAGAACTTAACTTAAACCGCCTCCTTCTCCTCCGCTCCTCGAGGTGGAGCTTGCTAGCGCAGTGGCATAGGGGCTTGGCCTGCGATTGCGTTAAATAAGCAATGTTACCAAGGCTGGTCATTGGATGGGTGACCAAAAATGTATTATCTCGAATTCCTCCGTGCTTCGGAAGGCACGTTAAGTCGATGCACCCGGCTGCATCTGTAGTCGTTAATACCCACCAACCCGCACTGGGTCAGCATGGGGGCTATGGGCCAATCTCCCTATATTCTTCTATTCATAGGGAAAGCCCGTGCCCCAGCAGTGGGGACATTAAAGGGCTGGTGATGATGATGAATCGCCTACGTGATCTAGTTGTTTGTGCACCGGAATTAAGATTCCGAGGTCCCGGTTTGAATCCCAGAAGCGTTCAAATTTGTACTCGGTTTGGTTTCAATTATTTTATTTATTTATAACCCGTTGGTCCCGGTTTGAATCCCAGAAGCGTTCAAATTTGTACTCGGTTTGGTTGGTGGTAGGACTTGTTTCAAGTCTGCCTTGCTCGCTATCGCCATCTTAGCAAAATATTTCGCCATAATAATAATGTTAACAGCATTATTGTGTTCCGACAATTTGTGATAAGATAGACCCAGGTGAAGCTCGATTCTATCTTCGGCCCTTATCGTCACTTACCATCGATGAGTCAATGGCCAAGAGCTATATCAAGCATTAAAATTCTTGTAGTGGCAACTAAGAAGTGTGTGCGTGTGAGAAAACGGTGATGCGTTTCTCCGATATCGTAAAAAAGTTCTCTATTAACTGCTTGATTCAATTCTTCTTTTTTATTCCACCCAATCCTTAAATTCGGTACCTAACTGAAGTTGTGTCAGAGAGTCCTGTAAAAGGCTATCGACCAAATAATATGCACTTGCTTAAATTTATTATTATAGCATCCGCTGGAAAGAGCCTATAGCGGTATCTCCCGATGGAATTTGAAGCGAAAAGGGAAATTCAATTCGAAATTGAGCTACGCAATAAGATTGTTTTCAATTATCATAAGTTGTCGCCTTGGGAACAATAGGAGTATCGCAATAGGTAGCTAGCCGAGGCAATGGATTTTAATAAAATTTTGTTTCAATCTCAAGAACATTCTTAAAAATCTTATAAATATTGCATGTGGCTCAGCTGGAGTCTGTGCGCCTCAGGGTAAAGACAACGATGAGTTTCACTTATGTCACTAAGCAATATACTGCGAATTACTTGTTTAGAACTCATTATTAGGTGTATAACTCCATGCTGGCCTATGAGCCTCAAAATAGAATTAACATTCTGTTAATTAAAAACAGAATGTGGAAATTCTGATTGACCACAGGGTTGTCCCCAGGGTTGTCGAATAACCGGCTAAGGGAGATTGCTCCGTGTATACCAAAAAACACCTTGGCCTACCCGAATGGTGGATTGCTAACCACCAACAACAGCAAACCCAAAGAGGGCCAGTGTCAGGCAGGCGGCCGGCTGAAGAACGATAGCCAAAACCTTTAGTAGTAGCGATTGAAATGTTGTGATCCCAATCACTCTTTCCGTTCATTGGTTTCTCGACATAGTACTTTCCTCTACTTTTTTTAAACATTGTGTGTCCGTCTGTTCTAAAAAAATATACATTATTTCCAGCTGATAAATACTGCATTTATTATAAATCGGGTAATTTTGTTTTGCATAGAACTGGAACAACATGAAAATAGAAGTATTGATAACATTATGTTTTGCGGTTATATCTCTGGAATATATAGCGATTAACGTCCTCGATAGATGGTGATAAGCTTGCCCCCTATTACATGGGACGTAACACATTTGGTGTCATGTGGGTGTTAAATACACCTCTGCGCCTTCGGGGATAAACAGGCGTGATTTATGTAAACCATAGACAACACCGGACTGTGCCATAAACTTAGTTTAATTAATACAAAATGGTTTGGAAGCTGGATGGAATTTAATAAGGTTCGGCAAAACTCAGAGGCAATAGTGGTTAACCGAAATGGGACTATTAATTCCCACTACGAGGACAACAGGTCGGCTTGCGAAATTTGCATTTTGATTTAGGACCTAAATAAGTAACCCAGCGTTAGTTATTATCTGATATATAGATATCCACCTAACTCCAGTTCAATCTAACGTCGCTTATAACTAGTTTATAATTGCTTTATTTTTATTTTTACTGCCAATTGTATTCAACTCAGCCGTCACTGCCGTGTGGTGACGGCAGGACATAAATAATTGTCACCACCCCAAATATCTCCCGTGGGTGTCGTACAAGGCGACTAAGGATAAAACAGTGATGAGGAATGGGCAGCAGCGTTCCTCTTATGCCACCAAGCAATGTACTGCGATTACCGTGCCCTATAAATGGCAACAGGATCAGGCCAGCATAGAAGGCCCAGGGCCCGTAGCCAAGTGGCAATCGTTTCATAACGATAACGTGTCGAAGTTCGTCACGATCGGCCATATTACTTTGGTATCTACAGCGTCTTAGCTTGCGCTACCAACATAACTGGGAACTTACGCAGACGATTTTGGTCACGTGATTTCACGACGACGCACGTCAAATCCCATACATTTTGCTTTATCGAACTTCGTTATCTTTGTCAGTATGTTACTTTGTTTAGGCCCCCTGTCATTTCTCTGCCGTCACCACACGGCTCTTATTTATGCATTGATATTGATCGAATGCCTTTGTCAAATTGAAATACAATCGTCAACTTAACAACAGTGTCGATGTCTTGCAAAAATAGCTCTTATTACAAAGACGGAAGCTTTAAACGCCCGTATTGGCTGTACAAAACCGAAGTGCGGAAAGCGAGCAATAATATCGCTCACAAATATTTGCACGCGTGCAGAATTTAAGCCGCGCATTTGGCCACCGATATTTACAGTCATATGAATTATACAAGCCAATACATACACGACGATGAAACCGAGAATTGTAATGAAATTTCAATTATATAATAATTCGATTCGATTCATCATCGCCAAACTAATTGACTCCCTTTCAACTTTCCTACCACTGACGCCACTTTCAGACTCCCTCTTCTGTTCGCATTCCTAGTCTTATCCATTTTTGTCACTCCGCACATCCATCACTGTCCCAGAAATCGTTGTTTCGTCTTTACCACCTAGGGGTATAAAAAAATTCCTACGACCTTATTATCGATAGCTCAGTGGAAATGTGAAAACTGGATAGAAGACGGGAGGAAGAGAAAGCAAACCGGGAAGATCAGCGTGACACCAACATATATTTTATGACAATACAACGAGCATGCCGTGTGGTGACGGCAGAGTAGAATACAATTGTCACCACCCCCAATCTCTCCCGTGGGTGTCATACAAGGCGACTAAAGATAAATCAATGATGAGGAATGGGCAGCAGCGTTCCTCTTGTACAACCTAGCAATAGCAATGTACTGCGACTTTTGTGCCCGATAAATGGCAATAGGCTCGCCAGCTATTACATGGGACCTAATATAATTGGCGAAATGTGGGTGCTAGTTCACCTCTGCCTACCCCTTCGGGGATATAGGCGTGATTTATGTATGTATGTATGTACAACGAACTTATCAAAAACAAAGACTTTTATAAAAATAAAAACTACTACAAAAAAGGCCCGATCAGGAACAGACCTATTCTACCTTCCAAATATACACAAAAAAAATCACAGTCAGTCAAGCTGTTTCGGAGGAGTTCTATAGCAAACACTGTGACTTATGTGTGTATGTAAGTATAATAACTTTTCCACTATGTAAGTGCGAGTAGCTACATGTTTGAAGGCGATTGCTCCTTTAAGTTTTCGGCAACTGTCCGCTTCTCAATCCCAAACAAAGGCCCACTTAAGTTCCAAAACACGAACCGAAGACAGAATTCACGCAAAACACAAGCACGATGGTAAATTATTAAAATAAAGATGGAATATTGCGTCTTCAAAGTTTCCCGCAGCCTAATTCGGATCTAGACCATTACTTGGAAGGTTGTGCTTATAATTTATTGGACTTGTTTGCTGCTTTCGAGATTCTAGAAACATTGCAAGTCTTGAAATTTAAGTGCTGGTTGAGCGGTGCTTTTATTGGGGAAAACGGACGTTAATTTTATTTATTTATTATTTTATTACTTAAAAATCTTGGCGTGTCTAGAACTGGGC
Organism: Cataclysta lemnata; assembly: GCA_963931975.1. Classification (NCBI taxonomy): domain Eukaryota; kingdom Metazoa; phylum Arthropoda; class Insecta; order Lepidoptera; family Crambidae; genus Cataclysta; species Cataclysta lemnata. The sequence goes on along the minus strand of OZ008354.1, from coordinate 1,396,231 downwards.
CTACCGCCTAACTCGATTGCTGATGATAGCTTTAAAGCAATGCACTACTTATGGCTATAGCATTTTGTGCCAAATTCATACAAAATCATTCGGTGAACATTCGTTCAAAGCTATCGTTAATAATTTAGGTACATTTGGTGCGAAATGACAGCATGACGTCATAAACTATAGCTTTTACTTTAGAATCGAGTTAGGCGGTAGGCCCCCAGTTGTAAGTTCTACACCGGAACGTGTGTCTCGCGGAATCTTATCAAATATGGCTAGGCAGAGAGAGAGGTTAGGGTGGCGAAGGTGAGTGTTGACTAGTTGTCAAGAGCCCTTTAACACTTGGGTCACAAGTCCCAGGCGCTTCCACTGACTTCTCTCTCTGCCACACTATGGACCCGGTACCCGCACGGTGAATCCATAGAATGATAAAAGTAATCGTCTCTTAAATTACCTCTGCCATTTTCTCTGAATTTTTTTGAGCGGTGTGGTGACCAGAACAAAATGCAATTGTCACCACCCTCATCTTCACCGTGGGTGTCGTACAAGGCGACTAAGGGCAAAGACAGTGATGAGTATTGTGTAACAGCATTTCTCTCATACCACCTAGCAATTTACTGCGATTTATAAACACTATTGACGAAATTATTGGGTTTTAATCAAACCGCCCGAAAACGTCATTACTTGGGTGTTAAAAAACCTCTGCCAGCCTTTTTAGGGGAGAATGGCGTGATTTATGTATGTAGGTATACTTGTACGTTACCTGACCACCTGTGTTTTTTCATACAAGGAGAAAAATAATCTTGATTCACAAGAGAAATTTGTTGAGCTCCTATGTTTGCGGTATCAATTGAAATATTTCGTCTGCTCCAGACTAATGGGGGACAATAAATTGAAACGAAACATAATATCCGCCATTTTCTTTGGAACAAACACGTAGTTTGTCGCTTACTCATCCCAATCGGATCGTCGATTATTTCACAGAATTACTCGGCTTCTTCCATGCTGGCTTGGGAGCTGAAAAATAACATATTACGATGTGCTAGCCCCGACTCATCCCAGGAGCACATTGTTGACTAAGAGAGATTGTCCGGTGTATACTGTAGAGGCTACGTCATAGCGCTAGACAAATGGGGGGGAAAGTTATAGCTTTTTGTACTAAAATTTACAGCTTCACACTTCTCTTAACTGGTGAATATGGAACTAAACATAAGAGTACCTGTGCCGTGTTCGATTTAGAAGCAGGGTTATGACAATTCTTCTTCTTCTCCCTGACCTGTTCCCAGTCTATCTGGGGTCGGCGCAGTATGTTTCCTCTTCCATTCATATCGGTCAGACGTCATCAAGCCATCAACTCCCTTTTGATTCATATCATCCATCACACCGTAAAGGTGCTAGTGATGAATGAATGTATAGAATAGAGACGGAACGGAGCATGTCGAGAGACCGATGAAGGGAGAGAGTGATTGGAATGACAACATTCCAATCCGTACTTCTCAAGGTTTTGGCTTAGGTTTTACAGCCGGCCGCCGGACAACAACCCTCTTTGGGTATGCTGTTGTTGGTGGTTTGCCCTCCACTATTCGGGTGCCCCAAGGTGCTTATTGGTCTACACCGGGCAATTCCCTTAGTCAACTTTTAGGACACTCATGGGATGAGTCGGGGCTGGCCTATTCTACGTTATTTGTTCACTCCCAGGCCAGCATGGAAGATAGGGTTATTACGATAACACTTAATTTTTTTTTTTTCAAACCAAACCCGCTTGAATTATTCATGGTCATTTCGGTTATGGAAACAAAATGTGAGCGACGTTTTGGACAAATCATGATAATAGAGCCGCATTCATTTCTGTTACCGTTTCAATTGTGTTCGGAACGAGCACGGAATACGTTTTGCATACCACATGTAATCACCTGACCCTTTAAACTGATAATTTACAAAGAGAATAATATTATATTGTGGTCACGGCAGAGAAGAATACAATAAATTGCCAATATTTTATAAATGATAACCCCCTATACTAATACCCTCTTTAGAATGACCGGAATTTTATTATGACTTTTTCATATGAAAACGACGTTATAAAAAAAACAAAAAAACTTCGTGTCTTGATCTTTGATTCAACATCGCCCTGCCCTTATCCCATCCTATTTGGGGTCGGCGCAGTATGTCCTCTTTTTCCATTCTCTCCTGTCACTCGTCATCTCCTCATCCATCCATCCATCATCCATCCAACATTTAGTCTTGATCTTTGATTAAATTTCGTTAACTCCATAATAAAAGTATGTTCAAAATATGAAATGTTGTCAATAATTGTCACCACCTCTGTCTTTTAAGTGTCGTACAAGGCGACTGAGCTTTATAATATAACAAGGAATGGGCAACAGCGTTCTTGGTGCACCATCTAGCAAATTAGGGTAAATGGCAATAGGCTCGCCCTCTATTACGTGGGACTTGAAGTAAGCTGGCGAAACACGGGTGTTGAAACACCCTTAGTGGAAAAAGGCGTCCATTTATGTATGTATTTAAATTTTGTAACAGTACTGACAGAGTTCCCTGCAACGTGAACGAAATCAGTAAACGACCTAATTTTATTTGCATAATGACTCAGCGAGTGCCTTTCGCGTTTTTTGTTTGGGAAACTCTGACGTCATGTTTCAGCACAGAAAGGGTTGAGGCCGGGACGAGCATATTTTGTTTTGTAAAGTTGCGGTGTGTATTAGCGTTTCATCTTAGGGTTATTTTATGGAGTCAGCGGTGTGGGTGCGGGCGGGTAAGAGTACAGCGGCGGTGCGATGACACTTTGCTGAATGAGGGTGCTTTTCCACCAGCGCTGTGCGAGGATGCGTTGCGAGGAATGTGTTTGAGAAGAACCAATAATATCGCTCTTATTATTTGTCCGTCATCTAGTATCCACAAGTGCTTATGCTACTTACTTTGGGCTAGATGATATGTGTGAGTGTCAGAAATATTATTAATTTATATTTATTTATTTGTTTGAGGAGAACCAATAGAATCACTCCATTTTAAAATAGTGAATTTATTAGTAAAGGAATGTGTTAGTGGATAACCAATAGTATCACTCTATTTAAAAACGGAGTAACTCTATTGGTTTCCCTGAAACACATTCATCGCAACGTATCCTCGGACAGCTCTGGTGGAAAAGCACCCTTAAATTTGCTGGTTTGGTCATCGGGTAAAATCCTAGTCTCCTGGTTGGCCGAATGGTATAGGCGGCATTGAGGAGGACGCGGGTTCGATTGCCGCATTAGGACATACTAAGATTTTCCTAAATCTCTATTTCTTAGTGATAATTTTAATTGGCCTTGAGTTACCTATAAGGCCAATAAATGTTTTATTTCTTTCTTTATGTTCACAGAAACGGAATGATTGCTATGTGAAGCAGCGTCCTTCTCTGGCGTGGCCACGGGATTCTAGGTCAACCCAAAAAATAAAATCCTAACCTGTGAAAGTGCGCTCTAATTACGCAAACCAGCAAAGGTGTACCTCACCTTTGATATTATCCTAAAATTGTAGCCATTTTTGTTTTAATTATGAGGTAAAGAACGACTAACCCGGGGTTTGCCTGAAAGGGCTAATGGCAGGGTATAACTAGTCTTGACTTGATTCTTGTTCAAATTTTCTCGCATAAGCTCTTTTTTTATTTCTATACGTATAACGAAGTGATATCGAGATTATTAGAATGGTTATTTACGCTTTTAACTTTTAAAAATATCAATAATGTCGTTTTAGAAACATAGCGGACTTTCTTGCCCGTTCTTCTCAGAACAAGGGTGTTCTGGTAGTTTACGAAGGGATGGCGTAGCTTATCGCATTAAATATTGGAAACCTTTTGACTTCGACACACACGTTTTCAATATTTAACGTATTTCTTTGGCGATTCATGCGTGTACGTACTGATACCATATAATAAGAATAACCATATATTTATTTTATCAATAAGCCTAGCTACATAAAGCAACTCTATGGCATAGTAGCTTAGAAAGCTCAGCTTGCGATTGCGTAAACTAAGCTTAATTCACTAAAGTCGGTTATTGGGTACATACAGTCATACATAAATCACGCCTATATTCCCGAAGGGGTAGGCAGAGGTGAATTACCACCCACTTTTCGCCAAATAAGTTAAGTCCAATGTAATAGGTGGCGAGCCTATTCCCATATATCGGACACATAAATCGCAATTTATTGCTAGGTGATTAAAGAGATTACTCATCGCTGTCTTTACCCTTGGGGGGTAAAGATGGGGGTGGTGATAATTGTGTTCTGCTCTGCAGTCACCACACGGCTACGGTCATTGGGTTGGTTGCCTTTTTTTTCCGGAGTGGAATGCTTGAAGCACCATACCAGCCGCTAGCTAGGCGACTGGCGTGTGTGGGACTCGCCAAGGCACGAAGCGACCAGCACTATCCACTAAACCAAAAGAAAATTCTTGCATTGGGTGGTTGCCTAAAAATATAATTATTATGTCATGAGCCCTATGATATATATTCTTCCATCACCTCCTAGTAGATTCTGAAATTAAGCAAATAATTAATTTTTGTCCAGCTACAAACACAGTATGCTTTATAGACATGCAGGAAATTAAAGGGTTGATGATGAAGCGCTATTCATTTGAAACTTTTTAGTTGACTTCCCGTCTGCAATAGGAATAAAGACAAAATTTAAAGCCCAAGCCGCTTTTGGCTTTGAAGGGCAACCTCCCATTTTGGATCGCCGCCAAATGCACGCGGCAACTGCGCAAAATTGAATGAAACGAATATTTTGGCACGCGGACCCGGGGATACTTTTTGCCGCTTGGAGATTTTCCATTTTGAACGTTTCCTCAGATGTAGGCTCCCCAGATGGGGACTTTGTCTTACATAGTACCAGTGATGACATACGAAACCAGAACGCGACCGCTTACAATGGGCCTCATAAGAAGGCTCTTACTGCCGCAGTCAGAGACGTCAAATAACTTTAATGAATACTTAATGTCAAAAAATTTCATTTAAATTTAGACAAAAGACCTGACAAGAATAGAGATTAGTTTTGAATTGTAATTTTTTGACATTCAGTACTCATTATCGTTAATTGACGTCTCTGAGTGCGGCAGTAAGTCACCCAAAAAGAAATGGAGAGGGCTAGGTAGGTGGACAACACAAGGTGGACCGCCGATGTGGTGAAGCCTCTGGATGCGGGCAGCGCCGGACCGATTCGGTTTGAATATCTTTGGGGGAGGGAGCAGATGGGGTCCCCCCGCTACGCTGCATCTTCTTTATGTTTATTCGATAATTACAATTAAAAATGGTAATATTACAATAGTTTATGATATCTTAACTCAATACTTCATGTAAATGGAGTAACAAATCTTGCAGTTTCTTGAAATGAACGGAAGGCGTAGCTTATTACGTTAAATATTGGAAAACTTTTAACTTTGAGATACTTTCCCAAGGTTTACCGTGTTTCTTCGACGTTTCTTCATAAAAAACCTTAATGAGTAAACCATATTTTTATCTTATGACATATTAGAATATAAATAAATAATTAAGCTCAGGGGTGCCGTAAAAGTCCACCAAGGGCTCAAAATAATTGGAAATTTTGGAACTGCAAGCTGCTGTCACGAAAATTAAGTAACTACTCATTTCACAAAGATCTGATGTGTCGGAGTCGCAATAGTTTTCAGATTATTCATAACAGCGTTGGGTGTTATGAGCGTTGGTTGAGTGTCCTGCTAAACTAGGTCCTATATTCACATTACCTACCTTACCATTACCTAACTTTCCCATTATGTCCAACAGTGAAATATTTTAAAACACTGCTGACGACAAACCGAAATATAGACGAAACACTTGAGAAAAGTAAAATGCTGTCTGTCTTTTAAAACCTTAGGATAAGCATTAAATCTAGATTCAGTCTAATGAAATTTAGCAGAACTATTTGCCTTTGGCGGTAGATCTCATATTGAACAACCATTAATTCAAGTTTACACTCCATTGTTATTTAGTTCCAGCCCTCAGCGCTAAGAGCACTGGACTTATTATTAGATCAGTTTGCCGAATAGAATATTAGGGCTCAACTCCAACAGCTCTTGAGAGAGGTAATAGCGGATAGAAAGTCATCTTGAGAAAAGATCAAGTGATGGCTTGAGATTTCATAATTAAGCGAAAAATAAAAATCTAAAAAATATTGTGAGCGGAACTCCGTCAGGAGATGAATGCTGTATAGAAGATCTCTAGGGAATGCATATCCCAATGCTGCAAGGCTCGAGAACTCACCAAGGTTTCCGTCTTCCCCGAAAGCCCGATATTTATGCTGTAAAGGCCACTAAGCCAAAAATCTGGGTCCTTCAAATAAAGTCAGTTTTCGTGGTACCTGACATCTGATGACCCATCCGTGCGATGATATGCACATGTACATGAAACTCTCTTGATTTCCTTATTATTTTATTTAAACATTATATTATGATCTGATTTTCTTTTCCCACTATCCACAAAACAGTAAAACTACATTTCGTACCACCAGCTCAAAAACGACGTATTCAGGTCAGGTAACCTCAACTAAAAGTTAGTCATTCTAGGCCTGTACAAAACAGGGATATAATGTTGTACTGAATTTGTACTTGTACTGAATTGAATTTGGAACACCAACATAACACAAACATTGATTGAAACCTGTCTTAAATTATTAAACGAAAAAAAAAAAATTTTTGAATTGACAACATTTAAGTTCAAAATCCATGGAGTCACTAAACTGCCGCCATCCGCCATGTTGTTTACAGTTTCAGGGGTTTTATAATTAACGTGGGAAAATATGGAATCAAGCCCATTCAGCCAAGTTTTTCGTGTTGTAACTTTTTTTTCAAAATAATAAAGTTTCGTTACTATATTATTTATTATGAAGATAAGACGTTTAATTTTTTGATTACGTTTTAAATATCATGTAAGAATAAATATTGAGACACGAAACTTATAAATGTCAAATTCAATACTAAGAAGTGACTGTATGTACTCGAGGTCTTTGCTTACTAATAATTGGACCAAGCAATATTTCCAAACCTATACTTTTCATTTAACAAATTAAATATTGAATAAATAATTAAATTTTATCAATATTGTTTTTACTTCCTCGCAGTTGGTACGAAAAGCAGAGTATATTTCTCGGGAAAAAGCATATCCTGGGTGCGCTTGAATCCCTCGCTCTATTCAGGACTCTATTCTTAAATCTGGACTTAATTTTTTTAACTCCATAGAGTAAACCATAGAGTCCTCCATTGCGTTCGGGATACAAGTCTGCACCCGAGACATAAGACACTGCTTTATTCCCTTGTGACTACTATTCTCTGTTCTGTGTCACTATCCATATTTTATTAATTTTTATTTTTATATATCATTATATTCTTTAGCATTCAAATTCCGTGAAGTTGACCTACTTATTTAAATTTACTATACTTGTAGTTTAGTTCTGCGAACTTTAAAGCTGCCCAATTATAGTGCGGCTTTGAAACTGATAGGAGTGAAGAGTGTTGTAAATTCTATGTAAATTGGTGCATTATTATGCAAAGTATTATGCATAATATATTAGAAATTCCGAAAAAAATGCAATAATACATTGGGCTAAAAGGAAAATGGGTCTGTAAGCTCCTAGCAATCTGAAAATTTATTATTTTATGCTAGACAGGGAAGCTCTTGGCCTTCATCTCACCTGATGGTAAGTGCCGATTAGGGCCGAAGATGGAATCGATCTTCACCTGAAACCCTTAATCTCAGAGGGGCTAGCTAATAATAATAAATAAAATAATGCTGGTAACATTATTAGTTTCTTCCAATGTGTTACATACTTACGTAGGATTGTAGTAATGTAAATGTATATGAAGGTTTACTGAGTTATATGTCAGAATCGCTATCACAAAATAGTCAGCGAAATTTTGTAAGTTTTACCACCAAATCTGCCGATGCGAATTCTTAATCTTGATGGTCCTCCGAGCCGGATTATCGAAAAAAAAATTAGTAAATAACCTGAAAATACAGACAACCCAAATTCTTTACCTTATGTCTATGAAACAAATCAATATGCAATAGGATTTTATTGAATCCTTCGCTTGTCAATTACGATATGACAAACACTGTCTACCATTTAAAGAAGTCATATAAAAATGATAACAAAGTCCCTACTTTATTCGAGTTCGCAGTTACTTTGGCGATTGTTCTCCCCTCTCCGAGATTCCGAAAGCTGCGATGCTATTGCGACTTTATCGGCTGAATATTAAAATCCACTTTCCGTTGTTCCAGGTGGCGCCAAACATAATAGAGTTCGTGAAATCCCCAGTGAACATTATAGACTTTATTGCGACGCTTAGTTTCTATATGGACGTGCTAGTGGAGTTGACTGTGGTGAAGCAGTATGTGGACAAGGCGGACATTTTGGAGTTTATATCCATTATAAAGATCCTGAGGCTCTTTAAACTGACGAGGCACAGTCCTGGTTTGAAGATATTGGTGCACACGTTCAAGGCGTCAGCGAAGGAGTTGACGCTGTTGGTGTTCTTTTTGGTGCTGGGCATAGTGATATTTGCGAGCCTCGTGTATTATGCGGAGAAGTCGCAGGTTAGTAGCTAAAATATTTTTTTAATTCATACATACATCAATTTAATCACGCCTATGTCCCCGAAGATGTAGGCAGAGGTTAATTAACACCCACGCTTCGCCAATTAGGTAAGGTTAGTATAGCCGTGTGGTGACGGCAGAGTAGAATACAATTGTCACCATCCCAAATCTCTCCCGTGGGTGTCGTACAAGGCGACTAAGGATAAATGAGTGATGAGGAATGGGCAGCAGCGTTCCTCTTATACTACCGTCCTGACAATGTACTGCGACTTTTGTGCCCGATTAATGGCAATAGGCTCGCCACCTATTACATGGGACTTAACATAATTGGCGAAACGCGGGTGAGAATTCACCTTTACCTACCCCTTCGGGGATATGGGCGTGATTTATGTATGTATGTACATCACCAGCCCTTAATTGTCCCCACTGCTGGGGCACGGGCCTTCCCTATGGATGGAAGAATATAGGGAGATTGGGCCATAACCCACCACGCTAGCCCATTGCGGATTGGTAGGTATTAACGACTACAGATGTGCCAACGGGCCGGGGCCAACGGGCCGGGGCCAACGGCTTAACGTGCCATCCGAAGCACGGAGGAACTCAAGATAATAAATTTTTAATCACCTATCGAATGACCGGCCTTAGCGAAAATTACTTAGGTAAGTAATGGAAAGTTTGGTTCTAGGCAATAGAACTTGAAATATTAATTGAAACTGATTTTGGGAAATTATCGTGAAACTTATATTATTATACGTCCTCAATAACAGACTACAAAACTGGAACCTCGTTAAATCTATAAAATAGTTAAAGGCCCATTTGCTGAACGAAAACGGAAAGATTTGCATAATTCCACTACTTATATTCCGGTTGAAATTTATAGGGTCATTTTACTATCAATTCTCACTAAAATATTAATGCCGAAACTGAGAGGCCAAGCTTAAAAAATCGGTTAAACGGAATATGACTTTTGCCAGAAAAAAATAATTATTTCTAACTGTCACACCTATCATCTAGCTAGCCCAAGGTAGGTAGCATAGCACTTGTTTTATGTATACTAGACGACTGATAAATTTTAATACACATAATAATTATATAAATATTGTAAACATAATCAACCATGATTCGAGAACAATTGTCTGTGTTCATCATAAATATTCACCCCTACCAGGATTCGAACCCAGGACTTCATGGCCCAGTAGCTTGAATATTCGAACAAGCCGAACCATTTGCTAGAAAATGAAATGTTCTTAATAAAAGTATCTTTCACGGCCGTATGGTGTGACGGCAGAGAAGAATACAATTGTCACCACCCCAAATCTCTCCCGTGTCGTACAAAGCGACTAAGGATAAATCAGTGATGAGGAATGGGCAGCAGCGTTCCTCTTAAACCTACCACCTAGCAAAGTACTGCGACTTTTGTGCCCGATTAATGGCAATAGGCTCGCCACCTATTACATGGGACCTAGCATAATTGGCGAAGCGTGGGTGCTAGTTCACCCCTGCCTACTGCGTGAATTATGGGTGTGTATGTATCTTTCATTGCAATACAAATACTGCAATGAAAACCGGTAAAATTATCAATGTTGATAAAATACTTCGGCCTCCTATCCCGAAGCTCTAGCTAGAGAGCCTTAGGAGACCTACGAACGTCTAAAGGCGCATCTACAAATAGAAACGGAATCCTTATTCAGCAAGTTTAATCGACCAGTAATCCAGAAAGAGACATAAAGTTTTATAGTGGCATGATAGTTAACCCGGCAAATCTTCGGCTGACTCAGCGAAATTTGGATCGTACCGGAATCGACTTAAGTGCTATTGTCACGTGCCGTTTGCTGATTAACTGTCGGGTTTTTGGATTTGATTACTTCATTATTGTACAAGTTCAAAATTAGGAGTATATTGGGTTGCGAGCTTTTGAATGAGATGCACTTGGAAATAGCTTAATATTAGTATGTAGTTAATCACTTTTAAACCGACCGTGGTCTGTGCAACCCGGTTGAAACGTCATGCTTAAAAAGGTAACTAACTAATAGCGTTTAACTTATGGTATGTAGTTGATGTCATCAGTGATGAGGAATCGGCAGCAGCATTCCTATTAAACCACCTAGCAATGTACTGCGACTTTTGTACCCGATAAATGGCAATAGACTCGCCACCTATTACATGGGACCTAACATAATGGGCGATCCGTAGATGCTAGTTCACCTCTGCCTACCCCTTCGGGGATATAGGCGTGATTTATGTATGCATGTAGTTGTTCCAGAACTAGAATATTTTAAATTTGACTGTCAAACTGTTGTCAAAATAATTTAAATTATTTAAACAGAATGACAGCTAAAAGGAGTACACCAAATAGAGATGGGATAAGGGCAACAGGATGATGAAATGATGATGATGTTTTTATGAAGTTGGACTGCCTTATTTCTACAGCAATACGATTCAGTATAACGTCGAAACTAACTACGCCCATGCCATGTATAATGGGCATACTTCGGTTTTTCTGCATATAAGATAAAAAGTATCTGGGAAGCCCGTATTTTAGTGCAAAACAGTTATCTAGCAGATTCACTATGATCACTCAATATTTACAATTCATTTTTCCCATGAATTGTAAATATTGAAGCTCTTGCCCTTTATCTCCCCTGATGGTAAGTGACGATACGAGCCTAAGATGGAATCGAGCTTCATCTAGAACCCTCAACCACAGAGGGACTGACTATCTTTTCATAAATTTTCAGAACACAATAATGCTATTAACATTATTATTATGACCCCTCGGTATAAGCTTTTCGCGGATCGAACGCTATGCAATACGACCAATAAAGTACTGTAATGTAATTCAAATCCAATTACTCACCGTTCATCGGTCTCTCGACATGGACCGTTCCGTCTCTTTTCTATACATTCATTCATCACTAGCAGCACCATTACGGTGTGATGATGATATGAATCAAAACGGAGTGGATGGCTTGATAACGTCTGACCGATATGAATGAAAGAGGAAACATACTGTGCCGACCCTAGATAGACTGGGAACAGTGGCCGTACCATGAAGTATTAGTGCGATCCAAACGCGGGTGAGAAAACGGGACGCCGCTCTACTCGGCTCATAGCGTTTTCTCACTTTAACAATGGGAATTGAGTCGCGTTTAGAGTTGGTGGTAAGGCCCCAGGGCAGGGAGAAAAAGAATGAAATTCAAATCCGAGACCACGGCAATTAATTATAACAAGGAGTCGTTACGAAGCAATAGCGCGCTCGCTCGATTCCATGGACGTAATAATAATATATCAGGACTGAGCACTGTCAAAATAGTGAGCGTACGGCATAAGGTTTAGTACCTACTTTAAAAAAATATATTTATTTATTTATTTGTTGGAAGATTTACAGTCAAATATCAACCATTGGATTACATCTGTAAGTTAACCAATGCCATTTACAAATCTCCACATACATGATATCAGAGGAAAAACGAGCCGAGTGAGATAGCCAGAGTGGATGAATCTGTCCCTTTTTCGCAATTGCCCCCCGACAATAGTTGACATGACAATATAGTCATCAGAAGAGGACGAACAACCATAATTATTAGAAGAGGACGAACAACTCCACTTCTATAATCTCACTGGCTCGTATTTTCGTATTCTCTAGTGCTCAGTCCTGTTTTTTATACTACGACCATGCTCGATTCAGATACGGCGCAACCGTGCGAACACACATTTCACCTTTCACCAGTACCCATTTAGCGTGAAAATCACCCGACGAACGAAAGTTAATTGGCTATCAAAGTGTTCGATAATTAAACTGGCTACGAGAGCTCACCCGAAATTACATGTCTCGGGTTGTTCGCGTTTTGCAGCGAAATTTCGCGATCATCAAAAACAACGCTAGTAATTACACCGAACACATAATACATCGACAGAGGAGAGGAAGCTACATTTATTAAGCTCTCTGTACAGATATTTATAATATTTAGAAGAACCTCCTCCTTTTTTGAGAAGTCGGTTACTAAAGATCCAAAATCGGGTTTTAATTAGATACTGTATAGTTTGTACCATACATACATAAATGGCGTCTATTTATCTTCGAAGAGGAAGGCAGAGGTGAATTAAGTCTCAGGATTCGGGATAACGCGACCCTATTGCCATATTTCAGGCACGTAAATTGCAGTATATTGCTAGGTGGTATAAGAGGAACGATGCTGCTTAATACTTATCGCTGTTTTTACCCTCAGTCGCCTTGTACGACACCCGTGGGGGAGGTAAGGGGTGGTGACAGTTGTGTTCTGCTCTGCTATCATAGTTTGTAACCAATACATTGTCATATTCCTTCCCTGTTATCGGACTATAGGAGGTCAATACAGTAAGTTTCCTCATAAGTGTTCTCTTTTAAGCTCAGACAAAATAAACGTTTTAGTGAAAAATAATATGCAATCATGAAAAAATATCATCTAGTATGTTTGCGTACATTCCTCGCAACACACCTTGCACAGCTCTGGTAGAAAAGCACTCGGTAAAGTACTCGGGTAAAGTATCTTCCCCTTTTTGCTTTAATCTAAGCCTGGCGCTTATTTTGGGTAATTGCGATTACGCAAAATAAGACAATAACTATGACGCCACCAACCTCCTCTCTCCTCTATTGCGTTAAACTTCAATACAAATCATAGGTAAAACAATCAATCAACAATGAATTTATGAATGAATATACGATTTGTTTGAACTTAATTCAAACAAATCGTTCACCACCGTTTAGATTGCGCACGCATTACTCACAGTTCGCGAGCACAAGCTGAGTGTGACACACGTGCTAATTGATAGTCGAATTGTTCTGCTAGCTAAATGGCAGGCGGACAAACATTTAAAATGGTACCCAATATTTTACGTCACCACCAACGATCCACTATACAGGCTGTTCTGTTTTATAGCGGTCCAGTCGTAAAAGACACAAAGAAAACATTTTTATGCTGCAGCTGGTCGGAAAGAAGGTTCTTACTTTAAGGCAAATATAAGCCACGAATGTAACTGAGTCTTTGCGCCTCAGACGTATGGGCACTAACACAAATCTTAATACAAATAAAATGAAGTCAGATAAACCCTTTAATTTTTTTACTAACGTTTTAATGGCCGTGTGGTGACGGCAGAGTAGAATACAATTGTCATTATCTCTCCCGTGGGTGTCGTACAAGGCGACTAAGGATAAATCAGTGATGAGGAATGGGCAGCAGCGTTCCTCTTATACCTACCACCTAGCAAAGTACTGCGACTTTTGTGCCCGATAAATGGCAATTGGCTCGCCACCTATTACATGGGACCTAACATAATTGGCGAAACGCGGGTGCTTGTTCACCTCTGCCTACCCCTTCGGGGATATAGGCGTGATTTATGTATGTATTTTTTTACTAATCGGTCAAAGCGGTATTTTTAACACGCCTGCCTGTGCAAACGGCGTCCCGTTTGTTCGAGAAACAAACAAAAGTTTTCCAGTCACCACGAAATGTCTTTTTATTAAAATTACAATTAAATAATTGCAATGTCACTTAGCTCATCTCATAGCTAAGAGACAGTGACAGTCAGGTTCAATTAACTTGGATACATAAAGTTAAAAGATTACGCGGATCCTATGCGATTCGTCGTGTCGGTTTCGTTGAGCGCTAGTGATGTCCCGAAAATATTTGACGTTTTTGACATGACATCGCTGTGCATGACTGACAGATGTCAAATCTCATTTGAAATTCAAAAGTTGGCGCTGTCTATACAGGTGTATAGAAGTTATTATTTTGCTAAATATACAGTTTTTAAAATTGTAGACAGGTTTTATAATTCGTAAAAGTACAGGAGTGCATTTGAGCTTGTGCGGAATTTGGTAACATATTCACTCAATTATTGTACCCGCTGATGGTGCGCAGTCCTTTGAATGGCATATATGGATGATCCATAACCTAAGAGACGAGCCTAGTGCTGTTCGATATGTGATATAGATTGCAAATACTTGACCCGTACCATTCACGAAGGGCTACGTAACAATAAACTTAAGTGTTATGACAGACATTAATGAGATTGGATGAAGCGATCGAAGAATGTAAGGATCGTAGCAAGTGGAAAGAAGGGATCTCTGCCTACCCCTGTGCGAGAAAGGCGTGACATATGTATGTATGACATGTATGCATGTGACACCAGTACACTCACCGATCTTAGCAAATATTGAGTATAAGCTCAACTGCACCACAATTTTGTTTTTTCAAACTTCTCTTCAAAATAAAGTAAGAAGATCGTTCTCGTTTTGTCGCTATTAAAACACCATGTATATGAGCAAAGCGATGTGTCGCTCCGAAGCAATTTGCCTTTTTATTTATCCTCGCAAACGTTTTTTCGTCTCGAAAGTTTTACGTTGTTGATAACGAGAATGGTTAAGATTCAGCACATACTGGGACAGTGTCAGTTTTTTCTAAAATATATTTACTTTTAAACTTTATTTCTTATCATAGTATTATGGTCCTTTGCTAGCCGTCCTGCTTACTCCAACATTAGCAAATTTTATAATCTTATAAATTGATCCCCAGTTAGCATATTTTATATAATTTTATGCTTCTTCTCCTGCCCTGTTCCCAGTTCATCTGGGGCGCAGTATGTTTCCACTTCCATTCATATCGGTCAGACGTCATCAAGCCATCCACTCCCTTTTAATTCATATCATCTATCACACGGGTCAGATGCCTAATAATTAATGAATGTATCGATGAACGGACGGAATATATGAAATAAAACCGAAAATGAAGAGACCCATATTTTTTATTTCTTTTGAATTCCGTCGTTTTCATACAAATAATCATGATTGAAATACCGGTCATTCTAAACAGACGTAAGCGCCAAATGACGTCACTATCGTGGACAAATGGCGAAATCACTCTTGACGCAAAAATATAAAAAGATCACTCAAAAAGTCAAAATTTACGAACTGGCGTTTCCGGTATCGAAAATATAAACATTTTATCTGAAATGGTTGAAATCAATTTCAAAGTAAAATACGTTTGAAATTAAAGTTTATGAAAGATTTCAATTTATTGGTACTTTAATAATGTTAATTTCGACGATAACAATTAATGACACTGGATTTGATTTATGACTGACGTCTGTTATCATGTCTATGATAACTTTTTTATTCTTCCATCTAGGAAGGCAAACTTTTAAATTCATACATCCACGACCGTGACGTCATCGCATGTTTTTTACATTTTATTTTTTATCTGTAATTAAGTAATGAAAAAATTTAATAAAAATATTTTCGAAGTCAGGATTGGAAAATAAAGAAACGGTATTTTTATTTTGGGGGTTGTCATTTTTGAAATGTTATCAATTGTGTTCTACTCTGCCGTTCACACGGCAAATAAAGATGTTCTCACACAAGCGTCCCCAACGTTTTCTGGTGGTCGCATATACAAGACCACATCCACATGTAAATACCCCCGTTGACTAGGGAGACTTTTCCTTTGTTCTTACGACGTGCGATGGAGGAGTAGGACACTACTAAGCTAGGGACTGAACAGGAAAGAGATAGCATCTGTCGTGTCTACAACAATGGAGCTTCTAGCTTTCATTAGAGCAATCGGAACAAATTATTCAACGCCACCTAGCCTGAGTACTTTGACAATTTGCAAAGGATGCCTGGTATGGTAGGGAAATTAATATCAATATAGTCACTCAGAGACGTCAATTAACGATAACGAGTAGGTACTTAATTATTCGATATTAATTTTAACATTATATAAATGTTAGAAAAATTAGTACGAAGATTTTGGTGGTTAGAAAAAGAATTTCGAAAAATTATGATCTTGAGGCGGGAATCGAACCCGCGTCCGCTGCTATCCGGGCAGGTGCCTGACCGCTCGGCCACCCAAGACACTAATTAACTTGCAAATAACAAATATTTTTTTTGACATTAAGTAATCATTAAAGTTAATTGACGTCTCTGTACGGAAAGTCACACTTCCTGGTCAGGGGGTGATATAAAACTATGATCTTCCTCGGGTGATAAAAGAAGGTCTCATATCACATACTTATCATATTAATTACTTTATTATGTACCTATATCAATTATTACTTGCCATCTGAGACATTCTCTGTTTTATCGCCCTTACATACATACACATACATTAATCACGCCTATATCCCCGAAGGGGTAGGCAGAGGTGAATTAACACCCACTTTTCGCCAATTATGTTCGGTCCCATGTAACAGGTGGCGAGCCTATTGCCATATATCGGGCACATAAATCGCAGTTCAAATTTATGTTGCTAGGTGGTATGAGATAAATGCTGCTGCCCATTACTCATTGCTTTACCCTTAGTCGCCTTGTACGACACCCACGGGAGAGATGGGGGTGGTGACAATTGTATTCTGCTCTGCCGTCACCACATGACCGGATAGTTATAATGTACTATTACACTCACAGCTATCATATAACCTAAAGTAAGTAGCCTAAGCACTTGTGCTATGGATACTAGATGACTGACATATTTTAAAATCATAATAATTTATATACAGAAATGTTGAAAATTATACATACATGCATAAATCACGCCTATATACTTTTATCGCCTCGCCACCTAAAACATGGGACCGACCTTGAAAATTATACTACATAAATATATACACAACCATGATTCGGGAACAAATGGCAATGGCTTCAAAACGTAGCTGAACCAAAAGCCTCTCGGCACAACAGCTCCGCAATAAACACAACAGATTGCATATTAAAAAGTTGACGAAAATTCGCTGCGAAGAAGTTGTGTTTTATTTATGGACAGACAGAACTCCCGATATTACTTTTCACTTTTGCTGTCTGTCAGCTATTATTGTACTCGTCCACGGTGATCGGTTTGTTTTTGTTTCGTCTACGTTTATTGTTTGCACAGACCAACGTCGGCTGAAGGTTGGGTCGGGATTTTAGTCGACCGAAGTCTTCGTTTATTGATATAATACCTATATTATTACAAAGATTTTGGTGGTTAGAAAAAGAATTTCGAAAAATTATGATCTTGAGGCGGGAATCGAACCCGCGTCCGCTGCTATCCGGGCAGGTGCCTGACCGCTCGGCCACCCAAGGCACTAATTAACTTGCCGAATTCTTTTTCTAACCACCAAAATCTTTGTACTAATTTTTCTAACATTTATATAATGTTAAAATTAAAATCGAATAACCTATATTAAATAGAGACGAAAAATCTTAGCATTCCATAGATTCACAATAGGAATGCCAGATCCATAGTGTGGCAGCCAGGGAAGTCAGTGGCAGCTTGGGACTTGTGACCCAAGTGTAGGTTTAGGGGATCGCCTTCGGCCCGCCTTCGCCCCGCTTTGCTCCCCGACTTCCCTCTCTGCCCACCCATATTTTGTAAGATTCCTTGAAAGCCGCCTTAGACACACGTGCCAGTGTAGAACTTACGCTAAGTTAGACAAATAAGGATTGAGTTCACCAAAACTTAAACAGGCGAATAAAAGATAACCGTCAGTTTTTGATATTTTACCGTATGGAAGAACTGTCAAAGAGTAACGATTATCTTTTGATCGCTTGTTCTTAGTGTTGGTTACTCAAGTCTTGGTGATGAATATAGAGATTTAGCTGGTATACCTACCTCAACGGCATACAAAACAAAGATTCAGACAGAAGAAGCCAATACCTTATGTCAATACCTACAATAATCAGCTATCTTTACCGCACAAAAGGAACATGCTGAAAGAGCCTAAATTTTTAATTGCCTCCTTTCGTGTCATGGTAACGACAAGCACAGTTCGTAAAACGCAAACAGCCCTTGGGAAACGTAAATCTAATTCTACTCGAGTGGGGGTATCCCCTGAATAAGTAATAATGGTTCCTATTCGGATGCCATGCCATGTAATTGGTGAAATCGAGCGAAAATAAATTAACTTGTTTGTATTTTGCACTCCAGAAGCGAAAGAAAGAAGAAAGAAATGGCTAGGCCAGTTTTAATCTAATTTTGATTGAGGCCCTAAATTTACTTGATGTTCAATTTAAATGGATTATAGTTATTTGCCGTTGGTCGGTTGGTCAAGTTGATAAACAACTTTTCATTCCAAAAGTCCGATTATATGTCATATGTTGAAGAGCATATGTCTTTTATGTGAATATTAGAATGTCATTGATTTCAAGAATTAGATGTCATAATTATATTTTAAGAATTATTGTCATATATTTGAGCTATTGGACGATCGCCAGCCCATCTGACCGTTACAATCTGACATGAAAATATGACCGGTCATTAAAGTAAGACAGGCAGGGAAATTTACCCAACCTGAAGTTTGTAAGGTAAATTTAGTTCAGGATTTCACGCCCACCATACATAAACCAAGCCTTACTCCTCTAATGGGCGGCAGCGGTGTTTAACACCCGAATTTTGCCAGCTTATTTCAGGTCCCATGTTAAAAGTTAGCGAGCCTATTACTTGGACGTTGAATCGCAGTAATATGCTAGATGCTGGAGCTGATTGTAACTCTAGTCGCTTTGTAAGACACCCACTAGAGAGGTAAGGGGGGTGACAAATTGTATTCTTGCCTGCCGTCACCACATACCTATTGATTTTAATAATAATAATAATAATATATTATTTATTGCACACATAGAAAAATACAAAAAAAGCAACATTTAAAGAGAGAAAAAAACAGTACAATAGGCGGCCTTATTGCTAAAAAGCAGTCTCTTCCAGGCAACCGAGGGTCATAGTAATATTTATTTATTTCTTTTTAGAAACACCAAGTCATCAGGGTGACGAGTTAGATTGAGATATAATTCAATTTTGTTGTCCATCACTCGTCGCGCAAATAACACAAATTTTCCGCTCGATCAATCCGTATTTTCGACACGATTTGCATTGTATAATTAACAAGGAGACGAATAGCGTTTCCGGCTCGGACGCGTCGCTCGCGATCAACAATGCCAATTTCAATTAGGACATGGGAATTAAAATAAAAGATCAGCCCCCGTATTGTGTAAGCCGATTCAAGTTGCTTCGGTCTACCCGTCACTCTCACACTTGGCTGTTATTCTCAATGAGTGGGAGAGACAGATAGACGACAGCAATGAAATTGGTTTACTTAATATGGGGTCAGATTGTCGTTTTTCGTTTGTTTCGTTTCGACTCGTTTCGACTTTACATTGTACAGACGACAGCGCGTCGGTCCAAACAAATAAAAATGTCAAAATAATTAATACAATCCTCCACGATGACCACTGGTAATTGGTAACGGCTGTTAAAACTTTTACGTAATTTACATTATTAATTCTTTGGACGGCAGGCTCGGTTGAATGGTCCTGGTTGAGGTAAATGTTAAATCGATTATTCTAATAAAATATAGTAATTTTCAATATTTACATATCATTATTACGTGTGGCCATGTGGTGACGGCAGAGCAGAATATAATTGTGACCATCCCCTCCCCATCTCTCTCAAGGGTGTCGTACAAGGTGACTAGGGGTAAAGACAGCGATGAGTAATGGGCAGCAGGTTTTCTTTTATTTGCTAAGCTCGCCACCTATTACGTAAGACCTAACTTAGACTTAAGACTAATAGCCATCTATTACGTGAAGCCTGGGGGCCTACCGCCTAACTAGATTGCTAAAGCAAAAGCTATAGTTTATGACGTCATGCTATCATTTCGTACCAAATATTAGGTTGGGGAAAAAGTCTTTTCGCATTATATTATGTATAAACTTGTAATAAAATCTCTTTGGCTATACTATTTGTATCTGGCTGGTTTTGGTATCATTGAAAGTTTAAATTTTAAAGAACATAATTCCAAATTCAAATTAGGAAAATGTGTGATTTTCATTTGTTTTCAAAAATTCAGGATGGCTGCTATCGCCGTGAGCAGTGCATTGCTATATAGCTATCATCAGCAATAGAATTAGGCGGTAGGCCCTCTGATTGGCGAAACGTGGGTGTTAATTCATCTCTGCCTCCCCCTTTGGGGATATAGACGTAGTATTCTGCTCTGCTGTCATCACACGGTTAAATTGGTTTCTAATATTGTGGTTCCGTCTCGTTTTACTTCGTCCAAGTATACAATTCGAGGTTTTACTCCAATGTTCTTTAAAAGTCCGTTCACAGCTACACATTCAATGGACGCATTACATTGAGCTGTCCGATAAATCTTACACCGTTCTTTCCTCCATTCAGCTATATAGAATCACTTCCGTGCAGTTGGATTCAAGTTGTAGAAGTAGCAGTTTTCAACAGTAAATCCTTTACAGATTTATTGTTGTTAAATGCAGTATATTGCTAAGTAGTATAAGAGGAACGTGCCCATTACACAACGCTCTCTTATTATAGATTCATTTAAATATTTCAATTGAAAGATCTCGCTAGCGCAGGGGCATAGCGCGCTCGGCTTGAAATTGCGTCAATTATAAGCAATGATTTCTAAGGTCGGTCATTGGATGTGTGACCAAAAATTTATTATCTCGAGTTCTTCCGTGCTCCAGAAGGCACGTTAAGCTGTTGATCCCGGCTGCGTCTACAGTCGTTAATACCCACCAATCCGCACTGGGCCATCATGGTAGGTTATTAATTCCTATTCTATTGTTGCATCCATAGGGATGGCCTGTAGGCCATATTTTTTTTGTCGGAGTGGAATGCATTTACGCACCATACCAGCCGTTAGCTAGGCGACTGACGTGTGTGGGACTCGCTCAGCGCACGAAGCGTCAGCAATACCCACTAAACCACTCCGGTGTTCCTCCTAGCCCTTTAAGCGGGGAAAGTCTGGGATCTGCCTCGCGGCAATTTACCAGTCTTTCCCCAGGGACTCCCAACTTACGCTGGGTCAGCGCCGAGGAGGAGATGTCCGAAACACTGGACACCATACAGCATATTGAACATATAGGAAACCCATTAGGCAGTAAAATATACGGACGTGACCAAATGTTAGGCTACTGAACAATTTTGTTAGAGCATCTTTGTCCATCCTTTAAAAAGACAGTGAAAAACGAGCGTAGACATTTTCCACAAATCGGTCACGTATCATAGCAGTAAAAGCTGGACGTGTCATAGTAATATATATGGTATGACATTTTTGACCTTCAAACTAGTAAAAAAATTATTTTGTTGAATAATTTTTACGCATATCATACATACGCATTTCCTTAAAAGTTTGATGGACGAATTATGTTCAAATTCAAATGGTTTATTGCTTGTCATATGACTGTTAAGTATTAAGTTCTTTAATTATTTATTTTATTTGACGTAAAAATATATAAACAAATAATGAAATTGGACCACATAACTATTTTATAATTAACAAAAGTTAAATAATAATTTATACAAAGATACCTGTCATCTGTAATCTCCCCGTGACCATGGCCGCTGTAAAGTGAGCGAATCATCGGGTTAAATAACAATGCCCAACACCTAAATATGCGTAACAGTATATTATTATTATAAAATATTATTTTTTCCAAATTACGGCAGAGTAGAATACAATTGTCACCTACCCAAATCTTACCCCGTGGGTGTCGTACAAGGCGGCTAAGGATAAATCAGTGATGAGGAATGGGCAGCAGCGTACCTCTTATACCACCTAGGAATGTACTGCGACTTTTGTGGCCGATAAATGGCAATAGGCTCGCCACCTATTACATGGGACTTGACATAGTTGGCGAAATGCGGGTGCTATTTCACCTCTGCCTACCCCTTCGGGGATATACGCGTGTTTTATGTATGAATGTAAAAATAACGACTTTTTATTTTACTGACTCGGTTTCTTTGAAACCCAGTGCAATTACATTCACCAACTCACTGCAGACAATATGCTTGAATAAATCTCTTGGAAACTAAATACCTAGTAGCATCTTATGTAAATTTTGCCTGAAATATTTCTGGGAGAAGAAATTTAATTAAATTAGTGCAGTCTTGCACTTGTTTCGCTACAGCATTCCGCCTTGAAACAACAGACACAAATTTTCATCAGAAAGTCTGAATCGGATGAAAATTTAACTATGAAGATTTATATACAAATATGCCTTGTGCTGTTGCGATAAACAGTCATGATTTGCCTATATTTGTTCCTACATCACCAGCCCTTTAATGTCTGCTGGGGCACAGCCTTCCCTATGGATAAAAGAATATAGGGAGAATGGGCTTATAACCCAAGCATATATCTCAGCATATTTTAAAAATATTTGTTGGTCGAATAAACAATTTTTAATTTCATTTTCATTGTATGTTACAATATTATGGCTGCAAAATAAATAATGGGACCGCACACCTAAACCCATAATATGAGACGTCCAATACCCCAGTCTCGGGCAGTTGCTACACATCGAACACGCTTACGGGAATTGAACCCGAGACCTTTCGCAAAACTAGTGCGCTTCACTGAACAATAGGTTATTTATTACACCTTAGTGCCGACGGCAATATATCGGGTAAAACCCGCCTGCAGGGCTGATCGAAAATGTCTTGGAAAGAAATCTTTGTGAGGACGTCAATAAGAAAAATTTAGTAAAATACTATTTTTGCCTCTATGGAGCCTTGTAATATTATAATGAATTAACCAACTCTGTGGTCTAGTGGTTCGTAGACCGGAATTAAGATCCAGAGGTGCCGGGGTCGATCCCCAGGCGGGAACAAATTTTTACTCGGTTTTATTTGGTGTTCGTTCATTGAAACTTACAGATTTCAAATAAACTCAACGCCAGGTCCGATTTACAGCACCATTCCCTTCCGCAGGACAATCCGGACAACCAGTTCAAGTGCCCACCACAGCCCCAGGGGGATGGCCCCTGGGGCTGTGGTGGGCGATCGTCACCATGACCACAATTAAATACGTATTTAATTTTGTTAAATCCAAAAAACAGAGCTTAAAAATAGCAATTTAACATATGAGTACTGTTTTATAAATTATTGCCTACATTTTGTACAATAACTGTACAAGTATAGATGGGCCAGACTCCATACATTCTGTAATATCTCCCTTCAAACTAACTCAACGCCAGTTCAAAATTAACAGCACCATCCCCTTCCGCAGGACAACCCGGACAACCAGTTCAAGTCCATCCCCCTGGGGCTGTGGTGGGCGATCGTCACCATGACCACAGTGGGCTACGGCGACATGGCGCCGAAGACGTACCTGGGCATGTTCGTGGGTGCACTATGCGCACTGGCAGGGGTGTTGACCATCGCGCTTCCAGTGCCTGTCATCGTGTCCAACTTCTCCATGTTCTACTCCCATACGCAGGTGAGTTTAATTATGGCCCGATAAGGGAGATTGCCCGGTGTAGACCAATAAGCAGCTTGGGGCACCCAAATGGTGGAGGCCAAACCACCTACAACAGCATACCCGTAAGACGGTTGGTGTCAGGCAGGCGGCCGGCTATAAAACCTAAGCCAAAACCTTGAGCGGTATGGATTGCAATGTTGTCATTCCAATCACTCTCTCCGTTCATCGGTCTCTCGACATGGTCCGTTCCGTCTCTTTTCTATGTATTCATTCATTACTAGCACTTTTACGGTGTGATGGATGACATGAATCAAAAGGGAGTGGATGGCTTGATGACGTATGACCGATATGAATGGAAGAGGAAACACACTGCGCCGACCCCAGATAGACTGGGAACAGGGCAGGGAGAAGAAGAAGAAAAAGTTCCCCGTGACCGTCCTACGGGGTAATAGACGGTGGCGGGGACGGGGCACTCTAGATGTTAGCGGGGGCGGGTGATGAGGGAGGAGGGAAAACTCGCTCCTCCCCGCTCGTGAGAGCGCTTTGCACGCTGGCCTGGGTGTTGATCATCGCGCTACCGGTGCCAATAATCGTGTCCAACTTCGCAACTCGCATACGCAGGTGAGTTTAATTATAGTCACTCAGCCGAGAGACGCCCACAGTTTGGCATAGGCCTCCCCCAATGATCTCCAAACCGATCGACTCTGCGCTGCCCGCATCCAGCAGTTTCCCTCGACCTTCACCAGATCGTCGGTCCACCTTGTGGGGGGAACCGACAAAAACCAAATTTTACCGAAGGTTTTTTTGATATTTTTACATATTGCAATATCAAATTGCCTATCGAATTGAAATTTAACTTATTATGTATTTTGGAGCTTTAGTTGTAACAGTTGAAATTTTCGAAAAAACAATAGGTTTTGATGCTTCTTTGGCGGCTATAATACTTTTGATGTCTCAATCGAACGTCCAGAAATTTCTAACGGCTACTTCTAAGTAAATGGTAGTGTTTTACAAAGCTTTTATTAAAAAAAATTGGTGAACATGACCGTTCCCGGTGTTCTAGTAATAATTACATTTTGATTGAATACAAGGAAAGCGAAATAGCCACAGTAAACCGGCTGCCAGACCGGGGCTGGCCAAAAGGGGATGAAGCCCCCCGAGTTTATGCCTGGGCCATGAGTTGCCCCCGATGCCCACAGATTTTTCTCTGAAAAATATTAACTAAAACATAGCAATAAACACACATTTTTATTTCACGTAAAAGTAGCGCTGCAAAACTAAAAATGTGAAATTCAGTACAAAGAACGAATAATTGAAATTGCGAAATACGAATTTCAATATCGTCCACGTTGAAAATGTTCAAGGAATAAAGTACATTCCTGCAGTCTTGCACTTGGTACTGGTATTTACAAGCCACATTTTGAAATAAATATTGTTAACTTTAAATTTTATTCTGTGACTTCAAGCTCTCTAGAGCAGCAAGCATAATTATGCATTTAAGAAATAATTTATTTCAGATAATAATTCACCCATATTTTTTAGTCACATTCGTGGCTACATCTACAGGGTGAATTTGAAATCGGTCGACAAAATTTTACAGGACATTTTAACCGTTAAAGTCATCGTTATAGTAACAATGAAAATTGTAATGAAACTAAGTAATAAAATACAAGAACGCAATTATTAGATTTATTAGTTGCAGTCGACTCACTTTGCGCGTGATTGTACCTACAGCGTTCTACTACCTAGCCGCGCGCACCCGTCCGGTTAGCAACCCGCGAATTACGAACGATTTATATAATTTTATTTAATATTAAGAATTCAATTTAATATTTTTCTTAAATAAATTTTATATTTATTTTTTTTGTTTTATGTTTTTAATCAGTATATTTGCCAGTTTCGAGTAAAAGAAAAGGAAAATATTGATACTTTTTTGTCGACTTAGATTTGTTTTTAA
The DNA here is from genome assembly GCA_963931975.1 of Cataclysta lemnata. NCBI lineage: Eukaryota > Metazoa > Arthropoda > Insecta > Lepidoptera > Crambidae > Cataclysta > Cataclysta lemnata. The sequence continues at coordinate 1,370,461 of OZ008354.1, read as the reverse complement.
ACCTCACTATTAAAATGCTTAATAGCACTAGAACCCCCCATAAAAATTTGTTGATTTATTTCGATTTCACCCTGTAGTGTTAGTAATACGGAATTGGTCATTGGAGTGACCAAACGTTTATTATATCCAGTTCTGCTGTGCTTAAGAAGGCAGATGTTGGTCCCGGTGGCATCTGCAGTTGTTAATACCCACCAATCCTCACTAGGCCAGCGTGGTTGTTTATGCTAGTGTGGCATATTAATTCTCATATAGTCCCTATAGTCACCCATTCATGGGAAGGCCTGTGCCCCAACGCTGCGGACATTAAAGGGCTGGTGATGATGATGTGGTCACGGGGAGTCTAACCACGTGACCACGGGCAAATGTCAGAATAAAAATAAATGCTAACATCAAAAAAGCAAGCGACTTAAATCCGTTGAGCTGTTTTATTTCGAATGTAGAGTCGCGCAAATGATAAGAGAACATTACTACAAGTGGCTGTTGTTACTGCAACTTTTCTACTTACCAATCCCCACTGCGCAATTTTATCAACAATTTCGTACAAACCTGTTTAACATTTAATTTTAAGTGTAAGACTTTAAGTCCAGGCTTAGCTTCGTTTTGTTGTAAGCAACTTTTGCGACGATTACTACGCTGTTGATAACTTCAGCTATGTGTAAAATATTACTGGAACGAAGGCTGCTTCAAGGTGTTTCTATCTGATTACCGTTTCTGAGTAACATTAACGCCTTCTGTTAAAATTGTTCGAGTGATAAGAATAGTTTACTAATCAATGAAGTTGTGCGGTGACGGCAGAACTGAATACTATTGTCACCACCCCCAATCTCTAACTCGGGTGGCGTACAAGCCGCTAAAGGTAAAAAAAGCGACGAGTAATGGGCAGCAGCGTCTCTCTTATACCACCTAGTAATATGCCGTGATTTTTATATACCTAATAACGTATGCCACTTTAATATTACTATTCGCCTGGCTAATCTATATAACAGCCTTACTCGAGATTTTCCGGGGCTGGACATACACTACCAAAGCCGAAATAATTTTCTAAAAATCATTCGGAATGCTGTTGACGCACCTTAACCGCAACTTCAATAATTTTTTTAGTATTTGTTGTGACTTTTTTAGTAATTTTTCAATAACATTTTATTATATATAAACGACTGTAAATTTAGCAATTTCTTAAATGACAATTTTATTTTATTAATGACGCGCTTTGTAATTTGATTTAATTTTTGTTTAATATAATTTTTTATTAACTGTATTTTGTTTGTAACCTTAAGCATTATGTAAAAAAGAATAAAATATATAAATGACTGTACGCACGATGTGGTTACCCGTAAATATAAGAACAGTTAGCAAGAATTGTAATACTTAAACTAATGTTAAGCCTAAAACAGCTGTACTCTTATGTTGGTAATCCAATAAATAAATAAATAAATAAATATTCTAAGAGAATATTTCCCGTTGTCCAATGTAATTAATTATAATTCTACAAATAAAAAAAGTCTACAGACATAATAGCCATTCCTTGTCCAGTACCCTTTATTGCCAGAGCAGGGACAATTTCACCCTCTCCCTGATATAAAAGCTCTTGTTTGGTTTATCGGCATTAAAATGATGAAACCGGACAACGCTTTCAGTGACCTTTCCTGAACTCGTACTCTGCGTAATGGAGCGAGAAAAACCATTGAACATTATCGACTAAAACTCTAGAAAATCGTTCGTTATTATTTTTATAAATTTTTGAATCGCAATATTTGAATTGAAACGTGGAATCTTCTATTTAAATGCTTGGGGCCTGTTTCACAATGGGTAAATTCAGATAGCTTACTTGGCAGGTCATTTGACAGTTGTAATATGAAATGTATGTTAATTGAACTGTCAAGTAAGCTATTCAGGACTTACCCGTCGAATGTGAAACATGCTCTTTTATAATCTAGCAAAACATTGTTTGATTATTGCATGTGTGTCATCATAATTATAATAATATATAAATGACTGCGAAAATTTATTACTAAAATACCATCTGGCAACCTTAGATTAGTCTCAGAGTAGTCATAAGAACGAATATAACATGGTAACAAATAGGAAAGAAATAGTACACTATTTGACAAAATATAATATAATTGACAATTTTATACATTTAATTTGAGTCAATTTAAATAAAATACATACATACATAAATCACGCCTATATCCCCGAAGGGGTAGGCAGATTTGAACTAGCACACACGTTTCGCCAATTATGTTAGGTCCCATGTAATAGGTGGCGAGCCTATTGCCATATATCGGGCACAAAAGTCGCAGTACATTGCTATTGCTAGGTGGTATTAGTGGAACGCTGCTGCCCATTCCTCAAAATTGATTTATTCTTAGTCGCCTTGTACGACACCCACGGGAGAGATTTGGGGTGGTGACAATTGTATTCAACTCTGCCGTCACCACACGGCGGAAATAAAATACACATTTAAAAATACAATCAATCAATTCACAATTATTAATACAAATAATAACTATTTAACATAAGTGTAACCACTGACGCGTATAAGGGGAACTTTCAGCAAAGTTAAACAGCAAGAAAGCCTGCCGAAGTTTTGGGCACCTGTCAAAAATTTGAACTTCACAGCAATATTACGAGTAAAATTAACTCAACAAATAACACATTTTTAATTACTTTCTCTAACAGAATAATCTTAAGAGGCAGCGTTCTTTCCTGCAGAATTATTAAAATTATCATGATTAAAATATCAAACCGCAAAAGAAAATTCAAGTAACAGAAACAAATTCAAGTTAATTGCTTAGGGGTTTTAGATGGCGCTTGAAATAATAAAAAAGTTTAAAACCAAGCAGGTTTTCGAGTTTCGGAAGAAAAACGTCGGGCTGTGGTTGCTTTATGTACATACATACATACATAATTCACGCCAATATCCCCGAAGGGGTAGGCAGAGGTGAACTAGCACCCACGCTACGCCAATTATGCTAGGTCCCATGTAATGGGTGGCGAGCCTATTGCCATTTATCGGGCACAAAAGTCGCAGTACTTTGCTAGGTGGTAGGTATAAGAGGAATGCTGCTGCCCATTCCTCATCACTGATTTATCCTTAGTCACCCGTACGACACCCACGGGAGAGTATTGGGGTGGTGACAATTGTATTCTACTCTGCCAATGGTTTATGTCTAGTCAGGTTTATGTCTAGTCAGGTTTAAGTGTCTCGCTTATTTAGTTTGACTGTGAAACAGCTCAGACAAAACTTTTAATAAACGAACTTTTATTGTGAATGTCTCTCCTAGACTTAGCGGAAGGTAGCACAAAACGGTTTTTTATGCTAGACAGGGAAGCTCTTGGCCGCCATCTCTCCTGATGGTAAGTGACGGTAAGGACTGGAGATGGAATCCGGCTTCATCTGTAATCCTCAACCACATAGCGACTGGTTAACATTAATAATATGGCGACAGATTTAGATAAGTTGGTGGTAGCTGCCCAGGCGGACTTGATAAAAGTCCTACCAATAACCGAACTGAGCACAAATTTGTACTCCCTTGGGGATTGAACCCGGGGTCTCGGGATCTTAATTCCAGTGGGCGAACCACTAGACTAGAACCACTAGAGCGGGCATTATGATTCGGAGGAATATTCAGATGCAAAAATTGAGTTTCAATTTTAAGTTATCTAAGCGCCAAAAATTATTACAAAGAAAATTGCGTCTACAATAAGTTCGAAAAATTATAGTCCTGGTGCGGGAAACTGCCCCGATTCCTCCGCAATCCAGGCAGATGCCTATACCACTCGGCCAACCAAGACGTTCGTTCAACAAAACTATAAACTTACAGAACTTTTAACGACAAATTTCTTTGTGACAATTTTAATGCCTTTATTATGCCGAGTGGTTTCCCGTATTAATAATAATAATATATTGTATCTAACGCCATGGAAATTAATCATTTCCTTCTACTTATTAATGCTACGAGGGTATTCTAGTGTTATACTTGAGCAATATATATTTTCATTTTATATCCATTAAACGGCATCCAGAGTACAATAAACATTTAATACTCCCTCGTTACTGCTCTTATTTAAATATATAAATAAAATAATTTATTGCTTCCGCTGTAACTCTTATCTCTTAGTAGATTGTTTGTTTGGTGTTTGTTAGTTAGCCTCGAGGTGTTCGAATAGATTGTACGATTAGATTTGTATTATTTGAATGTATGCTTTCATTGTAATGTTTTGTAAAACTATTGATATGAGCTATGCATTATGTGCTATAAATTAAAAATTGTGGGTGATACTATTGTAGGGTGATACTTCATAAAATACCTCTACCTTTACCGTGAAAGAGGTAAAGAGAGCTTGTGCCGTATGCATAGGTGATTTTAATTCATCCACAACCTTTTTAGAGAGCAGAAGTGAATAACACAATTCATAGCAAAATGTTGCTTTAGAAGTTTTTGTATTTGAATTTTTTTTATATCTATAAAGTTGTTGTCACCCAAAATATTTGATTTTCGTACTAGGTCATTTGGTAGAAAACCCGTTATTGAGTTTAGCTCGCTTTTGTAGATGTAATATTTTGTTCTTTTATTATACAACTATCTGATTCGGAAAGCGCTGTTTTGCGGTTATCTCCTAAGGGTATTTTTTATAACCTCTGGAGTGAGTCGGGTCTGGTAGATTCTTCTTTCTTTTTTTTTTACTGTCGATAGCGAGGCAGACAAAATACCCGCCGAATATTGAACCTTAATGTAATGTATGTAGGAATAGTGTTGCAGATGCATTCATAATATTACCAACTCCCAATTGGGCAATTAACAAAGTCATTTTGATTACCGCTATGAGAGTCGCAATGCGTTTTGACTGTTTGTTCGGTCAATACGCTCAATATCGCTTATTGCCATGTGTGATTGTGGTACGGGCAACCGCAATTCAAACTAGGTACCCAGAACTGTAAAATTTCCTCAATCGATTGTCATCCTTAACTTGTTAGTGGTAAAGCACAAAGTCGATTGAGAAAATTACACATTTCGTGGTAAGCCTGACGCGCTGTTAACTGTACATTTGTACTGGGCTTAATCGAACTCTGGCTTATTTTGGAAGCCGGTTTAATAGAACATTCCTATTTTGGCTGACAAAGTAAGGCATTTTCAAATGATATCCCTAAAATAATAATAATAATGGCCATGCCACATTGTATTGGGATCGATCTATTATTACGGACAGGTCTATTGTAGCTAATAAGCCTGATATTGTATTAAAAGATCGATATGAACGCCGCGCAATAATTGTTGACGTCGCTGTTCCTCATGATGACAACCTCGTGAAAGCCGAAAAAGATGAAGAAAACAAATATTATTGATTTAGCTCACGAGATTGTTGACATGTGGGACATCGATTCAGCAATTATTGTTCCGATAGTTATATCTGCCCATGGTTTGATAGCCAAGAGCCTCGATAAACGTCTTAAGAGCTCGCGCTAGGTGGTTGGGTCAAGAGTCAGATGCAGAAGGCAGTTCTTCTGGACACGGCGCGTAAAGTGAGGAGGTTCCTGTCTCTGGATCCTTAACCACCGGTAGCCGGGACCCTGATCTTGCTACCGATGGGGAACTGCATTTTTGTATTTTTAAATGTTATATTTTTTAATGTTTTCTATTGTAAAAATGTTATGTTTAGAAATATGATTTTGTATGTATTTTAAATGTAATAAAAGTATTATAATAATATATACCTTTAAACTCGTCGACTAAATGTCAAAATATATTATTTTTGCGTTCTGTCCTGGCCCTGGTCACCATTCCCATTTCTCCCGCGGGTGGCGACTAAGCGTATAGGAATCGATGAGGAAAGTAGCCTATTGCCTGGTACACGAGGAACGCTGCTGCCCATTCCTCATCACTGTTTTAACCGTAAGTCGCCTTGTAAGACACAAGCGGGGGAGATTTGGGGTGGTGACAATTGTATTCCGCTCTGCCATCACCACACGGCACACGTATGTCAAAATAAATGTTTTGATTAGTAAAAGGAAATTAATATACAAACTTACGAAGAAGAAAACACATAAGCTGCTAGTCCTATTTGAGTAGTCAGCCAAGATTTTTTTCATGAGAACCCGATGCACAAGTGTAGCCTAGATAAAAATTAGGGCTACGACCCCGATACTCTTATAGAATAGCGCTAGCCAGACCGGGAGAGGTCGTCGTTCGAATTGTGGCACAAATTGCAGCGAGCGAGTTTTGGTTTAAATTTGAATGAGATCACTAATGGTCATGTTGTCCATTTTAGCGGGCAATAGCTAATGCGGAACATTAGCATGTCACCATATTATTCGGGGATCATATTTGTTGCGGCGGTCATAATACAATTGAAAGCCTATTAAAAATGGGCTAGGTTACGTATCCGAAACAACAGGCATGCTATATATCGGGTACATACATACGCTGCCATAAATCACGCCTATATCCCTGAAGGGGCAGGCAGATTTGAACTAGCACACACGTTTCGCCAATAATGTTAGGTCCCATGTAATCCCATGTAATAGGTGGCGAGCCTATTGCCATTTATCGGGCATAAAAGTCGCAGTACACTGCTATTGCTAGGTGGTACACGAGGAACGCTGCTGCCCATTCCTCAACATAGATTTATCCTTAGTCGCCTTGTACGACACCCACGGGAGAGATTTAGGGTGGTGACAATTGTATTCTACTCTGCCGTCACCACACGGCATATCGGGTACATGCATCGCATTATATTGTTAGGAACGTTTTGCTTTTGCTTAGGAACGCTACTTGACCTACTTGAACTACGCTACCTGAGTACTTTCTTAATTCTTTTTCGCCTTGTACGACACCAAGCTGGAGAGTTTCGGGGTGATGGTAGTTGTATTGCGCTCTAACTATTTGCCTGTCTACACGTCACTAAAAAGGAATGAATAAAATTATAATACGCCCGCGGCTTCGCTCGCGTTAATGACGGTTGATGGCTGTTATATAGCCTGCAGCCTTCCTCGATAAATGAACTGTCAACACAAAAATATATTTTCAATTTGAGTCAGTAGTTCCTGAGATTAGCGCGTTCAACCAACCAACCAAACAGAAACTATTCAGCTTTATAATATAAGTATAGATAGTAAATGTCGGGCGAGGCCAAAAGGCCGTAGTCTCAGCATATGCCACTGTGACAATCCATTCATCGAATCAGCAGCACTGGTATGTCTACCATGAATGATTGAAGTATCCGATTGGCTACAATTCCTACACCTTACCTTTTAGCCACTCACAACATTTCCCCATTCGCTTGCGTGATTTTCCGGTAACTCTTTAGCCGGTTCTTCTGTAGTACTTCCTGAAATTGAACGAGCAACATTCGCTAGCCAGCAATTACTGTGTATCATTTATCCAAATTGTCAATCAAAATAAATCGTAATCTTTTCCCCCCAATGAATGACAAATAAAATAAAGTACTTAGAAACCAACACTACAAAAAAATGGGTGGTTGGTTTAACGACTGCCCACATTAATACCCACCAACCCGCACTGGACTATCGTGATGTGTTATGGCCCTTTCTCCCTAAATTCTTCCATCTAAAGGGAAGGCCTGTGCCTCAGCATTGAGGACATTAAAAGGCCGGTGATGATAATGATAAGACGACGTGCTGATGGACCATAACCCTCTACTATGACTTACTTCCCGGGAGTGATGAAATGCATAGGTACATAAAAGGCTGCTTGGTCTACCTGTGATAAAAAAAATAAACACGTGTCCCACGTGTGACACATGACCCTTGAGCACACTCTCTTACCTAAATCAAAATAAATAAGAAAAAAAATTATGCCTTAAATTTGTTTTCTTTAAAAAGTAGGTCACAACACAACAACATAATATTAAATTCTCATAGTACGTTCTAGACACGTAAAACATGCAATTCATTTACAACTCACCCACAAACAGACGATAAATCAAGTCTTCGTAATTCAGCAAACTAATTTCAACTTCCGTAGCTCCCAGCTACGACGTAGCACCGTAGCGCTACAATACGTAGCGGAGCGTTGAAAGCACTTTATGTGTCGAGTGTACTCGGAGGTTACTTACGACTTGTGATATGAAGCTTGTGTTGCAAATGCTCAAGTTTTAGCTTCTTAATCTCTCACAGAATGCAATTTTGCAATAGTAGCACATGACTCTATCTACAATTATATTAGAATTATTACAATTGCCGTGTGGTGACGGCAGAGTAGAATACAATTGCCACCACCCCAAATCTCTCCCGTGGGTGTCGTACAAGGCGACTAAGGATAAATCAGCGATGAGGAATGGGCAGCAGCGTTCCTCTTATATCACCTAGCAATAGTACTGCGACTTTTGTTCCCTATAAATGGCAATAGGGTCGCCTCCTATTACATGGGACTTAACATAATTGGCGAAACGTGGGTGCTAGTTCACCTCTGCCTACCCCTTCGGGGATATAGGCGTGACTTATGTATGTATGTGTCTTACAGTCATAATAATAGTATTAATCCAGGCAGACGCGGTCAGCGGTGGCGGAAGCGGAGGCGGGCAATTGTAACGTAGCTAACATAAGGGCAATATTCAAACCAGCGCGTTCAAACGTTTGTTCGGGTTGCCACCGTCCCGCCGCCGCTGCTGTTTAACTGTCGCACTCAGAGACGTCAAATAACGGTAATGAGTACTTTACGTCAAAAAATGACAATTCAAAACTAATCTCTATTCTAGCCGGGTCTATGGTCTAGATTTGAATAAAAATTTTTGACATTAAATACTCATTAAAGTTAATTGACGTGTCTGAGTGCGGAAGTAAGCGAGGCTTAAAGCCTTCAGTTACCTACGTTACAACTGCCCGCCACCGCTACGGCCACAGCTGACCGCGTCTGTCTGTGAGAGGCTTTAATCAGTTGATCTGCATTTTCAGTCGTTAATACCCACGAATACACAGTTCGTCGGCTTGTTAAGTTATGACCCATTCTCCATATATTCTTCCATCCATAGGGAAGGCCTGTGCCAGTTACAGTTACAGTAGTGATATTAGAGTGCTGGTTATGATTATGCATTGAAGTCTTAATTACTGGTATAAGGTCTTCGTACCCTTCGTTTCTCTATAGTACTACATACATAAATTTCGCCTATATCTCCGAAAGAGAATTAACACCCACGTGCGAGTAAACACTGCGAGCCTATTGCCATTTATCGGGCACAAAAATCGCAGTACATTATTTCTCTATAGTACTGATATTGATAAGTCGTTAAAGTTATAGGTCTAGTTATACTTATATTTAAATAACATTCTTTAACTATAAAATATAACTATAAGGGAGGATAATAAGCCAATGATTAAGCTTGTTATAGCTATAATAACGCCTCTAAGCCATTGGTTAAAAACACGAGAGCAGAGTACCTACGTTGCACGTAGTTATTAGCATAGTGAAGTATCAAGTTAGAATATAGACTAACTTTTAGAACCGTACAACTTTGTGCATATCTCTCGTGTAAGTTGCAGCTTATTTTACGGTGCTCTACATGCTTTTGTTAATGTTTGCCAGAACTTGAGCACTAATGCGCAGCCAAGGTTTTCATTCCAATTTTTATTAATTGTTTATTTATTTTTGTTGTACACAATATGTTTCATCCAAACCTATTGTGTTTCATGCTTTAATAGAGGACTAACTAGATTGAGAGGAATACCGAAAAAGTGGTATATTGGTCGTGTGGATGATATGAGGAGGAAGGGAGTCCATTCTGAGCTAGCATATAATGGAAGAGAATTGAAAAGAAGGCAAGTCGTGCCGCCCTTACATAGAATGGAATAAGGGCTTGTACAAAAACAAACTGCATACATACATACATAAATCACGCCTATATCCCCGAAGGGGTAGGCAGAGGTGAACTAGCACCCACGTTTCGCCAGTTATGTTAGGTCCCATGTAATAGGTGGCGAGCCTATTGCCATTTATCGGGCACAAAAGTCGCAGTAGGTAATAGCTAGATTATATACGAGGAACGCTGCTGCCCATTCCTCATCAGTGATTTATCCTTAGTCGCCTTGTACGACACCCACGGGAGAGATTTGGGGTGGTGACAATTGTATTCTACTCTGCCGTCACCACACGACTGAAAAACAAACTGAATGCTATAATAAAACTGCGATGCGACATAGCAATGTAAAAATCTACTTTCGCAAGAACTTGCGACTTAATTCCCATCGCGCATTCCTTTTTTTTTCACATTCTTTCATTCTATTTTGCCGCACCAAATTGCATCGCAGAAACCCACGTTGTACTTTTCTGCGTTGCGAATTCGCATCGCTCTGATTCGCAGTTTTGTATACAAGCTCTTAGGACAGGAAAAAGAAGGAGTAAATTTACATTGCAAAAATTTCCATAACTTCTTTAAAATATTTGCTTAAAAAAATGAATTTTAAACTAGTATTCTGTGAAATCTAAGACGATAAGAGCTAATTTCGGTACAGCAGTGAGCCAAGTCCGTTAAAAGGTTCATAACAGAATCCATTATCAACAAACAATATTCCCAAAAGGGGATTATGAGGCCGCTTCAAACTCTGCAACTTAAGAGGAAAACCCGCTAATGTTTTTCCGTGTTCGAATAAAGAAAAACTCGAAAAAAGAATTTAAAGTATTTTTTTTATTTTCCATTGATTGAGTTATCACATGTTTTTAGAGGTGGACTTAAATTAGTATTATAAAAATTGTATTGAGTTTGATTGAGTTCTCACACGGTTTTAGAAGTAGACTTAAAAATTAATATTTTACTAATAATATTGAGTTTGAGTGCACACTTTTAACTAGCTTAAACTGCTTAAAAAATAGTATTAAATCGTCTTGTTCCTAGTTTATCTGATGTCGGTGCAGTATGTTTCCACTTCCATTAATATCGGTAAAACGTTTTGATCACACTGAAAGATGCTTGTGATGAATGAGTGAATAGAAAAGTTACGTAACGGACCATGTCGAAAGACCGTTGAACGGAAACAGTGATTAGGATGAAAAAATTCCAATCCTCCATGGTTTTGGCCTAGATGTTACAGCCGGCCGCCTGCCTGTCACCAACTCACTTCGATGCTATTATTGGTGGTTTACCCTCCACCGTTCGGGTACCCCAAGGTGCTTATTAGTCCTACACTGAGCAATCGACCTTAGTCGACGAGTCGTCCGAGTTCATTTTTACGTAATTTTTTGCTCCAAGGCCGACATGGAAGGTATAAGAAGAAGGTACCTAAGGATCAAACTTTAATAATTATAAGTCTTTAAATAGAGACAATCTAACAGCGAATATAAATCGAACATTAATTAAAAAGATTCCGGCGACTATCAAAGTGACTTATAATATTTTAAGCTCAGGGGAACTCTTAAGTTAAGTACTTCGGATCCGTTTAAAGTTTAATGAGGAAATTATTTTTCATCCCACCATCTCGGAAAAAGCGTTTTTGCTCTTCGATAACTGAGTGCAAAAGCCGTTTTTATCCTCTAGAGGTTAAAGTAAATTTGAATTTAGAACATCGTGTGCAATGAGTTTGTGGATTGAAAACATCATTATACATATTTATTTCTACCTCCATGGTGCCGAAATTGTCATGCAACCTATTTTAATTTGTTAAAAACTCAGACTCGGAACCTTCTTGGTGTACTTTTTTGTAATTTGCTTTGCGCGCGCCATTTTCTTTTTACGTCATAAATTTGTTAAAACCTAGGAGTTCCATGACGGTCAATCAGCTTGGCGTCAATCTTGCTTTAAGCATTTTGATCGTCTACAACGCTTGCTTGATGCTTGAGTCAAGCATTTAAAAGCTTTTTAGGTCTGTTTGATTTGTTTACGCAAGCAACGGAACAAAAACATTCAGAAAATCAACGTGCTTGACTCAAGCTGATTGACCGTCTCGGAATAATTTTTATTAGGTACTGTGGCTGTTGGAGGTGTGTCTGGGTGAATGGGTGTTTTGAGGGTGTGTCTAGGTGAATGGGTGTATTGTGGGTGTGTCTGGGTGAATGGGTTTTTGTGTGTGTGTCTGAATGGATGGGTGAGTATTGTGGGTGTGACTGGGTGGATGCTGTGGGTGTCTGAATGGATGTTGTGGGTGTGTCTGGGTGAATAGGTATTTTGTGGGTGTTTCTGGGTGAATGGGTGTTTTGTGGGTGTTTCTGGGTGATTGGGTGGTTTTTGGGTGTGATTAGGTGTTTTGTGGGTGTTTCTGGGTGATTGAGTGTTTTTTGGGTGTGAGTGGGTGATTGAGTGTTTTTTGGGTGTGATTGGGTGTTTTGTAGGTGTTTCTGGGTGAATGGGTGTTTTGTGGGTGTTTCTGGGTGAATGGGTGTTGTTTGGGTGTTTCTGGGTAAATGGGTGTTTTGTGGGTGTTTCTGGGTGAAGGGGTGTTTTGTAGGTGTTTCTGGGTGAATGGGTGTTTTTTGGGTGTTTCTGGGTGAATGGGTGTTTTGTGGGAGTTTCTGGGTGAATGGGTGTTTTGTGGGTGTTTCTGGGTGAATTGGTGGTTTGTGGGTGTTTCTGGATGAATGGGTGTTTTGTGGGTGTTTCTGGGTGAATGGGTGTCTTGTGTGTGTTTCTGGGTGAATGGGTGTTGTTTGGGTGTTTCTGGGTAAATGGGTGTTTCTAGGTGAATTGGTGTTTTTTGGGTGTGTCTGAGTGGATGGGTGTGTATTGCGGGTGTGAATGTTGTGGGTGTTTCTGGGTGGGTGTTGAGAGTGTGTTTGGGTTAATGGGAGGGTGTTGTGGAAGTTTCTGGGTGAAAACAGAAACTGTTGTGATTGTATTTTTTTTTTGTATTTTGCAATTTCCTCGTTGGGGGGGATGAAAAGTTACGTGTTGCACTCGAGTGCAAAGATTTTTCACCTTGTGCTCTTTTGATTCCCTCGCTATCGCTCAGGATTCTAATTTTTGAATCACTCGCTACGCTCGTGATTCAATTTTAGAATCCTTCGCTAGCTCGGTCATCAAAATTGAGCACGCGGTTAAAAAACAACTTTGCACTCACGTACAACAAATAACTATTATGTTTTAGTTACTTAGCTTGAAAAAAAGACGGTTGCTGAACCATTACATTAGACTTGACAAACGAAAAATTCTACTAAAAGAGAATAATGTTTAAATACAAGAAGCTACTACGGGAAGTGATACAAGACGCTATTAAAACAAAGAAATATCCAAATTTCAATAGCAATCATCGTCTTCATCTTCCTAACCAATTTTGTCTTTATTATACTATACACTCCATACACTCCACACACTCTATTCACTGCTTAACACCTTACACTATAGATTGGTAATCACGTGTGATGAACGAATGTATAAAAAAGTGATATGAAGGCCCACGTGAGCCCGTTGAACGTGATGAAAGAGAGAAAGAGAAATGAGAGGGATTTCGGTGACAAGTTGACAATATTCTAATCCACGCTGCTCAAACTTTTGCCTTAGGTTTTACGCCAACCAAACTCGTAACGGTACAAAATTTGGTGAGGACTAAATAAGTTTGAATTGTATAATAACCCTGAATTATTATGTAAATACAAGCTATCTACATTATTTTACTTGGAGCAAAAACGTTGTACAATGATTTAGGTGGGATTAAAGTAAAGCTGTGTTACAACAGAAATTTGAGATAATTTTTTTCCTGCATTACCGCCTGTGAGCTTGCTCGAAAAGTTAGCTAATATTTACTTGGTTATTAATTATTTAATGCCCACTCACTTTTGAGTGTACTCTAATATCTATAATGACCTAGTATACTGTGGCTTGTGATAAATATTTTTGCCGTGTGGTGTGAGTGCAGAGTAAAATACGATTTACGTGTCTGATGATAGATGGCAATAGTTTGGTCACCTGGTACACTCTCCCATCACACCCGCATGTGATCGGCGTTCTTCTTGTACTTAACTGTTCGAACAGTTTGTATTATTCTTTTGATTTTATTTAAACATTATAATATTAAGAATTTATTTGTAACATTTTGTATACTATGGCTAGTAATCAGAGTGTGAGTGTATGGTGTATATATAATACTTTGCTTGTTAGCAAATGAATCACAGCATCAAAAGAAATCAGGACACAACTTTTCAATTTGCGACGTCAAGCCACTCCATGCTTATATTCCTAATTGCTTTCACATTGATATCATTAATCAAATATTTAAAAAGGCTATAAAATCTCGCCCACACGAATTGTAGTCAGCAAAATTAGGTCTCCCTTTTCCCTTGCTTTGTGCTCAGCCGCTGGGGTTTTACAATTTACCTTTTGACCCATTATGAACAAACCTTTCAGATTCGAATCGCTAATGAGAGTTATGTATGTTACGATATCTTTTAGCTTACTGTTTTGATTTTAATTTGAACATTATATAAATGTTAGAAAATTATCACCTACGAAGAATATACTGGCTGAAAAAAATTTGAAAAATTATAGTCTTGGTGTGAAATGTGAAATGCACAGGTTAGAAAAATTTCGACAAGTTAATTAATGACTTGGTTGGCCGAGTGGTATTATAGGCATCTACCCCGATCGCAGAGGACCTGAGTTCCCGCATCGAGACTATAATTTTTCGAACTTTTTCGAACCAAAATATTCTTCGTATCTTTTTGCTTGTGAAAGCTAGATTACGTTTCAACATAATTCGATGAACGATGATGATCGGGGAAGCTTTTTATTAGTTTTTATTTACATACATACATAAATCACGTCTAATCCCCGATGGTATAGGCAGAGGTGATTTAGAAACCTACTTTTCGCCAATGAAGTTAGGTACCTACCATGTTAATAGGTGGCGAGCCTACTGCCATCTATCGAGCACGTGAATAGCTGGTATAAGAGGAATGTTGCTGCCGATTCCATGTCACTGTTTCGACCCATAGCCGCAGTCCCATTTCCCGTTTGCTAAAGAGAATGGGGGTCGTGACAATTGTATTCTGTTCTACCGTCACCACACAGTACCACCATAATATCAATCAAATATTAATATTATCAATAATAACAAGTAGAAAACCCAATCACAATCATCATCCGCAATATTTCAAACAGCATACTAAAAGTTTAAAATTTTAGCCTTTACCGCTACAATATGTTGAAAATCCTCTATAAGGTAAGCCGATAGGCTTCGCCGTCAATAACACAGGCACGCAATATCCTTCCCGGATATTAAAGATATGCAATACTCCGTGCATATTAATACTAGGCTTGAGTATTTAAATAACCGACCGATAAGTAAGCAACTTATCGGTCTGACCTCATCAAGGCATCCACTCCCTCTTGATTCTACACACCGGAAAGGTGCTAGTGATGAATTAACGTATAGAAAAGTGACAAAAAGGCCCATGTCGACTGACCGATGAACGGAGAGAGTGACTGGGATGACAACATTGCAATCCATTCTGATCAAGGTTTTAGCTTAGGTTTTACAGCCGGCCACCTACCTGACACCAACCCTCTTTGGGTATGCTGTTGTTACTACTTTGCCCTCCACCATTCGGGTGCCCCGAGGTGCTTATTGCTGTACACCGGGCAATCTCCCTTTGTCGACTTTGACGACACTCCTGGTGTGAGCTGGGACGTTCTACGTAATTTTTTCGCTTCCAGGCTTGCTAGCCTGGAAGCTAAAAAATTACGTAGAACGGCATGGAAGACGAAGTACTTTTTATGCTAGACAGGGAAGCTCTTGGCCTTCATCTTACCTAATGGTAAGTGACGATACGGGCCGAATATAGAATGGAGTTCCACCTGGAACTCTCAACCACAGAGCGCTGGCTATCTTGTCACAAATTTCCAGAACAAAATAATACATACATACATACATAAATCACGCCTATATCCCCGAAGGGGTAGGCAGAGGTGAACTAGAACCCACGTTTCGCCAAATATGTCAGGTCCCATGTAATAGGTGGCGAGCCTATTGCCATTTATCGGGCACAAAAGTCGCAGTACATTGCTGGGTGGTATAAGAGGAACGCTGCTGCCCATTCCTCATCAATGATGTATCCTTAGTCGCCTTGTACGACACCCACGGGAGAGTTTTGGGGTGGTGACAATTGTATTCTACTCTGCCATCACCACACGGCTTCACGACAAAATAATGCCGTTTACATTATTACTATGCCGAGAGATTTTGACAAGATGGCGGTAGCTAGCCAGGCGGGCTTGAATAAAGTCCTACCACCAACTAAAAGTACGTAATAAGGTATTTGATTAGTTACAAAGTAATTATGAAGCGGTCATAGAAAAAAGACGTCGTTCGTTCACTTCTAATGTAGTCAAGGCCTTATCCTTGAGGAAGCCTCTGCCGTCTCCAATTAGAGGTTTTCTGAAAGTTCCGACGGCATAGTCGAGGAGCCATGGGCTATTTTTTGCTTCACTTAATGCCTTCGCTCGTAAGTGCCCAACCGTGTGTGAGGGTAGTTGGCGTTGTTAATTTAGGACTTGAGCTAGCACGAATAACGGCTTGTTGGACTTTCCACTTGGCTTTTATAAAGAAATGACTTTTAATTTTATACTGAAATACTATATTTTTTTGTTATATAAAACATGTACTCTTGTTCCGATCTCTATTACTATTGCTATTGCAATATGTATTTAAACTACATTTTTATTTATAACTGCAACTTGAGTTTCGTTACGGTTTGGGGGGAAAATAATGGGATTATAGCGAAAAATAATTAAGTCGTTAGCCTTGCTGGTTTCAGTTTTGGTCTGGCAATTATGTATAGGTCACTGGGTCACTTTATTATTTCTATAGGTATTTAAGATCTAAGTTAGTTAGGCTCGCACATTTAGGAACATATAGTAGTGTCAAATCCCATGCGTCAGGGTTCTGAGATGAATAGTGTGAGGTGAGAACATTTGGCATTTGAAGGAGGGCATAATAATTTAATAAGGTAAAGGACAATAAGAAGGGTAGCCTTAGAATGTTATTTGTTTCCGATGATCGAATTTCAGTAACGGACACAGGCCTATCTTTTATATTTTTGTAAGCGCTCCAGCGCTCTTCTGGTGGAATTGCGAAGATACAAGTTATCTAATGTTGTTACTGCTCCATGACATGTTGCTCCGTAGTTCTCACAAGCGCCGTAAGGTGGCGTTGTCAACATTCTTTTAAATCCGACAAATGTCTATTTCGTATTATTCTCCAATCACCAGCTATAAGTACCTACCTATAGTTAAATCTCCCCATTATGTTTTTATTTTAGGTTCATGTCGAATGGTCATGGTCTGCAATGGGTGATGGTCTTTTACAAGGAGGTTGTAGTGTAGACACTACAAGCAAATCTGTAAACATTTGTGGGAGTCCTATCTCCAGCTGTAGATGTATGATGTATGCAGCTGATGACTAGTTTACTCTCTAATCATTACATAACAGTTTTTTTTTGTTTATTTATTGTGATAAAAACGACATAAATCTATTACATTTATCACACAATTATAAAGTCACAAAATGATTATAGATACAATACAATGTCAATTAAGAATAATATTATTACACAATAGTCATGTCATTCAGATTCACTATTTTCACTGTCATAGTTACATGCATTACTCCATTGATCTCTTAAGTTTTCACAGTAAGTCAATAAGGTTAGTTATAATGTTTGCTTTTCTATGACCACGTTTAAATATAACAGATATGAAACAGACGTATTTTGGCCTTAATTAAGCTTTAATTATCACACAAAAAGATTTTCAAAGTTGATATCTTTTAGGAAATGTAAGCAGTCGCAAATCCCCTACGTGCTGTAATAGCACATGTATCTGATTGCGTGAGATATGGGTGCGTTTATCTGTGATTATATTATTGTTGTGACATGGTATGCCTTGGAGTTAATGTCTATTCTTACCTTTGTATTAAATACTACCTACTCAATAACTGCACAGTGTCATAGTCCCCAGATAAACTGGGAACATGGGAGGCAAATGATGATGATGATATTTTTTTATTCAATCAACAACACTCATTAGTTGTATACTAAATAATTACGAAGTCTATCTCCCGTACTATAAGATAAATTACTGCTTTATTTCCCAAGCTACAGCTGATTATGGTTCCCCGGAAGAATAGGCAATCTTCGTCCGATGTAGGGGCTAATTGATGACTGGATTCAAACTTAATCAATGTTATGGAATGAAGTTGGGGAACTCAAACTTATTTGCCGTTTAAAAGTTAGTTCTCCATACGAAATCAATTATAATATTATAAGCTGAAGAGTTTATTTGTTTGTTTGTTTAACGCGCTCATCTCAGAAACTACTGACTCAAATTGAGAAATTATTTTTGTGTTTGATAGTCCATCTATCGGGGAAGGCTATAGGCTATGTAATAACCGATATTAATGCAAGCAAAGCCGCGTGCGACCACTGGTTTCTCATAAGCTGCAGAATAGAATGTACAAGTAGCTTGGCAGCAGTCCTAAAAGTACCTGTCCACCGTCGAAGAAAACCGTGCCGTCTATTGTCACTCGAAGAATACTTAACTGTGAGTGCAATCTCTTCTTTGTTCGAGGGCGCATTGCATTGAGGACTTTCTATTAGTCTTAATGCTTAAAAAGCCTTTGTTGCGAGACATTTCCTCCGTATTCAAATGTCTATTTTTAATGTCGCATTTGTTTCTTTGAAGTGAGGTCTCATTAAAGACCGCCCACATCATGTTAGCTTTGGAACCTTAATGGTGGTAGTAGATAGCGCGGCATTTGAATTTTCTTGAAAGCTCCATCTTGAAAGATCCATTCGAGGATATAGAATATACATCCGCGCAAACAAACACACATACATACACAATTCGAATTAGATTCGTTCGGGGTAATGTGAGAATAGCCTTCAGTGTGCATTCCCGTTTCATCATATTACTAGTGGTCACCCGCGGCTTCGCTTGAATTAATGTTGGCTATAATATAGCCTATAGCCTTCCTCTATAGATGGACTATCCCACAGAAAAAGAACTTTTCAAGTCAGTAGTTTCTGAGATTAGTGCGTTCAACCAACCAAACAAACAAACAAACTCTAAAGGATTATAATATTAGTAAAGATTTTACTCCATTTCCGCACGCTAAGCGAACATCTTATGTCTTAAAAACGCATTAAGTCGAGTGACTGCTGCAAATATTATATTTCTGAGTAAACTATTTACTGGGTTAACTTTCGACAACTACGTACGCTCAGTAAGTTTCTTTTCATCGTGACTTGAAAATTGTGCTTTTATCACTACTCCACTTTTTGATGCTACATTTGAAAGCTCATTTACGCTCTCTTGAGTTACTGCAGTTTAGTAAAGAGCGCCGTCGCAGGAACTTCGGCGAAAAAGTTTAAACTTTTGATGTAAATTATTCATGTTACGGTTAGTACCTACCACTTAAGGGACGTTTTCATATATCATTCGCATTATGAAATACGTTAGAATTTCACAAAAAAAATGTGGCAGGTGTAGCGCGAAAATGGTTTCTAAGTTAAGCGGAGAAGAGCCATATTGCGGATCATTGTTGTGTCAAAATGCAATTGTAAGTTGCTCTGTAAGCGATTTTGTTTTTTGACATTATATTTTACTAGGGCGATATTTGGGTACTTTCACGGCAGAAATACGAGACGACCCCAAATGATCCGGCATGAGTGTAGATGAAGTAGATAAGACACTGTATGTGTAGGGGAACGGGACCTCAACCGGGCATCATATTGCTTAAAACGGACATTTTTGCTTATAAAATTGTTTCCATACACCCAGGGTGACAGATGGGAACTGGTTTCTAATCGTAAGTTGGTAGAAAGGTTCAAAAACAAATCAATTATGTCGATTTGTACTGATAGTGCGTTTTTTTGTGTACTGCGCCTTCGCGCGTTTTCGACAACTCGCAAGGCTGGGCAGCTACTACTGGGTACTTGTCGTGTGGACAGCTCAGGCAATCCAAGCTACTAGAATACGTGTCTACTGCTACTCACAAACAGTCCTCTATGCAGAGGTTGCATGGAGGTAGAAGAAACGCCACAGCGGGTCCTCATAGAATAAAGGAGCGTGGCGGACCACCGGGCAAGGCTTCTCCAATCCCCAGTGTCGGTCCCGGAAGCCTGCAGCAGTCTGAAAACACTGCCAAGTTTATGGGATAATCTGGGATGGTTGGGTTAGTACGATATATGGAGACACGTACAATGGCCCAATCAGGGGGCTAACTGCCGCACTCAGAGACGTCAATTAACATTAATGAGTATTTAATGTCAAAAATTTTCATTCAAATCTAGACCATAGACCCGGCAAGAATCAGGACTAGTTTTGAATTGTCATTTTTTGACGTTAAGTACTCATTAACGTTATTTGACGTCTCTGAGTGTGGCAGTAAGTGCGGAAAAGGTCCAGCTAAACTAAACTAAAACTAACGTGTCTACTGCCTAAGCAGCTCGCACTGTGTGAACCGGCCATTATCGTCTCTCTCAATCCCTTTTCAACACATCCGAATATCGAAAATGACGACTGTAAGCGCTAATAAAACTGACATGTAGCCCGTTTTCCGTCTGCACAATTTCCCCATCAGACTTGAACGGCCGAACTGTTTGCGAATAGTTCATGAGCCGATTGATTGATTCATTTAGTTTATTCAATCAAATGTTTGCCAACCGTTGGCTTCGCGTTCTGTGTTCGAAGTTCGTTTCGCTATTTTTGGCCAGCCAGCTATAATTGTTTCGATTACTTTGAAAGGTGTTACAAGTATATTAATAATATAATTAACACATTTACATATTAAGACATTGGTGTTTGTAATTGTCTTAGTATAAGAATAAAACATCATAAAAAATCGATAGCGCAGTGGCTTGGCGCGCTCGCCCTGCGCTGTGATTGCGTACCCTAAGGACGGTCACTGGATGAGTGACCAAAAATGTAATATATCAAGTTCATCGTGGAGCCGTGGTCCCGGCTGCCGTGGTGGGTTTTGTCCCATTCTAGATATAATATCTTCCATGAATAGGGTAGGCCTATGCCGCAGCAGTGGATGCCGGTGATAACGATGTTCTAAATATCTCATCAGCACCGCTCACAAAATGCTTAAGAACAGGCAAAGGTATGAATTTTTAATTATATCATGAGAAACATGGGAATCCCCTCAAGATGCGCTGAGTCGCCATTCCACAGTCGACTGCCCCGTTTGATGCGGCATGCCTCCCGTTCCACTTGCAAATTATAAATAGAACTCGAATTTATACTTAAAATGTTCTTAACTCGGTCCAGTTTGAAAGTGAAGCGTATTTTCTACGTCGTATGGTTCCGGTTTGAGTGGCAACACCATCAGCTAGACGCTTGTTGCCTTCATTTGGCGACGTTGCTGTGATGTTTTGAGATTCTGAAACACCTCTTTATTCGAAGTAGCAGTTTTGATGGTTGGCATTAGAGGACTTTAAGTCTAACAAAAAATCCCTAAATTAATAATCGATTTAGAAGATTGATTAGCTTTTTCAATTCTTCACAAATCTTTAGATAACTATTCCTTACTTACGTAAAGCGTAAACGTAAAAAGCCATCACACCCCTTTTCGTATGTACTGTGAACGACACCCCAGACTACACACAACTGACAAATTCCTTTAATCGATTCTCAACCTTAACCTGTATGTATTTAAGCAATAAGAGAAAATTTGACACTGTCTGATGATAGCCCGACGCGCTGTTGACTGTACTACATCGAAGTTCGCTGGGACCATGTCAAATTGACTGTGTCCGGAACCAAATAGAAGGTCACACAAAGCGCTTTGTGACACGGCGGGTTTACATTAGTACGTTCAAAAGACTTTCGCATGCACATTTTCGATAGTGCCACCTGAACCCGGGTGACGTTATAGGTGTTTTGTTGGTGACTTTTGGAGCGCGAAGTAATATTTTCGGAAGAGTATCCCTGACTTTTGTTACAGCTGGCGTCCACTTTGATAGTGCTGTTGTGTTTTTTTGGCATCTCAAAATTAAATTTAATTAATGTTCTTTGTATCAGTCATGATTAACAGCCCTAGATAAAAATACATAACTTTTGAGTTCGTTTTAAATTTTTTTTTGTGCCATGAGTTTTATTACGGTTGGCGTCGACTTGGATAGCGCTGTTATTGGGTGTCTAAATTTGGTTTTCACTGTCTCAGCCATTATTATTAGCCTTATATCAATTGGAACAGAAATAACGCCCTGAATACTACCCATGCTATTAAAAAATCGAAAGTGTTAAGTTTTCTTTCTTACCTCATTCAAATTATTCGGTCAAAAGCAAATTGAATGACAAAATTCAAAAATTAATTCCACAAAGATTTGTGGGATTATTTTAATAGTGGTTAGAAAAAGAATTTCGAAAAATTATGGTATTGATGCGGGAATCGAATCATTCTTTTTCTAACCACCAAAATCTTTGTTCTAATTAATCTAACATTTATATAATGTTGAAATCAAAATCGAATAGATTAATTCCACAATTTTGAATTTTTAATATCACCATAGTATTTATATGACTATGTCAGCGTGGGTGGTGACAATTGTATTCTACTCTGCCGTCACCACACAGCTTGTACAATTGTCACCTCCCCAAATCTCTCCCGTGTGTGTCGTACAAGGCGACTAAGGATTAATCAGTGATGAGGAATGGGCAGCAGCGTTCCTCTTATACCACCTAGCAATAAACTGCGATTTTTGTGCCCGATACATGGCAATAGGCTCGCCACCTATTACATGGGTCTTGATATAGTTTGCGAAACGTGGGTGCTAGTTCACCTCTGCCGACCCCTTCGGGTATGTAGGCGTGATTTATGTATGTATGTGATATGCGTTATGTCTGTTACATGTTGTATGAAAAAAGTACTTAATCTTCTTCCTGCCCTGTTCCCAGTTTAACTAGGTTCAACGAAGTATACTTCCTCTTCCATTAATATAGGTCGGACGTCATCAAGCCATCCACTCCCTTTTAATTCATATCGTATGGTACACCTGAAAAGTGTAGTGATGAGTGAATATATAGAAAAGTTATGTAAAGTACGCAATCGAGAGACTGATGAAGAATACATACTGATGACAATAAGGAGTCACCAGTTTTTCACTGCAGATATAATTGTAATATATCACCTTTCGAAGTTGTCTGTATCAATGCTCATCTAGTTCAATAGATAATCTCGGATCTCACATATCTCGAGATTGAATTATCTTCAAAGATGTAATGTGAACTCTCTTGGCGTGTTTGTGTTATAATTGAACCTGAGATTAATTATCGGTGTAATAGGGTATGTCGGATAATCAAATCAAAGAGGAGCTCGACGACTGCGAAAACTAAGCAATGTTCGCTAAATACAAATACAAAGAATATTGTCGTTATAAAAACCACCACTCAGTCGAGTATAGGCATCTGTCTGGATTGCAGAGGACGCGGGTTCGATTCCCGCATCAAGACTATATTTTTTCGAACTTTTTCTAACCACAATATTTTATGTACTAATTTTTCTAACATAAACACATACATAAATCACGCCTATATCCCCGAAGGGGTAGGCAGAGGTGAACTAGCACCCACGTTTCGCCAAAAATATTAGGTCATTTATAGGGCACAAAAGTCGCAGTACATTGCTAGGTTGTATAAGAGGAACGCTGCTGCCCATTCCTCATCACTGATTTATCCTTAGTCGCCTTGCAGGACACCCACGGAAGAGATTTGGGGTGGTGACAATTGTATTCTTCTCTGCCGTCACCACACGGCACACGGACTCCCGCCTCAAGATCATAATTTTTCGAAATTCTTTTTTTAACCACCAAAATCTTTGAATTTAAATATAATGTTCAAATTAAAATCAAAAATAGTCGCTAAGGCCAGTCATTGGTTGGTGGGCAAAATTTACTATCCCGAATTGCTACGTGCTTAAGCCGTTGGTCCTGGGTGCATCTGCAGTTGTTAATATCCACCAATTCCCTGGGCCAGCGTGGCTTATGGCCCATTCTCCCTATATTCTTCCATCCATATCTATTCCATCGCCTGTGCCCAAGCAGGGGTTACGTTAAAGGATCAATTGCAATTGTCCATAGCACTTCAGTGTCTAATCCGATCTCACTGCTTTAATTTAATAAACCATTCCAACAAGTATATTACAAAGGGACCAAATCAAAGTTAACTACTAAGTATAAATAACAACAATTTAAAATGGAGTAGCAAATTGTGTTTCGGACCGAAAAGTTTGAGGCGAATTGGCGTCAGCTCTTTGTGATTTCGACTCCTGCTTGCGAATAAAGGGCAGCCTTTGTTAGAAGCATCAAAATTTTAGATTAGTCTTTCTCGAGAGAGAGATTAATAGAAATTTTTAAACAAATTCTTACTACAGTTTCAGTTCAGCTTTATATAAATTTGTATTTAATTCGTCTAACACTTCATTGAGCAATAAGTAATTATCAACTCTAGTAGTCTAGTAATTCTATTAGTAATTATTAATTATAATTCTAGTAGCAACTATTTGTTCGTAACTATATACTTAGTTGAATAAAATATTATTAGAATTGTAAAAATTGTGCATGAAAACACTTATGGATTGTTGTGATACCTTCTTATATATTGCATGCTGAATATTCGGCGAAACATGCTGAGCATATTGATGATTATGTTCAACATTACTTTATAACTAGAAATATGTAGATCGTGAAAAAAAAGCGGTAATTACCTGACACAATGCCTGTCCTTAGCACCTCGACCGGATTTCCTACCAACTAGAATGTTTATATACTCAGACTATTAAGATAGAAGAGTCAGTACTGTAAGTAATTAATAGGTACTCTTTCCTCTGTCATAAATGATATTCAGATTTATGACAGAGGAAAGAGACATTATAAAATAGTCGCAGTTAATTGCAGGCTATCACATCTTTGTTACCTCAATGGCACAGGGCGTTTGGATATTTATGCTGTGTTCGCTAAGGCTGGTAAAGCACTCATGAATTCGATCAGTATAACATATTTTTGAACACCCATCCAAAGACCAGTGCTAATCAAACATGATAGAGGTTACAAAATTCTATTCAGAGCTTCCCTTATCTAACTGCCGAACTCAGGTACGTCAATTAACTTTAATGAGTAATTAATGTGAAAAATCAGTTAAGTCTAGACCATAGACCCGGCAAGGATAGCGACTAGTTTTGAATTGTCATTTTTTGACATTAAGTACTCATTAACGTTCATTGACGTCTCTGAGTGCGGCGGTTAGACGCCTATCTTCAGTTAATATATTAATAAGTCAGCCAGGAAAGACGGCATTGATAATGATTAACGACCACTATTTGACGGGTGACTTCTCCAAACGAGCAAATGTACAAATGTTAGATCCCTGTTGAGTCATTGCGTTTAATGGTCACACCACATCCCTCTGGCAAAGTGAAGTGATTCAGCAAAACTTAATGCTCTCCTTCTACATATAAATGTCACAGATACACTTAGGCCTCTTCTACACAAACGTTTTTCCGCCGTCAAAATCTACGATTAATCCGCCGTGTGTAGGCACGGTCGTCAGTGTTGTATGGATCACTATGGGAGCTTGTAGACGTGCGGCGCCACCGCCGGTGCGCCACGTCTACGCACAGCGTGATTTTTATCAGTGTTGTATGGCAGTCTGGTAATATTTATGAATACACCCGTATCCATATATATTGCTTTGAGGTCTCACAGTGTGAGACGTACAGGGTCCTAAAAAACCTATTCATAGACAATACTTGATTGGTGACCAGCACTATAACAGCCGCACTCAGAGACGCGAATTAACTTTATTGAGTACCTACTTAATGTCAAAAAATTTCATTTAAATCCAGACCACAGACCCAGCAAGAATAGCGACTAGTTTTAAATTGTAATTTTTTGACATCAAGTACTCAATAACGTTATTTGACGTCTCGGAGTGCGGCAGTACGTCCCTAAAAATGAACGCACAGCTAAAGTAGCCCGCTAGCTGTATTAGGCAACGCATAATGCCTATTAATTATAGCTCTTTTTTTTGACTTATGTTAAGAAGTATCTCGGCAGAAGACAATGCCAGATTTTTTGCAATTAATTACAACTAAGCAATTATTTACAGTTTTATATTAATGTTTTTTTTATAATAATAATAATAAAACATTAATTTAAATGGCCTCGTGGTGACGGCAGAGTAGTATACAATTGTCACGATAAATGGCAATAGGCTCGCCACCTATTACATGGGACCTAACATATTATAATTGGCGAAGCGTGGGTGCTAGTTCACATCTGCCTACCCCTTCGGGGATATAGGCGTGAATTATGTATGTATGTAATATATAATTGTAAAGTAAATATGTAATGAAATTGAATTTTTCATACCAACTTGACGGTTAAGTTTTATGGATTATGACAAAGGATAGACATGTCATTCAGCGGTTTGAACTACGTGTAACATAAATGAAGCAAACACAGACCTTTATTTAACGCTGTGCGTTCGCATAGCGAAGAGTCATTTGAGTTCCTATTGTTTATGAATTGAAAGGCTTGCCATATAAAACGCATTGAGATAATTATGTCTTACTTGGCACAGTGTTGCTACTTTACTTATACAAGTATAGTTTGTGAATACGGTGTTACACAAAGCGTTTGAACATTATCACTGGAGGCTAAGTGACGGTGACGTGTCGACGGTACAAGCTTTCAAGGTGTCTATCGCAAGACGAGACGACACTTAGCCAGAAACTATATTGTTCGTGTCAACAATAAATCCTTTGAGACATTGTGCTGTCTTCTCAGGTGACAGGGTAAAGTGAACAGGTGCTTTTATGAGTCAGCATGTTTCATATCTATTTTTTATCCTAGACAGAAAAGCTCTTTCCTCCTTCATCTCATCTGATGGTAAGTAAAGATAAAGATGGTCTGAAGATGGAATCGAATTTCACCTGGAACCCTCAGCAACAGAGGGGCTGGGTATCTTATAAATTGTCGGAACAAAATGATGCTGTTAACATTATTATTATTATGGCGATAGATTTTGATAAGATGGTGGTAGCTAGCGAAGCGGGCTTGAAAAAAGTCCTACCACCATCCAAATCCAGGGATCTCGGGATCTGATTCCGGTGGGCGAACCTCTAGACCACAGTGGTGGTTCTATTACGTAAAAGCTTTCACGGCAACTAAGAGAAATTAAAGTCTTTAATAAAAAAATCGTAACAAAAATTTAATCAAGTTCGTAATACACATCATTTAATTTTCTGACACTTCGGAAACCTACAACTCCCTTGCGTATTTATATAATATACGCAATTGCCTTTTAAATCGAACTACTTATCCAAGGCATACCACGTTATCTCATTATAGAAACAGTTTCTTTGACATGTCAGATTACTAAGACCAATATTCTGATGAGGCGGTTAAAAAAGCATGATACTTGGATGTTATTCCAAAAAACGTATTTTATTTGTTTTGGTTAACAAGTGTTCGGGTAGATTACAGGCAAATATACTGAATAGATATAGATAAAATGAAATGGCGAAGGGCAAACTACCAACAACACTATACCCAAAGAGGGTTGGTGTCAGGCAGGTGGCCGGCTGTAAAACCTAAGCCAAACCCTTGCAGTATATGTGGATTGGAATGCTATCATCTCAATTACTCTCTCCGTTCATTGGTCTCTCGACAGTCTCTGTCGGTCCTTTCAGTCTCTTTTCTGTTCATTCATTCATCACTAGCACCTTTCCGGTGTAATAGATGATATGAATTAAAAGAAAGTGGATGGCTTGATGACGTTTTGACCGATATAAATGGAAGATCATACTGTGCCGACTCCAAATAACTTGGAAACAGAGCGGGCAGATAATTTAGGCAACATCTTTAAATTAAAATTTTCCTTAAGAAAATAATATCTAATTTCACTGTTTCTAAAGAGTATGAAATGTAAAAATTCCGGTAATGTTTAAGTAACAGTACAATGCTTTATATTTCGTTGAGTCGTCACCAAAAAACACGACAATGCAAACGAAGAACAATAAAATTCTTGGTTGCCTCTTGTCTTCCGTCAAGCATTTTCCTTTAGAATATTCATAAGCTTGTGACTGAACAGCGCGTCGGTAAGAAACTGACGTAAATATCAAAGTACCTGATATTTTATTTATATCTTCTAAGTTCAAGAACTGACAGCATGCGGTACCTACCTTATAACAACGAAATCTTCGGAGAAGTTGCGTTATGTTTATGTGTTATTGATTATTTGAATTAAATACATACAATTATCACGCATTTCTCCTACAGTGATAGGCATATATCACGTCTTTCCACTTGCTACGATACTCACATACTCTTATAGCCAATCTCATTAATGTCATCATTCATGACCGTAGTTTCGGATACTCTTGACCAGGGGGCCTACCGCCTAACTCGATTGCTGATGATAGCTTTAAATCAATGCACTGTTTATGGCTACAGCAGCCATCCTTAATTTATAGGCGGTACAGATTTTGTGCCAAATTCATACAAAATCATTCGGTGATCATTCGTTCAAAGCTATTTCCAATAGTTTAGGTACATTTGGTGCGAAATGACAGCATGACTTTATAAACTATAGCTTTTACTTTAGCAATCGAGTTAGGCGGTAGGCCCCCTGGCCCATTTTTAGAAAACTGTAATTTGATTATAAAATATCCGCCTAGGTATTCCCCTTCCCATTTATCTATTTACTTCCGTCATCTAAATCCTTTTAGTCTTTCTCCTTTCATTCATTATTTCTAAAAAATAGTGTAATTAATATTATCAGACCGTTGTATTAATATTACCATTAATTTAATTATCAGTCTACGTTATCACGTATGTCACGTCCATAAATATTCGGTTTCATTGACGGGTTTATTTATAGTCTACCCATATGTGTCACACTTTACTATTATTCCCAATGAGTGAGGCTGACGGATAGATTAAAGTAATAGCAATCAGCTTACATATTAAGCCGACTGATATCAATGATACTGTGAAACACTATTTCGCCGAACCACTGAAGGCTATTACTGAAATTGTACCTACTAATTGTAAAACTAAAACCGCGGGAGGCAGCACAAATAGAAAGCCCTTCTCAATCGATTGTGGAATAGCAATGTAGACAAATGCATTTGTAATATGACGTGTATTGGTTTGTTGTACATTCTTCCATCCAAGTATACACACGGCTGCACAGAATCCGAGTTAGTAAAAATAGCGAATTTTAAAATATTATGTTTTATTTAAATTAATTGTATTTACCAGCTACACTATACATTGCCAAAAAATAAATATGAAACATCTTAAATTTTATACATTAATGATATGTAATATTGTAGTCAATCAGGATATTTTTTTTATATTTTTCTAACCTGTTTCTGCAAAAAAGACACCCAAAGACAAAAAAGATATCATAAATTTTATTTTAATCTAGTTTTTAATTCATCATTCAGCTGCTACAATTTTTTAGACGATAATTAGTGTTCGTTACAGTTGTCTCTGCGTAATTTTAAAAGACAGTTAAATTGCTTAACTTATCTAAGGAATACCGCCACATTACATTATGGAAACAGGTTCGTTGGCGACTCGCCAAATTAACGGAAGAGATTTATACTTCTACTAATTATTAAGCCAAACGGCTTCTGAAAAAGGGAACTGACGTACATTTGTGTTTTTAATAGCATAGCTAGCTGTCAGAATGAAGGCTTACCTATTAATTATTATTTAGATGACTACCTTGTTTTCTCTCCCACTAATATCTACCGAAATCGGATAAATATGTTTCTTTTTTAAGTTTGCAATTTACATCCTTTATTAGTAATTTACATCCTTTGGTGAACGATTGTTAATTTTGTATCAACAGTAATACATAATTTTAATCAGTAAATTTCAGTATTTGCTTAAAAATTATCCTTACTGTTGGTTGGTTGTGTAATTTTCTAGCTGAAAAGTTGTTAACAGGTCTCACTTTCTAATTATTATTCAGTTTCATTTAAAGTTGCCTCTGAATAGTTCTTAGTGTGTATTTTTATAACCCCGCTAATACGGTAATTAGGTTTGTTGAACTAGCATTGTTCTGTGACTTGTTCATGTGTAGACACAATTTTCCAGCATATATTTTAGGTGCTGGTGACTGAAACCGTAACTAGCCCTATCGAAAATATTCAGTTTCGTGCTACTGAAAACTTTCTTCGAAACTTACAGTATTCTAAATTGGATTCTGACATTACGTTATAGGAAATCATGCTGTTTCCTAACGGCAAATGCAAAATGTATTCAGCGCCATCTCTCGACAGATTCAATAAAATGAAAATGTAAACCAGACCACTTGAACATATGAATTCTTGTTTATAGTTTTCTGGAAGGGATGTTTTAGTTAGTTATTAATGAAATATTTACTCATATTTATAAAATTTTTGTGATTATTTATGGGATAGTTTTTAAAATAGGAAACATCCAATCCAGTTCATCCAATCGTCGCGCAACACACAATACTGTATCTAAGAATCTAGTAAGAAATATTGTAATATTGGACTAACCCTTGGTACTACAAAATTGCCTGGTCATTATACATGTTGATAGAGACCGTTTTATCATTCATTCATGTAAGTTCCTATAGCCAATTATTTCACGGACGTCTAAGCTTTATCCTAGCCAATCACGTTGTCCATGTAAAAGAGTTAGGCAAATGAGCTTTGAATATTCATTGAAAATCTTAACAGGAAAGGCTTTGATGGTCATGTTGCTGAGGTAATAACGCAATTACTTGTATAAATTAGAGATTGTGCTTAAGGGCTAAGCTAATATCGCTGTTCTAGTCACAGAATACATTACTGTAATCATAAATAATAGTTTTAATCTGCTGTTTGTTTTTTTTCCGCATTTATTTATGTAAAACACATACACATAATTTACTCCTTTTTGTGTATTATAATATAAAATACGTACAGTCAACAGCACATCGGGTTTCTACAGTCTGTCAAATTTCTCGAATAAATTTTCGACCTAAACATCCTTATAATAAAGTTTAAAATTGATTGGAAATATTTGACAGTTTGTAGGAACCTGATGTGCTGCTGTTGACTGCACATACATAAATCTCGCCTTTTTATCACCGAAAAGGTAGGCAACCGTGAATTAACGCCCACGTCTCGCCAATTATGTTAGGTCCCATGAAGTAATAGCAGGTGAGCTTGTTGCCATCTATTGGGCACGTAAGTTACACTATGTTGCTAGGTAGTATAAGAGGAACGCTACTGCCCAATTACTCATCGCTGTCTTTACTTAAGTCATATGTGTTAGGCATTGTCATTTTATTTTGGATCAACAATGGGACGTAGTAATCAAATCGTCGGCTAAAACAAACAAGAACAAAGCCTAACACCTAGCGCGTTAAAAGCGGGAAATTTGTTTCATTTTTTCACACAGTTATTGGATTTCACGCAGCTCTTACAAATCCCCGGTATTTACTACGCAAAACACGAAAATCGCTCTCTGTCACTCATAACTGACGGCGCGTGATTGACACGCTTGACAGAGACTGATCCGTGTGTGCTGAACGTTGGGTTTCAGCGTTTGCATGAAATATGACGAGACCAAGTATACAGTCAATCCCGATCGCGATCCGCAATCAAAATCAAGGATCACGATCCAGATTGATTGTGTATGAAGTAGATTGGCGGCCCGTACGCAAACAATCTGGATCGCGATCATTGAATTTGATTGCGGATCGCGATCTAGATTGTTTGCTGGCCGCCTATGTGGTAAGAGGGAGAGGTGTCCACACTTCCCATTGGAACGTTTTCCGACTGTTCATTTGTGTCAGTATTCATTTGGGTATTCGGGTTTGTTCTTGAGTTGCCGAAGAATGAAGGAGCTATTTGTCATTCTCATGTTATGCACATCCTAATGAGCTAAATATCTACACGTCTTTGGCGATATAAATCAATTCGTAAAAAGTGATCCGTCAAAGTAGAGGCCGTTTTCAATAATTTTATATTATTTATTTATTTCATAATTTATTGTACACAAAGAAACAATAATAACAATTAATATTAAAAAAATTACAAAAGGTGTGGCTTATTTCTAAAAGAAATCTCTTCTAACCCACCTACAATAGGAGAAGCGCTGCGAGACGTGAATGTCGTGTGTACACAAATAATAGTTATTTGTTGTACATGAGTGCAAAGTTGTTTTTTAACCGCGTGCTCAATTTTGATGACCGAGCTAGCGAAGGATTCTAAAATTGAATCACGAGCGTAGCGAGTGATTCAAAAATTAGAATCCTGAGCGATAGCGAGGGAATCAAAAGAGCACAAGGTGAAAAATCTTTGCACTCGAGTGCAACACGTAACTTTTCATCCCCCCCAACGAGGAAATTGCAAAATACAAAAAAAAAATGCAATCACAACAGTTTCTGTTTTCACCCAGAAACTTCCACAACACCCTCCCATTAAGCGAAACACACTCTCAACACCCACCCAGAAACACCCACAACATTCACACCCGCAATACTCACCCAAAAAACACCCATTCACCCAGAAACACCCACAAAACACCCATTCACCTAGAAAAACCTACAAAACACCCATTCACCCAGAAACACCCATAAAACACCCATTTACCCAGAAACACCCAAAAAACACCCATTCACCGAGAAACACCCACAAAACACCGATTAACCCAGAAACACCCAAAAAACACCCATTCACCCAGAAACACCTACAAAACACCCAATCACACCCAAAAAACACTCAATCACCCAGAAACACCCACAATTCTCACCCATCCATTCAGACACACCCACAAAAACCCATTCACCCAGACACACCTACAAAACACTTATTCACCTAGACACACCCTCAAAACACCCATTCACCCAGACACACCTCCAACAGCCACCCATCCACCCAGCCACACCCGCAACATTCATCCAGACACACCTGTAAGTACCTAATAAAAATTACTCCGAGACGGTCAATCAGCTTGAGTCAAGCACGTTGATTTTCTGTATGTTTTTGTTCCGTTGCTAGCGTAAACAAATCAAACAGACCTAAAAAGCTTTTAAATGCTTGTCTCAAGCATCAAGCAAGCGTTGTAGACGATCAAAATGTTTAAAGCAAGATTGACGCCAAGCTGATTGACCGTCACGGAACTCCTAGGTTTTAACAAATTTATGACGTGAAAAGATTTTTTTTTTAATTCTCCCTATATTTTAGGGAAGGCAAAGGGGTCGAGCCCATACAGCCAAGTCTTTAGTGTATATTTTATCTGTAGTCTTATGAAATAATGAGTGGGTGAGAAGTATGGGTGAAATGAATTTTACGTTAAAATATGGGTGCCACATATTTTAACGCATCTAGGGAGTGCTTGGCGCGAATTGAATGGTAACAGAGTTAATGATGGTGCTTGATGAAATGGATAAAACCACTTTTTATAGTGATCTTCACCACAACATCAAACACATCATGAGACTTATTTTCGATGATTCTGCATAATTGCACATCAACACGGATGCTTGTGCATCAAAATAATACCACTTTCACTGCACAAAATCCACTCTGTAACAATTTTTGAATTAGTGAAAATAAATCTGACTGACACCACGAAACGCGCCAAACACTCCTCGACGTGAAAAGAAAATGGCGCGCGCAAAGCAAATTACAAAAAAAGTACACCAAGAAGGTTCCGAGTCTGAGTTTTTAACAAATTAAAATAGGTTGCATGACAATTTCGGCACCATGGAGGTAGAAATAAATATGTTTAATGATGTTTTGAATTCACAAACTCATTGCACACGATGTTCTAAATTCAAATTTACTTTAACCTCTAGAGGATAAAAACGGCTTTTGCACTCAGATATCGAAGAGCAAAAACGCCTTTTCCGAGATGGTGGGATGAAAAAGTTTATTATAATAATATACCTACATAAAACATATGTTACTTGCAAATACAATACATAATATATTATATGCGATACAATACAATGTATAATATATATAGATAATAATTATATAAACAATGTATACCTACATAAAGTAATAAATTATATATATTAATATGAAATCTGACAGTACCATAAAAACTAGTCTTCTACTGCTAGGTAATAAAAATTAAATAATTATACATTTACATACTTAAATCACGCCTGTAATCAGCACCCACGTTTCGCCAATTATGTTAGATCCCATGTAATAAGTGGCGAACCTATTGCCATTTTTGCGGCCGCTTTGGTCGAATGCTCAGATTGCTGGGTATTGGCCTAGAGGTCCCGAGTTCAAATTCTGGTAGGGGCAAACTTTGTGATGACCACAAATGTTTGTTTCCGAGTCATGGTTGTGTATATGTTTATGTAGTATATTTTCAACATTTATATACATAATATTAAAAATATGCCCGTCATCTAAAATCCATAACACAAGTGCTTAGGCTACTTACTTTGGGCTAGATGATAGGTATGAGTGTAAAAATATTTATTATTATTTATTTATTTATCGGGCACAAAAGTCGAAGTGCATTGCACGCTGCTGCCCATTCTTTATTACTGTTTTATTACCTCTTTTTCAAACATATTGCTTCTATTCTTCCAACAATAGCGAAGGCATGTGCCCTAGCAGTGATGATGATGATCATCATGATAATTCAATTGTTGCAACTTACCACTTTCTTACAACTCCCATGATTCATACCATTCATCCCACCAGAAAGAT
This sequence comes from Cataclysta lemnata, assembly GCA_963931975.1. NCBI lineage: Eukaryota > Metazoa > Arthropoda > Insecta > Lepidoptera > Crambidae > Cataclysta > Cataclysta lemnata. The sequence goes on along the minus strand of OZ008354.1, from coordinate 1,335,810 downwards.
AATTGATAAGTATATAGAAAAGAGATAGGAAGGACCATGTCGAGACAACAATGAACGGAGATGACAACATTCCAATTCCATACTGCTCAAAGTTTTGGCATACGTTTTACAGTCAGCCGCCAGCTTGACACCAACGCTCTTCAGGTATACTGTGTTTGGTGTATAGCCCTCCACCATTCAGTCCCCCTGGGATGAGTTTGGGCTGGACTCTTCCCTGGATGGGACATTCTACGTAATTTTTTCGCTGCCAGCCCAGAGGGTTTAGCCAAATGGCTTATCTATTCCAATGCATACAAAACAAATGACATATTTTTCTCTGTAATACGTCAGTTTCAAACATGTTGTATTCTATGCGTTCGATAGATAGGCCACTTGTCTACCCGGGGCTGAACGGAAGACGCTTAGCCTGTTAAACATAAGAAAAGGCACAGCTTTCACGTAGAAATTTTCTTCACAGACATGGACGCCTAATGACGTACGGCAACACTTTACCGCGTCAGTCGCTTGATTGATTAGATTGGCTCCATCAGAAGCGGCTTGACGCTGTTCACCGATATTACGCGCAGAACTAACGCTATTATCGGCGCGTAATCAAATTACGCCAACCGGGAGACTCTTTGGTTTATTTAGAATGTAGCGGACATCATGTTTTGCTTACCGGAAATATTATGTAAATTTTTTGTTTTATGCTAGACAGCGAAGCTCTCGCCCGTCATCTCACCTGATGGTATGTGACGATAAGGCCCAAAGATGGAATCGAGCTTCACCTGGAGCCCTCAACCGCAGAGCACACAGGCACACAGGCTATCTTAAAATGCTGTTAACATTATTATGATGGCGACAGTTTTTGATAAGATAATGGTAGCTAGCCAGGCAGGCTTGAAAGAATTCCAACCAACCAAACCACCAAACCGAGTACAAATGTGCACCCCCCTGGGGACCGAACCCGAGATCTCTAGATCTTAGTTCCGGTGGGTGAACCACTACATCACGGAGGTGGTAAAACTAAACAGAGTAGGTACCAGAAAGCGCGGGAAAGCCAGAAGGGAATCGCGAGAATAACTGCCGCACTCTGAGACGCCAATTAATCAATAAGTACTTAAAGTCAAAAAATGACAATTCCAAACTAGTCGCTGTTCTTGCCGGGTCTATGGTCTAGATTTAAATGAAATTGTTTGACATTAAGTACTTATAAAATTAATTGAGGACTCTGAGTGCGGCAGTAGGACAAGGATATTTTTAGGCAGCATTTTGGCTATCGCGATTTTACATGCATACATACACATGTCAAGCCTTTCTCCCATATGGGTAGGCAGAGATCACTTGTGTGGTGGTGATGATGATGATGATAGTTTTAATTTTTACCCAATCCGTATTATAAAGTCTCTACAAAGAGTCCATTTAAAGTCTACCTGTCGGAAACAGTTTGGACTTTTGGATAATTGGATATCCGAATTGCCTGAGAAATTTATTTCCTAAATAGTTAACGATTAAAACTTAATTTAATTCGAATAAAACCAAAACTTTCTCTTCATTACGAAGCTATTCTTTTGGCGTGATTAAAGAAGTTTTTAGTTCAAATGAGTAAGGTACTGAATAAAACCTTCGCGGAGGTTCCAATCTAAATGAAAATGGAAAATAATTTTGCTTTGGCAAGTAAATAGTCTCTGTCAGACTCGTTAAGATGTTGACCTCGATGAAAGTTGCCATCCGCAAAAATATTTTGATAAGAAACCAGACTGTGGAAATCACCTAAATTGAGAACCAATTATCGATAGTAATATTATCGAATGAAAACAGTGATTATGATTGATAGGGTTTTGCCGGAGATTGCGGAATCTAAGAAGTGTTTCCAAAGGGCTGGTTGACCAAAATGTTGTTGTATAGTTTGAGTTACTCCCTGATACATACATAAATCACGCCTATATCCCCGAAGGGGTAGGCAGAAGTGAACTAGCACCCACGTTTCGCCAGTTATGTTAAGTCCCATGTAATAGGTGGCGAGCCTATTGCCATTTATCGGGCATAAAAGTCGCAGTAGGCACACAGCTAGATGGTATAAGAGGAACGCTGCTGCCCATTCCACATCACTGATTTATCCTTAGTCGTCTTGTACGACACCCACGGGAGAGATTTGGGGTAGTGACACTTATAATTATACTCCCTGATAAATGGGGATTAATCCTCGTAGCGTGGGATGTGGAGAAAATCTCTTCGGGGAAAAGAAAATATTTTCCTCTCGCTCTAACTCCCACTAAATCCCGAGACAAAACACTGTCAAGTGGTGGAGAGAGATTTTGTCCACGTCCCGTGCTAGGCCTACTGGATTCCAAATAAATATCTTTAAATATATTTTTTTTACACTTATACCTATCATCTAGCCCAAAGTAAGTAGCCTAAGCACTTGTGTTATGGATACTAGATGACGGACATATTTTTAATATAATTGTGTTTATAAATGTTGAAAATATACTACATAAACAAATACACAACCTTGACTCGGAAACAAACATTTGTGGTCATCACAAAGTTTGCCCCTACCAGAATTCGAACCCGGGACCTCTTGGCCAATTTCGACCAAGGCGGCCGTCAATCGTCAACATCTCCCAATCTAATCGGACCGTTTGGGGCGTAATGGATCCTTCTCCCATCTTCTAACCTTAGGGAAATTCTGACCCTGACCAGTGTGAAATTTTAACAACCGAACTGTTAAAATACGGCATTTATGACAATGTTTGAAGTTGAAGCAAATGTCTACGTAGCCGATCATGTTGTGGTACATTACCATAATCGTGCGTATAGCGTGAATAAAATGCACTCGAGCGAATAACCCGTAACGGAAGCGGCGCCAAACTCCCAATAAACAGCGAAATGTGTTACATCATATATACATGCATAAATCACGCCTATATCCCCGAAAGGGTAGGCAGAGGTGAACTAGCAAAAAAAAACGACATTAACACCGAATGGGCGCTAAAGGACTTTTATTTTGACAGTTGGATGTCAGAATTTTTAATGGCTGCCTGGGCAGTCATTAAATTTTTATTATGGATCCTATTGTATAATATCAGTTCTTAAATAATAAAATACATACATAAATCATGCCTATATCCCCGAAGGGGTAGGCAGAGGTGAACTAGCACCCACGTTTCGCCAATTATGTTAGGTCCCATGTAAGAGGTGGCGAGCCTATTGCCATTTATTGGGCACAAAAGTCGCAGTACATTGCTATTGCTAGGTGGTATAAGAGGAACGCTGCTGCCTATTCCTCATAATTAATTTATCCTTAGTCGCCTTCTACGACACCCACGGGGGAGATTTGGGGTGGTGACAATTGTATTCTACTCTGCCGTCACCTCACGGCCGTGGTTGGTGGTGGCCACACATATTATAATACAGTATATCATATATAGGGTTATTTATAAAACAACAAAAACCTCCCATGACTAGATAGCTAACATCATTAACAACAACGTGGAAAGATTTGGGGTGGTGACAATTGTATTCTACTCTGCCGTCACCACAAATTCGAAACAAATCAAAATTTGTTTATTCGTGTCTGGTGTCATTCTTCTGCTGGTGTCTTTCCTGCCCTGTTCCCTGTTTATCTGGGGTCGTCATCGTATGTTTTCTCTTCCATTAATATCGGTCAGACGTCCTCAATCCATCCACTTACTTGTGATTCTTAACATCCATCATACCGGAAAAGTGCTAGTAATGTATGAATATAGAATAGACAAAGGACCATTAGAGACCGATGAATGGAGGGAGTAACTAGCATGACAACATTCCAACCCATACTGCTCAAGGTTTTGCGCGAAAACCTACGCCTCACTACACAAGAGAAAAACGCGAATTACAAGTTTTTAATGACAAAAAGGCTCAGACAAAAACGAACTGTCTGATGTAATAAACACATTGATTGTAAGAGGCCATTTAAAATCAAAATATACAAGGACTTTTCAGCATCGATATCAATATGAAAAACAGATTGGAAATAAATTTAAGCGAGCAAGGGATCGCTAAATCCCTTACAAGTTTTTCGCGGTGTCACGCTTCGATTGCGCGATATGCTTCTAAATCAATCAGGTGCTCAACCAACACCACCCCATCCCGCGGGTGTCGTTACAAGGCGACTAAGGGTAAAAACAGCAATGATTAGCAGCATTTCTCATGCCACCTAGCAATATACTGCCATTTACATGGCGGATTGATAAGTTAGCGATCGGGACCTAACATTATTGGGGAAAAGAAGGTGATAATTCAGATTACATTTGTTTTAATAAGGAAATTTGTTTCTTATAAATGTATATTTAGGTAAAACGTATACTTAGGGCCTGTTTCGCAATCGACAAGTAAGATCTAAGTAGCATACTTCGCAGATCATTTGACAGTTGTAATATGAAATATAATAAGCTACTTCGAACTTACTTGTCGATTGTGAAACTCTTATTGGTATTATTTCTTTATATTTAATTTTGGAATATAGTTTTATTGCTTCTCCGATTCAAATTTATGATCATAATTAAACAGAATTTATAGAATATTAATGTTACAAAGCAGAAATCACCTCTGACAGTTTTAATACTCTGCAATACAACCTGAAAAGCATGTAGTCCCTACCATGAGTGTGCGTTAGTAATTGATTATTATTTTGTTGATTGAAAATATTATTACATAACTATTAGGGTAATATTGACAAGGAAAACCATAAATGTATATATGTATGTTTGTAAAAACCATAAAAATGAAGTAGAAAACGGAAGAGGAAGGCCTAAACGAATCTTATAAGCATGAAACGTTCGTGACAAGTGGAAAGAAGTGATCTTTGCTTAATCCTGTGGTAGAAAGGCGTGAGTTACACATATATACATACATAAATCACGCCTATATCCCCGAAGGGGTAGTCAGAGGTGAACTAGCAGCCACGTTTCGCCAATTATGTTAGGTCCCATGTAATAGGTGACGAGCCTATTGCCATTTATCAGGCACAAAAGTCGCATTACTATTGCTAGGTGGTATAATACAAACGCTGCTGCCCATTCCTCATCGCTGATTTATCCTTAGTCGCCTTGTACGACACTCACGAGAGCGATTTGGAGTGGTGACAATTATTGCCGTGTGGTGATGGCAGATGTGAATTACTCTGCCATCACCACACGGCACGGGCGTGAGATAGGAATGTTCAAATACATAATATATGAATTATTTTACATTTAGTGGTATAGCCTAATAGTAAACTTTTAAATTATGATTGGAGTTATTATTACAACGAGTACATGCAATGTCTCTCAGTAAATTTATTACTCGAGTAAAGTGCAGTTTAAGTGTATTCAGACAATCACAGACACGGATGTTATCAAACTAAGAATATTAAACCCGACTGCAACTTTCTATTTGTTTCGTATTTAGTCATGTATTAGCTGAGGGTATTGTTCAGAAAACAGTAGTTGATATTTTGTTAAAACTCGAAAAAAAACTTTTCATTCCGAACAGAATCTAGGACCAATAGTAGTGGCACAAGTCCATTAGACTCTCGTAAATTAAAGACGACAGTATTCTGCGGCACCTCTGATTAAATTCGCCCTCGCAGAGTGATTTGTAGGCAACATACTGAGGTGACGGAAGGAAACGTAGCGAGGTGTGAACATTTGGCAATTTGCGAAGATGGAGTAACGCGATTGATGAATTCTCGAGAATCTCGGCTTGTAACATTTGTTCTGTGAGAGTTTTGTGGTTTATTTGAAACAGAGAGCTCGTTTCAAATGCTGAAACATGAATAAATCATATCTATCTACCCCTGTCTTTATCCCTTATGGGATAGGTAGAGGTGTTTTAAAACCCGCGTGGTCTTTTTAGGTCCCATGTATTAAGAGTCGAGCCTATTGCCATTCATAGGGAACTTAAGTCAGATTGCTGAGCTCTCGTCTAATAGGGGAAAGTGAAAGAAGACATGTTGTGTCGACCATACTTAGAGTAGGATAAAGGCAATGAGAATAAGAATATAAACTTTTAAGATTTTATTGTCAATCAAAACGGCTGCACAAAACATCTACTTCAAATAAAGATCCTTCTAAAGAACAGACTACGAACAGCAAACGACTTAAAAAAGCTTCGTTAAAAGGCACAACAAATTCCTTATAATTTGCCTACGACCGGAAGGCCCTGAGGTGATTACGCAAAATTATCCACCAAAATTGGTCATTACTCCCGGAGACCGCAGCAATAAGTCGCCATTCTCACGGTCCCAAGGTACTTAGTCACAAACGCCTTCGCCAACTCATGGCGACATATTTACAATGTGAATAGGAGCTTGGGAGCCCCTGAAAAAATAAAAAGTCCAACTTATGTGGTCACCGGCATAAGAGGCAGCGATTTGGATCGTATGATACATACAGAAATCACGCCTATTTATCCTCGAAGCAGTGGGCCCAGAAGAATGCTCAGATTGCTGGGTATTGGCCAAGAGGTCCCGGGTTCGAATCCTGGTAGGGGCAAACTTTGTGATGACCACAAAAGTTTGTTTCCGAGTCATGGTTGTAAATATGTTTATGTAGTATATTTTCAACATTTATATACATAATTATATTAAAAATATGTCCGTCATCTAGTATCCATAACACAAGTGCTTAGGCTACTTACTTTGGGCTAGATGATAGGTGTGAGTGTGAAAATATTTATATTTATATATTTATTATATTGTTAGCTCTCATGTAATGGCCACGCAAAAAAACAATAGGTAGGTATAGTTAAAAATATTTTTCATCCCACCATCTCGGAAAAAGCGTTTTTGCTCTTCGATATCTGAGTGCAAAAGCCGTTTTTATCCTCTAGAGGTTAAAGTAAATTTGAATTTAGAACATCGTGTGCAATGAGTTTGTGAATTCAAAACATCATTATACATATTTATTTCTACCTCCATGGTGCCGAAATTGTCATGCAACCTATTTTAATTTGTTAAAAACTTAGACTCGGAACCTTCTTGGTGTACTTTTTTTGTAATTTGCTTTGCGCGCGCCATTTTCTTTTCACGTCATAAATTTGTTAGAACCTAGGAGTTCCGTGACGGTCAATCAGCTTGGCGTCAATCTTGCTTTAAACATTTTGATCGTCTACCACGCTTGCTAGATGCTTGAGTCAAGCATTTAAAAGTTTTTTAGGTCTGTTTGATTTGTTTACGCTAGCAACGGAACAAAAACATACTGAAAGTCAACGTGCTTGACTCAAGCTGATTGACCGTCTCGGAACTCCATTAGGGACGGTAATTTTTATTAGGTACTTACAGGTGTGTCTGGATGAATGTTGCGGGTGTGGCTGGGTCGATGGGTGGCTGTTGGAGGTGTGTCTGGGTGAATGGGTGTTTTGTGGGTGTGTCTAGGTGAATGCGTGTTTTGTGGGTGTGTCTGGGTGAATGGGTTTTTGTGGGTGTGTCTGAATGGATGGGTGAGTATTTTGGGTGTTTCTGGGTGATTGGGTGTGATTAGGTGGTTTGTGAGTGTTTCTGGGTGATTGAGTGTTTTTTTGGGTGTGATTGGGTTGTTTTGTAGGTGTTTCTGGGTGAATGGGTGTTTTGTGGGTGTTTCTGGATTAATCGGTGTTTTGTGGGTGTTTCTGGGTGAATGGGTGTTTTGTGGGTGTTTCTGGGTGAATGGGTGTTTTGTGGGTGTTTCTGGGTGAATGGGTGTTTTGTGGGTGTTTCTGGGTGAATGAGTGTTTTGTGTGTGTTTCTGGGTGAATGGGTGTTTTTTGGGTGTTTCTGGATAAATTGATGTTTTGTGGGTGTTTCTGGGTGAATGGGTGTTTTGTGGGTTTTTCTGGGTGAATGGGTGTTTTGTGGGTTTTTCTGGGTGAATGGGTGTTTTTTGGGTGTGTCTGAGTGGATGGGTGTGTATTGCGGGTGTGAATGTTGTGGGTGTTTCTGGGTGGGTGTTGAGAGTGTGTTTGGGTTAGTGGGAGGGTGTTGTAGAAGTTTCTGGGTGAAAACAGAAACTGTTGTGATTGTATTATTTTTTTGGATTTGCAATTTCCTCGTTGGGGGGGATGAAAAGTTACGTGTTGCACTCGAGTGCAAAGATTTTTCACCTTGTGCTCTTTTGATTCCCTCGCTATCGCTCAGGGTTCTAATTTTTGAATCACTCGCTGCGCTCGTTAAAAAATTGAGCACGCGGTTAAAAAACAACTTTGCACTCACGTACAACAAATAACTAATAACGTATCTAATAAATAAGTTAAAGAGAGACATTGTATGTTCTCCCACAGGATTAGGCAAAGATCACATATTTCCACTTGTTACGATTATTTCAAATTTACTTTCGGGCAAGTGAATCCTAGTAGTAGGTATAATGCTAGGTGGAATAAGAGGAACACAGCTGCCCATTACTCATTACTTTCTGTACCCTTAGTCGCCTTGTACGACACTCCCGGAAGAGATAGGGAATGGTGAAAATTGTATTCTGCTCTGCTTTTACCAGGCACGGGTGAACTCATACTCACGTTTCGCTACTTATGTAAGGTGCCATGTCTCTATCTAATAGGTGGCAAGCCTATTGCCACCTATTTATATTTTGAAAAAGAAAACCGCTATCGCCTGTAGCTTGTGCCAAATAACTTTTTCTCATACGTGACGTTGCAGCATTAAGTGCTCATTTTTATCACAGGCATGTAAGAAGACGCCTAACGACACTACGGCGAAACTTAATGAGAACATTTCGCCCTTATTTCGTCATATTAGGGACTATTTTTGGCGCGCAGTTCTTGTAGTGCCTTGAGAGTCCCTGAAACTTTTTCTATGGCTTTGCGTCTTATTGCTCTTTCGTTGTGTAGTGTTTGTTGATGAGTGTCCTGAATGTACACTTGACCCGACGGTGAAGTGTGTGGGTATGATCTGTTGAAACAAAATCATCAAACAAACAATATTATATTAGTATAAATGTGTTGTATAATACATTTTAAAAATGTTGTCTTTAAAACTTTGCCAATTGTGCTAGCAAGAGGCGGCCAGCCTATTGCCATCTGCCTGAGCATGTTTAATCGCAGTATTCCTACATGATGTATCAGTATAATACCGATTAAAAAGATAACCATTGAATCACAAAAATTGGAATTAAAATCCATACACTCATTCGTCATCATCATCATCGTCAAGTGTAAAAAAATACACTCATTCGTACTCAAAATAAATCAATCAATACACATTCGGGTATTTATTGATTTATATTTTTTTCCTTCTTTACAATATCCTATATTAATATAGACCCGCGAATGCGATCCTATATCTATATCTTAGGAAAAGTGATTGCTTACATCGTCTTCTTTCTGCCATGTCGTTATTTTATCTAGGTTCGAAATATTACGTTTCCACTTCCATTTATATCGGTCAGATGCCATCAAACCATTCCAACGCTGCGTCTCTAAGAGCACGGCCGCTGAATCTTCAAATTGCTGCCATCCTTTTGCGTGTACATGTTACTGTATTTTTCTCAGCATTTACCGTGCCTGGAGGTAAATGCTAAGGTTTGCCAAGTGAATGGTGGTGTAGGCTACTCTCCTACATTTATTTCGTTTATTTATAATAATTACATATATTATTAAACTATTTATTATTTTATCTATATATTACACTTAAAATACATGAGCTCATATACAACCTATTTATGTAACTGACGTGCACCCAGCGCCGCATCGCGTTGCCTAGCAACGAATCAACAATGTCGAAATTACACCACGACGCGAAGTGCACGTCGCTTTCTCTTAAATATTAATTGTAAATTATTTTTTAATGTAAATTGTGTATTTGTGTGTGTATATGTTATCCGTCTACTGGAGAGCCAAAAATAGAAACTTTGGACACTTTACTGTGAGTTGGATTAATTTATTTCTTACACACACCAAAATACCAAAGTGGTTACCACTTAGGTTCGAAATTAACGATAATCACAGAACCATTCGGACATTTACCATTATGAGTTGGTAAATCTTAGGTTTCACCGGAATATCTGAGGATTTATCGTGGTTCGGGGTTTTACAGTAACCCATACTCATGTGACAGTGGCGCGAAGAAACCTTCGACACAGTAATTTCACTAGCTTTAAATTGTGAATGCACTTTTTGTCAACATAATATTAAAAATGTTGACTTAAATCCTTTGCCAATTGTGTGAGCAAGAGCCGGCAAGCCTATTGCCATCTGCTGGGTATGTTTAATCGCAGTATTCCTAGATGATGTATCAGTACAGGGACGTGCTGTGAATGATATTATGTATTTAGCAATCGGGGATGATAACAATTGAGTTGATAGACATCAAACTCTTCCAAGTCGTAAGGATAATTTAAATTGACATTAATCTTACACCTGAATAAGTAGTTTACGCTTCACCAGTAAACATATATAGAGCAAACCTGATATCGGCATTTATCTATATCGATGTTTTTCACACAGTTACACTACACGTGCCATGTATTCCTTTAGTATTCACAATTCGCGTTAGTTTGACAACATAATGCTCTTCGCGGATAAGTTCTCGTGTAGTATTTCATACGGAAGCATCGATCGTTACATTACCATAACAAATGTAACGGTTTATGTGATACGTGTGAAGTGAGCACGCACAATCGTGTGGAAAATTCGAGTGGCGGTGTGTTGAGCATTGAAAGGTGGTCGCAATAATAATATCGTTGAGGACTGTACTAATAGGTTTCTTATCGATCTTGTGAATAGGGTACTTTACATCACGTGTCCAGTGAAAGCTATTATAATGACCGACACCGAATCCGGCGTCGCGTCGGATGTTCATAGTGTGATTCTGGTCATAGAAAACCAATACATTTGATTCGACTCAACACGCGCCGCATTGCATCGGGTCGTGTCGTGTTTTAAAAATGTATTTCTGGCATAAGACCTGTCGTCATGCCGCGTGGTGACGGCAGAGCAGAATAAAATTTTCATCATCAGCAGTTTTTGGACCAACCAACTCATTACTGGGTGTGGTCTTCCATTTCTGTATTGTAAACCAAATGCAAAATCCCCGATCACTATAGAGTAAGGTGACCTAAAGCGGGTATCCTCGTGTGTAAAACTATTTGCTAGTATACCAGGAGAGGTGGTTACTTTAGCCCCTTCCTGCCTCCTTAAGGAAGCAGATTTTGAAAATAGATAGGTTCGCGCCAGTCAACGAGAATGTCTAGAAAACATTATATTTTCTGAAAATAAACGCTCTAAAGTTATACCATACAGTCACAAACTTATACCAAAGTCATTTTCAAGCAATAAAATAATATTTGAAATCTACTTGCGCGAAGCTACAACGTGTGTTTCAAATTGAAACTCGAGTGAAGTGAGTTGAAATTTATTCTATCGGATATCATGTTCGTAATATGGCAAAGGATCCTTGTGGAGTATTGTAACAGTTGATGGATTGTCGTGTTATCGATATTGGAAGCAAGCTGAAACTTCAAATAATAAGTACCGCAGAACGATGCGAAATGGGCCACAGTTAGGCTGCTTTTCCGCCAGAGCTAAACTTTACAATATTTTTAATCTGTACTGAAACACTAATCACAGTGCGTGACGTCATTCGTGGGCAATCATGAATGAAACGTGTATACTAGCTACATACATACATAATTCACGCCAATATCCCCGAAGGGGTAGGCAGAGGTGAACTAGCACCCACGCTAGTCTAATGTTGATCCTTAATCTTCTCAATTAATAAGTAAATCGAGGAGCTCCAGAATCTTGGACCATTATATTAGATTATTGCTGTTTGAGACAGATTCTTTACATTGAGTTATGTTAAAAAAATGTAATAATATCGAATGATACAACAAAATATCTATATCACATCTAACTTCATTGTGGTGTCCACCACTACTCCCACACGGCTAACACCCGTATTCACAAACAATACTTGTATAAGTAAAGAAGCAACATTGTGCGAAGTAAGACATTTCTCAATGCGTTTTGTTGCTCAAGTATTTATTGTCTATGAATAGGTTTTTGGGGCTCTGTGCGTTAACGCACCACATTTTTGCAAATTAAGTTAGGTCCTATGTAGGTGGCGAGCGTATTGCCATCTATCGGGACCATACATGGCACTATATTGCTGGTGATATAAGAGGAATGCTGCTACTCAGTACTCACCATTATTTCCTCACGTGCGAAATTCTATTTCACGTGGCCCTTGCATTGCTTGCCTCGAAGATCGCTCGTTGATTGGTTCTAAATCAAATGAAGTCGTTGAACTAATACGACTTCTGAGCAACTGTGCTTATTGATTGTGAGCAGGAATCTATTGCACTTAGTAAAACAAACAAACAAATATTCTTTATTGCGCACACAGTAACAAAAAAATATTAAAAAGAACAAAGAGCAATAGACATATATGGACAATAGGCGGCGTCATTGCTATTAGCAATCTCTTCCAGGCAACCTTGGTAAAAAAAAAATTAAATATATAAAAATCTGTGCGGTAAAACGTGCTATTTTTGAGTTGAAACTCTAACTTAACTTTTTTATAACTTGTCTATTAGTATCTTGACTTGTTTAATAGTGCCCCGTATCTCATGTATGCAATTAAGTAGAAGAGTATCAACCCAAACCAAAAATATTTTGTATTGGGAATTAAATTACTAATTTCTAATATTATGGTTCCATTTCGTGTAATTGCGTCCAACTGTGTGTTTGTATCCAGTGTTAATGCCACAGTGTGAAATAGCATGTAAAATTCCTCATTCGGCTTACTGACTTAAGGAGCGTTTATCAAAGTTCGAGCTAATTAGAAGCTAACTGCAAACAAAGGCCGTGTCAAAATTAAATACAAACAACACGTATAAAATACAGCAGCCCAGGATGAAATGTAAGCAAACTTAGAAAGTAAATTACTTGAATAATAGAGTAACGCAAGCCCAGGGATGATATTCGAGTAGCTGTTTAACTTCGTTCCGAGTTGTTTTGTAATCGAATCAGGCTGCTGACTGCCAAGAAAATTGGCTGGAGCCAAAAATATATGAATATTATTATTACTCCCTCGATGGTGAAAGTAAAAAAAAGATTAACCTAATATGTCCTCAAGCAAATACACATAGGTACTACAAATAGAAACATAAATCTCAAAGGAGTAGGCAGATATGAATCACATCCACATTTTGTCAATTAGTTGCGGCCCACGTAATAGGTGGCGAGCCTATTGCCATCTTTCGTGCACGTCAACTACAGTATATTGCCAGGTGGTATAAGAAAAATGCTGCTGCTCATCGCTGGCCTTACCCTTAGCTTACCTTATGTATGTATGTTAGAATAGATCGCATGTAATAGAGTCGAGCATATTGCCATCTACTGGACACATAGCTGTAGTATTGCTTGGTGGTGTACCAGGACTTTTGCTATAATTTCAGCCCCAGTATGAGAACCCCTTAGAGCCCCACTTTTGATAGTTAAGATTGTTAGCAACTCAATAAGCCGGCAATGATTAGTCTTCCGGCAGCGGATTAAGTAAATCTCTTGATTTGTGGCGGAGTTACTGTAGCCTAAGCCCTAAGAGCATTTAGTGGAAGCCACTAGAGTTTAAGTTTTATCTTCGTTTTAAATTGGTGATGCCCTTGACGGCTTATAGTATTAGTCTATAGACGTAGGTTGTATATACGGACGCAGTATAGACGGCGTATACTATTGACTACAGCATTACAACTGAGCCCGCTAGTAGTTGTCAAGCGCCTTAGTTGATGAAATGCTTCATTATGACGAGACGCATACATACATACATATATCAGGCCTTTCTCTCACAGAGGTAGGCAGAGTTCGCTTCTTTCCACTTGCTAAGATCCTTACATACTTCATCTAATTCATTCGTTTTGGGCTGGATAACTGCTTTGGGCCACCTGCACCATAAGAGCGAAACTATTTTTTTTATCGTCAACAGTGTTAAACGATAGCTGTGATGAATGATATGAATCAAAAGGGAGTGGGTGGCTTGATGACGACTGACCGATATGAATGGAAGAGCAAACAAACTGCGCCGATCCCAGATAGACTGGGAACAGGGCAGGGAGAAGAAGAAGAGTATTAACAATAGGCTCTTACCAACCGGGAAGCACCTCTATCGAAATCCTTTTAAAATATATTAAACCCTTACATTAACATTTATAATTCTTATTATCTCTACCAATGTTGTTTAGTTGCTAAATCATTGAAAAAATTAACTGTCATCAACAAGAAACCTCAGCAACAATGGGTGTTTCCACTTTTATGCAAGATTTATTAATGGTTGGTTGACTAAAATAAGAAGTCATTAAGACTAAAACGAAGCTTAATACAAAAACATCACAAGAGTCGTATTTAAATTTATCATACCCCGAATACAGTAACGCTAATCAAAGTATGAGTCTTGCTTAACATTTGAGTATTGTCAAAATTGACAAAACTAAACTTTTAAACAAACATATTATCGTTTCCAAAATAACCCTCTATAGAACCCAGTTTTGATCATAACGGCACTCCAATTGGCAAGTTTAATCAACAGTTTAATTAAAGTTTTATACTAATTAGATATTTTAATTAAGCTGTCATTAACCCGGTGGATTTTAAACGAAAACAACCACTAGTTGCATTATGAATTCCATGAATACGTTATAAGGTTGATTATAAGCTATGAATATTATTACCACATTTGAAACAGTGAAGACTAACACTTAAACTAATTGAATACAAACAACAAGAAAATAATAACAAGAAAAAAAACTAAAGTTGTTATTTTTTAACTAAAAATGTTTAATGCAATCAACGCCATCTATTCGCAGGCGCGGTCGAAACTCCCTAAGAAAAGGCGCCGCGTGCTACCAGTAGAGCAACCCCGTAGAAAGCGCGACGCTAGCGCCTCCAACCGCCGCGTCAATGCAGTAAAACATCCTGTGGCGTTGAAGGACCTGTCCCCTGGAAGCAATAAGTTTGGTGAGTGTAGAAGTACGGTATGTTTTTGATTTAACACTGTAGATGGCGCTAGTTAGCTTTATAAAACCTTGTGGTCTAGGAAAGTAAATATATTAGGTATACCTTGGTAGGTAGGTAGGTACCTACCTGGTTAAATATTTGATTATCTCCATACTTCAATACCTACCAAACATTAAATTAAATTATATTCTGGTCGTTATAACTATGCCTATAATAGACTCCGGAAAAGCGCTTCCTTAATAGCTACAGAAGATTTAATTGCCAAGACAAATTATTATATTTCAATAAATATTCTATGTCAATTGCTATGTACAAAATTATCTTGTGTATAAGTGTCTCGGGCAGTGTAATATAACCATTTTGGTGGTTAGAAAAAGAATTTCGAAGAATTATGGTCTTGATTCGGGAATCCAACCCGCGTCCGCTGCTATCCGGGCAGGTGCCTGACCGCTCGGCCAACCACCAAAATCTGTGTACTAATTTTTCTAACATTTATATAATGTTGAAATTAAAATCGAATAGTATATAACCATTTACCAATTTTTTTTTGTCATTTAATATTAGTAACACTTAAAAATTATTTTTAATCAGACCCCCATTATACAAGTTTGCCAGAAATATGGGATCAGCTAGTACTCACAGAAAACTTAAATTGATTTAAGTTGTGATTTTTTTAACAGCGTATGTATACTTTAGTACATACATTAACTAGGTATATACTGTAAAATAAAATTACAAGCTATATTCATATCGCCATATTTTTTATACTGTTCTCAAATTAAATGTCTATTTAACTATTCATCTATTACCATTTTTAATTTTGGAAAGTGAATATAAATGGAATAATGCTCCACATCACATAATTTCAGGCAACAAAATAACGATACATTTTATATTCATACTAAGTACAAACAATCACATTATTATTTTAAAGAAAATAATAATCATATTTTTTTATGTAAAGTTTGAGTAGGTACATTTGCGAATAAGTAAATAGTTGAGTACATTTACGAATAGATTAATTGAAATATTATAATTTTTTCCACGATTTTTCAGGTGTAAACGGTATGAACATGATCAGCCTAGCTCTACAAGGGCCTCCAAATTTGCTTCGCCCGCCACCGACTGCAGCTCAACCATTGCAAGCCAGAGCACCAATCGGTAAAACTCACGTTATTATATTGCAATCATCAGAAAGCTCTCCGCCGAGACGAATTCTTTAGCTTGCTATAAAACACTTAGGAATGCATGAATAATATGTTGCAAGCTTCTTGGGTAATATTATTGGTATTGTGCGAATCCTGCATGCATTACACTCACTCTTATTCCTCTTGACACAGGACTTTGAACAAATAGATGACCAAAATTTTATGGAATAACATTATAGATAAAAACATTATTACAAAAGTAGATAGGTACAAAATATTCAGTCAGACAGTTTCAAACAGTATTAAAATGAAAAATATAGAAAAACTTCATATTGATTAATTTCATAAAATACTATGTTCGTGAGCAGTAACTACAATATGCATGTGCTAGCTCATAAATCAAAACTTAGAACTAGTTTTACCATGTAGCCTCACATGAATGTTATCTTTACAGTTGAGAGTCCAATAGTCAACACGCAGTCCGGAGCCATATCCCTAGCGTCATTGCAACCGCCATTGATGACTGCCCCACCCCTGCAACCGAGACCCGCAACCACAGGCTCGTTAGATCTAATGCTACCGTTGCAACCAAAACTTTTACCCGGATACAACCTCCAGTCATCATTTCTGTCCAGTACCCTCTCTACTGTAAGACCACCTGATCTATATGATAAGAAAGAAAGTGATAATTTTAAGCCTAGAATAGAAATGATAGTCGAGAAAGGAGAATCCATCTCTGAAAGCTCAGCACGTGATAGTACTTTAGAGAATTCAGGAAAGAGTTGTGAAAACTTAGATAGAACTTCTGATCATGTAAATAGTAGTGATGAAAGTGATAATCACAATGTAGTTAATGAAGCATATAGCACTATAGAAAGCAGTTCTTGTAAAGAAGAAATTAATTCTAATATTATTGATACAAAAACAGTTGAATCTAGTTTAATCAGTAGCTCAAATGATAATAGTCCGAATAATAACTCTTATTAAGCCAGAATTCTTAAGAGTTTTGTATGTATCGTTTGTTGTTGTAAATTACATCATTTTATAGTTGTGAAACCCCAAATTAGTGAAAAAAGTCTCCCATTAAGGTTATTTTTAAACGAAATGTAAGATAATATTAGCATAAATTTTCTCCAATAAAAATTGTAGTAAAAAACATTAAATGTAACTAAATAAATCAATTTGTGTCACATAAAATTTTAAATTAATTAAAAATGTACTAGTTTAAGAAAAGGAATGGTATGAAATATTGGGCTTAAGACCGAAAGGCAGATATTCTTGACCAAGTGTAGTAGTGTAGATGGTAATTTTTTGTATATTTTGTAAATGAAAGACGTGACAGTGATGTAATGTAAATAGCAATTATTGTGAAAAAGAAGCAGATTATGATGAAGGATGACGAAACGATTTTATTTTAAGAGCATTGATATAGACTAAAGGGGGATAGCGGACCAAAAGTGATCTCAATTTACTATGGAGTAAACAAATACGGGGGATACTTAAGATCAATATGATTGAAGAAGAGTATTATTGGGATAAACTGTTCTACGTCAAATGAAAATTACCTTTGTTTACCATAACGGGTGATTTCAGCAACATTAATTCAATTTGATGAACTTAAACAGATAAGGATATTCCTGAATAAGAATAGTAGTCCATTCAGAAATACCTTGAACTGTTTAATTCTTGTACAACTTTAATGTATTACATTGATGATTCCGATGATAAGAATTTAAGCAATAGTACCGCAACCCCTCTGAAATCTAAAAGATTATGGTAAGCATAATAAAATACTGATTCATTTAGGATTTTATTTTATTTTAAGTCCAATTATTGGATAATGGACACTATTTATTTATCATGTTAATTTGTTTAAGATGATTTATTATATTTTTGGTTAATTAAGGATGGTTTTAGATAAGCAAGGGAAAACAAGTCTCCCATTTGAAATTGGAATAATCTACTTTTAATCTGAGAGATATACGGGAGTGCTGTGTCAGATTTGCAAAGGTATGCATTTTACAACGTAAATAATACTCTATTTTCGAATAATTAAGGTTAAATATTGTACTAACAATATTGGACGTTAATTACTTTTGATTCCAACGAACGTGGATGGATTTTACTAAGGGCCTGTCTCACAATCGACAAATAAGTTCGGTCAAATGATCTCCAAAGTTAGCTACTTAAAGCTTACTTTGGAGATCATTTGACAGTTGTAATATGAAATATATGTCAATTGAACTGCAAAGTAAGCTACTTCGAACTTACTTGTCGATTGTGAAACGGGCCCTTAATCTATCTAAATACAATTTATTGAAAAGATATTTTCTTTTCTTGTGCCTAATTGGAATAGTTTAATAGATAAAACTCATTTTGTCATGACATGAATATTAACTATCTATTTATGGGATTTTTTGGAGTTGATTCACTGATTCACCACCAGAGATTAGCTTAAGATGGAAGGAACTTGTATTTGGATGGCAAAACAGTATTTTGCCTTTGATAGAAATGGACTGATTATCGCGTTGTGATTTGGAGTAGTAATACCTCTTTTATTTATATCAATGAATAAAAGTAATCTCACTGATATGTAATAAATGTATTAGGTAACATAAAATGTTTATTGCCGATCTCTGTGAATGGGCGGTTGTCATGCTTATTAGATTTACTACAAGAACTTTTGTAAGATAAATTGTTTTGTCGCGTTTTCCGTTGATGATATTAGAGTAACAAAGTGCCAAAAGAAGTTGGCGCAGTGGAGTCTCAGTTTGAATTTAATTTTAGGAGTTTTGTATCATTTTTCATAGGAGGATTTACAAGATTTGACATTTTATTTACAGTTGCTGGTAAACAAGAACATAACTGATCTTGATCCAAAGATTTTGGGGTTAGAAAAAGAATTTCGAAAAATTATGATCTTGGAGCGGGAATCGAACCCGCGTCCGCTGCTATCAGGGCAGGTGCCTGACCGCTCGGCCACCCAAGACACTGATTAACTTGCTGAAATTCTTCTAACCTTTACACTTCACGTTGTAAGCCAACGGGTACCCTCGCAATGTAGAAATAAATTTCAAACATTCCAAAGCAGATATTTTTACAAATACCGTGCGTTCGGTTAAGCTTGGGTTTGCTTTATAAACTATTCGATTTTAATTTCAGTTTTTCTAACATTTATATAATGTTGAAATTAAAATCGAATAGTTGATCTTGATCCATTAAAATAAATATAAAGCACAAAGATTTTGGTGGTTAGAAAAAGAATTTCGAAAAATTATGAGGCGGGAATCGAAACCGCGTCCGCTGCTATCCGGGCAGGTGCCTGACCGCTCGGCCAACCAAGACACTAATTAACTTGCCGAAATTCTTACCTTTACACTTCACGTTGTAAGCCAACGGATACTCTCGCAATGTAGAAATATAAAGCAATTGTAAATAGATTCTCAGAGATTGATTTTATTAGTGATGCCAAAGAAGCACTGTTATCGATGCCTAATATCAGGGCAGCTATTATTGAAATTTATTTAAGAACCAATGAAGGTACTGGCAAATCAGGCATGGCATTTTATAGAAAACTTAAATTTCTCCAAACGAAACAAACTGTGTTTGTCATGTAGTTCATTGAACAATTTGATATATATATGATTGTGTTGATGAATGTACAAAGCGTTATTCTTTTACGTCTGGCTAATGTTTGTTATATTCAAAGCAATTGATTTTGTTTTCAAAAATATATCATTTCGATATCGATGTTGATGTAGTGTATTGTTAGATGAAGTTTTGACAAAACACGATCGTGCCAAAGATTTTTCGCAAGTATTAAATTATTTAATTCTGATAATTAGAATAGTACAATTGGCTGTTGAAATATACTATTATTAATATGTGTATGACTGGGACTTTAGTATTGACACAATTATTGGAAAATTGTTATGTTTTTAATAAATAAAAGTTTCTGTCTTTGTTTACTGGTGTTGTTTTTATTTTTTACAGAAATACCAACATCACAGACACCATCTCCTTTAATAATCTTAAGAAGCTAAGGCTAGCCAGATGGACTGCCATTTCACCTGCATTCATATAAACAAATCGCAATTCGGAATGAAATTAATTAAACTATTATTAGTTCGTCAATTCAAGAATATATTTGGGTCACCCATCCAATGATCAGCTTTAGTAAATATTATCAGCCATTGCACCATCGACCTCCTCAGGCATTTTGAGAATTCACTTCACCAAATGTCAAGGTCGTTTGTCGAATAAAAGTGAAGTGCTACGCCATAAAACCTTATCTCTTTACGTCATGTGGATAGTATTCGTACAGTGCCATCGACGCGATCGGCGACAGATGCTACACCCAGCCCTATTTATAGTCAAGATGTTTACCACTGACGTACCCGTTCTTCCATAAATGCGTTTTGACGACTAACTGCCCCACTCAGAGACGTCGATTGACGTTGATGAGTACTGAATGTCAAAAAATGACAATTCAAAATTAGTCGCTATTCTTGCCAGGTGTATGGTCTAGATTTCAATGAAATTTTTTGACATTAAGTACTCATTAAAGTTACTTGACGTCTCTGGGTGCGGCAGCTAGTGATTCGTTATGGAATTTTGATGCATCTATCTTAAGTCTCCGGGGAGCTCGCTAGCGCAGTGGCATAGCGCGCTCGACCCGTGTGTAAACTAAGTAACATTCGCTAAGGTCGGGCATGGATAGGTGCCCAAAAAATTACCATGTCGAGCTCCTCAGGTTAAGCCGTTGGTCCCGACCGCATCTACAGTCGTTATTACCCACCAATCAGCACTGGGTCAGCGTGGTGGTTTATGGCCCAATTTTCCTAAATTTTCCATCCATAGGAAAGGCCTGTACCATTAAAGTGGTGGAGATTATGAGGTCCGCTAATCACTGAACCATGTAGGGTGTAGTGAGAAAGGGAATATCAAAGAACCAGGATCAGCGCTTTGCGGGACGACTGGATCGTGGAACCTCGACCTTGTGGACTGAAACAAACTGCGTGTTTTCCTCTGGATACACGGGTTTACATGCTTAGCATCTTCATGATTCCCGTATACCAGACTATATCTTACCTACCAAAAATACCATACATACATAAATCACTACTATGTCCCCGAAGGGGTAGCCAGAGGTGAACTAGCACCCACGTTTCGCCAACTATGTCAAGTCCCATGTAATAGGTGGCGAGCCTATTGCAATTTATCGGGCACAAAAGTCGCAGTACATTGCTAGCCTGGGTGGTATAAGAGGAACGCTGCTGCCCATTCCTTAGTCGATTTGTACGACACCCACGAGAGAGATTTGGGGAGGTGACAATTGTATTCTACTCTGCCGACACGGCCGAAGACCAGAAATACCAGATATCAAAATTCTAATTTTGAATTCTTAAACGCAGCCAAAAACCCATGGTGACTGCAGAGCAAAACACGGTTTTCTGTGAAAGCAACCGAAGCACTTGCGAATTCAATAAGGCATTCTTTATGGCAGGAATCTCCCGAGGGAACCCACCTGTCGTAGAGAACCTAACAGGGCTCTACGAATCGCAGCGGTGGACCTCTGACCTTGACACTCATTTCAATTGTATGGTCAGTATCAAGAATTCCTAGACAACATTAACCAGAAGTTTTGTAAAATAGCAATTAAAATAATAAATGTTATGTCACACCTGACCATAAAGTGGAAAATCTCACTTACTCCCTTGGTTATCGCCCTTGGTTTATCATAATCTACTATTATTTTATTGTTATTACAAAATTTAAGTATGTTATATACATTTGTGTGTATGAAAATACGACTATTTGTGATTGTCTGAAGAGTGATTAACAGTATGTAGTCCTCTGTGGAATAGTTTTGATAATTGCGTTAGTTTTTAATACCAAGCAAGTACCTACATTAAATACGGAGCTGTTATCAACAAACTCCACGCAACAAGACTAACCACAACTCGGTGATTAAAATTATACTATACGCAAAGTTTCGAATGTAAACCTGCTTGGAGCGACTGAAGTTACACGAGACGGTATTATAAATTGTCCCGACGATTTTGGTATTGTTCAGAAACTCACAGAGGGGCTTAGGGTATCACCACAGTATACCCACAACAGTAGTTTATCTGTGGCCTGTCGGCGAGTTAGTAGCCTACTCTGCGTTGACGCTAGGGCTGTCACTAAAGCGGCGGCTGCGAGCGCGAATGTGCCGTGCGGGAACGAGCAGCGAGCGAACGTGCCCTTATGCCTCCGTATTTAATGTCAATGTGTGCGTTACAGTGGGTGCACACACGGCGCCGAGTACGAAAAAACACATTCTAATGGGCAGCGGCCAGTTTGTATGAAGACGGATTACTGTTCTGAGTATACTGTGGTATCACCCACGGCGGCACCCACAGGGCATTATCTACAGTATCTCCCACGCAAACACCCACGCAGTAACAAAGCCTTGGTGCTGATTTGATTCTGTCTCAAAGAGAATCGTATTCTCTTTTGATTTAATACCCCGAAGTGAAAGTGCTGAAGCAATAAAAGTCTCACTAACACCCTAAAAAAGTACAGACAGCGATAAAGCAACATCACCAATTGACGGCCGCCTTGGTCGAATGCTCAGATTGGTGGGTATTGGCCGAGAGGTCCCAGGTTCGAATCCTGGTAGGGGCAAACTTTGTGATGACCACAAATGTTTGTTTCCGAGTCATGTGTATATGTTTATGTAGTATATTTTCAACATTTATATACATAATTATATTAAAAATATGTCCGTCATCTAGTATCCATAACACGAGTGCTTAGGCTACTTACTTTGGGCTAGATGATAGGTGTGAGTGTAAAAATATATTTATTTATATTTATTTATTTTAAAACCAATTAGTACGTTAAGGTATTACATACCTACTGTAATTTTTTTCAAACCGATTCAAACCGATGCATTTTTTGTTATCGTCCAGGCTGGATTTGCCGTTGTTAGTACCCACCAATCTGTAGTGGCCCAACGTGGTTGGTTATGGCCCATTCTCACAATATTCTTTCATACATAGGGAAGTCCGGTGCCCCAGCAATGGAGACATCAAAGGGCTGATGATGAAGTACGGTAGGTAAAAATTGCTTAGCAATTATTTTGAGGGTACTTGAAATAAAAACATACAGTAGTGACATTTATTGCATAAGCCTAGTACTTTCTGAGATATAAGTGACCACATTAAAGCAACTGGTCATATAACAAAAATAACATTTAAAGACCCTTTCCAAAAGATAGAAACACAGTAATTTACAAATCGTTCGGGTACAGAGCTTTGTTCACTTTTGAAGAAAGAAAGAAAAAAGTTTACCAAAAAATCTTTTCCCTCTGTTTTACATTAAAAGCGTGCAAAATTAGTATTTATGTCTTTGGCAGAGCGCTTACGTTTCGTTCACGCTCTGAAACAAAGCCTGCATTCTGGCGATACACACCAATGCATATTAAATACGTACTGCAGTCTTGAGTCTCGTTTATACTTTACAAAGATTTTGGAAAATTCGTTTTCATATTACTCTACGTCGTTTGAAATTTTTTCTCTCGACAGAGACGCCATAGAAACTAGATTTTGTGTAACTTTACATAATAAAGATAGAGGTAAATAAAACATTAACAATGAATTATTGGAAGCAAAGTGCGGGCCTCTCATTTCACAATACTGCGATTAACATCTGATAGATGGCACTAGGCTAGCCCCACTTTTACATGGGACCTAACACACAGCAATCAAAATTTACAGTTATACTCCTTTTCTTACTATTTCGGGATCAATCATATCATAATTATCACCATCCCTTTAATGTTCCCAATGCTAGGGTACAGGCCTTCCTGGATGGAAGAATAAAGGGAGTATAGGCCGTAGCTCACTAAGTTGGCTTAATGTGGATTGGTATGTAGTATTCGGGAATAAATAG
Source organism: Cataclysta lemnata (assembly GCA_963931975.1). Lineage (NCBI taxonomy): Eukaryota > Metazoa > Arthropoda > Insecta > Lepidoptera > Crambidae > Cataclysta > Cataclysta lemnata. Next base: position 1,311,781 of record OZ008354.1, on the reverse strand, counting down.
GAGATTTATATATTATTATGTACTTTTTATACTAATACTATAGAATTTCCAGTTTGTATATACAACAATTCTAGAGAAGTCCGTTATTTTCTTCAGTAGAAATCAGTGCTTCCGTTTAAATTCAAATTCATTTAGTTAAAAAACACGCTAGTGAACCAACCAAGGCAAGCTAGCTAAGTGAAGCCACCGAATAATTGAGTAGTCCTCCTTTGTCCGCATACATAGTTCCCGGAGCACCTACGAGCCAACGTTAGGGTAACTCTACGAAACGATTCCTATAGTTAAGTTCAAACGGCCCTCTCACACCTTGCCACATGTCCCACTAGACCGTTTCGTCAGCGGTCATGCACGGAGCGTATCCGCACCAGCAAAATATTAGACTTAAATTCAGTGCCGGTACGCTACGTGCATAGCTGGTGACGGAACAGTCTAGAAGGTAGGTTCATATAAATTCTAGGAAGGAAATTATATTGTATATTGGGCAAAGACCTTAAGCCGACAGCTATTTACATACATACATTTCGCCAATTAAGCTAGGTCTCATGTGGTCCCAATAGGTGGCAAGCCTATTGCTATAATATCGGGAACATAAATCGCAGTATATTGCTAGGTGGTATAAAATAAATGCTGCTGCCCATTACTCGCCACTGTATTTATCCTTAGTCATCTTGTACGAAATCCACGGGAGCCCACACAGAGATCTGCTTGCGGAATAACCCTCGGGCCGGATTAACTGTGAATTTTTAACCAACGTGAACGCGCCTTTAGCGGTATTTAGGGAAGAACAAATGAAACTGCTAATGAGTGGCGCAAAGAAGCCAATTAGGGAGCCACGCTGCATAGGACGATAAGATTCCTGCTTTAAATATTTACACGTTCGCCGGAGTAGCTAGGGAGCTCATTTCCTAGGCAGAGAGGAGAAAGAACAGAACACAGTTTACTATTTTTGATTTTACATAAATGACGCCTATTTGTAGGCAGAGGTGAACTAGCACCTACGTTGTGCTAATTATGTAAGGTCGCGTGTAATAGGTGGCGAGCCTATTGCCATTTATCGGGCACAAAAGTCGCAGTACATTTGCTAGGTGGTATAAGAGGAACGCTGCTGCCCATTCCTGATCACTGTTTTATTCTTAGTCGCCTTGTGCGACACCCGCGGCAGAGATTTTGGGTGGTGACAATTGTATTATACTCTGCCGTCACCACACGGCATCAAAATGATAACTTTCTAATATTTATTCTTTCTAAAGCGTCTCTGATGCTGGTTCCGCTAGAATAGCTCTTCAGAAATTGTTGATCGACGACGGAAAATATAAAAAGGAGTACAACACCGCGGTCTGAAGCGCCCCGGTCTGCCAAGAAATTAAAAAACTTGCCAAGTGTGAACTGGTTCTGTTTGTATTCTGGGTTCTGTATCAATATTGTGTATTATACGCTTAAAGGTCTCTACATAGGTAACGGAAAAATATACCCAGGACGGGACGTGGACGGGAAGAGGACGGGGTCTCTCTCGTTCAAAACGCGCCGTGCACGTCCCGCCCGTGACTCCGTGATATATATGTCCTTCATGGTACATGGTACGAAACAAAGTTTCTGCAGTCCCCGTCCCGTCCGGGGTATTTTCCCGTTATGTATGTAGGGATCTTAAGGCCTTTTATACATACACGGTTTTTCAACCGTACGGCGTGTTAGCGTCCACAGACTGCCATACAACACTGATAAAAATCACGCCGTGCGTAGGCGCGGCGCACCGGCGGCTGCGCCGTGCACGTCTACAAGCTTTCATAGTGATCCATACAACACTGACGACCGTGCCTACACACGGCGGATTAACCGTAGATTTTGACGGCGTCAAAAACCGTGTGTGTACAAGAGGCCTTATGCTTTTTCTAACAATTTTCCTTGTAATAATTTTTCTAACATTTTAGAAATTTTCATATAATAATCTAAAGAATAAATAAAAATAAAACCCAAGCTTATACGAAAGCACGGTACTTCAAAAATACCTGCTTTTGATGTTGGAAATTTATGACTTAAGTGTTGGTTGACCAAAGTGTTGGTTGGCCGAGGGGTATATATCTGCCTGGAATGCAGAGGATGCGGGTTCGATTTCCGCATCATGACTATAATTTTTCGAATCTTTTAAACCATATTTATCTTTGCTCAAACAAAAAATTCCAATTTACCTCTATGTACTCTATTCTAATGTATGTTTAAGTTTATTTTATTTCTTTTGGTCATCAGCTACACGAGAAGACATTATGAAACTTTTACACAGAATGTTTGAATAGATTTTATTTCGAATCCATTATCAAGATGAAATGTGGTATTATCATAAGCCTTATGTCCGATATTAATGGCGATTCCCGAGCTTTTGCTGCGGTACCCTAAAAATAGTGCTGTAAAGCTCATTTTGCTCTATCCCGGGACGCAGCGGGTCAAGATATTGAATTCCGTTTGACGACGCAAACGATTATTTTCAATTAATTTACCAAAGAAATTATTTCCGTACGCTTCGCTGTGCATTGCGTCAGGAAAGTATTGGGTTTTAGAGGCCAATTTTTTCGTTTTGTACGTACTATTTACCTGATTTCTAAGATATCTAGCTTATTTGAGGTACTTACTACATCTTCTTCTTCCTGCCCGGTTCCAAGTTTATCTGGGGCTAGCGCAGTATAATTCCTCTTTGACTAATATCGGTCAGACGCTAACAAGCTATCCACTCACACCCTTTTGATTCATATTATCACTGGAAAGGTGCTAGTGATAAATAAATTTATAGAAGCGTGATGGAAAGGACCACATCGAGAGACCGATCAATCAACGAAGAGAGCCATTGGGATGATAACATTCCAATCTATACTGCCAAAGTTTTTGGCTGAGATTTTACAGCCGGCCGCCCGCCTGCAGCCAACTCTTTGGGTACAATTAGAATATTACTTATTACATTATTTGGGTAAATATAACTTACTACATACATAGGTGCCAACATCACGCCTTTCTCCCACAGGGTAGGCAGAGATCACGTCTTTTTTCTTCTAAGAAGCGAGCCTATTGCCATCCATCGGGTAATCCATCCTCTTATATCATCTAGCAATGTACACAAATCGCAGTACATTGCTAGATGGTATAAGAGGAACGCTACTCATCGCTGTCTTTACCTAATGGTGATAATTGTATTCTGCTCTGTCACCAATCAACACAAAGAGAGGTTGCCTTCCTAAAAATTCTATCAATTTTTACAACTAAATGGAAAAAGAGAGCTTTTTAAAACAAACTTTTTATTCAGTCATAGATCAAAGAGCTTGGAAACTTTTCAAATTAATTATTCGATAATAATCTTTACCTTGAGCTGGAATTAAAAACACAATACGTCGCGGCGCGACTGTACAATATGGTGACGTTGAAAATGTCTAAGAAATAATAATTAATATTATTTAATAAATGATAATTACTACAGGGTGTTGTCGGTGGACAATTGTATTCTACTCTGCTGTCACCGTGTGGTGACGGCAGAGTAGAATACAATTGTCACCACCCCAAATCTCTTTCGTGGGTGTCGAACAAGGCGACTAAGGATAAATCAATGATGAGGAATGGGCAGCAGCGTTCCTCTTGTACCAACTAGCAATAGCAATGTACTGCGACTTTTGTGCCCGATAAATGGCAATAGGCTCACCACCTATTGGACCTAAGATAATTAGCGTAATGTGGGTGCTTGTTCACCTCTGCCTACCCCATATAGGCGTAATTTATGTATGTATGTACTACAGGGTAATTTTTTAAACACCAAACTTACAACATGTTTTCATTCATAAACGAAAGTTCGACGCTACACTAGGCCCGCGCGCTGCTTAATGCCGATGCAAGTAGGTGTACGTAGAGTTATTAAGTTCTAGAGCGATAAATTAAATTAGTATTTATTTTTGTATTAAAGTAAAATCTTACGAATCATTAATAGTCGTAGAACAAACATTGTTTCTTAAGATGTTAGCTGTCTACTCCTGCGAGGTTTTTGGTGTTTTAAAAATAGCCCTGTATATTCAGTTTGCCTTATGTTTACGTTGATGACAATAACGAATTTTTTTCTTATTATTTTATTTTGAAGAACCTGAGCTGTTTGCCGAGAAGCCTCAAGAGTATCTACGTATTTTTTTCTTTCGGGGAAGACGAAAGCCTTGAATGAATGCTATGAAACGGATAGGCCTGAGTTTGCCTCACGGTATAAGAGGAACGCTGCGCACTCCCCTATTTTTTTCTTGGACACATGGGTTTTTGGTATCTAGCGTCTTGACGATCCATAAGTGTATTGTAATCATACCAGATATGAATAAATGAATTTTGACTTTGACTTTGACCTCAGGAAACCCACGGCAGAGATATGGGGTGATGATATCACCACATGGCCAAATCAATGATGTAGTAAATTTTTATTGGGTATAAATGAGATCCAGAGGTATACCAACAAAATCTTTGGACACCCGGGAGACATTGATCATGACTTCTAAATTCAGTACTTTTGTCCTTTTGTTCTTCCGTCTCTACATATAAAACGCAAAAGCAAAAGTATTTATATGAGGATGTTTATGACGTTGAATATTTTCATTAGGTACATTTACAATACGTTATGAAACAATATTGTTATGGTGGTGTATCATGGTTAATACCCAAGTAGGGTTGGTGTCAGGCAGGCGGCTGGCTGTAAAAGCTAAGCCAAAGCCTTGAGCACCATGGATTAGAATTTCTCATTTTAATCACTCTCTCCGTTATACATTCATCACTAGCACCTTTCCGATGTGATGGATGGTATGAATCAAAAGGGAGTGGATGGCTTGATGACGTTTGACCAATATGAATGGAAGAGGAAACATAGTGCACCGGCCCCAGATAGACTGGGAATAGGGCAGGAAGAAGAAGATTATGATGGTGTATCATGATTTGATGGATGGTGAAAGTTGTGTTCTGCTCTGCTGACACCACCGTCAATAATCGTATGCGTCTACCAAAACCTAGTTATTATTGGCCGGTCTCAGTAAATTGAGTTTTCACAAAGTGTCTGCAACAAAAGTAGTAACTTTTCCCATTAAATCGAGTTGAAAAGTCAGGTGTATAATTAACATCGCAATTATTCTTTAACAAAGACAACACAAGTGGATAGAAATCGTTTTTCCAAATAACGGAGAAGAATGTTACAGAATTTTTTACTACGTATATTAATTAGTATAGGTATATTTACTAAGGGCCTGTTTCGCAATCGACGTGTAGCTTACTTGGCAGATCATTTGACAAATATTTCATATTACAACTGTCAATTGATCTGCCAAGTAAGCTATCCAGCACTTACTCGTCGATTGTGAAACAGGCCCTAAGTATGCTAGTAAAACATCCATGGAATTAATTTTCGTCTCTCTATTATAAACTTCGTCCCTCTGATACTTACATACATTTTTATTACTATTTTTTTTAGTTTTAATTTTTCTCAGCTTATAGCTGGTTAATACCACACTTACGGGCTGTTACCAAGTAAGTGTGGTGCATGATAAATTATGTCGGAAGAAGTGCATTATTATGTGAGATATGTGGAGCTATTTCGTTTACGTCTATTTGCATGAACTTTCGGACAATTCGGCAGGTATTTAAGATGGCAGCCTTTTGTAGTGTTATATAAAGCGAATCTTTCAGTTCTAATTGTTTTAGGCTATGATGAAGATGATGTGGTATAACCCCTGTGGTAGAGAGAACTATTGGAACTACAAATGCTTTTTCATCCCACCATCTCGGAAAAAGCGTTTTTGCTCTTCGATATCTGAGTGCAAAAGCCGTTTTTATCCTCTAGAGGTTAAAGTAAATTTGAATTTAGAACATCGTGTGCAATGAGTTTGTGAATTCAAAACATCATTATACATATTTATTTCTACCTCCATGGTGCCGAAATTGTCATGCAACCTATTTTAATTTGTTAAAAACTCAGACTCGGAACCTTCTTGGTGTACTTTTTTTGTAATTTGCTTTGCGCGCGCCATTTTCTTTTCACGTCATAAATTTGTTAAAACCTAGGAGTTCCGTGACGGTCAATCAGCTTGGCGTCAATCTTGCTTTAAACATTTTGATCGTCTACAACGCTTGCTTGATGCTTGAGTCAAGCATTTAAAAGCTTTTTAGGTCTGTTTGATTTGTTTACGCTAGCAACGGAACAAAAACATACCGAAAATCAACGTACTTGACTCAAGATTCCGTCTCGGAGTAATTTTTATTAGGTACTTACAGGTGTGTCTGGGTGAATGGGTGTTTTGAGGGTGTGTCTAGGTGAATAGGTGTTTTGTGGGTGTGTCTGGGTGAATGGGTTTTTGTGGGTGTGTCTGAATGGATGGGTGAGAATTGTGGGTGTTTCTGGGTGATTGAGTGTTTTTTGGGTGTGATTGGGTGTTTTGTAGGTGTTTCTGGGTGAATGGGTGTTTTTTGGGTGTTTCTGGGTTAATCGGTGTTTTGTGGGTGTTTCTCGGTGAATGGGTGTTTTGTGGGTGTTTCTGGGTGAATGGGTGTTTTGTGGGTGTTTCTGAGTGAATGGGTGTTTCTGGGTGAATGGATGTTTAGTGTGTGTTTCTGGGTGAATGGGTGTTTTTTGGGTGTTTCTGGGTAAATGGCTGTTTTATGGGTGTTTCTGGGTGAATGGGTGTTTTGTGGGTTTTTCTGGGTGAATGAGTGTTGCTGGGTGAATGGGTGTTTTGTGAGTGTTTCTGGGTGAATGGGTGTTTTGTGGGTATTTCTGAGTGAATGGGTGTTTCTGGGTGAATGGATGTTTAGTGTGTTTCTGGGTGAATGGGTGTTTTTTGGGTGTTTCTGGGTAAATGGGTGTTTTATGGGTGTTTCTGGGTGAATGGATGTTTTGTGGGATTTCTGGGTGAATGGGTGTTTTGTGGGTGTTTCTGGGTGAATGGGTGTTTTTTGGGTGTGTCTGAGTGGATGGGTGTGTATTGCGGGTGTGAATGTTGTGGGTGTTTCTGGGTGGGTGTTGAGAGTGTGTTTGGGTTAATGGGAGGGTGTTGTGGAAGTTTCTGGGTGAAAACAGAAACTGTTGTGATTGTATTTTTTTTGTATTTTGCAATTTCCTCGTTGGGGGGGATGAAAAGTTACGTGTTGCACTCGAGTGCAAAGATTTTTCACCTTGTGCTCTTTTGATTCCCTCGCTATCGCTCAGGATTCTAATTTTTGAATCACTCGCTACGCTCGTGATTCAATTTTAGAATCCTTCGCTAGCTCGGTCATCAAAATTGAGCACGCGGTTAAAAAACAACTTTGCACTCACGTACAACAAATAACTATTTCTTGTTTCCAAATTCTTATAATTTCATCTTTTTGTTCTGTATATTTGGTTATTTTTTCTGATATAGTCTTTTGTAAATTATGGGTGTTGGGTATGGCGATATCTATTATGTAAGTAGTGTTATGCAATTTGTCCTGTAGTATAATATCTGGTCTATTATAATGAATGGTTCGGTCTGTAAGTACGGCACGGTCGTAATATAATTTGTATGACCTATTTTCTAAAACAGTGTTAGGTGTATATTTGTAGTAGGGGGTGTTTGAGTCTTGGATGAGCTTATGCTTAAGTGCTAGTGATTGGTGAATTATGTTCGCTACTTGATTATGTCTATAGGTGTAATCGGACTGTGATATGTTGGATGGTTTCGGGTTGAATGTGACATTTACGGCATTTGTCATTAACTATATTTGGATCTTTAATGATATATTTTCGGTAGTTTTTCGTGTTATTATTATTATATAAATACATTTTTATCATGCTTCTTTATCCCCGAAGGGGTAGCCAGAGGGTATTAGTTTAGTTTACCTGGGATTTTGGCGCACTTTGCCTCCTGAGGCAGAAGTGAATGACACCACGTGACGCCAATTATGTTACGATCCATGGTAGGTGGCGAGCCTATTGTCATTTATCGGGCAAGAAAGTCACAGTTCATTGCTATGTGGTATAAGAGGAACGCTGCTGCCCATTTCTCATCACTGTTTTAACCCTACTGCCGCACTCAGAGACGTCAATAAATTTCAATGAGTACTTAATGTCAAAATAATTCATTTAAATCTAGACCTTAGACCCGGCAAGAAAAGCGACTAGTTTTGAATTGTAATTTTTTGACATTAAGCACTCATTGTCGTTATTTGACGTCTCTGAGTGCGGCAGTTAGTCGACTTGTACGACACCCGCGCGAGATATAAGCGGTGGTGACATTTTGTATTCTGCTCTGCCGTCACCACACGGCATAACTGAATAAAATGCTTAGTATAGCTTGATAATAACATGGCGCGGCACGATACTCTGCCTCTCACTGTCGGACGCAAAATGGCCATTGTGTTAGCCATGGAAAGAATGCGAGCTAGACAATGGACGTCGGCATCTAGAATACGCCCGCGCGAAGACACTTCTTGTCTTCGTACCGCCACTAGCTTATGTACTGTAAGGAGACAATAATAACATAATAAATAACAAATAAATATTTTTACACTCACACCTATCATCTAGCCCAAAGTAAGTAGCCTAAGCACTTGTGTTATGGATACTAGATGTCGGACATATTTTTAAAATAATTATGTATATAAATGTTGAAAATATACTACATAAACAAATACACAACCATGACTCGGAAACAAACATTTGTGGTCATCACAAAGTTTGCCCCTACCAGGATTCGAACCCGCGACCTTGGCCAATACCCAGCAATCTGAGCATTCGACCAAGGCGGCCGTCAAAGTAATAAGTCGTCAAAGTAGCCGTCAAAGTAGTCAAAGTAAGTTTTATTGCACACCTGACCTTAGTGGACTTATTCGCCCGCTACGCGTACGTTAAATCCCACTTCTTGGTCAGGGGGTGACATAAAACTATGAGATTATCTCGGGCGATACAAAAGAAGCCTCAGATCGCATTTTAAACGCTCTCGCCTTCAGCTCGGGCGTTAAATACTTGCGATCTGAGTGGTTTTATCGCCCTTGGTATATGCGTTAAATACTTGCGATCTGAGTGGTTTTATCGCCCTTGGTATATATGTACTATTAAATGCTGTGTGATGAGAGAGCTAGAGAAGATAGGCAGAGCAGAATACAATTTTCACCACGCCTATCTCTCCCTCGAAAGGAGCGCGCTAGCGCAGTGGCATAGCGCGCTTGATCTGCGATTGCGTAAATTAATCAATGATCGCTAAGAACGGTCATTGCATGGGTGATCAAAAATTTACTATCTTGAGTTCCCCCATGCTTCGGAAGACACGTTAAGTCGTTGGTCCTGGCTGCATCTGCAGTCGTTAATGTACCCACCAACCCGCACTGGGCCAGCGTGGTGGGTTGTGACTCAATCTCCCTATATTCGTTCATCCATAGGGAAGGCCCGTGCCCCAGCAGTGGGACATTAAAGGGCTGGAGATGATGATGTTGATCATCTCTTTCATGGGTGTCGTACAAGACAACTAAGTGTAAAGACAGCGATGAGTAATGGGCTGTTGGGGCACAGGGCGTCCGCTTGGATGGTAGCATAACTCACCACGCTGACCCACTGCGAATTGATGGGTATTAACGACTGTGAATGCAGCTGGGACCTACAGCTTAAAGTGCCTACCTAAGCATGGAGGAGCTCGAGATAATATAATTTTTGGCGAAAATTGCTTAGTTTACGCAATCGTGCGCCAAGATCGCTAAGCCAATGCTCTACCGCGCTCGTCTTAATCCTTTATCTTCTTAAAGCGGCAATCAATTGACTCGAACGAGATTACATTTTGATCTCGCAAAAAAACATATCGGAAAGCTGACCACTTCAAGAACTCAAGTGTCGACTCGATAAAGCGCTCTCGGCTCAAGTTGCGCCGGAAAAAGGGAACCTATTTCTTCTAGCAATATTTAAACAATTGATGGGGCGTCTTTTCTCCTTTTGAAGGTAAACTTTTTGATGGCTGATCGATGCTCTGTGTCGAAATTGTTAGGGTAACGTTTTGTGTCTTCTGATTGAAAATTACCTTCTTTGCAATTTTTAATTATGCATTATAGATGGATGACCTCGCTTGCGATAGCTTAAGCTGGGCAACGTTTGCTAAGGCCGGTCATTGGATGGGTGATCAAATATTTAGTATCTCGAGTTCCTGCATTTTTTCGGAAGGCGCGTTAAGCCGTTGGGTCCGAATGCATTGCAGCTGTTAATACTCACCAATTCGAAATGGGTCAGCGTGGTGGGTTATGGCCCATTCTCCCTATATTCTTTTATCCACAGGGAAGGCCCGTGTCCCAGCAGTAGGGACAAAAAAAGGGCTGGTGATGATGATGATGATGACATACTTTTCGTCTCCGTGCCCTGTCCCCAGTCTGACTGGGGTCGGCACAGTATGTTTCCTCTTCCATTCATATCGAACAGACGTCATCAAGCGATTCACTCTCTTTTGATTCAGATTATCCATCACACCGGAAAGGTGCTCCTTATGAATAATTGTATAATAGAAAAGAGACGGAAAAGCCATGTCGAGAGACCGATGAACGGAGAGAGTGAGTGGAATTACAACATTCCAATCCATACCGCTCAAGGCGTTGGCTTAGGTTTTATAGCCGGCCGCATGCCTGACACCAACCCTCTTTGGGTATGCTGTTGTTGGTGGTTTGCCCTCCACCATTCGGGTGCCCTCAAGGTAATTATTGGTATACACCGGGCAATCTCCCTAAGTCGACTTTTACGACACCCATGGGATGAGTCGGGGCTGGCCCATTCTACGTTATTTGCTCGCTGCCAGGCCAGCATAAATGACTGGGGAAGCAGTAGGGACATAAAAAGGTTGGTGATGATTATGTACTTTACTGAGCAAAGTTCCTCGAGATGTTTGCCGACTCACTGACACAATACCCGACAAAACAGTTAACACACAACCACACGTTGGCGCTCAATTAAAATGCACACAAGAGAGGGACAGACGTTTTCGAAGTTGAAACTCACCCTTTGAGCGGGCGTCCGCTTAAAACCGCACCCTACCGCGAAAATGTTAAGGTCCAATGTGAAATGCGTGCGTTTTTCCGGTTCATTACAAAATGAAAATGTGCCTAGGTATCGGACACACTTGTTAACGCATGCGTAGAGCTCTCCGAGTTTTAGTCGGAGTTGAGGCACGGGCGGGAGAGCACGGCTGTTTCGTGACCGGTGGCATTTGACAATGGCATTCGAGTCTCAAAGGCGGAAAGTTGAGTAAAGACTGCTCGGTTCGGGTGTTTTTTTGAGTGTCATCCCCTGGTGTGTTCTGTTCGTTTAACCTGGAGTTAATAAATAAATATTTGACGCCGGCTTCGCACTGCGGTACGGCCCGTAAGAAGCCTCCGTCCGAGGTAGGTGGAATCAAATTACTCGGTTGCGTGCTGACCCCAAAAACTATTTCATTTTTAAGTAATAAGTGGGGTTGTTTACGATTACGATGTATTGTAACGTTACGGAGTTTCGTGACGAAACCAAATAGTTAAGGGAGGTTGTAACGATTGTCGTGGTCTTAATTGGCGTAAGGACGCAGCTGTAAGGATTAATTTCTTTGTTTCATTATTTCTAACACGCTTTTAAAAGTAAAACAGCCGTTCTCATACTTAATAAAAAAATGACAATTCAAAAATGGTCTCTATTCTTACCGGGTCTATGGTCCAGGTTTAAAATAATGATTTTTTTCACCTTAAGTACTTATGAAAGTTAATTGACGTCTCTGAGTGCGGCATAAACTGTGTTATTCATTGATTTTTGTTAAGCACATGCTAAATATAATTATCTATAACTCTTCCGTAACTACCTAACATGCCAAATGAATGTAGTACTCGTTTTCCCAATTGTCTAATTCGACATTTAAAGTACTTTTTGGGCGATTAGCGACCCGTAACGTAGAGATATTTTTTTCTCATTTTACAATTACAATAGTTGCTGTTAATGTATTACATACAAAAATACTCACGCAATGTAAATTAGGCCAAAACAATTAAACAGTAAAAACTATACTTGTAAAACACCTGAAATACGAAGGATACTTAAAGCGAATAAGAAGTAAATGTTCATGATTTTTATTAATAAACCGGCTTTTTAGCACGTTTCGCCTATGTTAGTCAGATGATATTATACAAAAATAAACGATTCGTTATATGTTTTAACCCATGTAAAATAGTTCTCTACATACACACATCATGCCTGTCTAGAGGTAGGCAGAGATCAGTTATTTCTACTTGCCACGATCCTTACATACTTTCTTTGCTTCATCCAATTTCATTAATGTTTTCATGCATGCCCGTCGGTTTCGGGTACTCTTGACCTAGCCCTTTTCTAATAGACTTTCAATTTGATTATGAAAGATCCGCCTAAACCTTCTCCTCTCCATTTATCATTCTACTTTCATTCGTTCTTTCTATGTGACCAAACCATGGGAGCATCCCTTTCTCAACTCTTAGATCTCTGGGCTTATACAAAAAATATTCTGATTGAGACGTTCAATTATATCGAATGAATAGAATCCAATACTTAAAAAGCCCTCAATACCAATCACTGAATCTCTCAAAAGATATTTTACAAGTCTATATTGGATCACCAGCCCGACCGAGAGTAAGGGTAGGTATCTAAAAATATCTTCGGTTCCCTTTGAATCTGGACTTCAAAGTTAAATAGAAAATTCAATGCATCCCTTACTGAAAATTTGATTTAGAGTATCAGTGGCTTCACACGGATAGAAGGGTGTTTCTTTGGCATTTGGATTCCTTTCACAATACTTCGAGTCCAATTACGATCATTTACCCTCATTCAATATTAGAGAGACGTAACTTTTGTGAGCACTAAGAATAAATATTGGGTTCTAAATTTATGATTAAAAAACGTACGTCGTCGTTATCCCCGTTTTCCAATATCTTAATATTCGGTCTGTATATTAAAATGATTAGAAAATACTATATGGGGGACATACCTACATACCTTAGTTTTCTTTACAATTGTACCTGATCATAGTTTCTTTTCGTTTACATTTTTAGTTTTTAGTCGTTGACAATTTCCATATTATTAAACATTAAAAATGTATTACTTTTTATGCTTAAACAGAGATTCTATTGTGCAGAATCTATGTTCTATGAATATGTCTATTAGTATGAATTGATTCTAAAAACAGACAAAATGAAGGTCAGAAATTGTTATGTTCACATTTAGTTAAATTTTACGATGATATAAATAATGATGACACACGAGCGTTAGGAGGTGGTGGCAATTGTTTTATGTTCTGCCATCACCACATGCCACCCCGGCATTCGGTTAGTATTTAACATTTCAAATTTGCATTTACTCACTTAAAATCATACATTACATGCAGCGTAGCACATATGGACTATTGGCTGATGCTATCGTTCAAATTGACCTGAACTCGCTAGTTTGGATAATGCAAACACAACTTAAAATTAATTAACTTAGACACACACCGATTGCGATAGACTCTAGCGGACTTGGCTTAGAGTCCAGTTTTGCTGAGGTCACCTATTTAATGTAATTTCATGGAAACATCATATTGGCAGAGAGTTCAAGTAAACATATGAGCTAATGGTTTCTGCTAACACAAGTTGGACAACACACCATTCTGTATAATTATCTTTTGGAGCTTCTGGGTGCTGATTTTCCTTTATTATTCCGAATGGAGGCAGGTTATGAGGAGGAGTAGTAGTCTTCCATGAGTCTTAGGACATACATACATACATACATAAATCACGCCCGTATCCCCGAAGGGGTAGGCAGAGGTGAACTAGCACCCACGTTTCGCCAATTATGTTAGATCCCATGTAATAGGTGGCGAGCCTATTGCCATTTATCGGGCACAAAGGTTGCAGTTCTATTGCTAGATGGTATAAGAGGAACGCTGCTGCCCATTCCTCATCACTGATTTATCCTTAGTCGCCTTGTACGACACCCACGGGAGAGATTTGGGGTGGTGACAATTGTATTCTACTCTGCCGTCACCACACGGCACCTTAGACACGGCACGGAGTCTTAGGAGCTATAGAATAAGTTTGTATGTGCCAAATCCGACTTGACCCAGAGGTCTCGTAAAGATCGACAGACATGAAAAATAGTACATAGATAGACAGATAGATATACTTTCAAGGTTCCTTCTTGACTCCTACAAGATACTTAGCATAGTTGATAAAATCTAGGTGCAATAATTGCAGGATATATGTTTTAACTTTAAAGAAACCTAGAACAGTTAAATTATTTCAACGCGAGCAATCATAGATTATGCATAAAAATTTCAAAAGGAAAATTCTAAAGCTTGAATATTTTCCTCTGGTTCAAGCTACTTTGGTCGTAAAAACTTCACACGCCCGTATTACTCATTTGCTGTATTATTACCTTCCCTAGCGGTCCTCATTCATTTTCCTGGCTATAAATGGGTTCGTCGATATAAGTCTTTAATAGGGAAACTTAACTTAACCTCCTCATCATCATCGCCTACTCTTTACCAACTCAACAGCTGGGGCACAGGCCTTCCTTATGAATGGTAGAATCGGCCATAAACAACCACGCTTGGCAAGTGCGGATTAACGACTGCAGATGCAGCCGGAACCAACGTCTTAATGTGCCAACCGAACCACGGATGAACTCGAAATGAATTATTTTTGGTCACCCATCCAATGACCAACCTTAACGTACATTGCTTGGTTTACGCAATCGCAGGCCGAGCACGTTAAGTCACTGCGCCTTTTCTTGATACGAAACACCATGGAGTAATATATTTATTTTTATTTAAACATTATACTTACGTATAAATGTTTGACAATTAATTACATAGCATTAAGACTACAATTTTTCGAACTGTTAACGACCATTTCTCTTTGTAATAATCATACATTAAGCCAGTCACATGCCCAAAGCCCCTATATCACTCCGAGCCACACTAGATACATTTATCATGCCCAAATATTGTTTATTGTACTTCATACACTCCAGTAAAGACCGGGCTTAACTTTGATTCGTATTATTTATAATAAATCCTTTTCAACGCGAGAAAGAATTATGAGTACTATTCTGCCGTCATAAGTCAAAAAGCGTTCGTTATCTCAACAAAAGTAACTTCCAAGAAATAAATATTATATTGTCTTTTTAATAAACTCATTTAATATCTCTATGTAGTTTAGTTATATTCGAAAATAATATAATTTCATTGTTCGCTAAGGTTGGTCATTGGACGGGTGACCAAACATATAATATTATTGTCTCGAGTTCCTCCATGTCTTGGACGTCTTGTTAAGCCGTTGGTCCCGGCCGCATCTGCAGTCGTTAATACTAACCAATTCGTGGTGGGTTATGGCCTATTCTCCCTATATTCTTTCATCCATAGGGAAGCCCTGTGCCCTAGTAGTGGGGATATTATAAGGCTGGCGATACACACATAAATACATAAATCACAGAGTGTAGTAGATCCTATGTAACAAATGGCGAACCTATTACCATCTACCGGGCACGGAAATCGCAGTATATTGCTAGGTGGTTATAGCAGGAACGCTGCTGCACATTACAATTAGCTGTCTGTACCCCCTTGGTTGCCTTCTACGACACCCGCGAGAGAGATTGAAGGTGGTGACATTTGAATTCTGCCCTGCCGTCACCACAAGGCTTGATTGATAGATGTAGTTGTATGTAAAATTTATGATTCTTATCAACTGTTCCATGCTTTCTCCAACTCGGATATAATTACCGTTACACAGGGTGGATAATTGCAGCCTGCCATTGAATAAATCAACGTTTTAAATCACACAACCACACGAATAGCAATTTAATCGTTTCTTTGTTTACTTTTGTAAGCCGTCCCTTAATTAACAGAATATAAATTGGCAATCCAAACACACTTACGCCGCGGCATGATTGATGACAATGGTATTCATGTCTACATGTCGTGGAGGCTCCGAAAATTAATGATTTCCAAGCCATGTTTACATTTGTACATACATTATTTAAAAGGCCCTTCATAAAAATATTGCGAGGGTGGCAGAAGCATTTTGTCAAATGGTTTGTAGAAAACGGCTCTGCCTACTCCTAAGAGGAGAAAGGAGTGATTTGAGTGTGTATGTAACACTCAAATCACGCCTTTCTCCTCTTATGGGTTGGTTTCACACCTACACTCCGACAGCTTATTCCAGGTCTTATGTAATTGTATTACTACTCTTTGACCTACCAAATATCCACAACAAAACCATAAAAATTGATTAAGCTGTTTCGGAAGAGTTCATTATAAACACTGTTACAAGATTTTAAAAACTAGATAACTATACATATTTTATATACATAAACAACGATGCTACCAGGCTTAACTTACAAGATCTGCCGCACTCAGAGACGTCAATTAACTTTAATGAGTATTTAATGTCAAATAATTTTATTCAAATCTATACCATAGACCCGGCAAGAATAGCGACTAGTTTTGAATTGTCATTTTTTGACGGTAAGTACTCATTAACGTTATTTAACGTCTCTGAGTGCGGCAGTTTGAACCCGGGACCTCTTGATTGATTATTCGACCAAGCCGACTGGCATAATAGGCTATTGCAATAAATTTTTATCCCAATAATAATACACACATCCAATTGTCAACCTTCGATCCTAATCATAAGATTCAAATCGCTAAGCACCTCGTTTTCACTAACAATTGTCTAGGCCACAAATCTGTGGCTACGTTTGCACTAGTCAATAAACTTTGGACTCTATCTAGCTGGGATCAAGTTCGAAATTCGCTCTGCACTAATGCCATTCAGGCTGTACGTGTAAACTACGCGAGAACTAGTTATTGTCGCCAGCACGCGAGGTAACTGCTGTATTGATTTATTTATTTCATGCCGTGTGGTGACGGCAGAGCAGAATACAATTGTCACCACCCCTCTCTCCTGCGGGTGTCGCACAAGGCGACTAAGAGCAACTACGCACTACGTCCGATCCGAATCCGTAAAAAATAATTGGTCTAGAAAACTAGGAAAGTGATCGGATGCAGTGCGTAAGTTACCATGGAAATAGTTCTACGGCTACAATTTTCACGGATTCGGATCGGACGTAGTGCATCAGCGCTCTTAGGGTTAAAACAGTGACGAGGGAGCGTTCCTCTTGAACCACCTAGCCTATTTCGTGTCCGATAAATGGCAATCGGCTCGCCACTACCTCTAAAAAATAATTAAAAAACCAACCGAAATCGCGGTATCTGTCAAAGTACCCTGCTTTGGGTGTTAGAAATTTATTTAGAAATAAAACATTGCGAGGGTACCCGTTGACTTGGCTAGCGCGCTTGGCCTGCTATTGCGTAAACTAAGCTCATAAATATAAATGCGTAAGCTCCCTTCACACAGACCGCCTACGAGAGGAGAGCATAATTATTTTGAACGCCCTTAAAATAGAGTTTTGTGTCACGGTAATAAGGTTTCTTATTAATTACACTTATTTTTGTAAATTTACTCGATAGCCACTCAAAGAAAATACAGTGACATGTAAAATTTTTGTGTATATTTGGTATTTTTAAGAATAGGTCGTAGCTATGTTTTATACTCCTAGGTGAAGGCAAAAAAAATATTGGCGGTTCATACTAATATTATAAAGCTGAAAAGTTTGTTTGTTTGGTTGGTTGGTTAAACGCGATAATCTCAGAAACTACTGGTTCAAAACAAAAAATTCTTTGTGTTGGATAGTCCATTTATCGGGGAAGGCTATAGGCTATATAAAATAACCGATATGAACGTGAGCGAAGCCGCGGGCGTCCACTAGTACAAATATATGAATACGCACTACGCACAATATAATTGTTTTCACTCACATTTTGCGCGTGTTATTTAATTACGATTAACCTTCCGAGCTGAAAACTTTGGATGAACGGGATTTGAAGCGCTCTAATGATGCAGAGGTGGATATTAGGTTCGGCTTAGGGCGTGGGCGTCACTAGGCGTCTTTGGAGGCTAGGACGTACCCTGTAGGCGTTTACATTTATTCATTTGAAATCTAATTACACACAGGCTTACCGAACGAAATGAGGCAATTCTAAGTTAGACATAAAGAAATATCAAAGGTGGAAGAAGGTAGGTTTGCGTAGGTAGATTAAAGTTGGGCTGAACGAAAGTGTGGCATGTCGAATAAATAAATAAAAAAAATAATAAAAATATGGTTCTTTCATAATGTAAGGTATGAAGGCATTTCTTTGACGATTTATGAGTGTCACATACACTCATGAATCGTCAAAGAAATACGTTATGTATTAGAAACGTGTGTGTCAAAGTCAAAGTTTTTCATAAGTTACTAAACTACCAGAAGACATATTATTAGGTGGCATTAGAGAAACACTGCAGCCTATTACTTATCGCTGTATGAACCCCTAATCTTCTTGTACGACACCCGCGGGAGAGATAGGGGGTGGTTTTGTATTCTTCTCAACCGTCACTACATAATTAGAATAGGTCAAGATTAAATAATATTCATCATAAACAACGCAGATAAATCATCGCTTCTGCACGCTACGCAACTAAAACGCACTTAAATAAGTTTACGAGTCAATAGGCCTAATCTAAGCAATAAAGGAGATGGGATTTTTGTATATTTTACGAGGCTATAAACTCGTAGGTTGGGACCCCAGTCATAATACTTGTCTGACCAATTAGGCGTAGTGCTGTAATAGGCATTTAATAGATCTCCGTTGTAACATTTTCAATGGTGCCTGCCCTACTAAGTTATTTATTCTAAGGGCCTGTTTCACAATCGACAAGTAAGTTCGAAGTAGCTTACTTTGAAGTTCAATTGACATATATTTCATATTACAACTGTCAAATGATCTGCGAAGTAAACTACTTCGAACTTACTTTTCGATTGTGAAACAGGCCCTTAGTCTATAAAACTTGCAAAATAAAAACACTATGCTGACTTAATATAAAGCTTCTTGTCACAAGGTAATATACAAATGAAATAATGTACAATATCCGTATACTTTTATTTCATATTTTACCAGAATTATTGAAGAATGAAGAATTATTGAACTTGAAGTATACATTATGCTGACTCAATTTCTAAGCTTCTGTTGACCTTATAGTTAAAGTATAATTCTATAACATAATAATATAATTAGTAACACAAAAACAAATCACACCTAAAAAGTTTCTCGATAAACACAACTAATGAAAATAACGCTTTGCAATTTTGTAATATTTACATACGCCGACGCTTCGACCGATTTACACCGATCGTGACGCACAAACCGTAGATGTTTCAGTTTTAATTACTCCAGAAAATATAGCCTAGAAAAGATTACATAATAAATAAATAATACTACACACAAGTGATAATTAACATGCATACAAAAATTTTTGGTGTTTAGAAATAGAATTACGAAAAATTATCGTCTTGATGCGGAAATCGAACCTTTAATTTAATGTTGAAATTAAGGGTTCAATTTTTCTAACATTTATATAATGTTGAAATTAAGGGTTCAATTTTATAATGTTGAAATTAAGGGTTCAATTTTATAATGTTGAAATTAAGGGTTCAATTTTTCTAATATTTATATAATGTTGAAATTAAAATCGAATAGTAACATACATAATCACGCCTATATCCCTGAAGGGGTTATGTTAGGTCCTATGTAATAGGTGGCGGGCGTATTGCCATTTATCGGGCACAAAAGTCGCAGTACATTGGTGGTATTAAATCAACGCTGCTGCCCATTCCTCTTCACTGTTTTATCCTTAGTTGCCTTGTACGACACCTACGGGAGAGATTTGGGATGGTGATAATTGTATTCTACTCTGCCGTCACCATACAGCTATAACACCCACGTTTAACTTTTGTATTTGCTGTTGGCTTAGCGTTGGATGGGTGACCAACAATTAACTATCGAGAGTTCCTCCGTGCTTCGAAAGGTACGCTAAACTGTTGGACTCGGCTGCATATGCAGTTGTTAATACCCACCAATCCGCACTGGGCCAATGTAATTGGTTATGGGCCATTCTCGCTTTATTCTACCATCCATAGGGAAGGCCCCAGCAGTGGCGACAGTAAAGAGCTGATGGTAATGATGAAATGAGCAACGAATGATATTTCTGCCTATTATTTATCGCTGTCTTCAACAACAGTCGCCTTTGAGAACCACGGGGAGGGACAGAGGATGGTGACAATAGTATTCAGCTCTGCCTTCACCACACGACTAGCAATCATCATCACCAGCCCTTTAATGTCCCCACTGCTGGGGCACGGGCCTTCCCTATGGATGCAAGAATATAGGGAGATTGGGCCATAGCCCACCTCGCTGGCCCAGTGCGGGTTGGTGGGTACTAACGACTGCAGATGCAGCCGGGACCAACGGCTTAACGTGCCTTCCGAAGCACGGAGGAACTAGAGATAATAAATTTTTGGTCACCCATCCAATGACCGGCCTTAGCGTATTTGCTTAGTTTACGCAATCGCAGGCCAAGCGCGCTGTGCCACTGCGCTAGCGAGCTCCTATCGGTGAACACGACTAGTAAAGTATAAGTTAATTTAACATACCGCCTCCATCACAATCATCGCGAAAGTCCCAAACGAGGTCCTTAATAAGCTACACTGCTCAATTGTCTGTCTGTTTCATACATCACAAATGTTTACGGACATCTGCTACGTGTTTTTCCCAGTTCCCGACCTTAGTGACCAACTTTCCGGTTAGTTTGCGAGAGACAATGGAGTCGCTAATTTTATTACCTTGTAAACAAGGCAGAAATAATGAACAGATCTTGTGTTACATAGGATGTTTAGTTTATGAATAAATGTTGCTTACAATGACACATAATTATTATTGCTGCCATCTAGTCCGAGGTAAGTGGCTTCCGAAGTCAAGGAAGTTTTCTAGTTTACCCTCTTCGAGACAACAATATTTAGGGCCTGTTCCACAATCGAAAAGTAAGTTCGAAGTAGCTTACTTTGCAGATCAATTGACATATATTTCATATTACAACTGTCAAATGATCTGCGAAGTAAGCTACTTAGAACTTACTTGTCGATTGTGAAACAGGCCCTTAATATTTTTCTGCCTTTTTTTCTTTGTAATATTTACGAACATTTATATATTATTCAAATAAAAAACAAATCTATTTATGATTTGATTAATAACATTATTATTAATATAAAAATGCTTTATGATGATGATGATTTTTAATTTTGGAAACTTTACTCAAATCAAATCAAAATTCGTTTATTCATATCTGGTATGATTACAATACACTTATGAATCGTCAAGACAAGAAATTTACGCCATCCGTTCGCAAACTACCAGGAGGCCCTGTCCTGAGAAGAACGGGCAAGAAACTCAGTCAGGTTTTTTCCTCCCTTTACATAAAAGTAATTTAAGTTAATTAATAATTGGAAATTGAAAGATGTCAATAACTTACAACGTCAAGTAATAGTATGTCAATAAAGATACAAATTCTGAAGTTATCAACATCCTTCATTACAAACACAATGTCTATTTTAAATAAAGAACAATAAAGAACACATACTGATATCATAATACGTTTTTGTAACTCATAATAATTATATATTTGTAACTGTCTATGTTTAAGTTTAATGTTATTTTTTGTTTGCTTCCGAAATGAAGATAAGTCAAAAAATTATCAATCATACCTTTTAATGACGATAATATTAAATACAGTCATAATTTTTCACTGTTTCATTGCCTTAAAAGGGTTCCCAATTTCTGTCCAAACTATAAAACCTGTAATTGGTACAGAAAATCCCGTTGCCAGACGAAACTCAAGGGCTATTGTTGGAACTCGTCTTACACTGTAACACTAAATAATAGGGCACTGTAAATAATGGGCGTCCCAAATTTTATCGCCTTCTCCAAACTAACAAGGACATCTGTAAAACGAAATTAAGCACTCTCATACATTTTTAATTCGAACTCGTTCACTAAATTTCCTTGATATTCTCGCTTGGTTTCAACTGGAACACACATAATTAATATACAAATCACGTCTATTTTTCCCCGAAGGTATAATATACATAGCTAGGTACAGTCAGCATCATAAGTAGATTAAACTTTTGTAACTTGTTACAATAATTGTTTAAAAATTTGCAGGCAACTATTAATAGGCATGCACTGTCGTTGGAATGACAGAGGACTAAAGTGGTAATCTACTTATGATGCTGACTGTACATAATTGTGTACGCCTTAGTAGCTATGTAGGCATAGATCAGTTCATTTCTATCTTTCGCTTGATCCAATCTCATTAATGTCTTCATGCATGCCCGTCGGTTTCGGGTACTCTTGACCTGACCCTTTTTTAATAGTTCGCACCTTTTGCGAATGACAAGGGGACTTCGTCTTGAAACTTATTTGGACTTAAACCGTAACCGCACTTAAACCTTATTATAAAAAATGGACAAAAGTTAGTCATTGTTTAAAACAGATGCTGTCACTTTTATTTGCTGAATGAAAGACAGAGTAAGCTTCAATTTTAAACCATGACTAACTTTAGTCCTTGTTTTATAAGGGGGAAAATGTATTTGGAAATATCCTCATCTTTGGCGTGTTCGCAAAGACTTGTATAAATGTTCATAATGGAGTGCTGGTCCCGATATTAATGTTTCCATACATTTATATCGGGACCCATGAAAGCTGGGTACGGGAGAAGGTGTATGAAAGTAGAATAAATGCCATAGGGAAACTGCTAAAACCTTATGTACTGCTATGTATGTACTGCTGCAGCGTAGCAGTACATACATTGGGGTCGGCGCAGTATGTCCTCTTTTTCCATTCTCTTCTGTCACTCGTCATCTCCTCATTCACATCCATCGCCTTCATATCACACCTCACACAATGCATCCATCTATTCAGTAGTCTTCCTCTACTTCGACATCCATCAACAGCCATGTCCATAACTATTCATGGCAGCAAAGATATTTATTTATCGTAAAACTGTATTTTATGATAATGATTTTTTTTATATATTAACTAACGCATGATAAATGAACCCGTTATTAACTACATAAATACGGCAGATGTATATTACCTACCACGTTTTACCAATTAATAGGGAGGGAGCCTATTGCCATCTATCGGGCACGTAATCGCTAGTCATAATATTGCTAGGTGGTCTAAGAGGAATGCTGCTGTCCATTACTCATCACAAGTAATAAACAATTTGAATTTGAATCACTGTCTTTTAACCCTTAGTTGCCTTGTCCGACACCCGAGGGAGAGTTGGGGGTGGTGACAATTGTATTCTGCTCTGCCGCCACCATGCGTCACTAAGCTCTCTCAAATTTTATATCGCAACATCTTAGAAGTTGTTCGAAACAAACTCAAACAATCAGAAAAACTCTTTTTATAAACACCTCGTGTTTTCCCCTCCAAACTTAACTGGAATATAAAAAACCGTTTAAAATAACCCGAAAGTAAGCAATGTTTTCTTTGAAAAAGAACCAACAACAAGGAATCCGGGAAAATGCCAACTTTAAACTCTTTCCAAACCTCGCTGTTTGGAAAATGTTTGGAAAAAAGAGTTTCTATTGGAGCGATTGTTTTGATTATACATACATTTTTTCTCTCCCGCGACCGGCTACGCGATATTCGCTCGGAATGATTCTAGGTGGGACTAGAAAGGCAGTAAAAAACAGGCTGATTTCGTAACTCTGCTGCCAACTCACTGAACTCTATTGCAAAAGGAAGCTAGACTGAATACGTCTATGAAAATGTCAAATCGCCGTTGATAATGCAGTACCGCGTAACCAACTGCGGTAAATACCGCGGAACTGCAAAATATGAATATGATTTTTTTGTAGTTCCACTGTTGGTTACGCGGTATTGCAATATCAACGACGAAATGTTTCTTGTGCCGATTTAAGCCGCCGCCTCGAGCGGCAAGGACGTTTGTTGCTTTTATTTGACATTACAAATATACTATTCGATTTTAATTCTAACATTATATAAATGTTAGAAATAGTTATTTGTTGTACGTGAGTGCAAAGTTGTTTTTAACCGCGTGCTCAATTTTGATGACCGAGCTAGCGAAGGATTCTAAAATTGAATCACGAGCGTAGCGAGTGATTCAAAAATTAGAATCCTGAGCGATAGCGAGGGAATCAAAAGAGCAGAAGGTGAAAAATCTTTGCACTCGAGTGCAACACGTAACTTTTCATCCCCCCCAACGAGGAAATTGCAAAATACAAAAAAAATACAATCACAACAGTTTCTGTTTTCACCCAGAAACTTCCACAACACCCTCCCATTAACCCAAACACACTCTCAACACCGACCCAGGAACACCCACAACATTCACATCCGCAATACTCACCCATCCACTCAGACACACCCAAAAAACACCCATTCACCCAGAAACACCCACTCACCCAGAAAAACCCACAAAACACCCATTCACCCAGAAACACCCACAAAACACCCATTTACCCAGAAACACCCAAAAAACACCCATTCACACAGAAACACACACAAAACACTCATTCACCCAGAAACACCCACAAAACACCCAGAAACACCCACAAAACACCCATTCACTCAGAAACACCCACAAAACATCCATTCACCCAGAAACACCCACAAAACACCGATTAAACCAGAAACACCCATAAAACACCCATTCACCCAGAAACACCTACAAAACACCCAATCACACCTAAAAAACACTCAATCACCCAGAAACACCTACAAAACACCTAATCACACCCAAAAAAACACCCAATCACCCAGAAACACCTACAATACTCACCCATCCATTCAGACACACCCACAAAAACCCATTCACCCAGACACACCCACAAAACACCCATTCACCTAGACACACCCTCAAAACACCCATTCACCCAGACACACCTCCAACAGCCACCCATCCACCCAGCCACACCCGCAACATTCATCCAGACACACCTGTAAGTACCTAATAAAAATTACCGTCCCTAATGGAGTTCCGAGACGGTCAATCAGCTTGAGTCAGTCACGTTGATTTTCTGTATGTTTTTGTTCCGTTGCTAGCGTAAACAAATCAAACAGACCTAAAAAGCTTTTAAATGCTTGACTCAAGCATCCAGCAAGCGTTGTAGACGATCAAAATGTTTAAAGCAAGATTGACGCCAAGCTGATTGACCGTCACGGAACTCCTAGGTTTTAACAAATTTATGACGTGCAAAGAAAATGGCGCGCGCAAAGCAAATTACAAAAAAGTACACCAAGAAGGTTCCGAGTCTGAGTTTTTAACAAATTAAAATAGGTTGCATGACAACTTCGGCACCATGGAGGTAGAAATAAATATGTTTTCATCCCACCATCTCGGAAAAAGCGTTTTTGCTCTTCGCAAAAGCCGTTTTTATCCTCTAGAGGTTAAAGTAAATTTGAATTTAGAACATCGTGTGCAATGAGTTTGTGAATTCAAAACATCATTATACATATTTATTTCTACCTCCATGGTGCCGAAATTGTCATGCAACCTATTTTAATTTATTCGATTTTAATTTGAACATTATATAAATGTTAGAAAAATTAGTACAAAAAACCCCAAAATCTTTGTACTATTTTAATTTGTTAAAAACTCAGACTCGGAACCTTCTTGGTGTACTTTTTTTGTAATTTGCTTTGCGCGCGCCATTTTCTTTTCACGTCACAAATTTGTTAAAACCTAGGAGTTCCGTGACGGTCAATCAGCTTGGCGTCAATCTTGCTTTAAACATTTTGATCGTCTACAACGCTTGCTGGATGCTTGAGTCAAGCATTTAAAAGCTTTTTACATACAGAAAATCAACGTGCTTGACTCAAGCTGATTGACCGTCTCGGAACTCCATTAGGGACGGTAATTTTTATTAGGGACTTACAGGTGTGTCTGGATGAATGTTGTGGGTGTGGCTGGGTGGATGGGTGGCTGTTGGAGGTGTGTCTGGGTGAATGGGTGTTTTGAGGGTGTGTCTAGGTGAATGGGTGTTTTGTTGGTGTGTCTGGGTGAATGGGTTTTTGTGGGTGTGTCTGAATGGATGGGTGAGTATTTTGGGTGTTTCTGGGTGATTGGGTTTTTTTGGGTTTGATTAGGTGTTTCTGGGTGATTGAGTGTTTTTGGGTGTGATTGGGTGTTTTGTGGGTGTTTCTGGGTTAATCGGTGTTTTGTGGGTGTTTCTGGGTGAATGGGTGTTTTGTGGGTGTTTCTGGGTGAATGGGTGTTTCTGGGTGTACGGGTGTTTTGTGGGTGTTTCTGGGTGAATGAGTGTTTTGTGTGTCTTTCTGGGTGAGTGGGTGTTTTTTGGGTGTTTCTGGGTAAATGGGTGTTTTGTGGGTGTTTCTGGGTGAATGGGTGTTTTGTGGGTTTTTCTGGGTGAATGGGTGTTTTGTGGGTGTTTCTGGGTGAATGGGTGTTTTTTGGGTGTGTCTGAGTGGATGGGTGTGAATGTTGTGGGTGTTTCTGGGTGGGTGTTGAGAGTGTGTTTGGGTTAATGGGAGGGTGTTGTGGAAGTTTCTGGGTGAAAACAGAAACTGCTGTGATTGTATTTTGTTTTTTGAATTTTGCAATTTCCTCGTTGGGGGGGATGAAAAGTTACGTGTTGCACTCGAGTGCAAAGATTTTTCACCTTGTGCTCTTTTGATTCCCTCGCTATCGCTCAGGATTCTAATTTTTCCTTCGCTAGCTCGGTCATCAAAATTGAGCACGCGGTTAAAAAACAACTTTGCACTCACGTACAACAAATAACTATTAATGATGTTTTGAATTCACAAACTCATTGCACACGATGTTCTAAATTCAAATTTACTTTAACCTCTAGAGGATAAAAACGGCTTTTGCACTCAGATATCGAAGAGCAAAAACGCTTTTTCCGAGATGGTGGGATGAAAAATAGTTTATGAAGCAAACCCAAGCATAACGGTATTTGTAAAAATATCTGCTTTGGAATGTTTGAAATTTATTTCTACATTGCAAGGGTACCCGTTGGCTTACAACGTGAAGTGTAAAGGTTAGAAGAATTACGGCAAGTTAATTAGTGTCTTGGGTGTCCGAGCGGTCAGGCACCTGCCCGGATAGCAGCGGACGCGGGTTCGATTCCCGCCTCAAGATCATAATTTTTCGAAATTCTTTTTCTAACCACCAAAATCTTTCTCTAATATTATTAGTTCCGTGGACGTACACCAGTGCCATTAGCGCCAAGATGGCGATAATCAAATTGGCTTAATTTTTAGGATGACAACCTTCAGTTCAGCGTACTTGTATATTAGAGGTCAGTGTGCTGACGACTTGCCGTGTGGTGACGGCAGAGTAGAATACAATTGTCACCTCCCCAAATCTCTCCCGTGGGTGTCGTACAAGGCGACTAAGATAAATCGTGATGAGGAATGGGCAGCAGCGTTCCTCTCATACCTACCACCTAGCAATGTACTGCGACTTTTGTGCCCGATAAATAGCAATATGCTCGCCACCTATTACATGGGACCTAACTAATTGGCGAAACATGGGTGCTAATTCACCTCTGCCTAATCTTTCGGGGATAGAGGCGTGATTTATGTCTGTATGTATGTATGCATGTATGTATGTATGTATGTATGCCAACCGCCTCCGTGGTCTAGTGGTTCTTCCACCGGAAGCAATCGCCCAATCTATCCTACGAGTGTCGTACAAGGCGACTAAAGGTATATACACCGATGAGTAATAGGCAACAGCGTTCCTCCTAAACTATCGAGCATTATACTGCGTTTTACGTGCTTGATGAAATGGCAATAGGTTCGACACCTATTTATTTACATGTGACCTTATATAATTTGCGAAACGCGGGTGTTGACACCTCTGCCCGACCTTTTTTTTTTTTTTTTTTGCGGAGATGTAAACTGCATTTACGCATCATCCCTGCAGTACGGTGCAACTACAGAGGTATGTGGGACTCGGGGTAGAGACGTTCCCCCACTACACCACTAAACATCCTCTCCGGGCATATCGAGCCAAAGCACACTATGGCAGCCATCCGGGGTCATCCGTTAGGATATGTCACCGGACAGCCACCTGCGCCCGCCCTTTCGGGCTCCTTCTGTGCACCGTTTCCTCTAGTCCAATGTCCAACAACAGCGTACTGCGCCGGACAAAGGACCCGCCCGTCCTGACCAAGTTTCCTCTGAAGAGGAATCTTTCCAAGACAGGCCCCCATACGACGGGAACCGGCGCTCTTCCAGCCCCAGAGGGAGCTAGAGGGCGCAGGCTCCCCCACCCTACCAGCACTGCCGGACAAGCGCCCCGACGCAGTCACACCTAACGCCGCCGGACAGATGCCCCGACGCGGCCCTCCTAGAATCCACCGGACAAAAGCCCCGACGTGGTCCCACCCCCCGGTCGCCGGACAAACGCCCCGATACGACCGCTACGTCCTGCCGTCTCCTCCAGTGGCGATCGCGATCCCCCGGCGGCCGATGCATCGGATCTGCCCAAGACACTGTGCGGCACTGGGCGGTGGACATACCCATCGTGTGGTGTGCCTCCACATAGGGCTCTGTCACTCACTGCTCAGACAGCTCCCAGCACAAGTCCGCACACTCCACCCGCCGACGAGCCGCGCCCGCCACTGGAGAAAACTGCCGACCGCCGGACAAACGCCCCGACGCGGCCAACACCTATCGGCCGCCGGGCAGACGCCCCGACGCAGCCCTCCACCTGGTGACCGCCGGGCAAGTGCCCCGACGCGGCCCCACACACGTCTCCAACAGTGGTGTCAAAAGGGGCCCGGATGAAACTCAGCGCTAAATTTAAGGCTATGGTCTACGCTTTGGCCCCCTACCAAAGGCGAACCATCCGGAAGACGCCGCAAACACCACGTCTTAGGTGGTGAGCCGACGCCAACGTGTAGGCACCAGGCTCTCGCATCGACCAGCCAGCGCTGCCTCTTCCGGCACCACCATTGGAGACCACCTTTGACCCGAAGGTCCCTCCCCCGTTCCGAAGTTAGCCGTCTGCCCGGAAAGTCAGTGCCGCTCTGACCCATCGAACAGACGTTGCCCAGGGTGCACCACGTGGAGGTCTCGGAACTTCGCACCCCACCTCTGCCCGGCCTACCCCTTCGGGGCTAAATATGCACAATTTATGTATGTATATTGCTGTTGCGATTCTATATTTACCAACCATTTTGTATGATCTAAGCAATGTTCGCTAAGGCCGATCACTCTATGGATGACCAAAAATGTATTACATGGCATAGTTATAGTATGACAGTAGGTTTTGTTACAAGAAATCAGAATGATAAAGTGCAGGACTTTCGCCTAAAGTTACAAAAACATGTTTCTTTTAATAATAATGAAATATTTGAAATAAAACAACTTTTACGGATTAGACTTGCGTATATTTAGATGTTTGGCATTATTATTTATCCCTGTTGAAAAACGTCGGGAATAATATTAATGCCAAACATCTGAATATACGCGAGTCTAATCCGTAAAAGTTGTTTTATTTCAAATGTGTAGTGCTCGTGCAAATATAAGAGAACATTATTAATAATGAAATACAAAGATTTTGGTGGTTAGAAAAAGAATTTCGAAAAATTATGATCTTGAGGCGGGAAGATCATAATTTTTCGAAATTCTTTTTCTAACCACCAAAATCTTTGTACTAATCTTTCTAACATTTATATAATGTTAAAATTAAAATCGAATAATAATGAAATAGGTGTAGGTACCTATGTTCGCCAAGGCCAGTCATTGGATTGGTGATCAAAAATGTATGTCCTGGCTGCATCTGCAGTAGTTAACAGTCAGCAATCCGCACTGGGCCAAGGTGGTCGGTTATGCTCCTTCTCCATGTATTCTTTCATCCATAGTGCCCCAGTAGTGGGGAAAGAGCTGATGCTGATGAGTGTCTTGACGGCTCATAAGTTTATTGCAATCATAAGAAATCTCTCGTTCTCTTTTGATCCTGAAAGAGACAAAACATTTTTTTTAAACACACATACATGAATATATGCCTTTTTGTCCCTGAAGGGGTAGACACAAGTGTACGACCACACAATTGTATCGCTAAATTTGCTCCCATGTAGCTCAAGCTTATTTCCATTGCCAAACAGTTGGAGAAATAACACATACAACTGTATTTTTTAATCAATATGGGCCTTTTATTGCAATAAATAATCAGAGTTCCAAGCCCTATTGTGCTAAAACATAATAGTAAAAGCAATTTCCTTAATATTTGGGCGAAAGTTACAAGCCATGTTATTGTTCGAATGGCGAATATTATTGTACCATTGTTACATTGGACGGTAAAAGCATTGTCATGTTATTCACATCATACAGAAAACATTAAATATCAGAAAGCCAGACTCAGACACAGTAAAAGAAAATATTATTATCAAATAGCACACTAAACAACTGAACCACATATAAAGTTTATGCTCATTCAAAAGCAAACCCTGCACGTTTAATAATAAAATGTATTCTCCACTATTTACACAAGGCCCCGTTCAAAAAGAATGTTTACACCAGTCAGTTTTGCCAGAACTATTTTTGTAGTGTTGACTTTGTTAATTCAATTTCCCAATCATGCGATGCATCAAAGCGAAATGAGCTTTCGGATCAGCGCATTAAGGCTCCATTCTGAGTGCGAACAGGCCGCCGATATTGTTTGCGTGAATATAGCTTTTAGATGAAAGGGTAGATAGGTCGAAATTGACTAGTCAATCTCCGAGGATAACCTGGCCTGGATTTCAACCATGGTAGTCATTTAGATACATTTTGGACGATAAAAAAGGTCGCTCCTATCTATTCCTGTTATTATTATGATGCTCTTCAGTTCAAATACCCGCAGATGTAAATAAAAAGGTGAAGAAAGGTCCGCTCCTCGATATAAGACCATAATAGCCGGTAAAGTTTCAGCATACACAGCTATTCGACATTCGGTCCCTAGTTTGTATGAAAGAGTTGCTGTTTTGAATAGCGTATGCATTGTTATTGTTAGTTTACTATCCTCAATGATAGTAGAGATATTAGTTATATCCCCATCCTCCCTTGGACACACAGGTTTTCGATATATCGTGTGTTGCAATTATACCAGAGAAATGAATAAAGGAATGTTGACTTTGACTTAGATATTAGAACCAACAGAATTTTCTGAATATACTAGGCATGTGCCTTTAATTCTTTCCGTGTCTCGGTCTAATCTTAAATATTTTTAATTAATATTCACCATCTCCAGCGATCCCGAGCCAACTTCGTCCATGTCTTGCAGTAGGTATGCCTCCAGATCGTCTCTCCACCTCTTTCTAGGTCGACCTCGATGCCTTTGACTATCCTGAGGTGTCCAATCGTAGTGACCTTTGCCCAGAGATTTGGATTCACCGGATGGCGGGTTGTGGTTGGAGGCATTTGCCCAGCAGTGGGATATTACAGGCTAAAAAAATAAAAACATCGACTTTTTAAAAATATACTTTTTACTTTATAAAGCAAATGCAAATTGTGCTGTAAAACCTATCCAATTGTTCAACCCTTTTACAATAAGAGAAGCAGCATTAGGCTAATAAATCGGAAACAGATATTTAAATTACAGCATTTATCATGGTAAATGTAACTAAATACTGCATCTAGCGCCATCTATTCTTCGTATCTGGTGCCACTAATTACTACTACTACTACTAAAAAACTAGCTAGAGATAGGTCACTCGAATTCTGAATCTATTTGAAACTGGTTCTTAGGACATACATCGTAAATTCATAAAACTTTATTAAATGCATTTTTATTATATTCACGCACTAGTAGTAGTGCTCTAAAACGAGCAATAGATGGCGTTGTGATGTAGATGGTAGTTACGTTAGTTACAAATTAAAGAAATTCTTTTATCCACGACCATATTATTAATTGAATTTAGTATGCCATGGTATTTTTTTTCGTTTTTCAGAAGTATACAGTAAGTTTGAATTTGACCAAATTAGACAAAATACGCAGTATCTAGTCTTGCTTTTGAGCCCTATTTCGTTTATAATATTGAAATTATGTAAATATCTACCACGTCTTTTGTAGTAATAGTCGGACTCCTCGGATGTAAAGTTACATAATCCCTTTGTACTCTTTTTTAGATTAAAAGCGCCTTGGATTTCAGAATATTTACTAAAATTACACCTTTCTGAGCTGGCGCCACTTACCGTGAGGGCGATTGCCGCAAAGCTCCTTGATTTGTAACATTAGTGGGAAAAGGCTTTGTTTTATTTTGTAGATAATGTAAAGGCCTAGGCAAAGTTTTATATAAGATGACACAAAATGTTTTGATATTTTTGACCAATATTATGAATTTTGCGGTTAGCGTTAAGATGGCGGATGGCGTTTTGTTGGTTGCTACCTTAAAGGAAAATAAAATAATAAAATTATTTAGTAAGTTGTTTTATTTATTTTGTTTGTTCTATGGTAGTCACTACGAATGAGTTTAAAGGAGTAAGTTCGCTTCGTCAGTTATGCTAGGTCCCATGTGATCCCGATAGATGGCAATAGGTGGCGAGCCTATTGCCATCTATCGGGCATGTAAGTTGCAATATATTGCTAGATGGTGCTTTAAAGAGGAACTCTGCTGCCATTACTCATAGCTGTCTTAACCCATAGTCGCCTTGCACGCCACACGCGGGAGAGATTGGGGGTGGTGACATTTGTATCCTGTTCTGTCGTCACTACACAGCTTGCAAGATTAAGGCAAAACAAAATTGGAATTGTGAGCTTGTCAAATCGTTTCAAATAACGCTGTATTTTATAATACCTTGGTACCATCTGCAATAAACGAAGATACTTAATCTTGTGTAAACCAATATATTTTAATAGCCTGTGGGCGTAGGTTTACTCTGCCTTCTATCTCATCTTGTTTTTACCTAATTTCAATTTTATAGTCGGTTCTGACCTACTTAGAGTCACATGTAAACTATTAACACTAAACATAACTGGTACTTGTTTGTGCCTGTTTTACAGGATAACTAATAAAACAATTTGACAATTGTGTACGGATGATTTCATCATGATTGTACCCAAGGAGGGTTGGTGTCAGGCAGGCGGCCGGCTGTAAAACCTAAGCCAAAACCTTGAGCAGTATGGATTGGAATGTTGTCATTCTAATCACTCTCTCCGTTCATGGGTCTCTCGACATGGTCCGTTCCGTCTCTTTTCTATACATTCATTCATCACTAGCACCTTTACGGTGGGATGGATGATATGAGTCAAAAGGGAGTGGATGGCTTGATGACGTCTGACATATGAATGGAAGAGGAAACATACTGCGCCGACCCCAGATAGACTGGGAACAGGGCAGGAAGAAGAAGTGTACGGATGATTTCAAAGTGCCTGATTCTTTATTGTCTTGTAATTGTTTAAAAGACAATAGATTTATAATAGATAGAGATCTTTATCGCTGTTTTAACCCTAAGTCGCCTTATACGACACCCGCGGGAGGGATTTGGGTAGTGACAATTGTATTCTACTCTGCCGTCACCACACGGCACTGTATCTCTAACAAAAATATAAAAATAACAGCTGACTCATTGTTCAAACTATCTCCAAAGAGAGTAGTAATCTTGTTAACGTTGATTCAGCGTGACGTGTGTTTGAACAAGAGTCCTTGTCTGGAGATTTGCCCTCTTTGTCTACACACCCCGAAGATTAGACTACGTGTATTTTTTCGGTAAGGGAGACAAAGGGGGCTATTACGAACGTTAATTCGAAGTTGCTGGCAACGACATCCGTTGTTCTGGCGTCAGAAACACCAGTTGATACATCTTATGCTACTTACTTTGGGATAGATTTATTGAGTGTAAGTGTAAGAAATAATTATTCTTCTTTTTCCTGCCCGGTTCCCAGTTTATCTAGGGTCAGGGCAAGATGAAGACACTTTCCTTCTTATTATAAAAGATGGACTAAAGTTAGTCATAGTTTAAAACTGATTCTATCACTTTTATTTGCCGAATGAAAGTCAGAGTTAGCATCAATTTTAAACCATGACTAACTTTAGTCCATGTTTTATGTATGGCTATAGGCATGGTTTATATATGTATGTACGTATTTACACATTTCAGGACATTTACATTTTCATTACATTGCTCACATTTCATCAGGTATGTGTAGGCAATTTAGTCAACATAAAATAAATTAAGGTTAAACTCAGCAGCTTGTTTGTCTAGTTACCTCATTTTTCTTGATGAAGAGCGCAATCAGAAGAGGAAAATTTTAAGCTGTATTTTTGTGAGACTCAAAGTAACCCAATTTGTGCGAAGCAAGTGGTAACTGGATTTTCGTTCAAAGGTGCACAAATTGGGTTCCGTATGAAACCACGTTCACAGCTTTCGTCGTGAGTAATATGAAGATTGAGCGATTGCTAAAACTAAGCAATGTTCGCTAAGGCCAGCCATAGGAAGCGTGGCCAAAAATTTACTGTCTCGAGTTTCTCCGTGCTTCGCAAAGCAAAAATTTTTTTCGTTAGCAGGTGTACAAATTAGGCTTCGCATGAAACCACGTTCAAAGCTTTGCTCTTGAGTGATTCGGAGAAAAATTGGCGAATCGTTTTGTGACACTGACTAACTTTTGCTTTTTTCGTACATAATTCACGCTAATTTACCCCCAAAAGGGGGGGTAGGGTGGTGTATTAAATAACATAAGCCTTCTTCTTCTCCCTGCCCTGTTCCCAGTCTATCTGGGATCGGCGCAGTATGTTTCCTCTTCCATTCATATCAGTCAGACGTCATCAAGCCATCCACTCCCTTTTGATTGATATCATCCATCACACCGTAAAGGTGCTAGTGATGAATGAATGTATAGAAAAGAGACGGAAAGGACCATGTTGAGAGACCGATGAACGGAGAGAGTGATTGGGATGACAACATGTCAATCCATACTGCTCAAGGTTTTAGCTTAGGATTTACAGCCGGCCGCCTGCCTGACACCAACCCTCTTTGGGTCATAAATAAATAACTTAAGCCTTATTTTAAATATTATATAAATAATCATTTATCATGTTGTTTTATTTCATATTGTTTCTTCCCCTTTTAAGCAATCTGTGTTTAAATTTGTATTTTTCTACGAGCAATAACTTGAAATTCAATTTACCTTTCTTCAAAATAAAGGTGATAAAGTCACAAAGAACAATTCATAAAATAATAATATAAAACATCAAGCTTCAAAGAAATAACGCTTCAATAAAACTGTAACATTTTGCAAATCAAAGCGTTTTGTGAAGGCAATATCGTAATTTGCTTTTTCATAAATATTATTTTCCCTTGTACCTATTATGTAAATAGAAATAATATTTCGTGGTAAGAACCTGGCGTTTTCTAAGTGATTCCCTTATTGGCCGTGTTTTTTTTTATAGATATTTGAACCAAGAAAGGACCTTTAATTTTACTATTACTGAAATTATTTAACGAGCTTGAAACATCGTCTTAGCTATTGCAAGTTGTAGCTGTTTATAGATAAAGGTATTACTTATCTAAGTAAAGGTATGGTAAAAGACATTTATTTTTATGTCTGTCTACAATTTGCTGGTGTTAATGATTTAATGGGAGAAGATGGTGATGGTGACGACATTCTTCGCGAATCGAGGGTCGGGAAAGTAAGAGAATTATATAGAAAACGATGCTCTACATTCTACAACCTTGAAAAAATCACACAGCCAGCCAATGAATTTTACTTTTTCTTGAAACATTCGAATTAAAGGTATTGCTTATGGATCAATGTAATTGGGAAATAAAAAGTGATCAAATCGGTTCGGTGCCCATTGGACCTCATTGCGAGTGCCCATTAAACCTCCTTCAAATTATTTATCAATTTTTTTTTATTATACCAGCAGACATTTTCGTCACTGCAAAAATTTTTGGAATTCGTTCAGAACATCAAACTGAACAAATTTCACTATGGGAGCAACTCCAAATTCACGAAAAAAATAACAGATGTTTCATACATCAGGTAGGTATTATCATTTTGTATGAAACAGCTGATATTTTTTTGTGAATTTGGAGTTGCTCCCATGGTGAAATTTGGTCAGTTTGATGGTCTGAACAAATTTCAAAATTTTTCGCAGTGACCATAAAGTCTCCTGGTATTAGCCCTTTTAACTTTACCCCTTTTTTATTTTACCCCTTTTCTCAAATCTCACCATTTAGCCCTGAATACAGAAACGCTAATCAAAGTTTGACACCCGTATTCACAATCAATACTTGTATAAGTAAAGAAGCAACACTGTGCGAAGTAAGACATTTCTCAATGCGTTTTGTCACTCAAGTATTGTCTATGAATAGGTTTTTGGGACCCTGTGCGTAAACGCACTTCATAGTAATGTTTATGAACACGGGTGATAGTCTTGCTTAACATTTAAATGTTGTCAAAATTGACGTTTTTATACAAATTCTGACAGGTAATGTCCACTAACCTTTTTAAGCAGTGCCCCAAATTTGATTAGCGTTTCTGTATTCGGGGGTTAACATATTAGCGTACGGCAGACGAATCCGCCGGCCGCAAGCCTAGTGTGAAGAAAGCATTCATAAATAATAAAGAGGCCTACTCTAAATTTATGTGGGCCGACACGAGGTCATTATTATTAAATCAGGTTTACACTTTAATAACCAGCGTTTCACTGGCTACATTACGTTTAAAGTAAACTACCATGGGAAGACTGAATAAGTCAAGATCAAGCCAGAAGCTTACTCTGAAGACTGTAACCATTACGGCAGGGCGTGGGAAACTACCAAAAATCACGCCTATTCATCCCCGAACGGGTAGGCAGAGGTGAATAACACCCACGTTTTGCCAATTCTGTCATTTTCCATGTAATAAAGGTGGTTTTTGTTAATATCTATCGGGTACGTGAAATGTAGTTTAATACTAGGTAGGAACACTGCTGCCCATTACTCATAGCTGTCCTTACACTACTTAGTCGCCTTCTACGACATCCGCGGGAGGAATAGGGGGTGGTGACAATTGTATTCTGCTCTGCCGTGACCATACGGCACCAGAGACGTCACGCACCAAAGTAACGTCTTTTTATCATCAAATAGTGTATCGACACCCTTACTTCGCCGATTGTGTTAGGCCCCATGCAATGGGTGGCGAGCCTATTGCCATTTACCGGGCTATCCCAAAGACCGATGAACGGAGATAGTGATTGGGATGACGGCAACTATTATAATACATTATTGTGTTATGTCATTCAGACCAGAGGATCCGAAGAAAAGAGCAATTGAAACAACCAAAGTATATTTCCACACAATTTATTACAAAACTTATGTACACTTACATAATATATTTGAGCAGCAAATACAACAACAAACTAGAAGTAATAGTATAGATATTAAGTAGGAAAAAATAACTTAAGAAGAAAAGGAAAGAAGTACTACTTATTACAACAATAAACGAAAAACAAAACTCACTAGACTCAACGCATTGGTATAATCGTTTTACAAACAGCCAGTGGGTGCAATGTTTAATATTTACAGTTTAGAGCTTTGATTCTTGAACTCATTATCATCATCAAAACCTTGCAAATAAAATCTCTAAAATTTAACGGACTTGTTCAATTAAATATAACTATATTACTCCTTGGTTTAACTCTTTGCGTTACACTATAAAATATATTGTTTTCAATCATTAATAGTTAAAATAATAATTAGATGTTAAGATAGATTATTGATCATTTTTGCCAGCACTTTACGAATTCAGAATCTAACATCAAATTATAACAGAATAACAATTAAGTTAACATTACTCACTGTAACTGTCTAAGTCAGTAAAAATCAAACTGTTATCGCAAAGGTCAAGAAGCTCGACGTCTTCTCCAACGTTGTGTCCACTGCTGGAACCAACTCCTTCATCACTAACATTAGCAGGACTAACATGTGCTTCTGCAGTATATTGTACATTATTAGCTTCTGGTAGTGGAATATTTTGAATGACGCTGACATCATCAAAAGCATTGAAGTTCTGGGGGACAGGTGCAATATTAGAGTTGAGCTGGTGGTTTGGTGCTTGGAAACCGATTGCTTCCGCATATGTTGGAGGTTGGTTATCGAAAGTGATATTTATTTGTGGAGTGTAAGGCTGTGCGACTTGGTGTGCTAACGGACGATGTTGAACACCATAAGCATATTTTGGAATGTTATAAACAGCTGGGCCAAGATTACACGAGTATTCGTCCGCACTACTCGAAATCAGTTCTTGGTTAGCGCGTTTCTCTTTCATTCTGCGATTTTGGAACCATACCTTAACCGTGCGCTCAGTCAGATTGAGTGTCTTCGCAATATTCTGGCGTCTGGTTTGGTCCAAGTATCTGTTTAATATGTACTCGTCCTCCAGTCTTTTAATATGAGCGTCAGTGAAGACTGTGCGTACGCGTTTACGCTTGTAAACGTTATTAGGTTTCGGGGTACCGTCTAGGTTAAGTTTGTACAGTTTATTTAGAACAACTGTTTCACCGTTGGGCAGAATAATTCGTTCGTAGTTATTCGGTGGGTTCATTCCGTTCGAAATGTTGTTTGGCACTGCGTAATTAATGGTTGGTGCGTTATTGAGGTTATGGTTCAAGGTGTTACCATAATTTGGGGCAGCTGTATTGCAGAATATCGCATTATTGTAGCTGGTTCCGGGAACACCATGGTTGTGGCCGACGTAGCCCGTGGAGGTAGAAGGAACAGCATATTGCTGAAAATAAGACAAAAAAAAAACAAATAAAGAAAAGATCATCATTAAAAATATAAATAAGTAGGAAATAAATATTTTTGACACTTACATCTATTATGTGGACAATTTTTGTTACAAAGTAGGTAATTATTTTTATAAACTATTTTGTGCGTAATATACTACAGAAATATATCAACAGCCATGACACGAGAACAAATTAATGTCTATGTTCATCACAAACATTTGCCCCTACCAGGATTCTAACCCGGAAGCCGGGGCTGTTAGCCAGCGATCTGACCATTCGCCCAACCAGCTGCCAATAGACTTATAAACATAACCAATACAAATAAAATCTGCGAATAATTGGTACTTTTTAAATAGAAAATATTTAATATTTATTTACGGAACTTTACGCATTCGTCGCAACTCCTAAGTTGTGGCCAGAAAGTTGTGTCCACAAAACAACCACAGGTCCGCAACCCGTAAGCAGTATATTAAATAATCCGTTTACATTGAGGTGATACATGAAATGCGCGTCGGAAACAAACAAAATTCATTTAAATTTTTTCAGTAAAGCAACTAATTTTATTTTGTTTTTAGTATAATGTGATGACAAACTGCTAATAATAAGATATTATTTTATATACAGGATTAATTTTAGGGACCTCGCAAAACTAGATAACTGACACCATAAATAAGAAATAAATTTAAAGAAATAACTTTCATACAAAAATGAATAATATTTTAATTCACCTCTTGAATCTTAATAGCTCTATATAACTGGACAGCACAGAGCGCAGCGACGTCCTTTCATTTATAAATGAAACATAGAGTTACAAATGTCGCAACAGTACAATAAAAACGTTGTGTATGAAGTTAACTATCTAGTTAAAATTAACTCTGTATGATAATAAACGCAGGAGAATAAGTTTAGAGTACACAATAGGCATATGTATAGCACATTTTGAATAAACCATTTTGAGTAAAAAACGTATCATCTATCTATTTATTGATAGGCTTGAGCCTTTACAAAATAATGAAAAGAAGAATTTGAACGGTTGGAGAAATTTCGGCAAGTTAACCAACTTCCAGGTTGTCCGAGTGGTACGTGCATCTGCCCGGATTGCAGAGGACGCGGGTTCGATGCCCGCACCAGGACAAAACAATTATTTCGCGAATATTTTTTCTCACTTTATTTGAATTGTAACCTTTATTTCCAACAATTATTATTTTAATGTTCA
Organism: Cataclysta lemnata; assembly: GCA_963931975.1. NCBI lineage: Eukaryota > Metazoa > Arthropoda > Insecta > Lepidoptera > Crambidae > Cataclysta > Cataclysta lemnata. The sequence goes on along the minus strand of OZ008354.1, from coordinate 1,271,930 downwards.
AATAAAAATCAAATCATAAGTAATAGGCGTGATTTATGTTTGTTAAATACAAATATTAATATAATTTATATATATTTTTTTATTATATAGCAAAATTATTTTTTTATTTAAAAAATATTAAAATATAATTGCTTCACATTTCTCTTACTGATAAAAATACGCAATTAAAAATTTATAAAAAAAACACACACCTGCTCTTGAGGAAACTGTGGATTCGGGTAGCACGGATTCGCCTGTTGTTGCTCGGCATTGCCTTCAAAATTGGAATTCATCGCGACAACCTTCCAGGCCTACTCCAGATGACACGAGATAATTGCACTTGGTGTACACTCAGACGAATGATGGTTCTATCCTGAACGGGCCCATTTTATAGGCAAATGTCGTTAACGGGTGAAAATATGGTTACAATCCAACTCATTACAGCGAGCTTTGACAAAGGATCGCGTTACTTAATGAGCCTGACTGACAATATTTAGATATAATTAAAATAAAAGACAAATGCCTTAGACGGAATTTTTCGATTTGAATGAATGCACAGAGAAAATTTTTTTTTATTCAACTAATAGGTATATTTTTGTAATAATAATAAATATTAAAATTATAATCTGTTGCACATAATTGGAAATAAACATACAAAAAGACATTTCAATAAAAGAAGCAGAAAAAATCGACTAATAAAATTAAAAATATATTTATTAATAAAATGTAAGTAAGTACTTTATTGCACACACAAGAGAAACATTTTTTTTTATTAGCCAATTAGATCCCACTGCTGGGCAAAGGCCTCCCCCGCAACCCTCCATCTTAGTCCATGTTCTGTAGTATGCCTCCACCTAGAAAGAGGTAAAGAGAAAAAAATAATAAACAAAAATACATTTTCAATAAGCTTTTTAGAATCATCAGCCTCTGTGATAGATGGAAAGATTCATCCAAACTCGCAAGACCAGTGCGGCTTATTCGGTGTAAGCTACTACAGAGGAAACATGCAGCGAAGAATACATACATACATACATACATACATAAATCACGCCCATATCCCCGAAGGGGTAGGCAGAGGTGGATTCTCACCCGCGTTTCGCCAATTATGTTAAGTCCCATGTGGTGGCGAGCCTATTGCCATTTATCGGGCACAAAAGTCGCAGTACATTGTCAGGACGGTAGTATAAGAGGAACGCTGCTGACCATTCCTCATCACTGATTTATCCTTAGTCGCTTTGTACGACACCCACGGGAGAGATTTGGGATGGTGACAATTGTATTCTACTCTGCCGTCACCACACGGCGAAGAATGCAGTGTTTTAATAGAATATAGAATAGAATTGTTGTTGAAAATCAATGTGACAGCACTCGTTGTAGTCTTTCCTTAGAGTTATTTTAATGAAATTTAATAGTCACCATTACAAACACTTAGGATAAACTTTACCAAAGATAAATTAATAGCTCTGCCGGTGCGTCTTGCCACCGTAAAATGGATACAGGTAAACAAAACGGAGCCACAACCAATTTATACCACAAAACCTGCATTTTATAATATTAAGAACTAAATCGTAAAACTATTGCATTTGGATTGGATAAAGTCTGGTCCATTGGTAAAGCCGGTCACCAGCTTATATTCACTAATTACGTTAAAAAAATATGGTAATGACGCTAGAGCAGAATATAAGTTACCACCCCCATCTCTCTCGTGGGTGTCGTATAAGGCGACTAAGAGTAAAGACGGCGATGAGTTGTGTGCCCGGTAGATAGCAATAGGCTCGCCACCTATTCAATGGGACAGAAAACAATTGGCAAAAAGTGAGATAGTCGTGATTTATGTATGTAAAAAAATGTTGTTATGAAGTGTTAAAGAAAATAAAAGCTAAGCCAAAACTTTGAGCTGTATGGATTGGAATGTTGTCATTCCAATCACTCTCTCCGTTCATCGATCTTTCGACATGGTCCGTTCCGTCTCTTTTATATTATACATTCATCTCTAAAATATGGAAGAGAAAACATACTGCGCCCACCCCAGATAGACAGGGAACAGGGCAGGGACAAGAAGATGAAGTGTTAAGAATATAAAGCCACAATAATTTCTGGCCCTGTGAAAATTATCTTGACTGGGCTTGGTGATTTACCGATTTGTTCCTCGTTCGTCCTAAAATTTTGTCATAGATTTATTGAATTAATAGTTTTGTTTAGTCCCAAAGTACTAATACTTTAAATATAGAGCCAACCAAAATTAAGACTTCTCGAATTGAATTACCTATTATTTTGTGGTAAAAAGTTCAAACAATTATTAAACTCAGCCACCAAAATAGGCCCAAAAAACTGCGTCTCAACTAATTTTGATTTTACTAAATTTTAATATTTTAAATAGTTTTTATATTGCCACCGTCAAGGTTTATATGCGTAAAAATTCTAACACTTTCTTGGAACATTCATTAACTAATATTATGCTATAATATCCTTTTTATTAATCAACGGTGATATAACTACGGTATGAGTAATAGGGTTTATAATTAGACCAGCACTTGATAATTAATAATTAACAAATCGCTTGGTCCTTAAAGTTTTGCACAAGTTAATTTTAGAATGAAGCATAATTAAATGAATAGTAATAGTCTCAATTAAAATTTGACTGTGACTAAGGTCTGGAAATTCCTTCAGCATTACGTAGGTATCAAAGATCGTAGAGAGATCAAAAATACGTTGTGATCTCGGGCATGCTTTTCACTGACAAACGATTCAGTTATGTTATTTTATGTCTCTCAGTCCATTTACCAACGGATTTCAAAACTGGTTTGTCATCAAAAATTGTACGGTGTTATTACATAAAAAAGTGTTTAATTCAAATTTTGGATATGAAATGTTTCAATCGAATGCCATAAAAAGTGACATCAGATTTAAGCATTATCTTAATCTAAAACACGTCTTAACCAAAAAAATATTAAAAAGGAACAGAAGTCAAATTTTCTGACTACCTTTACACAGAGTGACATCGATAGCGTTTTTATTATATACGGAGAATGAGCCATAACCCACCACGCTGGCCCTAGATTTAAAGACTACAGATGCACCTGGGACGGCTTAATGTGCCTTCCGAAGCACTCCAGATAGTAAAATTTTGGCCACCCATCCAATAACTGGCCTTACCGAACATTACTTAGTTCCCGCAATCGCGGGGCGAGCGCTTTAAGTCTGAAAGGAATCACGGCACCCTATCGTCTATCAGCCTATTGAAATACTATTATGAGTTGAGTTAAAAATACTTAACCCATAATAGTATTTCAAATGATGATCTCTAAGCGTATGAAACATCCCGTATTTTTTAATTATCTATATTTTTCTGCTTCGCCTCGCCATAATTCCTCGGAGGACCATTCTCACTTCAAGCAATGTGTCTCGTAGCCTTATCTCGGTGTTTATCTTATTTACTTAACGTTAGGGTTTTTTTTCATTGTATTTTTTCTAAAGGACTAATGTTTTGTGTACTGAGCGCGAAGCTGCTATTCTTCGAGCCAAATTATTGTTTACATCCTTAATTATATTTGTTTATTGATCTGCATTATCTTGTACTTCAGTGTTGTCTTCAAACAATACTGTTGTTTGAAGTTGTAGATTTCGGAAAGGATAGAATAAATATAGTATTTAAAATAACAGTAGCACAGTCAGCATGATTTTAAATAGCCGTCTGGTGACGGCAGACCAGAATACAATAATTATTGTGCCCACCCCTATCCAGCCCAGGACTCGACCACTCAACATCATCGTCATCCCCACAGACATCTCCTCGACCCTCCATCAGGTTCCCTCCCCCCTACTTCCGCTCCCTCGGGTACATGGCATAAGCTGAGGCCCGCTCGCAGGCTTCTAGCCGGACCTTGCCCCACGGTAAATCACCCGGCATATGGTTAGACCGCGCCGAGGGCCTCGCCACCAGATCGGGGTCGAGGAGCACAGGAGGGCTAAGGGGAGCCCCGCCGTTTTAGACGGCGGCCCAGACCACCGGGGGACTAATGTCCCTTGAGTTCATGCCCGGGCCATGAGCTACCGCTCGATGCCCGCAGCCTGCCATTAGCGGATGACCTGGATGATGATGATGATGACCCCTTACCGCCCCGCGAGTGTCGTACAAGTCGACTAAGGGTAAAGACAGACAGCAATCGATTTACGTGCCCTATAAATGGCAATAGACTCGCCACCTATTACATGGGACCTAACCTAATATGACCCGTATATACTTAAAGTAATTTTGATCAAATTTACAGTTTCGTACAAACGATTGTTGTCATTTTGACTTTGACATATTCGTCATCTTAATTTTATATTTCTTTTGCATTCCTCTTCAGCGTGAGTAATCCACTATTAATTAATTAAACCTTTTCTTGACAACTGCGATTAACAAATCGCTCGGAAATTATGTTAATTAAATCGCAATTTTCATTATATTGTCATTAATCACAGGCAGTGTTATGCAAAAGGACGCTCGAATGGTCACGTAGGAAGAATGAGTAAAAGGAGAGTGCCAAAAAGGATTTATATGTCCGAAGTGAATAGGGAAAACTGGGGAAGGTGCTTCTTCATGATCAAATCGGGCACGTTTAATCGCAGTATATATACTGCGATTGAAAGGCGGTCTAAGAGGAATGCTGCTGCCTATTATTCTTCGCTGTCTATACCCTTAGTCGCGTTGTACGACACCCGCGAGAGGGATGGGGGTAGTGACATTTGTTTTTTGTTTACTTTATTTTCATCCTGTATCATAACATTATTAATAATTTTTTATCAGGGAATATTATTGTCCCCCGCTAAGATGTATCACAAAAAATAATCAATGGCAAGGATTAGACAGTCGACGTGTAAACGGAATTTGCAACTTTATTGGCGATATTGACAAAAATCTGGAGTTTTCTGTGCAGCTTTAAGATTTAATATTTATCACGATATTGGATCGCGATATTTATTGAATGTCTAATCCTTACCTCTATGTATAAGCGCCACAATCAACCTCACAACAATCCTCTTAAGCCGTTGGTCCCGGCTGCATCTGCAGTCGTTAATACCCACCAATCAGGGCCAGCGTTCGGGCAAGTGCTGGTGATGATGATGATGATAACTTATTAATCACGTTAAATATAAATTAATAAGCTAAAAACACTTACCTTTACAATTTCAGTCTCCCCATCTTGAAAATCCTAATCTGTACATCTGCAGATTTAGCACTGGTGTTGAGGAATAAAACAGCTAAAAGGTCTTTCCTATCTTTATACTTATTTATATGAACTTTAATAGTCATAATTATAAACATTTAAGGGGAACATTACTATGGACAATTACTGTCTTTTGAAAAAGCGCAGGGAAGAAATGTGGGCGGATAATAATGACCTAATGATACTTAATTATTATGTGCAATGTATTTGTGAAGTAATAACCTGGAAGGCAGGGAGATGAATGGTATAATGGTACGTAGCCTGTAATATCATAATCTAAGCAATGTTTAAACAATGTTCAAAGGCCCTCCATGTTTTAGGTCATCCATCCATCATAGAGTTTTAACGGGCTTCGGAAGGCACGCTAACACTGCATCGCCAGGGGTTATAATTCACCCCCTATTATGATTTGATTTTTATTTGGACACAATTATTATGTTATAAATGTTAGAAAAACATGTTACAAAGAAAATATAATTAGAAAATTTTCGATATATTTTTTATCCTGATGCGGGAATCGAACCCGCGTCTTCTGCAATCCAAGTCGTTGGAACATATTTTTTTATATTATCTTTATTTTCTCTTTCCTTTCTATGTTCTCCCATCTATAGAATAGTCCCTACTGATAGTCCTGGAATCGGGTATTTTAATATAGGGATCATCATTATTACCAGTCCTTTACTGCTGGGGCACGGGCCTTCCCTATGGATGGAAGAATATAGGGAGATTGGGCCATAACTTTGGAGTGAATCTAAGAAGAAATATTTTATTTAAAATTTTATTCATACGTTCATTGAACATTATTATAATTACCTAAGCAAAGATGAGTTATTTTATATAATAAAAATGTTGATGATAGTAAAAAGGTTGATGGATGTATTTGTTATATTTCCTATTGGATTTGGTGGTAGAAACAGTCATTAAAGTCGCCAATTTATTAAAATTTCACGGTATATTCTAGTTAAGAATTAATTGTTCGCATGTGTGCGATGGAGAAATAAAATTCTTGTATCTATCTATCCATTGGCAGTATTGTCAGATGGTTATAATTATAGTATCATAACCGTTAGTCCATTTTAAGATGAGGTAGCAATTCTTTTATCATTCTGCCTTTTATCTTATAAACCAAATTATTTACAATTCTATGTTTAGATAAATTATGTTTGGCTTTTAATAGGTGTGCACTTCAAAATGTCTGTCTTGGGTTTTGTAATATTATTTTAGGTCGAATTCTAGCATTTCTAATATCGCCACTCGGCATGCCTGTCAGTCATATGTCACCTGGAATGTAATTTCCCTTACTCGTTACTTACTCATACGGTTTTCTAGGAAGGTGCCTTTGATAGTTCAAACCTTTATTTCTTATATTATTTATTAACCCCCGAATACAGAAACGCTACTCAAATTTTGAGCACTGCTTAAACAGTTTAGTGGACAATACCTGTCAGAATTTGTACAGAAAAATGATAATTTTGACAATAATTAAATGTTAAGCATGACTCAAACTTTGAGTAGCGTTTCTGTATTTGGGGGTAAGGCTCCCAAAATAATTTATAGTCATAAAATAAGCATGACTCGTGTTCGCTCGAGATGTAGAGCTGCGGGGAGACCCTTTTCACATCCCATGGGTGGTAATAGAGATTGTATCGTACCTTACCTTACCGTCTGTAGCACCTTACTTACCGTCTATTGTCATAAAGCTCAAAATCGAATCCAAAACTTTAGCATGTACCTATTTTGTGATTGATTCTAGATACTAAGGATACATCGAAGACTAGACGTTTCTATGATGACGTTTTGAGAAGTAGGTTTGACGAAATAACACCATTTCTGTCACGCATTTATTAAGATTGCTTAGCCAATGCAATCAGAAACTACATCCCCCCACCAAGTACCTCATATAATGTTGTTTTATAAAGAATATTTTTAAGAATGTTTAAAAATGTTTTTATTAAACTTCTATAAGATACGTCATACCATATTCTATGACTCACCTAATTACCTTTTTAGCAATCAATATTTTAAATGAATTACCATGACCATCGTAACAAATAATTAATTAACACTAATTGGCCCTCAAAATTAGTACGCGATCAAAGCTAAAGTATTCGTTTAATTATTGTTGGTCTTAAACATAAAAGATATTCATCGAGTTCGAAATTAGAATACGTAAACGTAAAATATTTGTACCATTTCGTATTTCAGAATTGTATATTCCAATTTATATCTTAAATCGTAACGAATAATTTGTTAACATTTTTTGCCTGCAATGGGATTTATAATAATATGACAAAATGTTATATCATTTTGTCATATTATTATAAATCTTATAAATTTATAACTTCAATAATACGTATTAGAATTTTCAGTTATATTCTTGGACGTTTTTTTTATAAAATTATTTATTTTTAAGGTTTTGGTAGTCTAAAGTTGTAGATGAGACTTTAGGGGTTTCAATAAAACATACTTATTTTCCAAAATTGATCATCAATTTCGGGAAATTTTCATGAACAAACAAATTTTAATGGAAACTTCATAACAAATTAAAACTTAACAATACATTCAAAAAATGCATAACAAACACACAGTAAATTTTGTTAAAAGCTAGGATAATGTAAGTTTCTACTCGAAACAATAATTTTAATAAAAAAGAAATAAGAAATCAATCACACAAAGTTGCATTTTATATTAAAAGATACAGTCCTAATGATTGTTTACATTTTGTCTCTTGCTATAATGGATGGAGTATAAGTTCAGTCGTCTAAGTTCATATACTGCCTTATACTAAAACTATTTGCGTTCGAAGCTTCATCATTGTGATTGTTAGGAAGAGATGGTGCGGTATCAACGTCAGCACTGCTTTCGGCTTCCATCGAAGCTGGATTCGGAATCAAATTTACTGTCAAACTAGTCCTTGGGTAGTTCGAGCATGGACTGCCCACGGATGACGAGCAGTAGTCACTGGAAACTTCTCCCAAAGGAGGTAACATACTTGAATGAGATTCCGCCAAGGTTGGATAATTGTGGGCAGAAGTTACAGGAACAGAGAGAACTTTATATTCTGACAATGTTTGGTTGTAAGGGGCAGGGTAGCTTGAAGTACTAGGGTATACACTAGAAGTGTAACCGTGCATTAGGTTACTGACTCGTGGCGCAGCGTCCGTTTCCATATCTTCATCACTCGAACACACAGCCATGAGGCTTTTCAGTCGCTTCTCCTCCATGTGTCTGTTCTGAAACCATATTTTGACAGTCCTCTCTGTCAAGCCCAGCGTCTTGGCGATGTATTGGCGGCGTTGTTGGTCCAAGTACTTGTTTGAGTCGTACTCGTCTCTCAGTATCTTTTTGTGGGCGTCAGTGAACACGGTACGGATCCGTTTCGGCTTGTCCGCTTCGGTTGGTTTGCTCTCTGCGGTTTTGAGAAGCGTACCGGTAACGGGTGATCTCGAATCTTCGTAGAAGAGCGGTTTTATGACAGCTCTCGGTTTGGTTTCATCGTCGCCAGTGTCAGTTTCATCAATCCTCTCGATTACATGTCTGGTGTATGGAATATGAACTTGCCCACTATAAACACCAGGTGGGACTTGAACGGGATCGCCGTAAATACGAATTTGGTTGCTTTGCCGCTCTTGGTACGTTGCGACGATGTTGGAAGGGTCACGGTGCTGTAAGAAATAAAACAAAAATCATGTAAATTTTCTTACACAACTTACACCTTATTATCATCTAGCGCAAAGTAAGTATCATAAGCACTCGTGCTATGAATACTAGATGAAATTTATTGAACATAAATTTTTTAATGAAAATTTATCATACACCACGACTTAAACACTAACAACAACCATGACTAGAAAACAAATATTATATTTTTTTATATATATAACATTTTTCATTGTTTTTGTTCATACACAAATATAACAGATTTTCCAGACCAGACGCGATTGCAATGGAACTAAAATTGAGGATCAGGGTTCGAATCCTTGGTAGGCAAGTTAATTTATGTGTACGTGATGAGCACTTCACTAGTTCTCAAATCATTAGAAAAAGAAATGTATAAATCATTGTAGTATTCATATTAACATTTATAGGTGCCTTAGTTCTAAAACACACATGTTGAAGCATTTTCTTTTGGGCTATAATGGGTAAAGATATTTACCTTTACCCTAGCATCTTGGGAAATGATGTTCAATTTGTCTGGTAGGAATTACATATTCTCCACATAGTTACACTTTTTCCTGGAAATAATCCATAGGCCATAAAGCTCCAGCGTTATCCGTCGTCTCTTAGGATTGGACGTACACTGGGCTGCAACGAAAACGGGTCAGTAAAAACCTCAATATCTAACATTTGAACCTAGTATAAAGGAACGACAGCTCAATCAAAGCCTAATCTTAACTAGGCGACAACCTAGTGCATGAAGTTGTGCATGCATACCGGATGTTCCCGAAAGGGTAGGCAAAGGTGAATTAACACCCACTTTTCCCCAATTAAGTTAGGTTAGGTCCCATGTAATAAAGAGGCGAGCCACTTGCCATCTATCGGGCCCTTAAATTTCAGTATATTTCTAGGTGGTATAAGAGGAATGCTGCCACCGATTACTCATTGCTGCATTTACCTTAGTTGCCTTGTACAACACCCACGGGAGAAAAGGGGGTGATGACAGTAATATTCTGGTCTGTCGTCACCGCACGGCACCATATAAATTGAAAGAGATTAATAAATTATTTACTTACCATTTGATGAAGTGTATGTAGGTTGAGATAAAACTGATTTGGCACTGGCAAAGGTGTCTCCGTCGACGTACGATTGATATTCGACGACATTATCCAAAAAACCAACTGAAACTTTCCAAAGACGAGTTGATCCTAAAATTCTTGCTTGACTGACGCCGTAACTGCCAAACAGTCCATTATATAGTCCTGACGTATTCCCTGTTACAAAATATCGCTAGTAATGTATTTATTTTTGACAAGCTCGCTCACTTCGGAAGCAATCGAGCTAATTAGAGCCATAGAAAAATATTTAATGTTATTCTTAATGAGTCTTGCTGTCATTTCTTGATTAGTGTGCTTAAGAAGACAGAACCAATGGACTGTGGTTATGAGAGACATCTTGGAATTTCTTATTTACTTCTAGATTTGCTCCTTCCTTGCCTGTATGGACTAAATTACCTGCTCTAGGGTCATGGTCAGACCAATATAGTACAGTATTATTATATAATGCTATGTGGTGATGGCAGAGCAGAATACAATTGTCACCGTAAATCTCTCTCGCAAGCGTTATACAAGGGGTTGAAACATTGATGAGGTATGGGCGGCAGCGTTCCTTTCATACCACATAGCAAAGCGACTTTCGTGCCAGATAAATGGCAAATTTAACATAATTAGCGAAACATGGGTGTTTATTCACCTCTTCCTACCCCTTTGGCGATATATGCTGCAGGTTTGGTTAAATGGTCAGATTATTGGATATCGGGAAGAGGTTCCGGATTCGAATCCTTGTTGGAGCAAGTGGTCGTTATGAACACAGTTCTTTGTTATCGTGTCATGGTTATTTATATTTTTGTGTAGTCAATTACATGTTATCATGTCAGTCATCTTATATCCATACCACAAGTACTTATCCTTCTTACTTTGGGCTAAATGACAGGTATGAGTGTAACTGCCGCAATCAGAGACATCAAATATCGTTAATGAGTACTTAATGTCAAAAAATGACAATTCAAAACTAGTCGCTATTGTTGCTGGGTCTATGGTCTAGATTTGAATGATTTTTTTTGACATTAAGTAGTAAAGTTAATTGACGTCTCTGAATGCGGCAGTAAGAAATATTTATTTAGTACCTATATACATAAATTACGCCTATGTATCTTCGACGGGGTAGGCAGAGCTGTTTTAACACCCACCTTTTGCCAATTGTGTTAGGTATGGGACCTAAATAGTATTCCTATATAGTATAATAAGTGGTAAGCCTATTACCATCCATGGGGAACATAAATCGCAGTATATTGCTGGGTGGAGTTATAAGAGGAACAAAAATTAAAAAGTTTCTATTGTTTTGACAACTGTGGCAGTTGTATTGTTTATTTGAATAGTCACTTAAAAAAGATAAATATAGAGCATAAGAAAATTTCAAAGTTGTTACCTCTATACAGAACAAAATTGTTAAAAAAATTCGTACCACTGTTGATTTTAGTAGTTTTTCTAAAAATCTTAAAATAAATCAAAGGAGACGCTTAAACAATCACATATACCAATAACTGTAATATATTTAAGTAAAAACACTTTAAAAAAAAATATGTTTATTTCGACAAGTGTTGAATCTACTTCTGAGTCTGACAATTCATTTGCTTTTATATAACCTTCACATTATACAAGAGCCACGGTCCCATTTTTGTGGAAAAAACTAGGGGAAGTCACCCTAAAGCGAGCATACTGCCTGAAGTCGTCACTGTCTGTGAGCCTTTTTGACTGCTCCCTTAAAGAAGCATGTCCTATCTGCCACCTGGGTGTAAGAAAACAATTTTATAAACAGAAGTGTCCGATTTACGCAGTATGCCCGGTTTGAGCCCGCTTCCCCTAAATCTTTGTGTGGAAAATCTAATAAGCCTTTTTTGTCACTCAATGCTCAACACACAATCTATCAAATTAATTCGAACGAAGTATTTCTTATAGATGTTCCATAGGTATCTCTCGTGCGTCTCAACTCCTTCTCCTTCTTCTCCTAGCGAACCACGCCAACACGGTGCCTTCGGTCAAATTCAACGTCCGCGCTATATACTGTCTCCTGCTACTGTCCAGCTCTTCGTTCGCCTCAAACTCTTCTTCTAATCTCTTCTTGTGTGCTTCTGTAAACACAATCTGGAACCTCTTCTTTTTCCACGCGCTGGCACTCAATTTTCTCAAGCTTTCTCCTGACGGCAATCGGTAAACCTGTTCCACTACAAAAGTTTCTCCTGTAGTGGATACGAACCTTGACACAGCCTTGGAGTTGGTGACAGTAGGAGAGGTGACACTTTTTTTCCCTTTAGGCTTAAACTTCGAGTTTTCCCTGGTGTTTCTAATGGTTTCACCGCGAGATCTCTCAAGCTTGGCTATGACAGAGGTGCTGTGACGAGTCGATGTGCTGGCTCTTGGTGCTAGTAAGCTCTGCAAAAAAAATAAAAATGGTCGAAAAAATTCAAAAAATCGATGCGCGGCTTACACACTTTCCCTATTATATGGGACCTGAAATAAGCTGGCAAAACGCGGTTGTTGAAACACCTCTCTGCCAACCACTTAGGGTGTAGAGGGGAGGGTTTTGTGTTTTTGTTTATTTATATACTAGACAGGGAAACTCGGCCTACATCACACAAGATGATAAGTGAAGATAAGGACTGAAGATGGAATCGAGCTTCACCTGGAACCCTCAACTACAGAGGGGCTGGCTATCTTATTACAAATTAAACACAATAATGCTGTTAACATTAGTATTATGGTGACAGATTTTGATTAGACGATGACAGCTGGCCAGGCGGACTTGAAAAAGTCCTACCACCAACCAAACCGAGTACAAACATGTACCCCCCTGGGGATCGAACACGGGACTTCTGGATCTTAATTCCGATGGGCGAACCACTGGACCACGGGGGCGCTCTAAAGTATAATTATGTATATTAGAATACGAACCTTCATTTGGCTTCGCAGCATCCTTCCTTCACCGCAATGAACCGCACATCTTCCAGAACACGCGCAGAATGTATTTCCAAACATCATCAATCGATATAAATTTAACTAGTGGTCGTACGCGGCTTCGCTCGCGTTATATTATAGCCTATAGCCTTCCCCGATAAAAAGACTATCCAACACAAAAAGAATTTTCCAAATAGAGTCAGTAGTTCCTGAGATATGCGCGTTCAAACAAACAACTTTATATTACAGTTCAGCTATATATTACAGTTTTAGTATAGATTACCGGCGATCCGGAATCGTGTAATCCCCAAAAGCGAATGGTTGCGAACTGGCATAGGGATCCTATTTATACATATATAAATCTCATTAAAGGGTTGAGTAATCTAGTGGTACCTCATTAGCGCTTCATGTTGTTAGTGAACGAGTCGTTTTGCGAATTAGCTCCATTTGTCACGAAAACATTGTGAACACGATTAATTAGTTGAGTGGATTTTTGTTTATTATTTTAGATTTTTTATTGATCATTGTGGTGTTAGAAAACCCTTACCTCTTCCTTTTTTCTTGATCATACTTATTTTTTACATACTCACGCTTATGTCTCCGAAGGGGTAGGCAGAGGTGAACTAGCACCCACGTTTCGCCAACTATGTCAGGTCCCATGTAATAGGTAGCGAGCCTTTTGGCATTTATCGAGCACAAAAGTCGCAGTACTTTGCTAGGTGGTAGGTATAAGAGGAACGCTGCTGCCCATTCCTCATCACTGATTTATCCTTAGTCGCCTTGTACGACACCCACGGGAGAGATTTGGGGTGGTGACAATTGTATTCCACTCTGCCGTCATCACACGGCATCATTGTGTGTTGGAAAAATCTTACCTTCTCCTTTTTGATTATTTTCTTGGTAATACTTCTTTTATTCTTGCAATTACTGTCATCTGGTCACCTTAGGCTACCTTCCCCTACGCCTATATCTTGATAGAGCCAGGGTAATGGGGACGATGGTTTGCAAGCTTAGCTAGCAGCCTAATTATACCTTCACAATTTATTGTTTCACTTAGGCACTGTTTACAAACATTGAATCCATCAGTGCCATTAACCTTCAATAAACTAATTAAAGTGTTTTTGATGTTCCAAAACGAAAATATTGCTATCGATTATTAACGATGATTATAATCAAAACAACCGTACCCTTTTAATGATAGCTTAATTAGAATGTAATTAGGTTTAAATGTTTTGTTTTGCGAAAAACGAAACCGTCATTGATCGTATGAACATTTTGAATAACTTATTTATTTATTAAGATCACCAACAAGTTCACATTAACACAGCTAATGACAAATACATATAATAGTGCAGGATGCTAAATGCAAACTTAATTATAGGTGACAACTGCATGCAACTTACAACAGCAATATACTAATACAATCTAATATTATGTAATTCTAAGGTAATACTAAAAAAAAATGAATTTACGTGAAACAAAAAACATATTGATTAAGAATCACAAATATGTCCAACCTTCGTAGGTTTGGTTAGACAGCTTACAGATTGTAGACAGCCAAACGGCATGGTTTACAAAACTTCAATCGATTTTCACCCCTAAAACTTGTCATGAAACATTCTTCATCATTGTTTTAACCCTAAGTCGCCTTGTACCTACGATCGGGAGAGATGGAAATGGTGACAATTGTATTCAGCTCTGCGGTCCCAACCCGGTTGGATAAAAAAAATCTCAGAAACAAATCCTATACACTGTACACTAGACCAATTGAAAAATGCCCGTAGGTTACAATCCGCGCTATGTTTGACACAGGCATTCACAATATAGAGAGCCATTCTGCCGCTGACGAAAAACGCATTATGTACGATTTTTAGCGAAATTGAGTTAAATACATATTTGAAATCAGGAAAACAAGCTCTATAACTTTCCGATAGAAACGATTTCAATATATTGAAAATTGCATTTTTTACATCAATAAGTAGCTTACACCCGTATTCATAAACATTACTATGAGATGCGTTAACACACCGGGTTCCAAAATCCTATTCATAGACAATACTTGAGTGACAAAACGCATTGAGAAATGTCTTACTTCGCACAGTGTTGCTTCTTTACTTACACAAGTATTGTTTGTGAATACGGGTGTTAGCTTCTGTCCTACAAATGTTCTAAGAAAAAAAACTTTCAACGCGTTTTTCTCAGAAGTTGTAAAAATGTAGATAATGCGTTTTTCGTAAGCGCGGCAGCATTCTACCACGTATTCGAAGGAGCCGAGGTTTTGCGGTGTTTTCTCCCGTTTAGTTTACGCTCTGCGAATGACATACGACCCGGAATGTGCGGAGGCTTTCACGCTCGATGTGACGACACAAGTACACGCCACTTCGAGACATTGGAAATGGTTTCGGGGAAACTGTCGAAGGTGCCATAGTCATAGGCATAATACATTTAATTTGAATCGCTATAATAATACTTTTAATTATAAATATGTACGCACGCAAGGTGAGATAAAAATTAGTACTAATAGTAGTACATTTTTTGTTAATTTTTTTTTATTATGTAGCATTACAGAGAGTGGAGTTTCCTGGTACAGGTATTATTGCTTAAAACGAAGCTTTAACAATCATTGTCAAAAAGTTCGGAACCAAATAAACTTATTTATTGCAAAGAAAATCGTGCTTGGAAAAAGTTCGAAAAATCATAGTCTCGATGCGGGAATCGAAACCGCGTCCTCTGCATTCCGGGCAGATGCCTATACCAGCAATGTTTCTAACATATTTATTACCTGTGCCACCCAGACTTTTCTCTCTGTCCAACCCTATTTAGTTAGATTCTGTTAAAGCCACCATAGAATAATTTACAGTAAACAGTATCATTTTGTGATAAATTTTAATAGAAATATTAAAGCAATACTCCTTATTTAGCTCGCAGTCGAGTGTCAAAAGACAATATCTCGAGAAGTGGAGCTAACGGAGCCATTGTCTTCACCCTGTTAACAATAAGAGGTCTGATACTAGTAAACAATGGCACCGTTGATAATTAAAGTTAAACATTCGCTCAGAGAAGTTAAGAGCCAAATTAATGGTATTAAATTAATGTATTAAAAATTACATTGCTTATAAATAAATAAAACGTATAAAACATTATAATGTTCAAATAAAAAACATAATAATAACCAATCTGATTAAATTACAAAATATTTTCTCAACCTTTCATATAAGAAGAGTAATAGTTTTGCGTATTATTCTTGCGCTTATATCCACTTTCATATCAAAATTGTGTGTACTTAGGACGCTACAATATTACCGCGGATCTGATATTAAACTACTTACCGTGCAATCAATTTTCAACCTTAAATCTTTCGGGGCGAAGGTTGAGCCTATATAGACGAATAGAATAGTGTTGTAGGTTTTATGTTGAAATAGAAGATTTGAGCTTATACAATATTTGGCTACAGTAATTAGTGAATATGAGAAGAAATCAAGCTCAGTTTTGCTGTAAGAATTTCCAAACCTAAACTTAGGATACATTAATTCAAAACTTAACATTGCCTAAAAGTACAGTCGATCACTCATTAGGTTATACAAGTCTACCATTTTTTTAATTAACCAAAATAAGGATTCTTCTCTTTCTTCTTCTTCTTCGTTGGACCTAGTTGCTTTTCTTTTTACATCTACCCGTTGTTTTTGGGGAAGGCTTGGTGGGTTCTGGAGTTTCGGTTTCGAGTATTCATGCAGGGTTTCTGGAATCACTGGTAAAGCATAATTTATTATGCCTTGACAGGGCAAACATTTTCCAAATTTTTCCTACCTATTTTTTTTCAAGTATAGAAAGTCAAACTGAAACTGATATTTTTTTAATTAAATCTTTTTTTTTCAGGTAAATTCTCATCAATAGTCGAGGTTCTTCAAAGGTAAAAATATATTTATGCAGAATTTTAATACGTCTAGTACGAACTGGCATCTTCACGCTATCCGCTTTCACGTTACTATTGAGGCTTACTTCTCTCCTTAAGTTATACTGCCGGTTCTATTATACAACTTCATGACAAGACACACACAACACATTATCTTCTGAAATCATACTGAAAGTACAATTAATTATAATCTCTCCTATCTGGAAATAGTGCTGCCGAATTATCAGTGCAATTTCTGCACAGATTATTCTCTCCCGAATTTGTACTGATAGCACAATGATAATCTCTCCTGTCTCAAAATTGCACTGATTGTACAAATTGTCCTATTAGCATTTAAAGTGCGTACCGTAAATCGCAGCCAGGTGCAAACGCTGAGATAAATCAAAGCACGCCTAACGCGAGAGGAAAATTTATGGCCCAGATTTTAGGTTCAACAAACAGACTGTCCGAATAAACTGTGCGTTGTTACCAAAAAACTTTATGATTTGAAGCAGTGAGTCATCGTGTTTGACAGCGATTCCTGTCCTAGACAAGGTGGCCAATCTATTCGAAAGAACAGAATATATAACATACATAAATTACGCCTATATCCCCGAAAGGGTAGGCAGAGGTGAGTCCACACCCCCATTAATCGTCGCTGTCATTATGATCGGGTGGTGACAATTGCAATCTGCTCTGTGTCACCACTACTTATGGAAGATATCTATACTCGTATATCTTTTCCTCCTATCACTGTTCAGCGCATCATCCTTCTACCGCATTTCCGGTTATTTTGTTTCCTCTTCTATTCATATCGATTGAAGTCATCAGGCAATCTACTTCCTTTTAAGTAATATCATCCGTCACACTAGGAAAGGTGTTATTGAAGAATGAATGGACGAAGGACCGGATGAACGGAGTGAGCTTTTGCGATGACAATATTCCAAACCATACTGCTCAAGGTTTATAACAGCCTGCCTGAGACACTAACCTTCTTTAGGTATGCTGTTGTTGGTAGTCTGCTCTCCCCCAATAGGGTGCCTCAAGGTGCTAATTGGTCTACACAATCTCCCTTAGTCGACTTTTACGACACCATGGACTCCCACATTCTACGTAATTTTTCTGCTCCAAAGCCAGCATGGAAGACCAAGGACCAAAGGTAGACATAATATTACAACTAAAAATACGATATATAATTCCCTACAGTGCCAGCCAAAGTAATGGTATGAGTTCCCTGATTGGGTAACTGGAGTAAGGCAACCGCCCACGAAAGGTCAAATTTACTGCCCTCCTTTTCTTCACGTCAGAACATAACCTCCAAGAGTGGATTTAATATCTACATTCAAGGTAAAACACGCTTCAAAATCACACATGTCTTTCCGTACCAAAATTATAAAACCACTCCAATATTCTACGGCGCAAGGTTTAATTTGAAAGCGGCCGTTTGCTGCTTTACTAATCTTTTGACTAAATCAAATATTTACAACCCAATTACCATTTGGTATTTATGAAGCTTCTACCGGCTGTCTTGTGATTTTAGACTTAATACGGTAAGGAAAATAATGTGTTATTAGTATCCCGTCGCCTCTTTTCACTCATATAAACCAACGTTGTCACCACACTCAACATTTAGATACAAATATAAAATAACAGAATCTTTAACACTCCAAGGATTGTCCCTTAAGGGATCCGCTGCATAGAGGGCTGTATGTCGCACATTGCGGGGACAGACAGCCCTTTATGCAGAGGATGCGTGGAGGCAGATGAAAAGCATGTGCTTGTTGAATGCAGCGTGGCAGATCACCAGGCGGACCTTGTCCAATCTCCAATATCGGTCCCGTAAGCCGGCAGCAGTCTGAAAAGACTGCGAACTTTTTGGAATGATCTGGGTTTGCTGGAGTAGGACAATAAAAAGAGACACGCAAATTGACCCAATCAGAGGGCTAACTGCCGCACTCAGAGTCGCTTTAATGATCATTAAATGACATTTAAGTAAACATTAAATAAAATTCCCTCTCAGAGTCAGTTAATGGGTCAATAGTGACGTTAATGATCCCTAAATTTTAAGTGACCGATGACCCTTACTTAACCCTTATGTGACGTCTTTAACGTCTTTTTGACATTTCAAAAGTAGGGTTATCTTTGTTGTAATTATATTTCAGTGCATTTATATGTGATATTTTCAATAATTATTTAGAATAAATTACGATGAAGATTTTGTGAAGTTTACAGATTACGTAAGAAGGTTCAGAAAATCACAGCCTAGATTCTATTTACGTGGCCATTCTGATCCTTTAACTATGTGCTTGAATTACATGCAAGATACAGATTTACACTCCAGGCAGTAAAAAATACTTTACTCCCAATTTTGGAACCTGATTTAAAAAGTACCGAAACAGGACAGGCTTGCCATTTGCCCACATTGCAGTATTTAGCAACTGGAATTTTTCAGGTTAGTATATTACTTTACATTCAATATTAGCCGTGTGGTGATGGCAGAGCAAAATATAATTGTCACCACCCCTATTTCTCCCATGGGTGTCAACTACAAAACAACTGAAGGTAAACAGTGATGAGTAATGGGCAACAGCAATCCTCTACAACCAAGCAATATACTGCGATTTACGTGCCCGATAGATGGCAATAGGCTCGCCACGTAATACACGGGACCATACTTAATTGGCGAATAGTGGGTGTTTAATTCACCTTGGTCTACCGTTTCGGTATATAGGCATGATTTATGTATGTATGCATGTACTTTCAATATCTGTCATTACTGTCTATATATTTATTTCAGAAACTAGGTGGTGATGTGATGAAATATTATTAGGTCAACAGTGAGTATCACCAATTGTCACCAAAGTGTCTATCTAAGCAAGAACAATGAAAGACTATGTAAAATTCCCTTCTACAGACGAAGACACAAACAGAATAAAGCAAAATTTTATCAAGCAAAGTCACAATGAATATTACTAATTGTCAAATTAAAATAATATAATGAAATTCTTTTATAAGCCTAATCTTTTTATTTTTCTGCTAATTCATTTTCATTGCTTGGGGTTTATTTTGTTTTTTTGAATGAAACTAGTAGATTTAAAAGAAATATTTTATTTTGTGTTCCAATTTATTTTTAATTCTTTGAACAGTAATTTTCAAATTTCCAGAAGAGTTTTACTCCTCTCTTCCTCCATTTCAGCAGCAAATTTCTTTTTAACTTGATTCTCCGGGTAAAAAAATATTTTTGACTCGGTGTGTAATTATCAGTCTTTAGATTTGTTTGATAATATGGCCCTCATCTAATAATTATATCAATGTGATCTGAAAAAAGATTGGTATAATATCATTAATTTAAATCATTTTTCTAATTGCATGTTATGATTGAACTATATAAACTAATAGCCAGTTGCACCAAGTTTTACAATTTTTCTAAAAGTAACATAAAACAACTTGATTCATATCAACAAGTGCCCATTTTATATAAAACCTTATAAAATTTAATAGGTACCCATAGAAAAGTCTAGGTCAAACTCACTGTCCCAAATATTTTATACTGTTTTATTTTGATTATTATGTCTATATGGACAGCGCAATACCTATACCTATGAAGGTGATGGATGTGATTGAGGAGATGACAAGTGACAGAAGAGAATCGAAAAGGAGGACATACTGCACCAACCCCAAATAGGATGGGATAAAGTCAGGGCGATGATGATTATGACGAATGATGGACAGCGCAATACCATCATTATCAAATGAGTTCTGCACTTCACATATAATTGAAGGTGCAGCCTGAATAATGATATTAAAGTAACTAAGGATAGGTTGCAGATAGATTACAGATAATTTATATAAATTGTTATATTTTCATAACAGTTTATTAGTAGAAAATAAATGTTACCTTCTTTACTGCTTAAGATGTGGGGAAAGTGGTGGATTTTATGGACCATTTCCAGTTTTTAATAAACTCCCTCACTCTGTTGTTTTACAGGTCATGGCCTTAAGATTGTCCCATGCTCTTTTTAATGTTATTGTATCACACTGCAAATTGCAAAGAAATATTAGTTACTTTTTAATAATGCACCTTAGAATATAGAATAATTCTATAATCTAAGCACAAAAAAATATAAGAAAATACCTATTACTGTGCACATATGCATTACAATTAAATTCCTCAGTCATTCCACTCCCGGAACGATCGAGCCCCATGCATGTAACAAAGAAATTATCAATACTTACCAAGACAATCACAGTACTAATCAATTATTTTAATGAAGATAGGGTTTGTGTGGCTTTTTCTTCTTCTTTTTTCTATGGCGTTTCCTATATGATTTTGCCAATATCGAGTGTGCCGCTCAGACTTTTGTATGGTTTTTGTTTTTTGGATTATGATTTCCCAGGCTGACTCCACTTGCAGTGGCTTTATCTATTTGATCAATTTTGATCACAAAATAAATAATTTGATATTATTATGTTTTTGTTTGGTATTTTCATGGAATTATTTAGGGTATTTCTTGTTTGTTGACATTGACTTTTTAATTTTATAATAAATGACTTTTGGTCCGGTGTGGCCAAATCTAAAAAGTTTTGGCATTTACAGTTCAAGTTTGATTAAATTAAATTATTATAATGGATTTTACGTAAAAATTATACTAAATAGATATTAGTAACTAATTCTAATGGAAAACAATACTTTTGTGATATAAAAACTAGAGTAACTAATAATATTGTTTCAATGGCTTTTTGCATGTGGCAATTCCGCACTTACGGATAACACCGGATAACACACGCACTGCACTAACCTGACATAAAATTGTCACATAACTAATCAATCAATTATTTTCGACTCTGAGAGGAACGGTCAATTAGATGTTTTAATGATAATTTGTAAAATACCCATTATCACTAATTTAATGAACGACTCTGAGTGCGGCAGTAAGTGCGGGAAAGACTAAACGGCTAAATTAAATTAAACCTTTTGAAATAAAACAACTTTTACGGATAAGACTCGCGTATAATTTGGTGTTTGGCATATTAATTATTTAACCCGACGTTTCGATCACTTTACAGTGGCCGTGGTCACGGCATCCGTAAAAGTTGTTTTATTTCAAATGTGTAGTGCTCGTGCAAATATAAGAAAACATTAAATTAAACCCTTAGGGGAGGTAGAAGCAACTTCTCTCCACTTGCTACGACCCTTAGACGCTCTCTCGCTTTATGAAACCCCATCATTGTCCTTATGCGACCTTTGATTTAGGTTACTCTTGGCCTAGGTTTTCAAAATATGTTTCATCTAATAGCACAAGTGCTTGTACTACTTACTTATGGCTCTATAATGGGTGTGAGTGTAAGTAATATTTAAAATAATTTTATTTATATTTATTTTAATATCGGTCGCCCTCCCGACGCCAACATTGAAGAAGTCACTTATTGTCAAACTGTGAGCGCTAGGAACATTGGTTCTAATTGATAAATGATTGAGCTTACGATCTTACCCATTTAATTAGCACGTTCAGAACAAAGGACAAGGTATGATTTGTTACACAGCATAGGAGTCGCTAAATTTCATTTAGAGATTAAGTTTCCAGTGCCCGGTCACGTAGTAGCTAAATCTTCATTTGAAACTAATGGTTTGGTGTTATAAAGTAAAGTCGGGGTTCCGTAGAGCATGGCGCTGAGCCATTTATGGATCGAAACGTCGTTTCTGATACAGCTCTTGCAATTCTCCAAAGCGAATGAGCCTTACTTGTGATGCAACGTGTATAATATGCACATTGCCTTAGTCTGTTCTGTGGTCTGTCTGTGGATATTTTTCTTTATTTTTTTAATAAAGCTAATCATACTTGTTGTAGAACTTGTTGTAGATCTTTGACGGCCGCCTTGGTCGAATGCTCAGATTGCTGGGTATTGGCCAAGAGGTCCCGGGTTCGAATCCTGGTAGGGGCAAACTTTGTGATGACCACAAATGTTTGTTTCCGAGTCATATATATGTTTATGTAGTATATTTTCAACATTTATATACATAATTATATTAAAAAATATGTCCGTCATCAGTATCCATATCAAAAGTGCTTAGGCTAGATGATAGGTGTGAGTGTAAAATATATATATATATATATATATATATAAATATATATATATATATAAAATATATATATATATATATTTATTTCACACACACTGCGATAAACATACAGCTTAGCTCTCTGCCACACTATGGGCCGATCGGGTGAATTCATGGAATGCTAGGAGTTATCGTCTCTCCATAGCCTAGGATATAAGGGCCAAGCAACGTTTGCCGAGTCAGCTAGTAAGCATAATAATGATATTCCGTTGTGCTCTGTTGAGGCACACGTGCCAATTAGTGCCGAATGCAACAACAATAAAATATACGACAGCAGCTTGACGTAAAGGCAAAGCACACTACGCGCATTCTTCCTGTAGGCCTATTCGCTAACTTTTTTTGACAGTTGAAAGTGATGATCACCGAACTATTTACTTATACATTACTACTTTACTATAACGCTATTGTGACACTTGTCCTGTGAAAACAGTAATGGATAAGTAAATAGTTCGGTGATCATCACTTTCAACTGTCACAAAAAGTTAGTGAATAGGCCTGAGCTGAGCAAACATGGCCAGCACGGATTCCAAACTCGACAGTGGCAGCATTGAATTAGCAGCGCTACTTCACAGCGTTAGCTTCATTTGCATTCCTTGCTGTTTTGCTGCCAATTTTCTGCTCTTTCACAGTTTAATTTTGTTTCCAAAGTTGGAGTTCGTCTTTGAACCTTCTCGTAAATGAGTAGCTGTGTGTCGAATGGTAATATTTATAAATAATAGGGTCGTCGAGTCTAGAATACGTGGAAAGTAGGTATATAAAAAAAACGATTGTATTTTATTTATTAGTTATATGTTATGTAAAAGCTGTGTACAACATTAATTGAAATTCAATTTTATCATGCGACCTAGCTATGTAGTTCTATGTTGTTTATAGTGTCTTCCACGCTGGCCCGACTCACCCCATGAGCGGCGTAAAAGTCGACTAAGTGAGATTGCCCGGTATAGACCAATTAGCACCTTGCGGCACCTGGATGAAAGTGGGAAAACCACTAACCAAAGCATATCCAAAGAGGGTTGTTGTCAGGCAGGCAACTAGTTATGAATTGTCATTTTTTGAAATTAAGTACTCATTCACGTTAATTGACATCTCTGAATGCGGCACTCAGAGACGTCAAATAACTATAATGAGTACCGAATGTCAAATAATTTCAATTAAATCTAAACCATAGACCCGGCAAGAATAGCGACTAGTTTTGAATTGCCATTTTTTGACGTAAAGTACTCATTAACGTTATTTGACGTCTCTGAGTGCGGCAGTAAGTGTAACAAAATGTTTATTTGTTTTATTAATAGCTGTAGAAATAATTTCTATAATAAGAAAAACTATAACACAAAACGTTTGTGATAACGGAGCTACCTACTCGAAGTCTCTTTTTTCAGCTTAATACCGTTATTGATCAAACGTAAGACTGCATGTAGCACATACTGCCAACAAGCACGCTAGTCCTCTGACAGAGCACCAATTAAATAACAATTGTGAATTTTATCTTCGCAACAATCGAGCTGTTATTACAAAAACTGGAGTACAAAGGGCCATTGCCATTCGTACGACAGCGGAGGCAAAGAACAAATAAAACAACGTGGAAGCAGAACCGAATATTTGAGGCCACACAATAGCGCGATGCTTTAGAATGAGAACGCTTTGAGGCACAGCAATTCCGCGAAAAATTCTGGAAACTAGTGCAAAAGCGAAACGGCAGATCGATTTTTCGTGATACTGGCAATGTATAAAATATACAAAGTTTCGCGTTTTCTATTGAGGCAGGCTTCGTAATGCTTTCAAAACAATAATTAGTATTTCGTTTGAATCTGACTGAAAATTATTTTTGTTATAGTAGAGGAGACGTGGAACATCGACCTTCACCGATCTGATAACCCGATGAGACATATTTTTTGTCAACTATAATTTATAAACAAATATTCCTATGATAGCTTGCCTATCGAAAAGTGTTCATAGCTATATTTTATTTAATAAATTTTCTTTCATCACCTTCACTCTTGTGATAGCCGAATGAGTTTTATCTCAATTGATAGTTTTTAACACACAGAATATGTCTAGGTAGGCTAGCCTACTTATATCTGTGCATGGCTACCTGGCAATTACCTTTATTGAGTTCACATCTACTGGCCGCGTGGTGACGGCAGAGTAGAATACAATTGTCACCACCCCAAATCTCTCCCGAGGGTGTCGTACAAGGCGACTAAGGATAAATCAATGATGAGGAATGGGCAGCAGCGTCCCTTTTATACTACCAACCAATAGCAATGCACTGCGACTTTTGTGCCAGATAAATGGCAATAGGCTCGCCCCCTATTACATGGGACCTAACATAATTGGCGAAACGTGGGTGCTAGTTCACCTCTGCCTACCCCTTCGGGATATAGGCGTGATTTATGTATGTATGTATGTACATCTACTTGAAAGTAATTGTCATCTGCTCTGCCGTCACCACACGGCACACACAACGTCAAAACAGTAATAAACAACAATAATCACAGCTCCAGGGTAAAGAGACATTTACAAATCGTTCGGCCAAACTTATAACAAAGTTTTAGGAGAATTTCGGGTCAAGCTTATTGAACATGTTAAATGATGACCCAAAAGTTTCATTGTTTTAGCTTTTTCGGTGTTAATTAACAGAATAATCCTATTACTAACTCCTGATATACCAATCAGTTTTATAACTGTACTAATTAAAATTGAAATGATTAGCACAGACTGCAGACGTGATAATGCTACATCTATTCTTCTTTGTACCCTTTTTTTATGTTAGACAGGGAAGCTCTTGCCCTTCATTTCACCTGATAGGTAGTGACGATAAGGGCTGAAGATAGAATCGAGCTTCACCTGGAACCCTCAACCACAGAGGGGCTGGCTGTCTTATCACACATTGTCGGACCACAATAATGCTGTTAACGTTATTATTATGGCGACAGATTTTGATAAGATGGTGGTAAGTCCTACCACCAACCAAACCGAGCACAAATTTGTACCCCCTTGGGGAACAAACCCGGGACCTCTGGATCTTCATTCCGGTGGGCGAACCACTAGACCACAGAGACGGTTGGACCCTTATCTCGATCTAGGCGAGGTCGGTACAAGATGTTTGCTTCTACCACTCCTCTCTATCCTTCACCAGTATCCCATCCACGTCTCACTATCATATCATTATCCTCCTCTACACAATCCATCCCTTTCTATTTCGGTCTTTCTCTCCTTCTATGTCCTTCCACGTTCATACCTAACATTTTTCTGCCAACATAGTCTTTATGCTGAATTATCAAGGCTTACTACATAAGAAAGAGAACCAAATTGGGATATAATTTGCTGGCTCACAGACGGTGAAAATATTTTATTTTCTTTCGTTTCCTCAGCTAAAACTGTAGAATTTATTTCACATTTTATCTTTGTTAAATTCAGCTCAACTTTTTCTTGTAACGAGGTGATGATGAGATTATAAGTTAATGAATAATTCACCAAAAATTATGTACTGAGGAATACTGTAAGTATTAACATTTGAAATTCTTATTTCTACGTAAAATAAATATTGAAAGGGAGGAATCTTCGTGAGGAATGATGAAACGACTAAGCTCCCTTAGTTGCTTAGTTATTGTTCGGGTTAGACCAATAAGCAAGCACCTTGAGGCATCTAAGTGGTGAAGGGTAGACCACCAATAACAGCATACAGAGGGTTGGTGTCAAGCAGCGACCGACTGTAAGCCAAAACCTTGAGCAGTGTGAACTGAATTAGTTTCGTCAGCCCAATCACTCTCTCCGTTCATCGGTCTCTCGACATGGTCCTGCCGCCTCTTTTCTATAAATTCATTAATTACTAGCATATTTCCGGTATGATGGATGATATGAATCTAAAGGGACTGGATGGATTGATGATGCCTGACCGATATTAATGGAAGAGGAATAAGAGGAATATAAACTGGGAACAGGGCACGACGAAGAATTTGAATAAAGTTGAGATAGGTACAATCGAATACATTGTTACTTAAACTAAAGATTGCGTAGGTATCTAAAACCAGAAAACTAATTACAATTATTAGGCAACCACCAGGCTGCGTTTAGTGTAAGTAAGTAATTGCAAATAGCGGCTGATATTAGTTGGGCGTAATTATTGTGTTAAGCTAGTGATTTTGATGAGCCTAACAATGTTAATTGACTACTCAATTAAGGCACATTTAATTAATATTCAATCAATATGAATCATCAATTAAAGGGTGAACTAATAGAATTAATTCTTCGTGGCTGCTCCGCTGTTTAGTGGTATGACAACAATAATTAGCATTGATAATTAATCCGTTTGTGTATTACACTTTGGTAATTTGGTTATTATATATATCAATATCGCTTGAGGCTATGAATCACATACTGCAGTCAAGCGTACCGACTTAGAGACTAGACAAAATTTCGATTTATTTCACCCGAAATTCTATTTTAACACATTTGAGGTAAAGTTAAAAGTTTTCCGGTGTAGACCAATAAGCACCTTGGGGCACCCGAATGGTGGAGGGCAAACCACCAACAACAGCATACCCAATGAGAGTTGGTGTCAGGCAGGCGGCCGGCTGTAAAACCTAAGCCAAAACTTTGAGCAGTATGGATTGGAATGTTTGTAGAAAGGAATCCAATGAGTGTTTTTTTGTATAGAAAGCTTAAATAAAAACCTGACATTGCTCATACTTTGTTTAACCACAACAACCATGTTAGCATATAAAGCCTATTGTGATAAAGACTACTCTAAGAAACCCTTTTCTAATAAAGGAAAAAAAAAATGTTATTCGTTACACGTTCACTTTGGCCCCAAGAATAGTGTTGCCAGAATTAATCGACGCAGAAACCGGGCACGCAAAACTCTTTCATAACAACCGACAAACGGGGAGCAGTAATAGCTAAACGAACCACGCATTATTGGCACAATGAATCTCGAAATTACAGGCAACTACCAAGAATTCCCCTCATCATGACGACGGCTCGAACATCTGCCCGATGAGGTTTTATTTAAGGGGAACCCTCTCTGGAATTACTTTATTTATCGGCGGTGTCTGCAGTCGTGCGTAGGACGAATACCAAAATGGAAGCTCTTAGGGAAAAGCTTTTGAATATATCAACTAGAAAATGTGTATAAGGGTCTGCGCGAAACACGTTTTAATATGACACTCGACAGGAGTGGGAACTGTGTTGGATTTTGAACTGTAATATTCATACGGACATAGATGAATCACGCCTATTTTCGCGGAGGTGAAATAACAGCCCCGTTTCGCCAATCATGTTAGGTCCCATGTAAGGTGGCGAGTCTATTGCCATTTACTGGTCACGGAATTAGCAGTATATTGTTAGATGGTATAAGAGAATGCTGGTGCCCATTACTCATCATTGATTTATCCTTAGTCGCCTTGTACGCGACACCCGCGGGAGAAATGGGGGGTGGTGACAATAGTATTTTGCTCTGCCGTCACCACAGGCCATTGATGGAAGATTATAGGTAGAATATTTTTTAATTCAACCAATCTCAACATTACGATTCCTTTAGTAATCGAGTTATGCCAAACTAAAACTCCCTGTACTAAATTTAGCTTCGCGTTAGGCTGTAAGATCGCGATCCGCGATCTTAATCAATGATCACGATCACACAATCTGGTTTGTGTACTGGCCGCGAATCTACTACGTAGGTACGCAATCAATCTGGATTGTGATCATTGATATTGATCCCCGGATCGCGATCGAGATGGACTGTGTACGGTTATAACAAGTCTAGAAGTTGGTTTTACTATAAATCTATATTCAGTTGCAGAGTCAGATTTTTATTTTTATTTTAAGAGCGTATCAAATTTTACGATCTCGAATACAGTTCGGTTTTGCATGTTATTTTTAATCCCGAGAATTGGGTTTTCCTGTTATCAGGTGAAATGTAACATTTTTTCTGAGACTCGCAGTTGAAGATAGAAACCTATCTATTCTATTCTCTCGGATAGATTAGCCTTTATACGGCCTAGGCTCACTGAATTTAAATCTTCGTCTTGGAGGATTTGAATTGAGGAACGATAGAATTCCTTAAAAGCAACAGGTGTGTAGAACTCAAATCCGACTATCTCCCCACTGGCACTGTACCGTACCAAACATAACTAGGAAGTAACGAAAGTGCCCGATGAAGCAAAGGAAAGTATTTCATCCAATCAACAAGTGCGCCAAGCGGGATGAATCAGATAAGGCGCAGTAAATCTTACTACATACCTAATAAGAAGCCGAACTCCCCTTCTCGCCCCCGTGGCTGCGCCAAAGGAAATTGAACTCTAACTCCTAATTGCAGGGTGGGATATCGTTCGATTCACCCGGACAAGAGAGCGTTTCTTGGCGTAACTGGGTTATTCCCGTTTGTGTTCTAGGCGTCGTTATGATGTATTTTTCGCGCGGCTCGCCAGATGGTGCGCGGAGGGTTGGTTGATACAGTTGCTTTTGAGTTGGGCCGAATTTATGACCTCTTTGCCTCTATTAGAGGAAACTTGGAATATGGAAAGAGCCACTTATTTCGGGTGCTGTAAAAAATTAATCAATATGAGACGATGGACGAATTCTGCACTGATGAGGGGATAGGATCCCGAAGCAGCTGCACTGGAAAGTTTGAGGAAGGCTGCACTGCAAATAATAAATTCCTGAAATTAAAAATGAAATTTATTTTCTTTCGTACTAGTTTTAGGCATATATTATTACATATGCATATATTAATACATATATTATTATAATGACTGGGTGGGTTGACTGGAAGAGATCTCTGTTACAGATAAGTCTTTCAGGAATCAAAGCAGTCAGCCTTCCTTAAACATTCCAGTGCAATTAATGATATAAATATTATTATTGATTATATGTAATGATCAAATAAAAACATATAATTATTTTGTGGTTCCTTCAGCTTAACCACGTCCAATTGGAGTACCTGATAACAGATAACGCACTAACAAGCCCATTTCCAGACGTAATTACTCTGTTCGTTCTAATCAGATGA
This sequence comes from Cataclysta lemnata, assembly GCA_963931975.1. Lineage (NCBI taxonomy): Eukaryota > Metazoa > Arthropoda > Insecta > Lepidoptera > Crambidae > Cataclysta > Cataclysta lemnata. Next base: position 1,242,043 of record OZ008354.1, on the reverse strand, counting down.
AGCGAAATGGATTAACTGCTGGCCTCATCGTGTGATAGGAAACCTATTTCCACATGCCCACGGCTCCCAGTCCATAAATAGTGCCACGACAGCACTACAATGCTTTCAAAGTAATATATCTATTCTAATCTTTTCAATATCGTTTGTAACTGAGGGTCAGTTCACACCAGGACGCTACGTGACGATGTTTGAATAGATGTATGTGGTGTAGCTTATAACGTTAAATATTGGAAACCGCTTTTATTTTCGTTCCCAGTGTTTAACGTAATTTCTTTGACGATTCATGAGTGTAATGGTACCTTATATGAATAAACCATATTTTCATTTTCATTCGTTTCATTTTCATTTCATTTAGAACAGTTCAAATTCAAGTTTAGTTTGCATGCCACATAATAATATGACAATTTCAGAGAACAAAGATGGTCTATTCGATTTTAATTTTAACATTAAAAAAAAGTTAGAAAAATTAGTACAAAGATTTTGGTGGTTAGAAAAAGAATTTCGAAAAATTATGATCTTGAGGCGGGAATCGAACCCGCGTCCGCTACTGACGTGGGCTAAGCAGCGGACGCGGGTTCGATTCCCGCCTCAAGATCATAATTTTTCGAAATTCTTTTTCTAACCACCAAAATCTTTATAACAAAGATGGTATAAATAAAACAATGTAACGCCCCTTAAGGGCGTCGCAAATGCTGAGGGCTGTGCAGTGATAAATAGTAATATCGCGCTGCTCCGCATTAAAAATCGTTGGTAGCACAACACCTCTTATTACATTATTTCATTTTTTAATTTATTTCATATCATTATTTAAATTTTCTACATTTTACATTATATCATATTTGTTAAAAAAAAATTAGAAATATTATTATTTTATAATAGGTACTAACCATACTAATTTGCTTTAAGCAAAATTGTTACTGACAACTTGACTAACAAAACAATAATGCCAAATTTTGAAATTACATTGTTTTATGGGCCCTGCTCTTAAATAAATTATTATTATTAATATTATTATGTTCGCTCAGCGTCGCGTCGCGTCGCGTCTCCGTGTGAACTGGCCCTTACTCGGAATGTCAGCGGGGTGCTATTTTCCTGTCGCGAATTGAATAAACAGGCATGCCTGTCGCTAGGAGTGTTGTTCGTGATACGTTAGACGTTGAAGTAAACGAAATTCTACAACCCCTTAGGCAGCGATGTGTACTGGGAATTTGTCGATACAAATACAAGCAGTCTAGAAATGTCTTCAATTAATTTTTAGTCTGTACAAATCGATCCAGAAACTTTCAAGAAATAGTCTTTTGAGAGCTGAAGTTTGGATTGATGTCATTGAGACATGCCATTTAAAATGTTTTGAACATCACTAGCTCTTAATTGTCTCTACTGCTGGGGCGCAGGCCTTCCCTATGGATGGAAGAATAAAGTAAGAATGGACCATACTCCCACCACGCTGGCCCAGTGCGTATTTATGGGTATTAACGACAGATGCAGCCGGGACCATCGGCTTAATGTGCCTTTAGGTGACCAAAAATTGATTTTACCTATTGATGATAATTTTGATATTTTAACCAAAATATACATATTTTTACTACACAAACACAGACATTACGACGGATGGGACAGAGGCAAATCAAATCGGAAACATTTCTTACACAATACAAGCCACACCTTTAGTATTCAGAGCACTGACGAAACGCAGAACATATTGGAGGTAAATAAACTAGGTGCACATTTAACCGCGTCTAGTCTCATTTCACTGGCGAGCCGTAACTCCGGTACCATTAAAATATCGTATAATCACCAATTGGGTCCGGTGCCAAGCTACGCTACGGTTTCTCTGCGAAATGCAGAACTTTCAGATTCCATAATGTTGCTTCTAAGTCTGGATCGTCATTAGTATAATACATCACGCCTATTTAAGGTGGATGTAAATTTGGTTATCAATCATCGCCCTGCCCTTATCGCATCCTTATTGGGGTCGGCGCAGTGTGTCCTCTTTAACCATTCTCTTCTGTCACTCGTCATCTCCTCATTCATAGCCATCACCTTCATATTACACCTCACACAATCCATCCATCTTTTCAGTGGTCTTCCTCTACTTCGACATCCATCAACATTCATGTCAATAACTGTTTTTACTCACATTCTTGGCATCCCGTCTCATAACATGTCCATATATTTGGTTATTATAACGAACATCCCCAAAGACCATGCTACAAAAACTAATAAGTAGGTACTTTGATTTCACAAACCAAATAACTAAAAATGGCTACCTACATGTATTACATTTGTATGCTGTTGAAGTGAGAGCGAGAGTTATACCTATATTCATTACTAAAATACCTTGGCTAGTCTAGTTATTTCTTCGTTTCGTTCTAATCGCCTCTCACTGAATCTTACCAAAAGGGCAGAGAGAGGGCGAAGGTGAGTGTTGACATTTTGTGAAAGGATCCCGTAAACCTACACTTAGGTCACAATGCCCAAGCGCTGCCACTAACTTCCCCCTCTGTCACACTATCGACCTCGCACGGCGAATCCATGGAATGCTAATGGTTATCGTCTTTCTATACGATATCTGACTTAGTTTTCAGAAACTATGAAGTAGATTAGTTTGTTCATGAAATAAAAACTGCAACGGATTGAAAAACAATACCACATAGAGGAGAGCAGCTTGGAGCAAAAAAAATCGATAGCTAATTCAATAAAGTAATCCACAAACTATAGTTGCTTAGAACAAAATTCATTCTTTGGCTTCAGCAGAAAGTTGTAACTAGTTACCGCTAGATGGCGGGCGGTATCTAATAAGGTCCAATCAAAGTAATCGGTTCTTTGAGAAGTTTCCATAATTATGTTACAAGTTTTCATGTATCTAGTTATTTCTTAGAGGGTTTGAGTGTACACCTACATTTACATTGATTTTGGCTTTGGTTTGGTATTTAGGCTAAGCAACGCTTTGATTGTTATTCGTCATTGTCTTTGTAGTTTTGGCTTTACATTTTAATGCAGCAAATTTCTGATGTAAATTCTGGGGTAGTGGGTTCCCAGTTTGAGTGAGGTCGGCACAGTATGTATGGTTCTTCTGCCATTTATATCGGTCAGACACCATCAAGCCATCCACTCCCTTTTGATTCATAGCACCCATCACACCGGAAAGGTACTAGTGATGATAATAATTTAATGTATAGAAAAGACACAAAAAGAATCATGTCGAGAGACTGATGAACGGAGAGAGTGATTGGGATGACAACATTCCAATCCATACAGCCCGAGGTGTACCTTAGATTTTACAGCTCTTTGGGTATTCTGTTGTTGGTGGTTTGCTCTCCACCATTCGGGTGCCCCGAGGTGCTTATTGGTCTACACCGAGCAATCTCCCTTAGTCGACTTTTACAGTACCCATGGGATGAGTCGGGGCTGGCCTATTCTACATTTTATTTGTTCTCTCTCAAAGATCCCATCTCCATCTGTCATAATGGAATAAGTATCCATGAAGATTAATTCAAAATGCTTTCTGAAAACTTCTCCGATCCCCTATTTAATACGGTACAAAAAATTGGTGACCTATTAATTTTTTTTGTCGCTTAGTGTACAGTGTACGCCCCGGGACAATCTCAGGGTAGGCAATGACCTGGATTCACGACAGTAAGTCGGCATGATAATTGCCCGGACGTTTGTTTGAATTATTAACGAGCGAATGAGTATGGCTTACGGTCACAAAATACGGGGGCTATTTTTGGACGACGCGCGCTATCTAGGATCGCGGACTACCAGCCGTACTCAAGGACGTCAATTAACGTTAGTGAGTACTTAATAATAATGCCGTGAGGTGACGGCAGAACATAATACAATTGTAATCACCCCCATCTCTCTCGTGGGTGTCGTACAAGGCGACTAAGGGTAAGATCAGCGATGAGTAATGGGTAACAGTAACATTTCTCTCGTACCACCTAGCAATATACTGCGATTTATGTGCCCGATATATGGCAATAGGCTCGCCACCGTATTGGTGTAAAGTGGGTATTAATTCACCTCTGCTTATGGGCGTGATTTATGTATGTATTAGTAGGTAGGTACTTAATAGAAAAAACTGTCAATTTAAAACTCGTCGCTATTCTTGCCTCGCTATGGTCTAGTTTTGATTGACTTTTTTTGTAATTAGTATCTACTTAAACAGGTAATTGAAGTCTATGAGTGCGTCAGTAAAAGTTTTTTTATTACCCAGAAATAAGGTGGTGATATGGTGAGAATTTTTGCTTATTTTTGTCGATCATAAGATTAACTTGAGATGTCAAAGATACTCTCCAATACCTAACGACATGAGCAAAGAAACTCCACTAAACTTTATTGATGTAGCGGACCACTCGTGCCAACTGCCAAGAGTTGTGCAAAATAAATTTTAAAGACCATTATTTTGTTTGAAAGTGGAGAGGCAGGTATTTTAGAAAAGGTATAGTCGTTTAGAGATTGCCGGGGCTATGATGAATGGCTTTGGCATCCTTTCAAGTCGTGCGCGGGTCTACTTTTTGATTTCTGCGTTTTATAATGGGAGACGGTCGAGAAAAAATTGTATTGGCAAATATTTTTCGGTGAAAAGCTGAATGGTGTAGGCAGACAGTTAGATTCACTTCGCAACTGTGTATTAAGCCATATTGTCACAGACGATCGTCAAAACAACGTTCTGTAAATGTTGGAAATAGTAGATTATATAAATATGTAGACCCAGGGCACATTTTTCATTCATTTTTTTTTTCGCCCGAGGTAAGTATATATGTGTCACGTATATATATGTCACGTCCTGACCAGACAGTGGGATTTTTCGCACCCGTAGCGGGCGGAAAATTAAAATACTAAATGATTTTAGAAAAAATCTCTTTAGACATTAATTGAAATAGTTCATTGCCTGTCTAACGAACTTGGTTTGGGTTTTAACTAACCATCAGTTTGATTGTAAAATAAAAAAAGGGAATAAGAAACTTGGGATTAAATTCATCGCAAAATTGTTTCTGCTTTTGTAAATTACTTTATTGATTAGTCAACTCTGTCATATTATTTGCAAACCCGAACAATAGTAGTAGGAAGAATAGAAGTAAATCCTTATTAAAAAGGTTCAATATTAGGAAGGTAGCGCTAATGCATGGTTTACACGGGAATCTCACACTTTGCGATTATTCTCAATTAGTGAGAGTGACAGGTAGACGAAAACGTTTAAAAGAGGCTTACATAATAACCCGGCTGGTCAGTGACTGGACCCAGTGACTCGGTATTTTGGACCCAGTAACTGGCTACATGACGGCCGCTTTGGTCGAATTCTCAGAGGGTATTGGCCAAGAGGTCCCGGGTTCGAATCCTGGTAGGGGCAAACTTTGTGATGACCACAAATGTTTGTTTCCGAGTCATGGTTGTGTTTACGTTTATGTAGTATATTTTCAATATTTATATACATAATTATATATAAAATATGTCCGTCATCTAGTATCCATAACACAAGTGCTTAGGCTACTTACTTTGGGCTAGATGATAGGTGTGAGTGTACAAATATTTATATTTATATATTATTACATGTAGACAGGATCGGACAGTAAGTCAGTTGACTGTGGATTATTGACAGTGGTGGTTATTACTGTAGGACTGTGGTGACAATGAGTTCAGTAGAAAACCTGTAATACACAACAAACTGGCAGCGACTGTCCGAACGCGTCCATACAACGCCAGTCGCACTGGACTGACTTACTGGCCCCGAAAATAGAACAGGTGGCTAGTCACTGGAGAGACTTGTGATCGCGAAATGCTCGCGCTGTGGGCGTACCGCCTAACTCGATTGCTAAAGCAAAAGCTATAGTTTATGACGCCATTGTGTCATTTCGCACCAAATGTACCTAAACTATTAGCGATAGCTTCGAACGAATGATCACCGAATGATTTTGTATGAATTTGGCACAAAATCCGTACTGCCTAAAAATTCAGGATGGCTGCTATAGCCGTAAGCAGTGCATTGCTATATAGGGACTGGCTTTCTGCACTGCCTTGTTACTGACCCCGTATAAACCAAACATAAAACCAGAATTGCCAAAATCCACTTAAATTTTGGTCACTCAAAGTTGTTACACATCTGCAGTCGACAAAATTCGCAGCATATGTAGAATCAGCAGCGGGGCACTAATTGACCCAATTCTCAAACGCCACACATGTAAAAAGTTCTCTGCGCAAATTTCGTGTTACTATCAAATTTTTTTTTGTGGCAACATGCCGATGAGACTCCTGGCTTGTATTGGGGAGTTTTGCATTCGTAATTGACACTCGGTACATTGTGGCTTATAAAGTGGAACACTTTTTGAGTGAGCAGAACGTACTGAACTAGGGAGAGACGGCCCAGAGTGGGTATAGTGCTTAAATAAAGGTTGTATACACAAATGCCAAATTTGTGTATACAACCATTTGGACACTTGAAATCCATTACGTGCGATGTATCAAATTTAATATTATATAAATTATCTGGATTTAAATATTTACAATTAATGAAATATATTATATCACAAATAAGTATATTGTAACGTATTGCCGTGTGGTGACGGCAGAGTAGAGTACAATTGTCACCACCCCAAATCTCTCCCGTGGGTGTCGTACAAGGCGACTAAGGATAAATCAATGATGAGGAATGGGCAGCAGCATTCCTCTTATACCACCTAACAATAGCAAAGTACTGCGACTTTTGTGCCCGATAAATGGCAATAGGCTCGCCACCTATTACATGGGACCTAACATATTTGGCGAAATGTGGGTGCTAGTTCACCTCTGCCTACCCCTTTGGGGATATAGGCGTGATTTATGTATGTATGTATGTACAAATAAGTATATTGCATTTTTTCTATGTTTTAGTACAAACAAAAATATAAGTCTGTAATAGAAATAAGTCTGTAAAATCTGAATCAAAACTTGGAGCTGTGTTTTGTCATTCCTCTCCATCCCTTCCGTCACTTTTCAGTATTTGTCACATTCCAGTGTAGTGCGGCTCTATTGTCATATATCAGGCAACTAAATCGCAGTATATTGCTAAGTGGTATAAGAGGAACGCTGCTGCCCATTCCTCGTCACTGTTTTAACCTTTATTCGCCTTGTACGACACCCGCGAGTAAGATTTGGGATGGTGACAATTTATTGTATTCTGTTTTGCCGTCACTACACAGCTAACTGTATTTACGCGCGAATGCGGCATTTCTATATTAACTACAAGATGCAGTGCTTATAAACCAGCCCTGTAGGTCTGTACATAATACGTGGGTGTGTTCGGGCGAATACCGCAAATAATTAATTTTCAATTTGCACCCTACTCGATTACTTGGTTGAAAGCAATTATGATTTCAGTATGCACTTTGTTTCACAGCTCCGCAAATAGGCTAAGAGATCTATTATGTACACCGTAGCAGTCTGAATTAAAATTTGAAAATGTATTTGAATCTTTTTGTTATTTTTAACATACTAACATAAATCACGCCTTTGTCCCCGAAGGGGTAGGTAGAGCTATAGTTCGACAATCATTTAGTCAACAATGTCTATTGCCATCTATAGGGAACGTGAATCGCATTACATTGCTAGTGGTATAAGAGGAACGCTGCTGCCTATAACTCACCAGCTCACCGCTGTATTATCCTAACCGACACAAAGCTAAACTTATTCGAAATGTTGAAAAATTGCCTGTTCCTAGGCAGGTATATATAAAAAATAAGAAAAAGGACATCACATCATCTACAAATAAAGGAAAAGCCACGACGACGGCAATGACACTGGTGACATTTTTCAGTTTTAGTATCAATGCGATAACTTTATAGTTCGCTATTAACAAATACCTTTATACAATACAAATACCAAACAAACAATAATTACCATAACCGTTCGCCGTTCCATATTACCATAAGCCGTTCCCTCGTATTTCTTCCAAACAACCACCTTTGCCTCTCCTCCTTAAGTACCACTTTTGAACGCATGTATGCAATACGTAATTCTGTTTACGTGACGTTAACCCCGCTATTTCACAAAACGCTAAGTTATGCGTATCAGGTGATAACCGTACTAAGGGTACACGCGTTTGAACTTGCGCCGTTTCGGTACTATGTCACTAATTTCGTAACATTGTAGAGTCTGGTTTCGGCTGTCTGCTCTATTTTAGGACATGCCATCCGTTGGAGGTGGGTATTTTAGGGTTAAAGCAATGTGACACGTATTGATTAATTGTTTTTTTTACAAAGATATAATGTGAAACACGCAATACGTGCCTATAACTTTTAAAGCATGCCTTCGATTTCCTTGGGATCCCATCGTTAAATCCTGACTTAAAAATGAGACTACATGGGAAGTTCACCCAGTCAAATGATCTGAGGTAATAAACATAAAAAAATACAGACAAATTGAGAACCTCCTTTTTATGAAGCCGGTTAAAAATATATTAGAAAAAGTTGGAAAAATTATAGTCCTGATCCAACGCGCGTCTTCCGCAATCTTTTTTTATATTTAATAAATGGAAACTTAGTAGAATACCACTGTCTCCATCCCAATCTCACCCGCGGGTGTCTAACAATGCTAGCATTAAATAACTACATTAACTTCATACTCGTAATTTAAAATATTTATGTGCTAACTGAGACTATTAATATTATTATCATCTTTCATTTCCATGATACTTCTTACTAAAAAACATGATTCTATTTCATCATCATCACCACATTTGGATTTATCCCTACTGCAGGGGGTACAAGCCTTTCTTGACGAAAGGTCAACGTAACGCGTCACTTAAACGCCAAAAAATTAAACTGATAACTTATTTCCATCCACTTTTCCGGTCAACTGTTTCAAATGCTATATACAGAAAATTATATTCACCGAGCCCTATTCAAAACACTTAAAGGAAGAACTTGGTGAAACACAATGGACGTCTTACATTCGGTAGGCGTGGACTGATGTCTTTTGAACATTATCGAGGACGTTTTGAATTTTCTTTGTTGCTCACAATACAATTTTACTGCGTAGGTTTGGTCTGTTGTTATTATTCCATCATCTTTAAAGACTTGTGCCCTAGGAATGTGGGCATTTAAAGGCTGGTAATGATTTTCATGTATAAAAAAACCGCGGCTTTACAAAGTACCTATTTGAGTATAGAATTAATTAAAACGCTGATTTTTTTGGGTTTTACGGTCGGTCCTTACTTACCTTGGGAAGCTTGGAAACCTGGGGAGCTTTTGCTAAAATTTTTGCTGAGGGTCAAAGTGAAAACAGTTCTGTACAATCGTCAAATTAAAAACTCTCTGGCTCAGACTGATTTTGATTGCGATACCTGAGTTTGCTTAGTCCAATTTAATTAACGAATCCGACAGGACGTGCTCTAGAACTTTGAGCAACTCGGCATAGGACGCTCTTGCACGTCCTACAACTAATGTACCCATAACATCACGTACCTTTGCTCCTATTAGACATTTACATGCACCTTAGTCCAATGCAATAAGAGCTTAGTTTGAACGGACCTGATGCATTTGATCTGCAACCAACAGAACTTTCGATGGCAAAGTTTCGTAGCTGATTAGTTGCCACTATGTTGACTCTAGACGGTTTATACAAACGGTCCATGCAGTTAATTAACAACAGAGTAATTTTGTAGTAACTTGCATTTCTACATTGTTCAGAAAGAGCAGAATACAGTTGTCACCCCCTTACTTACTAAGTGTAGAATACAATTGTCACCACCCCAAATCTCTCCCGTGGGTGTCGTACAATGCGACTAAGGATAAATCTGTGATGAGGAATGGGCAGCAGCGTTCCTCTTATACCATCTAGCAATGTACGCCCCCCCCCCCCCCCCCCCTTACTTACTAAGTGTCTTACAAGGCGTCCGAGGGCTTTGACAGCGATGAAAAACGGGCTGCAGCGTTCCTCTTATACTACCTAGTAATCTCTTCTTTTTCCTACCTTGTGCCCAGTTTATCTGCGGTTAGCGCAGTATGTTTCCTCTTCCTTTAATTAAACCCATACTCGTTTTTGATCATCACACGATTAAGGTGCTGGTGTTGAATGAATGAATTGAAAAGAGACGGAAAGAACCATGTCGAGAGACCGATGAAATGGAGCGAGTTGTTGGGTTGACAAGTTCGCGATTCGGCAAGGTTGAATAAGGCTCAACTACTTCTTCTTCTTCTTCATCACCACCTTGCAATTTGTGTTTTGTTTTTTTGAACCACCTTGCAATGTACTGCGATTTACGTGCCCGATGGATAGTAATAGTCTCGCCACCTATTACATGGGACCCAACATAATTGGCAAAACGTGGGTGTTAATTTCGGGGATATATAGGCGTGATTTATGTATGCATATGTACATGTCTAACTGCCGGACTCAGAGACGTCTAATAACTTTAATGAGTATTTACTGTCAAAAATGTTCATTCAAATCTAGATCATAGAATAGCGACTAGTTTTGAATTGTCATTTTTGACGTTAAGTACTCATTAACATTATTTGACGTCTCTGAGTGCGGCAGTGACTGCTGGACTCAGAGACGTCAAATAACTTTAACGAGTACCTAATGTCAAAAAAAAATCATTTAAATCTAGACCATAGACCCGGCAAGAATAGCGACTAGTTTTGAATTGTTATTTTTTGACATTAAGTACTCATTATCGTTATTTGACGTCTCTGAGTGCGGCAGTTAGTCAAAAACGCAAATAAATTAAATATTTTCCTAAATACTAGTGTCAAATCCTAAATCGACCACGATAGGAAACTCAAAGTGAATTGGTGAATAAATCAAAGATTTATTTCGGGACTTCGAGCGCAGTACACGGAATCGTGCGAATGTATGATAAAATTGACTTCGTCGGATTTAAAAGTCCGCTGATTTCAAAAGAGGGAATTCGGACTTTTGATTTAATGCTAACAGTTTAATAAAAACAGCGGCGGATGTTTGAAACGATAACTGTATGTCTGCAAGAAGTGAATTACTATTATAAGCAAAGTTATTCGTAACTACAAAAAACAGACATGATATTATAACCTATATAGAAAAGAAGGTCGGAAACATTTCGAGAAATTATGGCCGCAGGCGGGAATCGAACTCACACCCCCTTGACTCCAGGCGGCCAAATATAAATCACATACATACATACATAAATCATGCCTATATCTCTGGGTAGGCAGAGATGAAATAACACCATTGGTGAAACGTGGCCAATTAGGTTAGGTCCCATGTAAGTGGTGGCGAGCCTATTGCCATTTAACGGGCAAGGAAATCGCATTCCATTGCCAGATGGCATAAGAGGAACGCTGCTGCCCATTACTCATTGCTGTCTTAACCTTAGTCGCCACGACACCCGCGGGAGAGATGGGGGTGGGTGACAATTGTATTCTGCTCTGCCGTCACCACCGCCAGCCGCAAATAAATCAAATAATGTAAAATATAATAGTTATAGTTATAGGCTAATTTGTATATAAATGAAGAAAATCAATCTGATAGTCAATGAACACAGTCATATTTTTGTTCTCGAGTCATAGTTGCTTATTAATACATACATAATTCACGCTTATATCCCCGAAGGGGTAGGCAGAGGTGAACTAGCACCCACGCTTCACTAATTATGCTAGGTCCCATGTAATAGGTGGCGAGCCTATTGCCATTTATCGGGCACAAAAGTCGCAGTAGATTGCTAGGTGGTTGGTATAAGAGGAACGCTGCTGCCCATTCCTCATCACCGATTTATACTTAGTCGCCTTGTACGACACCCGCGGGAGAGATTTGGGGTGGTGGTATTCTACTCTGCCGTCACCACGCGGCGTATAAAATATAACGTAGTATATCGAAACTATTAAAAAAAATGTCTATCAACTAGTATGCATAACACAAGTGCTTATAAATGCTACTTATTTTGGGTTGTAAAATATAAGAAGTGTGAGCGTAAGAAATATTTATTCATCATAAAAGATTCTTCGCACGAACTTGGAAAGTTGAATGTCGCGCAACACCTCTCTCTAACTGTTACGAAAACGCGGCATAAATTCAAAGTTCCTAAGTAATGGTGCTTCTACACGATGCAAGTAGCTGGAGCTCGAGTTAGTTGTTCAGTGCATTAAGAAAGGCGCGGGCTACTTGCGCAAGTTACTTGGTCATGCTACACGTGCATGCTGCCCGCGCGAGTACTATATGTATGGGTCTTGATCGTTTGCGCTATCAATATGTTTGCGCAAGTAACCCGCGCGATGTGATGCGCGCCCAGGCCACTTACGCATGTTACATCCTCGAGTCGCTGGAATCGTTTACACGATGCATATAGCCTGCGCAAGTGCTTCAACATGCGCAAGTTACATGCACCGTGTAGAAGCACCATTAGCAACACCAATTTTAGGGTTGGAATAATGTCTGCCAAATTGGGTGAAAAACCGGCGCCAGCCAGCGGCTGGCACTGGAGCAACATGAACAGTTCCTACTAGCAGTTTCAAATTATTGGCTAAAATTAATGATGGCGTGAAACTTCGCTCAGGCGAGTTTCCTTTCCTTTCCTTTCGTTTTAAGTTCGGAAAGTCGGGAAAGAGATCGGAACACAGATCGAATTCCTCGGATTACTTTGGACGGAATCCCTCGAAGGCTAACGAGTTGATAAGGAACGGTAAATGCTTTTGTTACGCGAGCCGAAATAATTAATGCCATTTTTAAGTGGAACTTAGCACGTTAACAGTGCGAACATAATAACCGAGACACGCAGAATAATCCTGAACAATTTGTTTAGAAAATGAGGTCGGAAATTTCGAGAAATTATTGTCCTGGAGGTCTTCTCTAAAACTCCGAACGATTAACTCACATCTATCCGTCTTTGTCACGCCACTGCGTGTTAAAATAAGAGGGACAAAGACGCAAAGATTCGATCGGACGAAATAAACTTGTTTCTATCTTCTTCTTTTATCTTCTTCTAATTCCTAAACTTCACGTTGTAAGCCGACGGCTACCTCCGCAATTTAGAATAAATTAAAAAAGCAGGTAATTTTACAAATAACGTGCATTCTATATGCAATATGCATATAGAATGCGCGTTATTTGTAAATGTGCTTGGGATTGTCCTGATACGAGAATAAAACCCGCGTACTTTTTACTTTGTTTTAATCTCAAAATAATGGTTAAACTGCCGCACTCAGAGACGTCAATTAACTTTAATGAGTATTTAATGTCAACATATTTTCATTTAAATCTAGACCATAGACCCGGCAAGAATAGCGACTAGTTTTGAATTGTCATTTTTTGACGTTAAATACTCATTAACGTTATTTGACGTCTCTGAGTGCGGCAGTTAAAGTGTTATTTTGACACACATTTTTGTTCAATCAAAATATGTTTTATCACCCTTCATTTATTGTATCCAATGCTGAGGCACAGGCCTTTCCTGTATAGGCAGAATGGACCATAACCCACTATGTTGGCCCTGTGCGGATTGGTGGATAATCACGTCTGACTATATTTGGTTGAAACGATATTTGGTTGCCTCTAGCTCACTTCAATATTGACCTTACAAATAAATCCATATCTGTTTTCTTGGAACACCATCCGTTATTATACTCAGATCAGAAGCACCGGCGTTGCCTAAATCTTTGTTTCAAGTCCCCTTAAGCTCCCTGATCTACACAGCTCAAAAACTTTAAGATAACTAGCCATCTTTGTATTTTATGAGAGGATTTGGTTTCTCAGTATCGAGCTCGGGATCAACTACGAAAATAAATATACTTCACTTGGCTCAAGAACAGAATTGATTTAGTGAAAAGTTTTATACTGTTCGAGTGAAAACTTTTTCGAATCATGGACACAAGCTCGTAACGTTCGTGATTCTTCGATAAACCAGTGCCAGCGGCTTTTAACAGCCAAAAATAATAATTCGTTGTTAAATAAACAATTATCATTATCTTATATCTGGGATCGGCGCAATATCTTTGCTTTTCCGTTTATATGGGTCAGACGTCATCAAGCCCTTATGATTAATATTATATCATTCAACGAATTAGAAAGGTGCTAGTTTTTGAATGATTGTTTATAAGAGTGATGGAAATGACCATGTCGAGAGATCGCTGAACGGACTGATTGGAAAAATACCATACTGCTCAAGGTTTATGCTTTGGTTTTACAGCCGGCTGCATGCCTGAAACCAAACTCTTTTTGTATGCAATGTTGGCGGTTTACCGTCCACTATTAGGACACCCCAAGGTGGTTGTTAGTCTAACTGCCGCACTCAGACACGTCAAATAACGTTAATGAGTACATAACGTTAAAAACTGACAATTCAAAACTAGTCGCTATTCTTGCCGGGTCTATGGTCTAGATATGAATGAAAATTTTTGACATTAAATACTCATTAAAGTTAATTGACGTCTCCGAGTGCGGCAGTAAATCGGGCAGTCTCCCTTAATAGTTTTGCGACATCCCACCCCCATAGCACGAGACGTGGACAAAACTCCTTGAAGAAATGAAAATATTTTCCTCTCTATTTTCGAAGAAGAGAGATTTTGTCCACGTCCCGTGCTAGGCCTGCTATGGTCAATCAGAGATAGTAAAATCTACATAAAGATTTTAGTGGTTAGAAAAGACTTTTTCTTGGGTGGCCGAGCGGTCAGGCACCTGCCCGGATAGCAGCGGACGCGGGTTCGATTCCCGCCTCAAGATCATAATTTTTCGAAATTCTTTTTCTAACCACTAAAATCTTTGTACTAATTTTTCTAACATTTATATAATGTTAAAAATTAAAATCAAATAGTTTAAAATCTACATACATACATAATTCACGCCAATATCTCCGAAGGGGTAGGCAGAGGTGAAATAGCACCCACGCTTCGCCAATTAGGCTAGGTCCCATGTAATAGGTGGCGAGCCTATTGCCATTTATCGGGCACAAAAGTCGCAGTACTTTGCTAGGTGGTAGGTATAAGAGGAATGCTGCTGCCCATTCCTCATCACTGATTTATCCTTAGTCGCCTTAGTCGCCTAGTAAAATCTACTTTACTATTACACAAAAAGAGCTCTACAGAACCCTTTCAATCCTTGACTAATTTAAAACTGTGAAAGTAGCCTTTAATTGTTGCCCCTCTATTACTTCGTTATGAGTTTCACGAGTTTTTATGGAGTTTCATATAAAAACTTGGCTCATTTTACAACTTCATTTAACTTTCTCATTAACCCACTGCGCTTTATGAGGTGGTGTCGTAACCCGATTGGGAGTTTTCCAAGATTATATATAGTTAAGGTTTATTGAAGTTCCCGATAAGGTTACGAGAACTTGTTAACATTTTTTGGTCGAGTTAATGGTTACTGACATTGTATGGTTAATGCCATTCGTATGTTTACCTTCAGTAGGTGGGAGAAGCATGGTTTTCTATTGTTGATTGATTTCTGATTTCACTTCCGTGTGGTGATGTGCGTACCATAGCCTTGTGGTGACGGCAGAGCAGAATACAATTGTCACCACTCCCATCTCTCCCGTGGGTGTCGTACAAGGCGACTAAGCATAAAGACAGCTATGAGTAATCGGCGCGGCGATTAAGGGCTTATACCCTAGCAATGAACCGAACTTATTTGGCGAAAAGTGAATGTTAATTCACCTCTGCCTACCCCTTCGGGGATATAGGAGTGATTTATGTATATAGGTATGTATGTACCGTGCCGTATGATGGTAGGGAAAAATACAGTTGTCACCACCCCTGTTTCTCTATTGTGGGTTTCGTACAAGACGACCGCTTCGATAAGAAACTTGAGGCATCCGTATAGTCGATGCCAAACGATCAACAGCAGTATACCCAAAGATGTGTGGACTCTTTAAGTAAAAAGTACAATTTAATACAAGTTTATTTCTTTTAAATAATTATAATCATTAAAAAGACATGAAAACATTGTTTGAGTTTGCAAATTTTTGATTCGATTTAAACTTAGTTTTATTTCTCCTAATACAAACAAATCCTAAGTATGACAGACATCACATCTTTCAGAGCCGACAACCAACACGTCTTATCAGATTACTTCCTTACTGCATTGAGATAAGGGTCGTAATCCCACTACTTTGGCCACCTCACATGTTGCCTGTTGCCATGGCAACGGTGGCCCAAACAAACGGAGCTCCCCCAAGGTGAACCGGAAAACGGTCAATAAACAAAATAGTCAAAACCAATTTCTTCAGTCGGCACGGCAGCTTTACGAAAATTCCTTGATTCAAGATTATTTTATTCAAAAAATAGTCCTAAGATGATGTGTATTCGGTTTGTTTTCGAAGCGCATCCGCTTCGCAGTGTGAAATAATTTTGTTCATTAATTTGTTATTGCTTTAAATAAATGCCGTACAAGTGTCGTGTGGTGACAGCAGAGCAGAATACAACTGTCACCACCCTCATGGTGTCCTGGTGTCCTACAAGGTGTCCTACAAGGTGTCCTACAAGGCGACTTAGGGTAAAGACAGCGATGAGTAATGGGCAGCAGCGTTCTCCTTCGGTCACCTAGCAATGAGCTGCGATTTCCTTGCCCGATAAGTGGCAATAGGCTCGCCACTTATTACTTTGGACCTAACCTAATTGGCGACCCGTGGGTGTTAATTCACCTCTGCCTACCCCTTCGGGGATATAGGCGTGATTTATGTATGTGTATGTATCATACAAAAAAAGTATTACAAACTGAAATAGTGCAGATTTTTAAAAATATTTGTTTCTTCAATTCCGATGCAAGATTCGAAGCGATCGATTCGTGTTCAGATGTGAGAACTATCTTTCTAAATTCTACATCGCAAGTGTTCCTATTACGACGTCTAATTGAATGGTCAGAGTTGAAATATCAACGAATTAAATAACCTACTTTTTGGGCCATGCCGGAAGATGCAGGTACGCCCGCAAAGCAATTAAAAATTACTCATTTTTCTTAGTAATTTTAGATTCTATTTAATGATCTATCTAACTGCCGCGTTCAGAGACATCAATTAAAGTAAAAGTTATTTTTATTTTTTACTTTTAAGCTAAATACTTTACTAAAGGTATATAAAAGGTATATATATGCCTGGTAATGATTTTTCGGCGTCTTCTCGCAAATACTCTGTTAAGACTCAAGTTTGTTTGAGCAAGACAACTTAACAGGTCTCAAAGATTTTGGTGGTTAGAAAAAGAATTTATTTCTACATTGCGAGGGTACCCGTTGGCTTACAACGTGAAGTGTAAAGGTTAGAAGAATTTCGGCAAGTTAATTAGTATCTTGGGTGGCCGAGCGGTCAGGCACCTGCCCGGATAGCAGCGGACGCGGGTTCGATTCCCGCCTCAAGATCATAATTTTTCGAAATTCTTTTTCTAACCACCAAAATCTTTGTACTAATTTTTCTAACATTTATATAATGTTAAAATTAAAATCAAATAGTTAACAGGTCTCGACATTACTACAGGTCGAGGTTGGATACTCTTAGCTAAAGTTTGAGACAGGGCGCTTATTTTTAATGGGGACCTCAACACTTGTGTCCGCAAAGTGGTATTTTAATGGTTGGCGCGTTTCACTCATATTCCAGTAGAGCAAGAGTTGGAATAAAATAAGAAACGTTGTGTGTATAGCGCAAAAAAATTAGACCTCGAGTACTGGATGCGCTTGACAACATTATATCCTATGTCTTCATCTTTCTCCTTCCTTCATCATCATCATAATATCAGTCAAAGCCACTTCCATTTTGGCTGAATGGTATAATGATGATGATTACATCCTATTCACAGATAATGGTCGGTGTGAGGAAACCTAGTAGATTAACGTCTAGAAGTGTAGCTCTTCAATTAGAGAAGAAAGAAGTTTAAAGATTTTAGTGGTTAGAAAAAGAATTTCGAAAAATTATAATCTTGAGGCGGGAATAGAACCCGCGTTCGCTGCTATCCGGCCTGACCGCTCGGCCACCCAATACACTAATTAACTTGCCGAAATTCTTCTAACCTTTACACTTCACGTTGTAAGCCAACATGTACCCTCGCAATGTAGAAATATATTTCAAACATTCCAAAGCAGATATTTTTACAATTTATATAATGATAAAATTTTTCTAACATTTATATAATGTTAAAAAGTATAATCGAATAGTTTATAAAGCAAACCCAAGCTTAACCGAACGCACGGTATTTGTAAAAATGCCCGGATAGCAGCGGACGCGGGTTCGATTCCCGCCTCAATTTTTCTAACCACTAAAATGTTTGTACAAATTTTTCTAACATTTATATAATGTTAAAAATTAAAATCGAATTAAAGAAGTTTAGTAAACCTTACGTTTCACCGTTTGCATTCCTAAATAGGAGTAGAATTAATGTATTCTTATCTTAAATACTACACACGCATTCCCAAAACGTTCCAGCAGATGTGACGATTGAATAAATACCTAGTTCTCAGTAGAGTAGTTCTTCAATCGGCTTCAAAAGATACATACGTACATAAATCACGCTTATTATCCCCGAAGGGGTAGGCAGAGGTGAATAAGCACCCACGTTTCGCCAATTATGCTAGATCCCATGTAATGGGTGGCGAGCCTATTGCCATTTATCGGACACAAAAGTCGCAGTACAAAGCTAGGTTTGCTACCTTTCGTCATCACTTATTTATCCTAAGTTGCCTTGTACGACACCCACGGAAGAGATTTGAGGTGGTGACAATTGTATTCTACTCTGCCGTCACCACACGGCTTTACAAGTGCCTAACTAAAATAAGCCGTGCACGTGATAAATAAAAAAGGTAACAAAAATTTCAATCAACCCTCAGATTTACGTTCACTCCGAATGATCAATGTATTGTTGTGGCTCACTCGGCGGTATAACGCGGTAATGTCCCATTTGAAGACAAAGCTATCGTCTTGCCTTCACGTCGGCTCGTAACGGCATCACTTTACACCGCTTTTGTACATACATACATACATAAATCTGGCCTATATCGAGCCCACTGTCACCTATCGTCATCTGTTATCTAAGCGTACATCTAAGCGAATGCAGTCCAGCTTTAAGAATTCTTTAGTCACATTAGGTAAATAATAAGTAACTGCCACACTCAGAGACGTCAATTAACTTTAGACCTGGCAAGAAAAGCGACTAATTTAAAATTGTTTTTTCATTTTTTTCGATTAAGTATTCATGTGAGCTAAGCAACTTTTAAATACTTTCCTGAAGAAAATTTTGCTGATAATATGTTTTCGGTGTCTTCTTACGAATCTTACGTGAAGAATCAAGTTTGTTTTGCATCGAAAAATGGCTTTTAGTATATTTTAGAAAATAGTCGGCCGTGTGGTGACGGCAGAGTAGAATACAATTGTCACCACCCCAAATCTCTCCCGTGGGTGTCGTACAAGGCGACTAAGGATAAATCAGTCATGAGGAATGGGCAGCAGCGTTCCTCTTATACCACCTAGCAATGTACCTACTGCGACTTTTGTACCCGATAAATGGCAATAGGCTCGCCACCTATTACATGGGACCTACCATAACTGGCGATACGTGGGTGCTAGTGCACCTCTGCCTACCCCTTCGGGGATATAGGCGTAATTTATGTTTGTATGTATGTATGTAGTAAAAGCCATAGCTTACAATTAAGCTCTTTTTTGTTATTGAAAAATTATTGCTGTCATTTGTTTTTTATTTGAACATTATATTAATTTGTCGAAAAAGTATTAGGCAGTTGGTATAATAGGCATGAGTTTCACCCACTTTCTACCACCTGTAGCAGACAATAAGGCCGATGTCAAAATGTAATTTTTCAAATTACTTTATACGCAAGAGTACTCTGTTTTAAGCCGGTTGCAGAATCAGAATTAGGTTTCCGAATCAGGAATTCAGTTTCGGACCCCTGAATGCTGTGCTTTCATACGAAATGTTTAACAAGGTGCACAATATTCTTATTTTTCGGAACGGAATAAAAACCTTACGTTCGTTTCTACGCGTAGTAGAAATTAAATACCGAATAAAAGAACCGGACCTTTGCGCTAGTCTCACGAATTCCTGATTCGGAAACCTAATACGGATTCCGGACGTTTGCGGCAGGCCTTAAGCAAATGCAGAAATATATTTCGTCATATTTTACGGTTTCAAAAATAGAACGCTCCTGACCTTGGACTTCCAAACCCCTGCATCGACCTTCAGCTTTGAACTGATTTGTTACGAAAACAACGTCATGTCAGTAAAAAGGCTTACGTCATTCACTCATCTACAATGCAAACAATTGCTCAATAGGCGGGAAACGCTTCATCAGACCATAAAAGTCGACCCCGTAGCACGGGACGTGGAGAAAATCTCCTCGGGGAAAAAAATATTTACATACATAAATCACGCCTATATCCCCGAAGGGGAGGCAGAGGTGAACTAGCACCCACGTTTCGCTAATTATTTTAGGGCCCATGTAATAGGTGGCGAGCCTATTGCCATTTATCGGGCACAAAAGTCGCAGTACATTGCTATTGCTAGAGGAACGCTGCTGCCCGTTCCTCATTATTGATTTATCCTTAGTCGCCTTGTACGACCCACGACCCACGGGAGAGATTTGGGGTGGTGACAATTTGCCGTGTGGTGAGTAGAATACAATTGAAAATATATTTGCCTCTCGCACTAAATACCACAAAATGGCTTGAAGACGTCTGACTGATATGAATGGAAGAGGAAACATACTGCACCGACCCCAAATAGACGGAGAACAGGGCTGGGAGAAGAAGACTAAATCCTGAGACCAAACACTGTCAAGTGGTGGGGCGAGATTTTCTCCACGTCCCGTCCTAGGCTTACTGGTGATAAGTACGTCACCGATAGCAATGTCAGGTTCCATGTTATAAGTGGCGAGCCTATTGTCATCTGTCGGGCCCAAATATATCCGTCATTCTGTCACCAGGCTGTATGTCATGAACCGTGATAGTTAGAAAGTCGAAATTTTCACAGACGATGTAGTTCTGTTGCCACTATAACAACAAATACTATTAAACATAATAAAATATACATTTAAGGGGGCTCCCATACAACAGACATGATTTTTTAGACGTTTTTTAATGATGGCCGTGTGGTGACGGCCGATTAGAATACAATTGTCACCACCCCAAACGTCTCCCGTGGGTGTCGTACAAGGCAGGTAAGGATAAATCAGTGACGAGGAATGGGCAGCAGCGTTCCTCTTATACCACCTAGTAATGTACTGCGACTTTTGTGCCCCATAAATGGCAATAGGCTCGCCACCTATTACATGGGACCTAACATAATTGGCGAAACGTGGGTGCTAGTTCACCTCTGCCTACCCGTTCGGGGATTTAGGCGTGATTTTTTTATGTATGTTTTTAATGATAAAGATACGGAACCCGTGGTACGCGTCTCCGACTCGCGTTTGGCGGGTTTTTTACCCAAACTTCCGATTGAAATCTGAAATATTCGTTCGCGTACGGCTTGCCCGTTAGCCGAACTAGTTCGTTCACTATCCCGAAGCCTGTTAATTATAAAACACTGAATATTCCACGAAGCGTTATGTTTACTTTTGTCAATACAGCCACTGTACTAACTCGGTTCCTAATTAGACATGTACCGGTGCTGTTAGATAGAACAGTGTCATAATAATATAACAGTTAGCTTAGCTACGTATTAATTAGTTGCTGAAACCGAGTATATCCAATGGCATTGCTTTCTGTATCTTGCAAAAAGAAGTGTTTATTTTTTCTAAATAGATATTTCTTTTTATGAAATACTGTTATAATGCCGTATCCTTGGCGTATCGTGACGACAGAGCAGAATGCGATTGTCACCACCCCTAATCTCTCCCGCCGGTATCGTCCAAGGCGGCTAATGGAGACACCACACGGTTCACCAATTACGTTATAACCCATCCAGTAGGGTCATCATCAACGTTTTCATCACCGACTCTTTAATATCTCCTCTGCTGAGGCTCAAGTTAAGTAACCGAGGACGCGTGTCCGATTCCTGCATCGGCACATATAGTGGAAAGAGACCAAAAGTGGGCGAATTGCATTACAGCCAAGGAGACGGATGGTGATCTAAATTTTCACATACCAGTCAATCAGGCTGCATGTCTGTTTTGGGTGACCTTCCCCTATTTTTGTTTTAATTTTCCGTCCTCTTTTCCTTTGTAAGCAACTTTAGCTAAGGCCGGTCATTCGTCTGCGGCCTCGATTGGCAACTCCTTCCTTAACGTATTCAAGTTACATCAAAAGTCACCCCGAGGTGCGTCCTAAACGGAAATCCTTACATCACGCAAATTTAATGTACCTACTAGTTATAAAGTACACAGAGGCCATAGAACAAATTGATTAACATTCGTAGTCCCGTGGGGGGGGACCCAATTGTTTGTATGGTGCTGAGTCCCATTTATATATATTGGGCTTAACCGAGCCCTTCACGGACCCGCTGGGGATTAGCTCTTGGTAACTTTAGCGTTACGTACCTATAATTCAATTTGCGTTACTATGGAAATGTTACGCGGCGATGTCGAGGCGCCCACTTATACAATAAGCCGGCGATACACTTTAAAATGGAATAGTAGCATGCATGCTTGTTAATGGCATGTAAAGCGCAATGTGGATATATATAATAATACAATTTGCGTCATTGTATGGCTGTATTTGCCAGACGTAAACAAAGCTACAGTCCGACAACTTCGTCCGCGCCCCTCCTGCAGTATGAGAGACGGTGTCGGGGCATTCCGTGCCAGAGCAGAATACATTTGTCATTGTCTTGGATTGTCATTGTATTGTCATTGGACCCCTGTCCAATGACAATCCAAAAAAAAAAACTCTGGATGGGAGGAGGGTGTACGAGCGGGGAGCAAGCGATTGTAAGGCGCCGCTTCCCGCAGGTACAGAATTGTTGGTGGATAGGAACTACTCCAGGGAGTAGTCCTGGCAAGTAGCTGGTGTATGGCAGGAGGAAGCTACCCCAGGGAGTAGCCCTGGCAGGCAGCGGGGAGGAGGGAGTGAGACCCAACACGGCCGATTGGAATCTAATTTATTGTATAAATAAATACAGTTTTATATGGTTTGCCGTGTGGTGACGGCAGAGTAGAATACAATTGTCATTACCCCAAATCTCTCCCGTGGGTGACGTACAAGGCGACTAAGGATAAATCAGTGATGAGGAATGGGCAGCAGCGTTCCTCTTATACCATCTAGCTACGTACCTTCTGCGACTTTTGTGCCTGATAAATGGCAATAGGCCCGCCACCTATTACATGGGACCTAACATAACTGGCGAAACGTGGGTGCTAGTTCACCTCTGCCTACCCCTTTGGGGATATAGGCGTGATTTATGTATGTTATATGGTTTGCATGGTCTGTACACATTGATAGCTATTTGTATGTCTCTCATGGGTGTAAGCTGCCGACGGTGTGCTTGGTCGACGTCTGGTGTGTGTAGGTCGCCTCGCTGCTGACTCTGCTCCTCGGGTTGAGTCCAATGTTCGACTCGTGGCTCGAACATACTCCCGACTCCAGAAAGATGGGCAGGGCGAAACTAGATCCTCCCCGCATCACCCACCCCCGCTAACATCTCGAGTGCCCCGTCACCGCCACCGTCCCTACTTTGACTGACACATGCCAGTCGTAGCCCCCGCGTCCCTCCCTCATGTGCATACCAGTAAATCAAATGTTGTGCTGTCTACTTGAGTAGCAGATACAGTTAGCTTATACACGTGCTAGCAGGTGGCATGTGCAAGGAGCTTTTATACAATATGCAAGTGCGCCTGCTACAGGCATGTGTATCGCCTCAACCTTGACTGCATAGATCACTTTAGAGTGGATCAAGAAACATCATCAGCCTTTTTCTGAAGTCTGATCGATATTCCATCCTTTTTATCTAAAGTCTGATCGATATTAATTGACAAAATTATATATTTTCAATATACTTTTTTAGTGAAGTTACAAGATAGACCAAAAATTATTGACTGAGTGTCATTTACCCATTGATAATTTTTATTAGTACCTATTCTTCGTTTTTTGAGATATTACATAGTATTCTTATTATTTATATAAAAAATTATGAATAAAATTCCGGCCATTCTAAACAATGAATATAAACCAATTATATTTATTGTTGAAAATGATAACAATAAATATAATTGGTTAATTGGCGAAATGTATCTTCTATTTCCACCCCAAATCTCTCACGTGGGTGTCGTACAAGGCGACTAAGGACAAATCAGTGATGAGGAATGGGCAGTAGCGAGACTATCTAGCTATGTACCTACTGCGACTTTTGCGCCCGATAAATGGCAATAGGTTCGCCACCTATTACATGGGACCTAACATAACTGGCGAAACGTGGGTGCTAGTTCAACTCTGTCTACCCCTTCGGCGATATAGGCGTGATTTATGTATGTATGTATGTATGTATGTATCTTCTATTTGTTCTGACGCGAAAAAAAGGTATTCCGCAATATGTTCCCTTGGCATTGAGGTTTGTTTACACCCACATTTCGCCAAAATTATGCTAGGTCCAGTTTTTACACTCACCCAGTAGGTACCATGAGCACTTGTGTTATGAATACTAGATGACGGGCGAAAATTTTTAATATAGAGACAAAAACTCTTAGTATTCCGTGAATTCACCGTGCGGGTGCCGGGTCCATAGTAATAATACATACATACATAATTCACGCCTATATCCCCGAAGGGGTAGGTAAGTAATAAAAGGTAAGGTCTAATACTCAACAAAAACACTATACAGATATTGTAAATAGGGGTTATATCTCTAGCCTAAGGCTTACATTGTGCTGGCTAGATAATAGGTGTGAGAGTGTAAGAAATATTTATTTATTTGCTACGTCCATTCATTCATAGGTGTGAGGTTAAAAAAATATATATTTTAAAAAATATCGCTCTCTATGCAAACGAATCTTTATTTAAACTTGACAGAGTCCCATAAACATGTCCCCCGGTCAATTTAACCGTCTTGGGCACCTCATACATCCACAAGGACATGACGGTGATATTTTATTCAATTCCATTAAAACAGGCAACAAAACGTTACCCGGAGAACGCTGCGCAATAAATACCCCCATTTCATCCCCTCCACGCAATTTCTGGGACCGTTTCATAGAACTGAAACGTTTTGAAATCATTATTATTTTACTACAAGAGCGTTTTATCTTGAGACTTAATTAATGTTCAGAGATATAAAGCAAATAGCCTCTATTATTCCACTCGTGCCTTTGCGTTAAGACTGAAATAATTATTAACGAGTTAAATTGGCTAAGGAAAGGGGAGATCTCTCATGAGAATCATGTTACTCTTGCCCTGTTCTATGTTTGTCTGGGGTCGGCGCAATACGTTTCCTCTTCCATTCACATCGGTCACGTCATCAAGCCATCACTCCATTTTCATTCATAGCCTCTATCGCCTCACAACTGATAGTTGCTAGTGATGAATGAATGTATAGGAAAGAGACCGAAACGACCATATCGATAAACGGAAAGTGATTGGGATGACAACATTCCAATCCATTCTGCTCAAGGTTTTGGCTTAGGTTTTACAGCTGGCCTGCCATCAACCCTCTTTGGGTAAACGTCAATATAACATTTAGCGTCTGTTTCACAATCGAAGGGTAAGTTTTGAATAGCTTACTTGGCAGTTCAATTGACATTTCATTCATATTACAACTGTCAAATGATCTGCTAAATAAGCTATCTAGAACTTACCCGTCGATTGTGAAACAGGCCCAGAAATTAATGTAAAAAAAAATATTAGGTTAGAAAAAACAACTCGGCGTGGTATGGACACCTGCCCGGTATGCGGAGGACACGGGTTCGATTCTCGCAACAAAACTATAATTTTTAGGACTTTTTCTCACCTATTTTTCTTTTAAAATTACATACATACATACTTAAATCACGCCTATATCCCCGAAGGGGTAGGCAGAGGTGAACTAGCACCCACGTTTCGCCAATTATGTAATAGGTGGCGAGCCTATTGCGATTTATCGGGCACAAAAGTCGCAGTACATTGCTATTGCTAGGTGGTATGACAGGAACGCTGCTGCCCAGTCCTCATAATTGATTTATCCTTAGTCGCCTTGTCAAACACCCACGGGAGAGATTTGGGGTGGTGACAATTGTATTCTACTCTGCCGTCACCACACGGCATATTTAAAATTACAAATTACTTTATTAAGAAGCAATGCGATTCGTGATACTCTTGCCGTGGTTCAGACTAAACAAACATGATTATTTCTAGCGTTTACCTCGGCAGTTGTTAAACGATACTAATCGCTATGACTCAATGCTACTAAATCACTATTTAGTTAACAGTGCACCAGTTTTCAGTTTAAAATCCGAGCCCACACATTTCACTTTGTTTGTACGAAAATTGTTTATGTTCTCGTTGTAGCAGTCCATTGTTTGAGTTAAATGATGCATTGTTTGTTTGTCTGTCCGTCCGTGGCGGGTAAACACTCGGGTTCAACGTAATACTATGTTTGGATTACCCGTTGTTATGTTGATTTCGGATTACGCTTTTGTTGTTCAGTGTTTAAGGCATTTTCTGTTCATTAGCGAAGGCTTTACATACATAAATCACAATGGGCAGTAGCGTTTTTGTTATAATACCTCCTACTCCTAGAAATACTTCCTAAATACCTCCTAGAAATAAACTGCAAATCCCGTGCTCGACAGATGACAATAGGCCCGCTCCCTATTACATGGGATCTAGCATAGCGAAAAGTGGGTGTTAAAACACCTCCGTCCACGACTTCGGAGATATATACACGTACATATTAAGGATAAATCAGCGATGAGAAATGGGCAGCAGCGTTCCTCTTATACCACCAAGCAATAGTACTGCGACTTTTGTGCCCGATAAATGGCAATAGGCTCGCCACCTATTACATGGGACCTAACAAAATTGAACTAAACAATAAATTAACTAAATAATTAACTTAACTAAATAATTAACTTAACTAAATAATTAACTTAACTAAATTAACTTAACGAAAGTGCGTGCTAGTTCACCTCTGCCTACCCCTTCGGGGATATAGGCGTGATTTAAGTTTTTTTTTTACACTCACACCTATCATCTAGCTAGCCCAAAGTAAGTAGCCTAAGCACTTGTGTTATGGATACTAGATGACGGACATATTTTTAATATAATTAAGTATATAAATGTTGAAAATACAAACATTTATGGTCATCATAAAGTTTGCCCTTACCAGGATTCGAACCCGAGACCTTTTAGCCAATACCCAGCGATCTGAGCATTCGACCAAGGCGGCCGTGTATGTATGTATGTATGTATGTACATATTATTGTATGCATAGAAACCAATGTTCCGCAAATAATTAGACATTGTATAAACACAGATCTTCGTCGAAATGCTCCTGTTTTATTCAAAGCATAGTGTGAAAATCCATTTAATTAAAACAATTATCTCCTTTACAGATCTTGGGAGCGGCGAACACCCAGAAGGGTGGTCATAAAAATTGCGCGCACTCTCCGTTTCAGGTGAGATTTTCGTTTTTTTTCTCTTAAATTATGCATAATCGCGTTCCGTGGTTAAGATGTTGCTTCCGGCTGCATAGCTACCATCCATATAAAAGGACGACTAACGACTATAAAAGGACGACTAACGACTATAAAAGGACGACTGACGACTGTAAAAGGACGACTGACGACTATAAAAGGATGACTGACGACTATAAAAGGACGACTGACGACTATAAAAGGACGACTGACGACTATAAATCGACGACTAACGACTATAAAAGGACGACTGACGACTATAAAAGGATGACTGGCGACTATAAAAAAGACGACTGACGACTATAAAAGGACGACTGACGACTAAGCGATTTTTTATCACTCTGCAATTTTTCTGTTGGCATCACCATGATTTTCTTTTTTATTTGCACTTTGTCTTCTATGCTGGCATGGGAGTGTAAAATAAACACGTAGAATTTGCCAGCCCCAACTCATATCGGAGTCGTAAAAGTCGACTAAAGGGGATTGTGAAGGCCAATGAGCACCTTTGGGCACCGAAATGGTAACAACAAACCACCAACAACAGCATACCCGAAGAAGGTTGACGTCAGGCAGACGGCTGGCTGTTAAACCTAAGCCAAAAACTTGAGCAGTATGGATTGAAACATTGTTATCGCAATATCTCTCCCGTTCATTGGTCTCTCGACATGGTCTTTTCCGTCTCTTTTCTACACATTCATTCCACGCTAGCACATTTACTGTGTGATGGATGATATGACTCAAAATGAAGCGGATGGCTTGATGAGAGTGATTGGGATGACAACTTACCAATCCATACTGCTCAAGGTTTTGGCTTAGGTTTTACAGCCGGCCGCCTGCCTGACACCAACCTTCTTTGGGGATAATACCTACTGGCCCCAAATAATTTGAGACAGGGCGGGAAGAGGATGTTCATTTTCAGTTCATATTGCGCTGTGCTAAGACTGTTGTTTGCTCCATATTATTATGTCATAAACCTCACGATATGACGCAAGACATCACACGGAAACGATACAAGATTATATCTGCTTTATCACTCACTTTATCACTCAACGTACGCCTTCATATCCAAAAACGTAGCCGAAAGGTAAAAAATTTACGACCGCGGGTGACTATTAAGTATATTTATATGCGAAAAACTTTCCCTTTGTCATTCACAGTCGGAAAGATTACGTCTTTATGGGCGTATTTTATATTGCCACATTATTTGGGTAAGTCAATTTTTTCGCTGTTGCGATATACGGGGGATAGAAAAAAGTTCGATTAATTGTGTCCTGGTGCGAGGTTTTTGGCACTTTTATTCATGTGACTGCTATTTATACCCCTAAAGAAATTTGCTTCTTAATTTAACATAATATGATAAATATTTGTTGCGGCTATGTCAGAGCGCTACAATAAACAAAGTGTCGAGTAACCGAGAAATGGTTGATCAGCGAAAAGTACGACAGCTCACGATAACAATGGAGCCAAACCAACTGTAGACCTAATGACTGTGGTGTTAAGGCAGAACGAGAATAGCAAGTCCTGAATCACGATTACAAAGTTTCTGGAGGAACTCAGAATATATACAAGATTCGGCGAAGTACAGTCGGACCGAGGTCCCCGAGTGCACACCTGGCTCGGAGGAAGATCTTCCCTCTTTCTCTGAGTATGCGGCGACCTTACCGCATAGCCACATATTGACTGAAACCATAGACATTTTTAGTTTGTAGCAATCAGTTTTTACTATTTAATTTTTGTCTACCTAACTACCTGTCTTCATAATTGTGCTCATACTAAGCTTACATTGGGCTACACAATCAAATGTGTAAGTATAGACCAGTAAATTCATTATTAATCTATCTATATATATCGACAATTTAATCGATATATAAAGATAGATGCAACAAAATATAAATAGGGTATAGTGAGGACGCAGCTGTAGCACTACCTCTACGAGGGTCGCAGTTGGTAGATTTACTAACCACTTTTGGCTACGGAACTCATTTCGTAGCAAGGTACAGACAATCGTCTACGGTCATTCCTTCGTAGACAACACTCGCTAAGAACTACGGCAACATACAAAATGAGCCAACGGTATTGTTAACAATGTTTTAATTTGTGCTACTTACCATGTATAGTGAAATATTTTGAATACAATTTGTTTAATATTTCTGAAAAAATAAACATTGTGACTCATACAATTTTCCGCTATACTGACCTGGTAGCGAAAAAATAACGTAGAATCTGCCAGCTCCCACTCATCCAGGGGTATCGTAAAAGCTGACTAACGGCCTGGTGTAGACCAATAAGCACCTAAGGGCACCCGAATGGTGGAGGGCGCACCAACAACATCGGCCCAAAGAGAGGCAGGCGGCCGGATGTAAAACCTAAGCATTTTTATGAATTAAAAGGGAATGCATTGCTTGATAGCGTTCTGACCGATATTAATGGAAGAGGAAACGTACTGCGCCGACCCCAGATAAACTGGGAACAGGGGAGGAAGAAGAAATAGTAGATTATAATATACCAACCGGCCGAGTGGTGACGGCAGAGTAGAATACAATTGTCACCACCCCAAATCTCTCCCGTGGGTGTCGTACAAGGCGACTAAGGATAAATCAGTCATGAGGAATGGGCAGCATCGTTCCTCTTATACCACCTAGCGACTTTTGTACCCGATAAATGGCAATAGGCTCGCCACCTATTACATGGGACCTATCGTAACTGGCGAAACGTGGGTGCTAGTTCACCTCTGCCTACCCCTTCGGGGATATAGGCGTGATTTATGTATGTATGTATGTGTAATATACCTAGGGCGATTAAACAAAGGAAGTCCCAGATCGCAAGTATTTGATAAATATGCGATCTAAGGCTTTCTTTTTTATCGCACGAGGTAAGATCATAGTTTTATGTCACCCCTGACCAGGAAGTGGGATTTTCCGCGCGTGTCGCGGGCAGAAAAGTCCACTTTATTGTCAGGTGTGACGTGACATAAAAAGATTTTTAAACTACTTGTAGAGCAAAACGTGAATAGCCAAAACACGACACAATAACATGGAATCTGTAAGCGTCATTACGCCGAATGCTCAATCCGAACCTTTCTCAAGCACGATTAACGGCGACCCCGATCCGAGATTCATCGGCGAACCGGCGGTTTGAAGGCCAATCGATCAAACACAGTTTAAATTATCCCATTTGTCAACCTGTCACTCGGCGTCTCGCATTCATTATGGACGCGAAAACTTCATAAAGCGGCTGCTCGGTTACACAATTAGGTTGTTATGATCGAAATTGCGCCGTTCGCGAACTTTTTGTCCGATTGATAAATGTTGGTGGGGGATCGAATTTTTATTGGATATTAAGTCTGCCTTCTTTCATGGAGCTTCTGTGAACTCAAATAGACTGTAAGTTTATTTCGTTGCATTCAACTTTTCACTCGTAATGTTCCGAAAACATTTTGATTTTAGTTTGAACATTAAATAAATGTTAGAAAAATTATAAAACGAGTTATAAAACGATAGAAAGATTATTATTTTTCTAACATTATAGTATATTATAATGTTTAAATTAAATAATGTTCTCTTATATTTGCACGAGAACTACACATTTGAAACGGCCGTGGTCACGGGTGACTGGTGTCAGTCACCCGTGACCACGGCCGCTGTAAAGTGATTAAAACGTCGGGACAAATAATAATGCCAAACATCTAAATATACGCGAGTCTAATCCGTAAAAGTTATTTTGTTTCAAATGTTCAAATTAAAGTCAATAATGACACACCCACATGCCGAGTCATTTCCTCGAGATTTACCTCACTCGACCTTAGTCGAGGCCACCTTAAGGAAATTTTAAAAACACCCTTAAAATCAGTATGTTTAGATACGGCTTCACCCTCCAGTGAGGGGCTATCTTTCAAATATGACAGGTACACGACACCGCAATGAAAATTTTGTGCTATATATGGACGTGGACAAAATTTCTCTCCACCGCTTGACAGTTTTTTGTTTCGGCATTTAGTGAGAGTTAGAGGGAGAGGAAAAAAAATTCTTTTCCCCGAGGAGATTTTGTCCACGCCCTGTGCTACGGGGGCTGGAATAACGAGGAAAACGCCGTTGACAAGCTTTGAGGAGACCTCAAGGTAGATCGCGACGTACCTTTAGCTTGAGACTTAATTACTCGACTCGACTGAGGATTTTTGTCAGTACGAGGATAGTTTTATCAGTTTTGACAACTTTTTCCTCGAGGTTGAGTCAAGTGGAGGAAATCTCAAAGAAACGACTCTGCATATGGATGTAAGTTACATTACTTTCAACTTTTTACAAATTGCCGTGTGGGGACGGCAGAGTAGAATACAATTGTCACCCCTCCAAATCTCTCCCGTGGGTGTCGTCGTACAAGGCGACTAAGGATAAATCAGTGATGCGGAATGGGCAGCAGCATTCCTCTTCTTACCTACCACCTAGCAAAGTACTGCGACTTTTTTGCCCGATAAATGGCAATAGGCTCGCCACCTATTAAATGGGACCTAGCATAATTGGCGAAGCGTGGGTGTTAGTTCACCTCTGCCTACCCCTTCGCGGATATAGGCGTGAATTATGTATGTATGTATGTATTTTTACAAATAATTTCTATAAGATTACATTCCGTCCCGATCATACTCCATCAATAATTATTATTTTACGAAATGTAGTTATAAATTAGATCCGCAGTGACTGTGTTGAGAAAAGTATCTCGCCTATCAACTAAATCTCAAGTCCGTTAACAAGACAGTGTTAACTCTTTTTTATTATCTCACTTCTGCGGAGTTGAGTAAGCCATCAAAGTTATACGAGATTAAACTACTACTTCCATTCGTTACTTTTAGTACTGACCGCGAAGCTTCCTTCATTTCCTTAAAGTTTTTTTTTACATCTTTTTAGTTTTGATTCATTCATTTGAAACATTGTTCTTGATCAGTCATTTTGCTATTCAATTGTTTTTTTTTTACACTCACACCTATCATCTAGCCCAAAGTAAGTAGCCTAAGCACTTGTGTTATGGCTACTAGATGACGGACGTATTTTTAATATAATTATGTATATAAATGTTGAAAATATACTACATAAACATATACACAGCCGTGACTTGGAAACAAATTGGGGGGGGGGGGGGGTGAATAATATTTCTAGTATTTTTAAGTTCCGTCTCTTTTCTATACAGCCATTCATCACTGATGAATCAAAAGGGATTGTCAAAAGGGAGTGGATGGCTTGATGACGTCTGACCGAAATGAATGGAAGAGGAAATATACTAGGCCGACCCCTGATAGTCTGGGAACAGTGCAGGGAGAAGAAGAAGAAGAGAAGAAGATTTCTTCTTTCTTTTATTATATTCTTTGGGATATAATAAGGTATATCACAAAGAAAAAAGGAGTCATAATTTAAGTAATTTCAAAAAAATATTGCCCTGATGTCCTAATCCTGATTTTATTATCTATAATTAAAATATTAATTAATTTGATCTAACAATAGAACAGAATAGTCACACAACAGGGTCGGAAACCCTATTGTGTGACATACGTAATTAAAGGTACTTTAGTAGTAGCTAAAGTACTGCTTGGAAACAAACAGAACTGAGCCAACATTATTTCTCATTTTAATTAGTATGTTAAAAACCTTTGAAAAAAAATTTTATTTTACTAATGTGCAGCCTTTAGAATTGAAAATTTGTATTATGAACTTTTTTACTAACCAATTTATTAGATTTACATATGTTGGAGAGATTTTTAGAGGTCTTAATATAATCATTATTAGCTTTCATATAACAGGGGGCGAGCCTTTTGCCATCTTTTGGGTACAGAAATCGCTGTATATTGCTAGATGGTATTAAAGGAACGCTGCTGTCCATTACTCATCGTTGTCTTTGCCTTTAGTTGCCCTGTAGGACACCCGTGGCAGAGATTGGGGGTGGTGACAATTCCACTTAGCCGTCAGCACACAGAACCATTGTAAAATGTTCCATTGAAAGAAATAAATGTTTATTTATTTATTATTCTTTGTGATAATATAAACAACAGACATCTCAAGACGCACTTTTAGACATTGAACATCTAAAAACTAGAAATAACTCTGAATCACCGCCAAACTTATTATAACATTAGCTCGAGAAAGATTAACCGTCACATGCTATTATACCCAAAACTTATTTCCCACCCGGGAGTTGCCCTAAACTTTGGGATTGCTACAACTATCTAATCTCTGCGAAAAATTACTCCCATAAATAACAAATTTGAAACTGAAATTTATAGCGGTTCAGCTCAAATATTCACACGGTATGTTACCTTGTTAATTGGGTGCTATGAAAGTGTGTCCACTGGAAGGTAATTTCTATTGGGCAATAATGAAACCAAGGCTTTTTTTTTAAAGTAAACACTTATTATGCCAGAAACACGTTTTTAAAACACGACGAGTCCCGATGTAACGCAATGCGTGTTGAGTCGAATCAAATAAATAGATGTTTGCTATATTAACAGCAGACTTAACTTAGCGGTGGCGGGACGGTGGTGGTGGCGAACCCGAACAAAACGTTGACCGCGCTCGCTGGTTTGAATAATGTCCTTAAGTTACCTACGCTACAATTGCCCGCCACCGCTGACCTTGTCTGTCTGTGTGAGGCTTTAAGCTTCAATTCTCACTCAAAAAGTTCTCGGCATTTTTCAAGTAACGCCCACGTAAATACAGCGAGTGTCAATGAGTTTAAGATTCGACGTCTGTCTCACTTTCACTTAAGCTCGCCGGGTTCCCAGAAAGAAAATCGTCCAGGCGCTCATAAGGGTGTTCGCCCACGGTAACTTCTTGTAGCGATGCTGTCGCGCGCTTCGTTAACACGCGAAATCATCGCTACTAACTCGCAATGCGACTGCATTTGCAACGCGCTACGGCATCGCGACTTTATCGATGCAAACGCGAGAGGTGCGAGGGTGGCGTGTGAGTTAGAACCGAACACGAAGGAAGAACACGATAGTATCGCGACTGAATCGTGGTTACGTGGGCGAGAGCACACAGCTAGCGACCGCGTCCCGACTCGATACGAACGCGCGACAGCATTGCTACAAAAAGTCGCCGTGGGCGAGCGCCCTAAAGTAGCAGTGCTATAACTCCAGCAAGCAAGTCTCGCAAACACAATGAAACTTGTGTAGTCTGGTGACAGATCGCGTTGTTGAAATTGAGTTTGAACTTTTAGAGTAATATTGTTTTTGGTGAGGGTGAGATGTCATGTTGCGCGCTACGAATCGTGAATTGAAATTAAAATGAATTATGCACTACAATCTATATTCGATGTCCGATATAGTCCCTACAACCGATACTAATTATAAGGGAGAAGAGTGAAACACACTGCTATGTACGTGCCCGATAGATGACAATAGCCTCGCGACCTATTACATACATAGGATCTAACTTAATTGGCGAAATGTGGGTATTAATAAGTTACCTCTTCCTTCCCCTTCGGATATAAATAGGAGAGATTTATGTGAGTATGAAGATTTTGGTTTGTTTGGTTGGGTAAACGCGCTCAGGTCTCAGGAACTACTGATTTAAATTGAAAAAATATTAATTATTATGTGTAGGAATCCATTTACCAAAAAAGGCTATACAGGGCGTCCCACGGCCATGCCACACGGAGGGAAAGTATATTAAATATTGAACGTAGAATATTTTACTAAAAGAAGACATCGATTTATTTTTAATAATAAGTAGAACTGCATTCACAGATTTTTTTTAAATCGCCTACCTCAACCGGGAATCGAACCCGCCAAATGTGATAGAAAAATTACTTGTATTTTATAATAGCGTTTGAAAGGGCTACTCATAAGCATTATTTTTTCCTAAATAACCTAGCATATTAAATGAAACTAAAATCATTAAATTTTTCATTTTATTTAAAATTTTGTTCAGTGAAATTTCCTCTGACTTGGCCATGCTTCCAACAATTAACATTATCATTTCA
Source organism: Cataclysta lemnata (assembly GCA_963931975.1). NCBI lineage: Eukaryota > Metazoa > Arthropoda > Insecta > Lepidoptera > Crambidae > Cataclysta > Cataclysta lemnata. Next base: position 1,206,601 of record OZ008354.1, on the reverse strand, counting down.
ACCGGTACAACAGAACCGGTACAACAGTGTGTAGGAGTTACAAAATGAACTTAGACATATTATTTCAAACATCCACCATGCAAAAATAAGTAAATCGACAGGGAGAGAAATTATCAAAAAAGTGAGAATTTGTTTACAACAGAACGGATCACATTTTGAGCATTTGATATTTTTTTTTTAAATAAAATGAAAAATTTTATGATCTTAGTTTCATTTAATATGCTTAGGTTATTTAGGAAAAAATAATGCTTATGAGTAGCCCTTTCAAACGCTATTTTAAAATACATGTAAGTTTTCTATCACATTTGGCGGGTTCGATTCCCGGTTGAGGTAGGATTTAAAAAAAATCTGTGAATGCAGTTCTACTTATTTTATAAATAAAACGAGGCCTCCTTTAGTAAAATATCCTACGTTCAATATTTAATATACTTTCCCTCCGTGTGGCATGGCCGTGGGACGCCCTGTATATAAAAATAAGGATCAAATGTAGTAAGTTAAGCTTAAAAAATACAATTAGTTGCGATTTATCTATTACTTAGTATTTATATATATATATATAGTTTACTGAGTGTATTGGACTTTTTGCATGGATAGTTAATTATTAATTTAAGTATAAAATAGCCCACATTTTCATGCCGTGACAACCTGTTATTAAGACAGCACTTAGCTTAAGTTTTTTAATTTAAATAATGGTAATATTACATGTATTAGTGTTAGTTTTGTTGGTTGTCCTAATAAATAAAATCAAATAAATTCAAAATAACACCGAGCTACGAAATGAGGGCTTATTTCGGCTAGTTTTGTCGTGTGATATACGTCATTACAATGAAGTGAAATTGAAAAAGTTGGAACAGAGAAACTTGGAATCGTTTCGCCAATGCGCTCAGTAAGTTGATTTGGTACCAAAAGTTTTCGGGGATTTTGAGTTTAATTAGAGGTTTTTACCCGTTCTGTTTGTAATTGAACTTCCGGCGTTACCTATTAGCTTTTTACGACTGATCGGAAGCTGCGGTCCTTTTTCCTTGATTGCTTTCGAAATAGTTTTTTTTTAATTCTCCCGTTACGGGAAAGCAAGGGGATCAAGCCCATACAGCCTTGCTGATGTATTTTCTTTTGTTTTAAGATCATTTGAATCCACATCACAATTTCTCTACCGTGGTTTTGAAACGTTTTTGTTGAAAATAGAATAATGAAGTTGGGAATGTAAAGTCAACAAAAATAGTAAGTTTATATATACGTTTAAAAACGTATCCACGGGATAGAAAGAAAATTAAAAACGAATGATTTCCAAGGCGATTGGATTATAAGCAACTCCTATGGGCGACATTGAGAAATTTGAAATATATGCAGTAACTAGGAACAATATTCCCGAAGAAATTGCCGCGATTCATTGTGAATGCTCCAGATTGCTCGACTGAATTGCTCCTGGTTCGTCCATTACAGATCCCAAAAAAACTTGGCTTGTGTAAGAGCACCTTCAGGTAAATAGATTGTTGTGGGAATGCCAAATTGCTTGTGTAAGAACACCTTTAGGTAAGTCGACTATTGTAGGATGCCGTAGATACTGACGCGTCATCGGCGAAAACGGAAGATTAATAAAGCTTAGAAGCTGAAGGTCGAAGTGAACTTACTCCATTGAAAGCTCGCCTGCTGTTTCTTGTTTCCTGCGAAAGTGGCAACCTTATTATCGGTGTTTAGATCAACAAAACTTAGTCAATCAAGTCCGATCGCTCGTAGGCACGCTCTGGTAGTCAGAGTATAAAACAAGAATGGTGTTGAGTTGATGTAGTGCTAGGAAATTACAATTTAGCATTAAAGATTGATTGGAAACGAAAATGCTAAGCTGTTCAGGTTGTCCTCGGAGTAAGGTTGTCACACATCTCTACTGTTTTTTGTTATCAAGAAAATAAATACGATCTAAACAATGAGTTTCGCAAACCTGGTCAAATGCGCCAAATGTAACATTGTGCATTCATTAAGCATTTGGATACAGTTAGTAGTATGCTTTGGTTGATGATAGCTGTAAAACCCAAGCCAAAACCTTGCTTATTTATTATTTTATTTCTATACGTTAGTCTTTATGGTGAAGTTCATTTTTGTGAAACCTTCGATCACCATTAATTTCCACTTTTTTGTCATTAGAACGGAAATTTCCTTGAATGGGTATTTTACACAAGGAAGAATTCATTTCCCGATTCACCTTAACATTGTCATCATGTGAGAGAATAATTTTCAATTCCAAAGGATCTTAATTTCATTGTGATAAAGTGCAAAGCAGATAAAATTGTCTTTTTCCGTCGTGCGGTTATCTGTACCTGCTGTAACGTGCGCGTTTCACCTCTACTTTGTTTAAAAAATTATTGATCAAACTTATTCTTACATGAAATGCTTTCAACCTTAGCAAATGTGGGTGTTCCCCTGAAATATTGCAAGGATCGTGTCCTGTATTGAGACAATTTATCTCAGCCGTTTATATCGGGCACTTCCTCAGTAAGAACGTCCATAAATATCACTTATCAGGTAGACTTTTGAAATTGCTTGCGATTTTGCATTCGTGTTTTGCTCTTAAGTCGTTTTATGGGCAAATGTTAGTGAAGTTCTATCAATGTGATGATGTACAAGTGATGACAAAGAATATTGTGGTTAAAAAAGTTCGAAAATTATAGTCTTGAAGCGGGAATCGAACCCGCGTCCCCTGCCATCCGGGTCCCTAATTATATTACTATTTGTCATTTGACGATTATAGCAATAGCTGAATATTGCTAAACGTGCGTAACGTAATTGGCGAAAGATGAGTGTTAATATGCACCTCTCATATTCACGCTTCGAGGATAAAAGCCTTCTTTATTTGTATGTAAAATTTATAAACAGAACAGAATCTTCCTAAAAAGCGTTGTGTTAAAGTTAATAATTAACAATGTTACATGACGAAAAGAGACGTCTTCAAAAAAGATAATTTAATTGCTGCCTTTGAATGCCTAAACAGATTGTCCCAATTAAAAACTTCAGAGAGGACAGTTATCAAATTCCTGAGTGTTTTGTTGTAATACATTTTCGTTCACATCGAAGTGTATATTTACAAAAGAACTTTTCTCATTAATCTTTTTAGATACGTTTTTATTAATTTCACCACAACGAATGTAATTAATTTTAAAAAATACCCGTGATAGGTACTCCGCATGTGTCGTAGAATACGACTAAGGGTTAAAACATACGGGGAAATGGGCAACATCCTCGTTATACCGACTAGCGGTATAGAGCGATACTTGTCCGATTGATGGCATATGCTCGCCCCATATTACACACATGGGACCTAACGTAATTGGTGAAATTCACCTCTGCCTGGGGATAATTAGGTGGAGTTTCTGTAGGTTTTTTTTTACGAAATTCTGAAACTTTATCCTATTCAATATCCGGAAAAAATCGGAAAATCACTGTCCTGCTACAGGGATCAAACCAGCGTCCTACGCAATTTGCGAAGGGAGCGGGTTTAATTCTTGCCTCAGAGCAATAATAATTTTTTCTGAAAAAATTTTGACTTCTGTTTCTTTGTGATAACCTTTCAAACTATTCATAAAATACGATCAATATTGTAGTTAGGAGAAGTTCGAAAAATTATAGTCTAGATGCGGGAATGGGTAAGGGAATTGTTAAGATATATAATGTACCAATAATATTGCAATACTATTGTTGTGTATACCAAACAAAGTCGAGAGCGAGCGAAGCAAAAAATCTAAATATTTCGCACAATATCAGGAGTCGTAATTTTTCATTCGCTCACTCCACGCCTGTAACTTGGAAGATATATAAGCGGGGAAACTTCTTGCTCTAATATCAGCGGTTGTCAAAATGGAGGGCGAAATGAGATATTTTTTCGTTTTTCGCCACCAGTTCGGAAATACGACAGGAAATATAATACGTTATCATCATTTAGACTAATGGTCTGACGCCGAAAAACGTCTTGGTCCATATTTGTTGCTAATGAAAGGCGACGCTTGAAAAGTATTCAAGTATTGAGTTAAGTAGCTGCGAAATCATTGTTCGAAGACACAAAAGTTACAACTCTTCGAACCGTTTTCAATGATAACAATAGGATCCACCAAATCAACAAATGAAATTTGACTATCTTAGGTAGATTGACATGCTGTTAAGAATACAAGCTACTTACAAAATAATTTTGTGATCGTAGCAAACAAAGTTAAAATTCAATAGAATTAAAATTTCCAGCGCCTGTGTCAGGAAATGTACTCTATTATAATATCACTGATTTTTATAAGAGTCTTCTGCTCACTGCTCTGTTTCCAGGCAAGCGTTCGTCTCATACCATCTAGAAAATACTGCAATTTACGTACCGTTAGATGGCAATAGGCTCGCCCCGACTACATGGGACCCAACATAATTGGCGAAACGTGGATGGTAATACAACTGTAGCTACCCATTACGAGATAAATAAACTTGATTTATGTATGTACGTATGTAACTAATTTCTACACACATATTTATCTAAGGTTAAATTTTGCTAATAGATGACAATCCGTTCTGGTTAGCCCAGGGGCTTTTAATCCGAGTTCTGATCCTTCGGGATTACTAACTGGAGTACTAGGTTTATGGTTTATTAAGTAACTGGTACAAGTGCTCATGTCGTGTAAATAAAACAACTTAACGGATTTAACTCGCGTCGCATATACTGATTAATAACGATGTTTCGATCACTTAGGGAAAATTACAAATAAATCGGGGTACTCCAGAACGGGGGCCTCGGGGATCAGGGTACTCAGGGAATAACCCAATTAATGTGGTTAATTCAAATGTAGTTCACTCTCTCGCCCGTCCTTTCCTAATCTAAGAGAATTCTTTCGGACCAGCATGGAAGACACCCCATTGTGGGAATGGGATGTCTTTCATGCTGGTTACAAGTATTAATTTAATTTGCTGCCCTATTGAAAAAAAAATCCGCCGTGTAGTGACGGCAGAGCAGAATACAATTGTCACCACCCCCATCTGTCCCGTGGGTGTCGTACAAGGCGACTGAGGGTTAAAATTGCGATGAGTAATGGGCAGCAGCATTCCGCTTATACCACCTAGCAATATGTTGCGATTTTATGTGCCCGATAGATGGCAATAGGCTCCCCACATGGGACCGTAATTAACTGGCGAAAAGTGGGTGTTTAATTCACCTCTGCCTACCCCTTTGGGAATATATGCGTGATTTATGTTTTATATTTTTATATCAAAGAAAATTTTCAGCCCGAAAGATTAAATCTACGAGATCCAGTAGATAGTGAGACTCAATTAGTAATTGTATCCTCCCTGTCCACAGGATTCATCCCCCGGCCGGCAGCGATGACAGCGCACGTGAAGATCGGGAGACTTGAAGGCGGCTACATCGAGCTCACGAGGAGGAGGGGCCAGAGCCGGTCACCGTAGCGGTGCGCTGATCTTTCTAGGAGGCTGAGAGGAGATTGCCAGTAAGTAAAGAAATGACAAAATAAATCAAGGGTGCCTATTCAATAAGACTATAGGCAAGTAAGAAGGAAATAACAAAATAAGTCAAGGGTACAAAGATTTTGGTGGTTAGAAAAAGAATTTCGAAAAATTATGGTCTTGATGCGGCAATCGAACCCGCGTCCGCTGCTATCCGGATAGGTGCCTGACCGGTCGGCCAACCAAGACACTAATTCACTTGCCGAAATTCTTCTAACCTTTACACTTCACGTTGTAAGCCAACGGGTACCCTCGCAATGTAGAAATAAATTTCAAACATTCCAAAGCAGATATTTTTACAAATACCGTGCGTTCGGTTAAGCTTGGGTTTGCTTTATAAACTATTCGATTTTACTATTCGATTTTAATTTTAACATTAAATAAATGTTAGAAAAATTAGTACAAACATTTTGGTGGTTAGAAAAAGTTTTTGTACTAATTCTTCTAACATTTATACATACGTACATACATAAATCATGCCCATATCCCCGAAGGGGTAGGCAGAGGTGAACTCTCACCCGCGCTTCGCCAATTATGTTAAGTCCCATGTAATAGGTGGCGAGCCTATTGCCATTTATCGGGCACAAAAGTCGCAGTACATTGTCAGGACGGTAGTATAAGAGGAACGCTGCTGCCCATTTCTCATCACTGATTTATCCGTAGTCGCCTTGTACGACACCCACGGGAGAGATTTGGGATGGTGACAATTGTATTCTACTCTGCCGTCACCACACGGCTAACATTTATATAATGTTGAAATTAAAATCGAATAAATCAAGGGTGCCTATAGTCCGACAAGTCGGTGGAGTTTACCCTCCTCCCCGCGTCACCCGCCCCCGTTAACATCTAGAGTGCCCCGTCGCCACCACCGTCTCTCATACCGCAGGAAAGTTCTGCACGAACTTGTCGAGCACGAACTTGTCGAACACGAACTTGTCAAGCACGAACTTGTCGAGCACGAACTTGTCGAGCACGAACTTGTCGAGCACGAACTTGTCTAGCACGAACTTGTCGAGCACGAACTTGTGGAGCACGAACTTGTCGAGCACGCACTTGTCGGACTATAGTCAAGTGGCAAGAGGTATATTCCAACGTTCCCGTCGACGAATATTAACTTTTGTCAAATACTCTTACGTCAAGGAGGAGCTCAACAACGCAGTCGCTTAGTGCACCTGACCTGTAATTGCGTAAACTACGCAATACTCGTTAGGGCTGTCATTAGATGACTGGTGAATTACCGCGAGGCAGATCCCAGACTTTCCCCGCTTAAAGGGCTAGGAGGAACACCGGAGTGGTTTAGTGGGTATTGCTGATGCATCGTGCGCTGAGCGAGTCCCAATACCACACAGTCCACTCCGACTAAAAAAAAAGGGCCGTCATTAGATGGGTGGCCTAAAAGCCCCTTCGGGGATATAGGTGATTTGATTTATGTATGTATTTAATAATATTTTATTCAATGTTAAACCTATATCCTCTATCTTACGTTCACAAGCCTGCAGCCGTTCTTAAAATAAGGCATTATTTTAATATGCGTAAGTAAATTTACTCTGGGGAGGATTTTGGTAATTTCAATTTGCTTACGCATTGTGGCTTACAAAAGATCTCCTGCTTATAAGTAATTGGAAAATGTTTAGGCGTAGTGAGCTAAGCAATATTCTAAGGCAACATTAAAAATATCTGCATTAGCCTGTAGGCGTTCTCATAACTCACAATTTATAAGCCAAGTTTAAGCCAATACCTATCTAAATTAGGAATAGCATCGCAGATAAAACATCTCGCTCTGGGCTAGGTTTAGGTCAAATATTGTTCTTGAATATTATGTTGCTTTAAGTAGGAATTAATCAAAATATAACTGTTTTACATACATACATAAATCACGCCTATATCCCCGAAGGGTTAGGCAGAGGTGAAACTAGCACCCACGTTTCGTCAATTATGTTAGGTGGTATAAGAGGAACGCTGCTGCCCGTTCCTCATCATTGAGTACGACACCCACGGGAGAGATTTGGGGTGATGACATTGTATTCTACTCTGCCATCACCACACGGTAACTGTTTTAATTACGTTAAATTACCGTCACGTATCTTAAACCTACTGATGTCACTTCTATTCGCAATTCTCAATACACATCATGAAATGATAACTCTTAGCATTCATGGATTCACCTTGCGGGTGCCGGGTCCATAGTGTGGCAGTGAGGGGAGTCAGTGGCAGCGCCTGGGACTTGTGACCCAAGTGTAGGTTTAAGGGATCCCTTGACAACTAGTCAACACTCGCTTTCACCACCCCGACTTCTCTCTCTGCCTCATCATCATCATCATCATCACCAGCCCTTTAATGTCCCCACTGCTGGGGCACGGGCCTTCCCTATGGATGGAAGAATATAGGGAGAATGGGCCATAACCCACCACGCTGGCCCAGTGCGGGTTGGTGGGTACTAACGACTGAAGATGCAGCCGGGACCAACGGCTTTTGGTCACCCATCCAATGACCGGCCTTAGCGATATTGCTTAGTTTACGCAATCGCAGGCCAAGCGCGCTGTGCCACTGCGCTAGCGAGCTCCTTAATCTCCTCTCTCTGCCTAGCCAGCCATATTTGATAAGATTCCATGACAGTTTTATTTATGTACTATGCATGTATTTTTTCATTCTAATTTTCTATTTGAAAATGCAGTGATTCTATTGGTTCTCCTCAAACACATTTCTCGCAATGCATTCTCGCACTGCTCTTTTGTAAAAGCACCTTTAGACCCACAAATACAAATAGATAACAAATAAAATCCAACACATAATAGCTCCGGTGGAAAAGCATCGTTAAATGGAACCCCAAATAAAACTAAATAACACAAAATAAAACCAACTCACTTTCGCAACAAGTGTAAGCTTCACAAGCATACACGTGTCGACTTTAGATAACTATGAAAGGTTCAGTAATTACAGAATCGCAACAGAGCAGTTGCCCTTTGTAAAAGTTCGTTCATAACAATTTTCTCCATGACCGCTCCGCTTGTCTGAGTCATGATTACTGAGCTGAGCCAGTTCCTAACTTTGGGAAAACCCTTTTTGAGATCCAGAAGCGCATTTTTGGGTAGCGATAGTTTAGCAAAGTTTAATTATTTAGTCTTCCAAGCTGGTCTGCGAGCGAAAAAATTACACAGAATGTTGCCAGCTCCAACTCACTCCAGGGGTGTCGTAAAAGTCGACTAGGAGTGCCCAGTGCAGACCAAGAAGCACTTTAGGGCACCCGAATTGTGAAAAGCTAACCAGTTAACCACCAACAAGACCATACCCATTAAGAAGGTTAGTGTCAGGCAAACGGCCGGCTGTAAAGCCTAAGCCAAAACCTTGAGCAGTATGGATTGGAATGCTGCCATTCCAATCCACGACGGCAGATAAATCGCTGTTTTTACCCTTGCTTAGAATTTTACGATTTAACAATTTTATTTATACTCTCCTACTTTTGTGAAATCGGATTAATAAAATTGTCACCACCCCTAAGTAAGGGTAAAGACAGCGATTTATGCTCTGCCGGCTACACGGCTAAGCTAGATGACGCAGACAATTTTTCCACCAGTAAGAGAGACGTTAACTCTTAGCATTCCATGGATTCACCGTGCGGGTACCATATAGTATGGCAGAGAGGAAAGTCAGTGGCAGCGCCTGAGACTTGTGACCCGAGTGAAGGTTTACGGGGCCCCTTCACAACATGTCAAAACTCACCTTTGCCACATCGAGTTCTTTCTCTGCCTAGCCATATGTATACACCCTGACATTTGAGTGGTTGTTTTCCCGAATAGTACTATTGAATCATGTAAGTATTTTTTTTTTAAATCAAATTTATTTTTTCTCAATCAAAATTATTAAAATAATCATCAAGTCAAAAGCGTGAGAGCCGGCCTTTACTATTGGTTCGAGGTTGGTTTGGAGTTACGTTTGTCACAATCATAAAACTGCAATTAAAAAGAACTGCACAAATCTATTGTAATACTAAGATATAATCATTTTACTGCGGGAAAACAACCATTAAAATTTCTCTGTGTACACCTCTGTATATAGCAGTCCTCCATTATTGTTCCAGATATGAACCTCCTGAACATGGACGCGGAGAACCGCGTGGTCCTCAACGTGGGGGGCATCCGCCACGAGACCTACAAGGCGACCCTAAAGAAGATCCCGGCGACGCGCCTCTCCAGGCTCACGGAGGCGCTGGCCAACTACGACCCGGTCCTCAACGAGTACTTCTTCGACCGGCACCCCGGGGTCTTCGCGCAGGTCCTGAACTATTACAGGTATCGCTGATGGTCCATTGTCATTTTCTTTTGTATTAAGCGTCAGGAACCGTCGGGTCAGTTCGGAGAGCTTCGGCATCTCAAAATGTTTCAAATAAAATATCCATGCTGCTCTGCTAGCATGATGACCGAAACACGATATGATATACAAATACCTTAGGGCACATTAATGGTGGAGGGCAAACCAACAAAAACGGCATACTCGAAGAGGGTTGTTGTCAGTCAGGCAACCAGCTGCAAAACCTAACCCAACGCCTTGAGCAGTAGGTATTTGGAATGTTGTCATCCCAATTATCTTAGGTCCCATGTAATAGGTGGCGACCCTATTGCCATCTATCAGGCACGTAAATCGCAGTATATCGTGCTAGGTGGTATAAGAGAAACACGATTTATGCTATTTATTGCTGCATCTACTACCTGATTGGTGCCATCTTATACAAGCATCAGAGAACGTCGGCAACCCTCGGCAACCGTCGGCTTACTCCGACAATTTAGCGGCTCCGTTATCTATTACCTCTCACTCGCCACACACACCTATTTTAAATTCAGCACGTTTCTGTTAGCGAACCGAGAGCGAAATCCCAGTAAATGGCAAGCCGGTCCTAACTTTTCTAATATTCAGCTGAAGCTGAGGTCACTTTTGAAAAGTCTGCTTTCTTGCAACTTGATATGAGTTCATGTTCCAGGAAGTTATGCACTACTTCCATTCGTTACGCTTCCTTTGATTGGAGAGCTTAGAGTCTACTTTGAGAATAGTCTAGTTCAAGTCTGCAGCTCTCCATGAATAATTAGGTGTTTGTTGCACCTCTAGGTAGAATTAAAACAGCTTTTACAGAACGCTCACATTACACGACTGCCTATCCTGGTGATTTTAGACTGATATTAATTTTGTCCCACCATTTACATTGCATAATATCATTATTCCTTTTAGTCTTCAGCTTTGAGGAGCTCGATGACGCTATTCTAGTGAAGATATTCTGCCATCTATAAGGAGACCTAATTGAGGTCCCTACAGGGCTGGTGATGATTTACAGGGCTAATAATGATGGCTTTAATTGTAGATTTACTTCTTCACTGCTTCGTCATTGCATTTATAATTATTTTTCCTTGTAATATATTTGCTAACATTTATAAAATGTTATATAAACCAACACCATGGTGGGTTATAGCCAATTATCTCTTTATTCTACCGTCTATATGCGCGTCAGTAAAGTTTGGGAACATTAAAGTTTAAAGGGCTGGTGATGATGACGATTATAATAATACATTTAAATTTGCACTTTAAAAATAATGTGATTTGGTTGAAAATCGATTGGCAAACCTGTTTAGCCCTGTTGTTCTGCCCTTTACTGTCCTATTCAGATTCCAGTTCACTAAAACTCCTATTGGGAATTTTCCAGAAAACGTTTTTAAATATCTGATAAAAAAGATCCCATCGAACGTTCTTAAAATTAAATGCTTGATAAAAAAATCCACATTTCTGAAAGCCAAGTCGGGGGGACTTAGCGCGAAACACCCTGGCGTTTTCAATTCAGCGAGGCCCCTTTGTGACGTGTCAAAATAAAAAATGTTACTTATTTAGGCCGTGTTCGAGGTGGATTTATGGGCGCGACGAGCCGACGGGCCCCGGATTTGGCATGAATGAGATCCTAGATCAAAGGAGACTTTTATTAAAAAGAGTATTAGATCACAAAGCCCCATGGGAGCTCTATCTGAAAAGAACTATTTGTTAGTGTTTTTTGATAAATAGAGACAATAATAGTATTTTAAGCTTATTCCGCCACACTTCTTAATCACTTTTACAATAATCATGATCATGATTCCTACAATTGCAGTGCTACAATTTCATGTCTGTTTGACAATAAATGCATCTATTCACTTCTTGCACGCAATTCTCTATTAAAACATAATAGAGTCCTTTCGAAGAAGCATTTTGAAGATCTGACTATAGGAGGGATCATCATCATTATCATCAGAATAAGCCTTAACCCATTTTGTGAATTGGTAGGCATCAAAGACTAGGTAACTAGGTACGTAGACGACAACGGCTTAACGTGCCTTCCGAAACACGGAGGAACTCGAGATAATATAATAATATTTTAGATCACCCATCAAATGACCGACCTTAGCGAACGTTGCTCAGTTTACGCAATAAAAGACCGGATGAGCTAACTAATGTGCCGTTGAGTTTCTCTAGTGAAGACTAGAGAGGAAGGATTACATTTATTATATACTATCTGCTCTCTCGTCTGATTTATAAAATTACACACACACAAGGGACGTTACCGTCCCTCGTCCTTTATACTCGTAGATTAAACAACACAAAGGTCAATGGAACAAAATCCTTCTTAAATAAGTCCTCGGACAAAAATACCCCGGGGATTTGAAGACAATGGGTTTAATAATACGACCCCTTATTGGTAATCGGGCCGCTTAAGTATTGGATAAGTAGCGAGCCAATGGACTCGCCGTTTCGGTTTCATTATACCCCCCGAAGTAGCTTTTTAATAGCGTTTAAGTTTTTAAGATCTTTAGAATAACACTGTTGCTGGAGTAGATTCTAATACACGAATTCTAGTACAATAATTGTAGTAAATTACATACATACATACATACATAAATCACGCCTATATTCCCGAAGGGGTAGGCAGAGGTGAACTAGCACCCACGTTTCGCCAATTATGTAAGGTCCCATGAAATAGGTGGCGAGCCTATTGCCATTTATCGGGCACAAAAGTCGCAGTACATTGCTATTGCTAGGTGGTATAAGAGGAACGCTGCTGCCCATTCCTAATCACTGATTTATCCTTAGTCGCCTTGTACGACACCCACGGGAGAGATTTGGGAAGGTGACAATTGTATGATCTACTCTGCCGTCACCACACGGCTCTGTAGTTAATTGATAGGTATAATCTTTTTTTTATTAATTTCCAATTCAATTTCCGGTCGGATACGCTTGATAGATAGTTATGTAAAAATAGACTGTAATATTATTTTTCTTACTATTCGTCGTTTGTCCATTATTTGTGTATCAACATTATTTGTTCCCAGTCTATCTGGGGTCGGCGCAGTATGTTTTCTCTTCCATTCATATCGGTCAAACGTCATCAAGCCATCCACTCCCTTTGATTCATATCACATCACACTGGAAAAGTGAAGAGAAATGATGACAACGTTCTAATCCATATTGGTCAAGATTTTTGCTTAGGTCTTACAGCTGCCTTACACCAACCCTCCTTGGATATAATTTGCAGCTTCTTCGTGCGTTCTACTACCCTTAAACGTTTCAGTGACATACCCAGAGAAGACATTAACTGCCGCTTAAAATACAGGCGGTCGTTTGTAATAATTACGTCAGCCGTTTATTTGAATTAGCTAAAGGTCACATTTTGAGTCCCATTTGCGTTCGTTAGCGAACAGGATGATATATTCACAGTTACCTTCAAAAAAACTCTGGGCCACTTAGTCCAGTGTAAAAACAAAAAAACCGCCTACTGATGCCAAAATTTTACGAAGAATCGTTATTTTTAAGAATTGTTTTTACAAGGTTATATCTGTGGAATAGATATTTTGTTTCTAGTAAATGATGATACAGCTACAGAATCCTATCCTCCAATTTATATAAATACAAAAAGTAGACATTTTGAATAATTATGATTATAGTTACTTAGTAAGTTTCTTGTGCTCCCATATGAGCTGAAACAAAATGTAGTATATTCTGGCAGCTTCAAGGAAACCATAACATATTCAAAGAATAATTTACATAGCCCTACAACTATTTCTGATTCTGGTACACTGCTCTGATTTATTTCAGCTATGACGTCGACGTTATTTATATGGGTAACATAACCGGTAATAAGGTTTACGTCACTTATGGTTAGAAATCCAATGTATCAAACTAATCGAAGGGTCACTACTCAGAGCCATGTATGGCGGTACACTAGCTCATGTATGTATGATATTAAAGCGAAAATATGTTTAAGCAATATTTTCATTTTGACAGGTAATGGAATTAGTATATTTTGATTCGAGACCATTTGAAAATACCCTTCAGCTAGGTGTTATATGTTTCAAATATTTTAGCTAAGAGAATATCAAAATAAAATCTAATAATAAGTGATTATTTTGCTTGGAAAAATTTGTTAACTCCAACCTAGGAGGATGGTAGGCGAAATGATAAATCGTAACAGGATAAAAGCGATCTGTGTCTGATTCCATGTGTTAAGCCAACTCAGTGTGTATACGAGTATGTGTATAAAAGACTCGGCTTGTTAGTTGTTATAATTTTGTTGATCGAGCATTACATGTTTCTTGTTGTTTACTTACACTTTTATTCTGATTAAATTGCGCTTTACTCGCGATTTTACGAATATTTGTTAACATGGTAGTAATAGCATGTCATCTAAATATCATACCAGTAACGCGATCTGGCGATAAGCAAATCTTATAGTTCGACCTAGAATAGACCTGTAAATGTCGATTTTAGTCACAACTGACCTCCGTATTTGAGTTACAACTATGTATTAGGTACTTTAACTGTACATTGTTCGTTTCAAGGTTTTCCATCTTTCGCGTAAGTCAAGTCATTTGTTCTATTCGTTATTTATCGATTACCAACCCACAATTGGTTGGTTGTATTTCGTCGTAATCTCATTAGGTCCTATTTATGGATCGGTAGATCCTCTAACTCTAAGGGGTAATCATAAACATGCCTGTGTATTCTCTAACTAAGGGGTAGTCAAATGTGAAACACAAACAGTACGTTAATAATGCATTTCATTCCTTGTGATTGAGGGAGGCTATTGCTATGCGCTAAGCTCGTTCAGGAATCTAATTACAGAGGTCCTTTAATTATACCCTCAATCGCGTCGTCTAAGCCAAATAAACTAATTGTCGTAATTAAAGAAAAATAAATAAAATTGTTGTTCACTTTGTTTGAAATCGACGCATAGTCTAAAAACTTTTGCTTAACTATTATAATAGCCTTACTAATTTTCATGACCTAAATATCCACGGAATAAAGTCTGCAATAGTTTTGGCATAGAAATAAAAAATATCGCACCCTTTGACCACGTATTCTCCTAATAATCCTACCATATTGATCTGTTTGCCGCGACTTCCCCACATATTGAAGTTTGTTCACGTCCTGTTTGATCGGATAATCGTATTAGTGGTTATCGAGAAAGCTCCTGCTTAGAATGGAAGTATAAATCTGTAGAGATTTTGTGACAGAATTATGTGATGTTTATCTTAGCTCTTATCTTATTGAATGAGGTTATTATCTTAAGTTACTAACTGCCGCACTCAGAGAAGTAAATTAACTTTAATGAGTAATTAATGTCAAAAAAATTCATTTAAATCTAGGATTTCATCGCGGCAGGAATAGCGACTAGTTTTGATTTGTCATTTTTTGACATTAAGTGCTCATTAACGTTAATTGACGTCTCTGAGTGCGGCAGCTAGTTGCCATTGCCAGTAACTCAGTGAATCAACAATTTCTGTAATAGAAATTTTTATTTCATTTTTCTTTGATTTTTATTTCAACATTTTATAAATGTTAGAAAGAAAATTGTGGTTATATCAAGTTCGTAAAACCATCGTCTCGATGCGGGATTCGAACCCCTCGTCGTCTGTGACTCGGGCAGATTCTACTTCACTCGGCCTAACCTGTAACCAAGACGTTAGTTAACTTGCCGAAATTTCTGTGACCCTTACACTTTATCTTTATAATAGGCATCATCTGCCCGGTTTGTAGAGAATGTGGATTCGATTCACGTAACTAGACTATGATATTTCCACCTTTTTTTAACCACAATTAGAAAAAGTTCGAAAAACTTACTACTTGTGTGACAATCTGAAAATTAATTTGTACATCAACAGGACGGGCAAACTGCACTACCCGACGGATGTCTGTGGACCGCTATTCGAGGAAGAGCTGGAGTTTTGGGGGCTGGATGCGAACCAGGTGGAACCGTGCTGCTGGATGACCTACACACAGGTAAGCTTTGATAAGTTGCTTAAGGTCTTAGGACACTCCCTTGAGGAACACCAAATTAAAAATAATAACTAGAATTATCCTTTGACTTTGGATTAGCCTTTGACAGTACTGTACTTACTACATCATCGTAATCAGCACAACTAATGTCTCCAAGGGCTATTTCCATTGCAGAGGCGTTCCCTTCACTTGGCCTTATAATAATGATACTACGCTGGAAAAACATAAGCAGAGCCTAGTACTATTTTTTTTTAAACTAGTCCAAAGACTGGCTTTTGCGACCATTACTCAGTTTACCCAATCCCAATTTCACCAGGCACTGCGTAATCGAGCTTCTTTTTGCGCATAAATTCATTACTCTCAATTACCACGTTAGCGTAGAAACACCTAAATCACGGCGCAAACTTTCCTATGTCGCCAACTTAAAAGCCACAATTTACAGCGAACAATTCAGGTAAAAACCTTATTCTTGCACGCGCTTAAACTTTGCCCGCAGTCGGAAAAAACAATGAAGCTGAAATTTCATTATAGCCTTGTTGGTCTGAAGTAGATACGGGCAGAGAACACAAAGTACCTAATGGAAGTAACTGTTGTTTCCTTAGGGAGCGAGAAAGGCCGAAGAATAATTAGTAATATAAAAACAAGGAATAACAAAGTACATCTGAATTTTAGACGTTTGGTTCGCGCAACCCTCGCAATGTTACACGGCATAGTCAACACAATGGCTGTCGTAATAAAGGCTAAAGCTGTGAGCTAGTTTTGTATTTAGTTATGCATTCATTACATTACTACAGCTGCTTATAATACTTTTCTTTTTCTTTAGCTATGTATGTTGTAGCAGTGCACACCGAATAAATGTGGAACCTAATCTGATTGGCGAAACGTGGGTGTTAATTCACCTCTGCCTACCCCTTTGGGGGTAATGGTTTAATTTATGTATGTATGAAGTGAAAGAAGTATGAAAGAACGTAGCAAGTGGAAAGGAGTGATCTCAGCCTACCCCTGTGGAAAAAAGGTGTGATGTATGTTTGTAACCTGTTATAGTTTCTCGAAAGTTACATATTCACAACAACTACTACTTAGCAACAATCAAAGCCATATTTAAACGTTTACCAAGATTATAACAGACGATCGAATTGATCTAACAGCCGTAGCTTACAAGTCCATAATCAATCGATCGTTAAAATAATTCGTTCTGGGGATGATTACATACATTCTTTGTAGGGCAAACTGCGCCTTTCCCTGTGAACACGGGACAAAAACTCAACTGGGGTTATTTTCAGCCATATTACAACGGAACATAGTAATTTATAACGGAAGCTATGCCATTATCAGGAATTATAATAATGGCAGTCTTCCACGGGTATTCATTTTGGTCACCATTCTTGGTGCAAAGTTAATTTGTTTTGTTTTTTGGAATTGTTTGGTGTTATTGGTCGGTTTGGAGTTGTAGCATGTACACTATAATTTGCAGACACATTCAACAGACAAATATTTTAATGTTTGTCACCAAATTACGATTCACAGAGTAGTTCAAATTGGTAAACTAATTAAGGATTGATCTCTGCTTAAGATTTTTAAATAAAAAGCAAACACCCTGCTTCAACTGATATCAAATAGGTGTCGTCTTCTGTGCAATTTCATGACTGGCCCACACTATAGACGAGTTTGCTTGAAATCAATTCTTGCCGCGTGGTGACGGCAGAGTAGGATACAATTGTCACCACCCCAAATCTCTCCCGTGGGTGTCGTACAAGGCGACTAAGGATAAATCAATGATGAGGAATGGGCAGCAGCGTTCCTCTTATACCACCTACCAATAGCAATGCACTGCGACTTTTGTGCCCGATAAATGGCAATAGGCTCGCCCTCTATTACATGGGACCTGACATAATTGGCGAAACGAGGATGCTAGTTCACCTCTGCCTACGCTATGCCTATATATGCGTGATTTATGTATGTATGTAATTCTAACAAAGAATCTACCTTTCTCAAATTTCTATCTATCTCTGAAAGTTTTCTCATTAAATAGCCACAGCAACTGACATTTATTGATCAGAATAATAACAATAACGGCATAATAATAATAAATTACTTTCCGTGTAGTACGTATTAATTAGAATTACGAATAGATTTGTATCAGAAATACCTCGATTCTCAAATAAAAGAGCAAAACTCGATTCAAGTTGAAATAGCTCTATTTACAATACACACGGCGACCCCTATTGTCAAACTTTTGAATTATTTCTGGAGCTAAAAAGAACCGATAAAGATCAATGCGTAATACTCCCCGTTCCTACAGGAATCCCGCTTTAAAAGATCAATTTTGAACTGAAATTTGACTCATATTGTTGTCTCGTTTGTAAGACGGATACAATAAATATCCCTATTTTGTACAATACCCATTGTATGCTATGTTGTAGAGCACGCCCTATAGAACGCATTTTGGCACTCACTTTTCATTTTCAAAGGCATACCATCTGTCTTTGAATTGATTTCTAGACTAGGTTACTTTACCTTCTCCAAAAGCCTTGCGAGGATAAAAGTGTTTAAAATTTTTTCGCTCCTTTGAACTTCAGTAAACAGCAATAATTTAATTTATAGTGTCGTTAGAGTCGTTAGCCTAGATGGAAAACTGTATTACGGAGGCAATTATTAAGTTCTTTGTAATTTTGTAATTTGTAAGAAAACTGCAACCTGATTGTTTGCAGAATTATTCGTTTGTTTGCTTTTCTTCTTGTCATTGGTTACACAGTTTCGCATTTATAAACAATATGTGTGCATTGAGCTACCGTCCTATATTGGCTCTTATATATTGAATAAATAAATATAAATCTTCCACGCCTTTTATAAATCGACTCAATCTGTATTGAAAAATCTATCAGAATTATAAAAAATTCTAATGGATTTTATCCTCACAATTTTAGATATAAATTAAAATATTTGACGTTTAGTAGTATCCTCACATGCATTTATTGTAACTCCATCATGTTTTATTATCTTGTTATTCAATTCAAGTTCACATTCACATGTTCGTCGTATTTTATTATTTCATTGATGCAGTAGATAACCTTGTGGAAAAGACCCTACCTACTGTAAAAATATCAACTGTCTCAATTCTTTCTCTTATCTTTTAAGTCCTTCTTTGAGACAAAGCGTATAAAATGCAGCAATCTCACCGCAAATCCATTACGACGTCACAGTCTGTACTCCGAGAATGGCTTGAAAATACAACAAATGTTACAAGACAGAGGTGTACTAAGACGACGCATCAAAGCAAGACTTTGCATGTTTAGACGATAAGAAAACTCTGAAGATATAAAATAATGTCTGTCTACATACCTGATAAAAGTCTATTTGTTTTTTTACAGCACTTTATTACGTAGGCAATATAATAAAAACAATAACTGTACCCCATTCAATATACAACTCTACATTGCATTACTATCAATGAAGCTGTATTTAAGCCCCCACTACGTTTATTGTAGTACCTAACTTAGTTAATTTTCACAATCTGTAAAGCAGTTATTAGGTTAGTTTATCCAACTCCACAAAGCATGCCGTGACTGTGTTTAATTAAAAGCTGTTCTTAAATTAAGACTTCTTAACAACTTCTAGCTGTAATACATGTTTTAGTTGACCTTAAATAAATATAATGGTAAGAATAGACCTTACACATATATTCAGTACACCAATATTAAATAAACTTGATAAGTTAGATGCGACAAAGACACACGAAATATTATGTTAGTTCGTATGAAAATTGAAGCAGGGAATGCTAGGGCGTAGAATAAAATATTACGTCAGTATGGTAGAGTCCGTGGTGTATTAGGAATTCAATTTCAGTTGAACTTAACAGAAAAATAAAGGAACATTTTATCGTTTAGAAACTTAGAATGTCACAAACACTTATATGTCGCTTAAATACAGTAGTTAAACAAGTTTTGATCCCTTAGCGTACTTCAACTATCAATGGCTGGAAATTTATAAATGTTTTATGAACCAATCTATAAATAGATAGATTAAGTGTAGTCGTTAATTAATTTGTTTGAAAGTGGAGGAAATTTAAAACTTTTGGACGTTCCTAATTAACGTTGAAAATTAATAACCGAAGTGATGTTGGTGGTTAGAAATGGTGGTTTCTTTTTCTAACCACCAAAATATTTGTACTAATTTTTCTAACCTTTATATAATGTTAAAATTAAAATCGAATAACCGAAGTGATCTTCAGATATAGGTATGTATAATAAGAAGAACATGTAGATATGCCTATTAGATGGCTAGTAAAAATTATTCGACACTTCCACACCAGTTGTATCGTAGCTAGAGCTACCGCCATCACCAATGGCTTAAATCAATCTAAGCTCGCTAAAGCTCGAGGATAAGAAGTCGGTCACCCATCCGATTATCAGCTTTTGCGAGCTCAGATTAAGGCTCGAGCTCGCGCAAATGTAAAACAAGCTATAATTATTTAACCGTGGGTTTTTGCCATTTTATCTTATGGAAGAACTGTCAAAAACTGACGGTTATTTTTCAATCACTTGTTTTACGTATTGGTGAAGTCCAGCCTAAATTCTCAATTCGCAAAGCGATCTAAGTCCCCGATTCGTTCACAGCTTTGGCATTCTTTTGTTTTCGACACCGGAATGAAGCAATTGACAACCAACTCTCCAGCAGACTTCCACCCTGAATCCGGCCCTGCGTCAGTTAATTACAATTTCTTCTAGAGCATAGCGTTAATACGACACTGCGTGTTCACTGGCAAAGTTGTATGAAACAAAGGCATGCAACTTACTCGAGGACTTGTGTAGAGTTGTAACCGTTTCATACGAGGATTACCCACTCGTTACTTTGTTACTTTGTTTGGAAGCGACGTGTGTCGTCACTAAAGTACCGTCTGTGACTTTAGGAGCTGTAATGCTTTGATCGAAATAAGTTTTATGAGGACATAATATTATGTTCAGTTTGTGCCAGACTTTTCTCATTATAATTGTCTAACTGCCGCACTCAGAGTCGTTCATTAAATTAGTGATAATGGGTATTTTACAAATTATCATTAAAACATCTAATTGACCGTTCCTCTCAGAGTCGAAAATAATTGATTGATTAGTTATGTGACAATTTTAAGTCAGGTTAGTGCAGTGCGTGTGTTATCCGGTGTTATCCGTAAGTGCGGAATTGCCACATGCAAAAAGCCATTGAAACAATATTATTAGTTACTCTAGTTTTTATATCACAAAAGTATTGTTTTCCATTAGAATTAGTTACTAATATCTATTTAGTATAATTTTTACGTAAAAATCCATAATAATAATTTAATTTAATCAAACTTGAACTGTAAATGCCAAAACTTTTTAGATTTGGCCACACCGGACCAAAAGTCATTAATTATAAAATTAAAAAGTCAATGTCAACAAACAAGAAATACCCTAAATAATTCCATGAAAATACCAAACAAAAACATAATAATATCAAATTATTTATTTTGTGATCAAAATTGATCAAATAGATAAAGCCGCTGCAAGTGGAGTCAGCCTGGGAAATCATTAACATACAAAAGTCTGAGCGGCACACTCGATATTGGCGAAATCATATAGGAAACGCCATAGAAAAAAGAAGAAGAAAAAGCCACACAAACCCTATCTTCATTAAAATAATTGATTAGTACTGTGATTGTCTTGGTAAGTATTGATAATTTCTTTGTTACATGCATGGGGCTCGATCGTTCCGGGAGTGGAATGACTGAGGAATTTAATTGTAATGCATATGTGCACAGTAATTAGTATTTTCTTATATTTTTTTGTGCTTAGATTATAGAATTATTCTATATTCTAAGGTGCATTATTAAAAAGTAACTAATATTTCTTTGCAATTTGCAGTGTGATACAATAACATTAAAAAGAGCATGGGACAATCTTAAGGCCATGACCTGTAAAACAACAGAGTGAGGGAGTTTATTAAAAACTGGAAATGGTCCATAAAATCCACTACTTTCCCCACAACAAGGAGCTATCTTAAGCAGTAAAGAAGGTAACATTTATTTTCTACTAATAAACTGTTATGAAAATATAACAATTTATATAAATTATCTGTAATCTATCTGCAACCTATCCTTAGTTACTTTAATATCATTATTCAGGCTGCACCTTCAATTATATGTGAAGTGCAGAACTCATTTGATAATGATGGTATTGCGCTGTCCATCATCACCCTGACTTTATCCCATCCTATTTGGGGTCGGTGCAGTATGTCCTCCTTTTCCATTCTCTTCTCTGTCACTTGTCATCTCCTCATTCACATCCATCACCTTCATAGGTATAGGTATTGCGCTGTCCATATAGACATAATAATCAAAATAAAACAGTATAAAATATTTGGGACAGTGAGTTTGACCTAGACTTTGCTATGGGTACCTATTAAATTTTATAAGGTTTTATATAAAATGGGCACTTGTTGATATGAATCAAGTTGTTTTATGTTACTTTTAGAAAAATTGTAAAACTTGGTGCAACTGGCTATTAGTGTATATAGTTCAATCATAACATGCAATTAGAAAAATGATTTAAATTAATGATATTATACCAATCTTTTTTCAGATCACATTGATATAATTATTCGATGAGGGCCATATTATCAAACAAATCTAAAGACTGATAATTACACACCGAGTCAAAAATATTTTTTTACCCGGAGAATCAAGTTAAAAAGAAATTTGCTGCTGAAATGGAGGAAGAGAGGAGTAAAACTCTTCTGGAAATTTGAAAATTACCGTTCAAGGAATTAAAAATAAATTGGAACACAAAATAAAATATTTCTTTTAAATCTACTAGTTTCATTCAAAAAAAACAAAATAAACCCCAAGCAATGAAAATGAATTAGCAGAAAAATAAAAAGATTAGGCTTATAAAAGAATTTCATTATATTATTTTAATTTGACAATTAGTAATATTAATTATGACTTTGCTTGATAAAATTTTGCTTTATTCTGTTTGTGTCTTCGTCTGTAGAAGGGAATTTTACATAGTCTTTCATTGTTCTTGCTTAGATAGACACTTTGGTGACAATTTGTGATACTCACTGTTGACCTAATAATATTTCATCACATCACCACCTAGTTTCTGAAATAAATTTATAGACAGTAATGACAGATATTGAAAGTACATGCATACATACATAAATCATGCCTATATCCCGAAACGGTAGACCAAGGTGAATTAAACACCCACTATTCGCCAATTAAGTATGGTCCCGTGTATTACGTGGCGAGCCTATTGCTATCTATAGGGCACGTAAATCGCAGTATATTGCTTGGTTGTAGAGGATTGCTGTTGCCCATTACTCATCACTGTTTTTCCTTACTTTACTCATCACACCTTCAGTTGTTTTGTAGTTGACACCCATGGGAGAAATGGGGGTGGTGACAATTATATTTTGCTCTGCCATCACCATACGGCTAATATTGAATGTAAAGTAATATACTAACCTGAAAAATCCCAGTTGCTAAATACTGCAATGTGGGCAAATGGCAAGCCTGTCCTGTTTCGGTGCTTTTTAAATCAGGTTCCAAAATTGGGAGTAAAGTATTTTTTACTGCCTGGAGTGTAAATCTGTATCTTGCATGTAATTCAAGCACAAAGTTAAAGGATCAGAATAGCCACGTAAATAGAATCTAGGGTGTGATTTTCTGAACCTTCTTACGTAATCTGTAAACTTCACAAAATCTTCATCGTAATTTAATCTAAATAATTATTGAAAATATCACTATAAATGCACTGAAATATAATTACAACAAAAGATAACCCTACTTTTGAAATGTCAAAAAGACGCTAAAGACGTCACATAAGAGTTAAGTAAGGGTCATCGGTCACTTAAAATTTAGGGATCATTAACGTCACTATTGACCCATTAACTGACTCTGAGAGGGAATTTTATTTAATGTTTACTTAAATGCCATTTAATGATCATTAAAGCGACTCTGAGTGCGGCAGTAAATGTAATAAAAACTTAATTAATGTGACCTGCTTCTCTGCTGCAGACTGTTTTTTCGTTTCGTTGCTTCCAGTAAACATAGGAGGAGTGTTATGCCGTAACTAGATGTCTGGTTGATATTATTATCTAAACACAATAAACCATGATGTCTGTTAGAAAGATTCTTACCAAGAAATAGCAGGTTTTAAGTTAATGCGTATTTGCAAAAAAATTCACTACACGGACATGCCCGCGGGCATGCCTGCAGAGATGTACGCCGGACTTTTGACTGCAATTGCAATGTCGCGTGAACAATAATCACGGGCAAATTACTCAAGTTGTTTAAAAAAAATTATGACTTTGTATCCAATAGTAAAAATATTAAAAGAAAATTAAATCAGTCTTTGTTTGAATACATACATGCCTAAATCACGCCTATTAATCCTCGAAGGGGTAGGCATAGGTCCCCTGTAATAGGGAGCGAGCCTATTGCTATCTAACGGGCACGTAAATTGTTTAAATGTTATCAAATATTTTAGTACCACGAAATAGTAATAGGCCATATTTTTTTAGATAACTACGTTATTAAAGAAATCGTAGAACTGCCTCCGTAAACGGATATAAATAGAGCCATTAAAGAAATCTCATTCTATAAACTTGGTTGTAACATATCCCTAGGAATCTTTCTATAATAAAACAATGCCCCAACTGTTGCGATCCAATCATATCAGATTCCAGACACAGTAGAGCGTTACAAAGTAGAATTCGAAGTACTCTTCTATTTGGCTAGCGCCTCGCTCGGTTTATACGGTAGATTACATGAACTGTATTTGATATTTTACGAAATAGGAAATTTCACACCACGTAGGAAAGAATATAAAAATGCATGTGTGTAATAGTAAACTAGAAATGTAACATGTTTCTAGTTTACTTTTGTGAAAACATAAAAAGTGAACTAGAAATGTCGATGTTTAGACTGAAAATAGTTATTTGTTGTACATGAGTGCAAAGTTGTTTTTTAACCGCGTGCTCAATTTTGATGACCGAGCTAGCGAAGGATTCTAAAATTGAATCACGAGCGTAGCGAGTGATTCAAAAATTAGAATCCTGAGCGATAGCGAGGGAATCAAAAGAGCACAAGGGGAAAAATCTTTGCACTCGAGTGCAACACGTAACTTTTCATCCCCCCCAACGAGGAAATTGCACAATACAAAAAGAAAACAATCACAACAGTTTCTGTTTTCACCCAGAAACTTCCACAACACCCTCCCATTAACCCAAACACACTCTCAACACCCACCCAGAAACACCCACAACATTCACACCCGCAATACACACCCATTCACCCAGAAACACCCACAAAACACCCATTCACCCAGAAACACTTACAAAACACCCATTCACCCAGAAACACCCCCAAAACACCCTTTCACCCAAAAACAACCACAAAACACCCATTCACCCAGAAACACCCAAAAACACCCATTCACCCAGAAACACCCACAACACACCCATTCACCCAGAAACACCCACAAAACACCCATTCACCCAGAAACACCCACAAAACACCCATTCACCCAAAAACACCCACAAAATGTCCAATCACCCAGACACACCCACAAAACACCCATTCACCCAGAAACACCCAAAAAACACCCATTCATCCAGAAACACCCACAAAATATCTAATCACCCAGACACCCACAACATCCATTCAGACACCCACAACTTCCACCCAGTCACGCCCACAATACTCACCCATCCATTTAGACAAACCCACAAAACACCCATTCACCTAGACACACCCACAAAACACCCATTCACCCAGACACGTCCAACACCCAGCCATCCACCCAGCCACACCCGCAAAATTTATCCTGACACACCTGTAAGTACCTAATAAAAATTACCGTCCCTAATGGAGTTCCGAGACGGTCAATCAGCTTGAGTCAAGCACGTTGATTTTCTGTATATTTTTGTTCCGTTGCTAGCGTAAACAAATCAAACAAACCTAAAAAACTTTTAAATGCTTGACTCAAGCATCAAGCAAGCATTGTAGACGATCAAAATGTTTAAAGCAAGATTGACGCCAAGCCGATTGACCGTCACGGAACTCCTAAGCTTTACCAAAAATTTATGACGTGAAAAGAAAATGGCGCGCGCAAAGCAAATTACAAAAAAAGTACACCAAGAAGGTTCCGAGTCTGAGTTTTTAACAAATTAAAATAGGTTGCATGATAATTTCGGCACCATGGAGGTAGAAATAAATAGGTATAATGATGTTTTGAATTCACAAACTCATTGCACACGATGTTCTAAATTCAAATTTACTTTAACCTCTAGAGGATAAAAACGGCTTTTGCACTCAGATATCGAAGAGCAAAAACGCTTTTTCCGAGATGGTGGGATGAAAATTCAATTTACACTTTATCATCTTCTTCTTTAATACATACATACATAAATCACGCCTATATCTCCGAAGGGGTAGGCAGAGGTGAACTAGCACCCACGTTTCGCCAATTATGTTAGGTCCCATGTAATAGGTGGCGAGCCTATTGCCATTTATCGGGCACAAAAGTCGCAGTACATTGCTATTGCTAGGTGGTATAAGAGGAACGCTGCTGCCCATTCCTCATCATTGATTTATCCTTAGTCGCCTTGTACGATACCCACGGGAGAGATTTGGGGTGGTGACAATTGTATTCTACTCCGCCGTCACCACACGGCCACATCTACTTGAATCTGATCTTGAAATATTAAGAATGGGCCATAACCCATCATGCTCGCCCAGTGAGGATTGTTGGGTAAAGGTGTTTGATTCGTAATAGGTTATTTACATACGCCGTAACTAATGCAATGGCGAAATGTGGATGTTGTTTGACCTAAAATTTTCGAATTTTCTTAATGCTGCTGATTATGTCCTAAAACTCGATAAAATAACCTAACAGTTTGTAGTTTCCGCAATACTTGCTCAAGGAACCGACGTTTTATTTAATAACCGGCAAGAATATTTTGAGAGATATGAAAGTGTTTTCAGCATAGCAATAAAGAAGATAATAAATACTATTAAATACGTTTTGTGCAAAATAATAAACCATTTTCTTGCACCAACCAAGGTCACAATAAAAAACTGGCCAAGTGCGAGCCGCGCTCGCGCAACAAGGGTTCCGCACCTTTATCTATTAAACAAACAAAAAATTAAAGTGTTTTGTGGGGAAATTTATTATTATGCTGTTTATTAGTATTTGTTGTTGGCAACAGAAATACATAATTTGTGAAAATTTCAACTGTCTAGCTATCACGAGTCATGAGATTCACCCGGACAGATGGACAGCCAGATAGGGGAGTCCTTATAATAGGGTCCGGTTTTAGGGTGCTTTTCCACTAGAGCTGTACGAGGTTTCTTTGCGAGGAATGTGGTTGAGGAAAACCAACAGAATCACTGTATTTGAAAATTGAGTAGACACATTCCTCGCAACGCATCCTCCCACAGCTCTGGTGGGTAAACACCCCAACCCTTTGCATACGGAACTCTATTAAACATACGTAGCGCCAAACAAAACGAAACACGAATATACTGACGTTGTTTTTACACGTAAAGCGTCCGAGGTTTACTGCGTCCTACCCACACGGCACCAGCGGTGTCCAGTTTTTATGAGCGGCATATGGCATCTAAGATATATATTAAATTTTGTGCCGTCACTGCGCCAGATTGGTTGGAAACTTGGAGTTTGCTGGGACACAACTCGTATTTCCGAATAAAGTTTTTATTTGTGATAGTTAGGAAGTTTTTTTTTATAGCCCATTCGCCTTTTTTGCTGATTGCCAATAGTACAGGATGTTTAGGGAATGAATAAAGTTCCTTTGCCAGTTTCGTTTAGTTGTCGATAGCAGATTTGTCTTGATTTCAACATTTCATTTTATGTGGTTCTTTCGGTTTTTCTTTCTTTCTTCTCCAAGAAAACATAAATCGCAGTATATTGCTAGGTCATATAAGACGAACGCTGCCGCTCATTACTCAGCGCTGTCTTTACCCTTAGTCTATGTTCGCTAATGCCGGTTATTGGATGGGTGACCAAAAAAATCTTATCAGGAGTTCCTCCGTGCATCGGAAGGCACTTTGAGCCGTAGGTCCCAGCTACATCTGCAGTCCTTTATCACCTACCGATCTGCACTGGGCCAGTGCAGTGGATTATAGCCCATTCTCCCTATATTCTGCCATCCATATGGAAGGTCTGTACCCCAGCGGACATTAAATGCCTGATGATAATGATGATGAAATGTAGGTGTTAATACATAATCTGACCTAGTTTCAAAGATAAACAAGGTGTGGTATATGTAGTCGTGTAGTAAATATACAAAGTACTTTTACGACTCAGCAGTGGAGTGAAGACGTAAACAGTCAACTATTTAGCTAAGTAAAATACATGATGCTACCAAAATAGCACGCCTCGATTCGTCATCTAACAAAATGGTGTTATCTTATTTACATATTTATTACGAGTCCCGGATTCCAACCTCTGTTACTCGCCCTCTGTTCTAGACAAATATGTTAGAAACTTTCTCTAATAAATAACAACGAATGAATGGTAGCACACGTGTAACAACTTTGTTTCTATAGAATCGCTAAAAGCTCCATTTACTTACTTTCAATAGACAATGTTACCTGTGAAGCTTTATTTTTTTATTTTATTTTATTGAGAAAACCAACAGCGTTTTTACAATTTTATCTTATATAGTAACTATGATATGAGTAAAGCTAATAAAAGGTTTCCCTTTATTACTGACTATTTTGCTTAGGACGTGAAACAAAATATAATACTATTTATATAAATATCCACATAAATCATACACATTCTATATACATAAATACGCATACATATATAATTATACATACATAATATATACATATATTCATACTTGTACATTACATAAATAAAAGTTTGATGGCCTATATTTATCATTCTATGTTATTAATAATTTCCATCGCTTTACGTTTAACTATACTTTTGCTGTGAGTGAACATGTCAATATCCTTAAAAGTATCATTATAATTCCGCAGTAATCGCGAAATAGGGGCGTTACGCGCATAGTTAGTACTCGTTTTAGGAGCCTTAAACAATGACGGGAGTCGCCGTCGGCTGCGCATTGCAGGTGCATTATATCTTATACTTTCGATTAGTTCGGGGCAGTCCACATTACTCTTCACTATGTCGTATAACAAACACAAATCCAACACCTTTCGCCTGTCTTCGAGTGGGGTTAAACCATATTGTTTGCAGCTTTCCTTATATGTTCTTGCGCCTGCCTTCGGAAAACGGTACTTTAAGTGACGGATTAAGATTCTTTGCAGTCGCTCCAGGCGGTCTATGTAAACAGCATATTGCGGATTCCATATAGGACTAGCGTATTCAATCACGCTACGAACACAGGCGAAATATACCGTTTTAATTGTGTTAACATTCTTAAAAGGCTTGCAAGTTCTTATTACAAAACCAAGATTTTTGTAAGACTTGTCCACTATCAAACCGATATGATCTCTGAGAAGCATTTTATGATCAAAGTGCACACCAAGATCTCTAACCAAAGATGTTCTGTGGATAGGAATACCGTCAAAGTTGTAAGGGTAAATTATCGGTTTGGGTTTACGGGTGAAAGTGATGCATTCACATTTCATTATATTAACCGTGATATTATTTCTTTTGTAATAGTCTGAAAGCCTATTTAGATCCGATTGTATCTTAAGACAGTCTTGTTCGTCGCCTATTTTCATAAAAACTTTTTTGTCATCTGCATACATTAAATGTCGCACCGATTTGAAACAAGACATAATATCCGCTACATACACATTATAAAATAACGGCCCTAAATGAGATCCTTGTGGTATTCCGGTGGGTATATTAATGAAATCAGATTTATAACCCCCCACTACAACAGCCTGAGAGCGGTTGCTCAAATAGGATTTAACCCATCTGAGCAGATCACCGTGTATACCCATCCCGTATAATTTGTAGGTCAGAATGTTGTGATCCACACGGTCAAAAGCTTTTTCGAAATCCGTGTAGATCACATCAATCTGTCCACCCTTTTCCATATTAGGTAAAACATAATTCGAAAAGCATGCCAAGTTGGTAACTGTGGATCGGCGCCTGAGAAATCCGTGTTGATTGTCCGGAAGTTCCTTACATATGACAGGGTACATTGCATCAAAAACAAGTTTCTCAAAAACTTTAGCAACTGTATTCAATATCGAAATTCCCCTATAGTTCTCAATCTTGGTCGCAGTCCCCTTTTTATGTATTGGTACAATATGTGCTTTCTTCCAAATGCCAGGGAATACGCCATTACTCAAAGAGGTGTTAAATATGAAGGATAACGGGAGACTTAGCGTTTCAGCACAGTTGCGCCAGAAAATCGGTGGAATACCGTCGCAACCCGCCCCTTTATATACATCTAAACGTTTAAGTTGTTTTTTAACTGTATTCAAAGATATAGCTATTATTGATATATCGTCATTGGTTACTCTGTGGTAATTTGTATTGAAGGACTCCTGTGACGGCACTCCGAAAACACTTTTAAAGAAATCATTAAAGGCATTGCATATATCCACCCCATCCGAAAATTTATTGCCACGATAAGACAGCGTTTTAGGATAACTTGATCCACCTCGTAAAGACTTGATGTACTTCCAGATGGTCTTTGGTCTCCGTGTAATAGATTCCTCAGCCAACTCTGTGTACCTTGCGAAACATGCCTTTTGAACTCTTTGTTGCCGTTGACGTAACAATGAAAACTCATCATAGTCTAATAAATTGCCAAATTTTTTCCATCTCTTATGTGCCTTATATTTTTCTTTAATAATTTTCACCAGTGCTTGACTATACCAAACCGGATATTTGCGATTGCCTTGTACTTTCTTATATGGAACATGTTGTTCAATAGTTTTATTTACTATGTCATAAAAAGTATCTATTGCCCCTTCGACTGTGCAAGATTCAAGACTGGACTGCCAATTTATGTTATAAAATGTTTCATTTATTACGTCATAGTCACATTTATTAAAGTTTCGTTTTGGGATTGTGGCCTCCATTAACGGTAAAACTGTGAGATCAAGTACATTTAACAAAAGAGCTGGATGAGCTCGATCAGGTTTGATTAGAGGCGAGACGCAGTTAGTAACCTCTAGGGGAAGATTTGAGAATGCTAAATCTAAAGTATTTCCGGCGTAATTCCTTACGGTGTTATATTGCTTCAATCCACAAAAACTTAATTCATCGGTTAGCTTTACGGCTGAAATTTGTACTTCAGTGTTGCCGGTGTTATTATGCGCGGGGCCAGTCTCATTCCACGATATACACGGTAAATTAAAGTCTCCGATTAACAAGAAATTATTCTGTGAATGAGAATTGTCCATTATATTTTTAGCAACGCTTAGTACGCAATCCACGTCACATGGAATGTGATAAGGGTCCGGAGGTATGTAGATTGCGCTCAAAAAGAAGTCAACAGATGTCCCAAGTGCACGAGCCGGCACACACACCGTCAACATTTCCAGGTGCGCAGGTTGATCACAAAAACTACACCGTGATGCTCCCAGCTCGCTACGTATTAGAATCATAACTCCACCACCATACCTTTTGTGGCTTATAGTACGGTCTCGATCATAACGGAATACATCGTAACGACAATCACAAAACTCTCTGTCAAATATCCCTGAATGCAACCACGTTTCAGTGATCACAATTATGTCATATTCACTGCATAAAATTTGTTGTTTCAAATCTAAGCATTTCGTACGTAATCCACGCACATTTTGGTAGAAAATATTTAAATCATGTCTTTTTTTAGTATCGTATTTTATAGCTAAGAGTTATAATTAGTATATCTTTTAAACGTATAGATATCTTTGTTAGGTTACAATATAAATTAAACCATAATTGATTATTTGGTTGTACGATTGTAGATTTGTCAAAAACAATGGAACTCAATAACGTAATTTTAATTGGGTTCATAAATATTTGTGAATTATATCGAGGGTAGTTTCGTTTTTGTAAGAAACATAGTTCAATGCAATAAAAATGGACAATTTTTTTTTTATAATTATTTCGACGGTATTCTAATATTAGTGCGCGGACATTCATAATCGGCTTGCCGAGAGAAACAAAGTTACATATCATCTATTATCATATCTTTTAGACGGTATTTAAATCGTAATCACTTCACGAACAAAGTTTAATGAAAAGACGGCGTGTATAATACGTTGTAATAATAATTAATCAATAAGCAATACAAGGATTAGAAAATGTAGACGAATACACAAATGCACTTTGAAAATCTTCAATAATAAGAGATAAGGACACTAGAATAATAATTTTGATGGCAATTATAACCATCAAAATTATTAAATTAATCATCATTAGGTATCTATTTTGTAATGGTTATCTTCTTATTCAAAAACTTTTCTAAATAAAGTAACTAAACGACTGCTCATTATCTCCGAAAGCAATAGTCTCACTACAAGTACTAGGTGACAATATTAAAAAGAAACTTAAAAATAACATAAAGTCAAGGGTCAAAGGGCCCAATGCATTGACACATTGATCAATTTTAATTTTATTTTCAATGCTAGACTTTGCAACATTATCAACACTTATATTCTTGCAGAATGTCTATCAGTCCCATTATCGTAAAATACGTTTGGGCCTTTTTTATAGTGTCCTTGTTTTTATGACTCTTCTATTCCATTATTGCTTTCTTTCTTATATCTAATTCATTGTGGTTAAGGTGATCTGTCCTTTTTTCTGGTTTATATATATAGCTGTTATACTTGAAAAGATCAAAAGTGTTAATAATAATAATACTAATATAAACTCACAGAACACAATTCTATAATTCTGCAGAAATCAGCTAAGTAGATTTGAATAATTGTTTCGGGGAACTAGTGATTGCCTGACGGCGCTAATGATAATCTTAGAAACGACTTATATCGTTGTTAATCTAAGGATAATATTTTTCTCGTACCCATTATACAAATTGTGTTCAATATTAATTAAAATGTAACATGTTAATTTGTGTGTTCAGGTATCTGGCTCAAATTATATCTGAAATCCTTATCAAACTGCTTGGTAGACATTTTAAAATTCTCAGTGTGATTTTATATTACTGAGTTATACTTTCTGCCGGCCGGGTAATTACCTTCTAAGGTTATAGCTAATTCCAGTCAACCATAGGTACTCGACACACGTATAAAAACCACTGATTCAAAGAATTCCCAGAAGCATGCGGAATTAATGAAAGCTCTTTGCCAAAGCGAGTTGGATTTACATTATGCATTAAAAAGTTAATTAATCTTTATTAACGAATGGTATACTGGTAGGCACTTCAGAAATATACCCTGTACATTACACTCGAGAGGCACTTTACTGTATCGCTCCGGTTAAAAATATTTGAATTTTGTTCAATGTTGACTTGATAATTTTTATTGAATGTAATAATTAAGTGTTAGTATATATTTCAAATAAATGAGGCTAAAATTGTGATGAACATGAATGTAGAGGGATGTAAAAGGAAATATGGCAGAAGAGATCGATGGACACATTTAGCCATTGGCATCCAAAATAATTAATAGACATCAATCCGCACCGGGCCATCGTGGTGGTGGGAGACTTGACGTAACGGCAAATGTTCTCTTTATTCTGCTATCCATTTTTAAGTATTCAAACTATTATTAGAGCTCACCGCTTTGTGGTAGACTAAACTAATTATTACCTACTTATTAATTTACATTAGTTTACAGTAAAGAGCAATTTCTATTGAGATGACATTTCTTCTAGGCGATCGTGTACCATTTACGGCTTCAAGCTTTCCATCAGGCTAGGTTATGGTCACATAAAAAACAAAGCTTATTAAACATGATTTTTTAAGTAATCTGCGCTGATGGTCAACGGCACTTGAAACTATCCAAAACTGTCAAATTTCTCCAATTGATTGCCAACCTACCTTGTTTGTAGTGAGGCACAAAGTCGATTCACAAAATTTTACTTATTGAGGCGTCATGACGTGGTGCTTAATACTTAGTACACAGCGCAATCCACGACTGCACTCTGTGCCCAATTCTTTTTTAACTCGTAAACGATGCCTGCAACCGCATGTTTGAGTCTCCCTGGTCCCGTATCTCCTACAGGAGCAAACAAAGGCTGGCGGAATACTTTTACGTGGAATGCTTGCTTCAAGCTTTATTCAGGGAGCTTTTATGGGCAGGTAACGGCACGACTTGCACTTTTTAGGATTCCGTAGCCAAAGGGAAAAACGGGAGCCTATTACTAAGGCTTGAGTTCACCTACACATAAGACTTGATTAAAAGATAACTATCAGTTTATAACAGATCTTCCATGCGATAAAATTTTAAAAAGCGTTGGTTAGATCGTAACGCCTGTTTTTCGGCGAGTTCCAATATTCTATCAACAGTTAAAGATAAGCATATTACGGCTTAGTTGCTTAGCAACTTCTATTCTTTATCATAATTATAGCAAAAAATGCCAGGCAACTTAACTTTAGTAAGCTTACTTTTAACTGTAGATAGAACATTGGGACACGCCATTAGTGATGGTAAACTCTAGCCTAAGACTTTGCTGTCCGGCCGTCCGTCTGCCACCAGGCTGTATTTCAAGAAGCGTGATAGCTAGATGTATTTCTAACTATCACGCTTCTTGATGTATTTCTGTTGCCGCTCGCTATAACAACAAATACTGATAAACAGAACAAAATAAATATTTAAGGGGACTCCCGTCGCAACAAACGTGATTTTTTAAACATAATGGTACGGAACCGTTCTTCGTACGCGAGTCCGACTCACACTCGGCCGTTTTTTGTTTCAACCAACTCGCATGGTCTTCCTCAGCAGAATTAAAAGCGCACGCGTGGGTTTCTTACACTTTTTACTGCAGTGCACGTGAAACAAGTGAAACTTTATAGCGGAGTTAATGAATATGAGCAAGACAACCGACGCCTAAACACTTTGTTTTATTCACAGTGTTTTGTTTCGGCCAGTCCTTTTCAAACGCCACGGATACGTTTTCGAAGTTCCTAATGCAGCTAATGTGATTAAGTTTGAATCAATCTTACTGTAATTTTGCGTCTGTATTTATGGATTGTTTGAATATTGTAAAATTTAATGTTAGAAAAATTATTTGAAAGAAAATTCGTGGTTGGATAATTTCGAAAATGTCTTGATGCGGGAATCGTTCCTGCGTCCTCGGTAATCCGGGCAGATATCTCTACCGCTCGGCTAACCAATTAACTTGCCTAAATTTATTTCTAGATTGGGAGGCTTACAACGTGAAGTGTAAAGATTAGAGAAATTTTGGATTGCGCAGGATACGGGTTCGATTCCCGCATCAAGATAATAACTTTTTTATTTTTTTCTAACCAACAGATTTTTCTTTGTAATAATATTTCTAACACTTAAATAATGTTGATCATAAAAATTAGAAGTAATAATTCTAGCATCTAGATTATACTTTAAATCCTATCTCATACATATCATGTCCATACAAACCTTAACATCATCATAACCACCAGCCCTTTAATGTCCCCACTGCTAGGGCACGGGCCATCCCTATGGATGGCAGAATATAGGGAGAATGGGCTATAACCCACCACGCTGGCCCAGTTGGGGTTGGTGGCTATTAACGATTGCATATGCAGCCGGGACCAACGGCTTAACGTGCCTTCCGAAGCACGGAGGAACTCAAGATAATCTTGACCGCCCTTACCGAAAATTGCTTAGTTTACGCAATCGCAGGCTAAGCACGCTATGCCACTGCGCTAGCGAGCTCCTCCTAAACAGCTGAAACCTCAACTGTTCTGTCACTGGCGCCACTTTCAGATCCCAACTATTGGTACACATACATACATTCATAAATTACGCCTATATTCCCGAAGGCAGAGGTGAACTAGCACCCACGTTTCGCCAACTATGTCAGGTCCCATGTAATAGGGGGCGAGCCTATTGCCATTTATCCGGCACAAAAGTCGCAGTATATTGCTAGGTGGTATCAGAGGAACGCCCATTCCCACTGATTTATCCTTAGTCGCCTTATACGACACCCACGGGAGAGATTTGGGGTGGTGACAATTGTATTCTACTCTGCCGTCACCACACGGCCTTTGAAACAGTTGTCAAAATTATATAACTTTGTTCCCAGCATCGAGACACCCAAGAAACCTTGGCCGTGCTGGATCGCCTAGATCTGGACACCGAGAAGCCTTCTGATGAGGAGGTGGCCAGGAAGTTCGGGTTCGAGGAAGACTACTACAACGGCACGGTCTCATGGTGGCAGCAGCTCAAACCTCAGATGTGGTCTTTGTTCGATGAGCCATACAGCTCGAACGCTGCTAAGGTGAGCCAAATATTTTTAAGGAAATATAGCTCTAAGGTGAGATAAATGTTTGTCTTGGTTTGTCTTCCGTACTGGAAAATAACGTAGAATGTGCCAGCCCTGACTTACTTAAGGGGTGTCACTAATGAACAAAAACACCCGGCAAGCATACTTCCTTAGACGAGGCACTACATACATACATACATAAATCACGCCTATATCCCCAAAGGGGTAGGCAGAGGTGAAATAACACACACTTTTCGCAAATTAAGCTAGGTCTCATGTAATAGGTAGCGAGCCTATTGCCCTCTATCGGGCCCATTAATCACAATATATTGCTAGGTGGTACAAGAAGAATGCTGCTGCCCGTTACTAATTGCTGGTCTTCCCTTAGTCGCCTTGTACGACATCCACGGGAGAGTTGGGGGTGGTGACAATTGTACCTTCTTCCGTACTAAAAAAATAACATAACAAATCAAAAACACCACACGAACTCACTTCCTCGGTCGAGGGAGTTTGCTTGCCTGGTGTTACCAATAAGAACCTTAGACTACGCAAAATGGGTTGGTGTCCGGTTATGAAATCTAAGCCAAAACATCAAGAAGTATGTATTTTAATATAATCATCATTCACGACCCTTACTGTTAAGTGTCGTTGGTATAAACAGGCATTTATAGCCGCTTTATTTATATTTATACTCGCAGCAAATATAGTGTACTGATCATTATTAAGTAGGTCAATAATGTCTGGCATCCTTTCCATTTATAACATAGTATGTTAAAATATAAATAATATAAATCAAATCATTAGTATAATATTTAGGAGCAGCGCCAGAGAATTTACAAAATTCAACTAAAGTGAATTTGGAGCTACGACGTTAAAGTGACAAAAGTACGACACGCTCTAACTCAAGAAACAGACTCGAATAGCCAGCAGCTGTAGTAAAACGTGAAAATGATCCGGATTATCGGGCTCTCCGGTGCTCAGAGTACATTACGGACGAAGTGTTTAGATTAAAACCATCTGTCGGCCGCGCGGACGTCTCGAGATAAGCGTTCTCGACGGTTAATTAAATGCGAAATTGTAATCCTTTCAGCTCGATGTGAGTTCTGCACGATTCTTTCCGTGCGAACCGAATGTTGTAATTCAAATTTTATGCTTATCAATTTCTTTGACACAGTATTCTTGTGTATAGCCAACAACACGTATAGAGATACAATAATTGCTTCTTAATTAAAGTAACGACAATGGAGGTTTTTAATATTTTATCAAGTTGGCCTTTTGTAAGCTTATCATTGTATTTAATTCTACTTTTATACCAATAGATGGCACTGCTCGGCGGTGAATCACGCTGCCGTTTTGTAGTAGACCAAATCAAATGGTTATTCAATCTCCAATAATCAACGATTGAACACTAAATTCTATTTCGTAATCATCTGCATACAATATCACTAATACGGCCTCAGTTAAGGAAGCTTATTATCATAGAGAAAAAGGAAAAAAATTAAAAATACATAGTCGGCCCAGTGGTATAGACAGCCGTAAAAATTACGGAGGACGCGGGTTCGATTACCGCATCAGGACATAATTTTTGAAAATTTTCTGACCTCATTTTCTTTATATTTATCTAGCTGTATAAGCTCATTGTCAAACATGAGTAAACGTTTTATGTTTGCGTTAACACAAACTGTAGAATTCATGATCAATTTAAACTTTATGTCCAAGTAATTAAGTTGAAAAATCAAACGAGGGTCCAACGTTCATTTTGCAAGATGCTCCAGTTTCATAAACAAATGCAGGACCTATAATAATCTGACGTCCCAACACCCGTTAAAATCAATTTCCCTTTGACGGTGCGGGTTCATAATTTATTCCATTATTACCGATATCTTACAAATTAAATCGCTTTCGGGTACGCTGCGAACTTAGTTAAGATCGTTATCAGGACAACATCCCTTAACTGTTCAATATTTAATTAAATTCGGTTGCTTTTAATATTTACATGGTCTTTGCTGTGTTTGCCTGGTGATTGTACGTGATTCTCAATGTAGTAAATCTTCATTATACAAGCTCTTCCTGTGGTTTTGTCATATAGGGGAAGGGGGCTCAAACCCGACTTCCTGCCTATAGTAGGCACGCTCGTGGATAAGACCAAGTTAAATACTGCTACAATTATATACCTTATTGACCATTGCCTTGAGGATGCATTGGTAATGGAAAACAATTAAACAAAATCACATTTTATAAGCGAAATAAGCAGTTAATAAATGCCTCTTAATAATTTAATTAAGAAGATGAATTTGCTATTTTCTAAGCAATTTGTTTCGTGATAAGGCCTGGAAAAGGGCAATTTTTTTTAAAACTAACCTTACTGCTGCTTGAATGATATGTTTCTTTTCAGATAATCGGGGTGATATCAGTGTTTTTCATATGCGTATCAATCATATCGTTCTGTCTGAAAACGCATCCAGACATGAGAGTGCCAGTGATCAGAAACTATACGGTGACGACAGCCAACCAGACGCAGAGCTGGGCGCTCGACAAAGTGCAGACGAACGCGCACATAGCGTTCTTCTACATCGAATGCGTGTGCAACGCTTGGTTCACCCTCGAGATCCTCGTCAGGTTCATCTCATCCCCCAACAAGTGCGAGTTCGTCAAATCTTCCGTCAACATCATCGACTATATCGCCACCATGAGCTTCTACATCGACCTCATCCTCCAAAAGTACGCTTCCCACGTCGAGAACGCTGACATCCTGGAGTTCTTCTCCATTATCAGGATAATGAGGCTGTTCAAGTTGACGAGGCACTCGTCGGGTCTCAAGATTCTAATTCAGACCTTCAGAGCGTCTGCCAAAGAGTTGACTTTGCTGGTGTTTTTCTTAGTGTTGGGTATTGTGATTTTCGCTAGTTTGGTGTATTACGCCGAGAGGATACAGACGAATCCTCACAATGACTTTAATAGCATCCCGCTCGGGTTGTGGTGGGCTCTCGTCACCATGACGACGGTGGGGTACGGTGACATGGCGCCGAAGACGTACGTGGGGATGTTCGTTGGTGCATTGTGTGCTTTGGCTGGTGTAAGTATATATTTTCTATAATTATTTTCTACTAAAGAAGGACTTTAAATTTTTTCGAGGCACAGTTGACCTTCAAATCAATCAATCAATGGAACAACTTCGTGTATTCAACACGATGTTCAATATAAATGAATATTATCCAAACAACAAAACAGGGAAAATCTAATGGAAATGGCAACATCCTTTCTTAAAAGCCACGTTGCCAGATCGGACCGCATAAATACTCTTTCAATAATATAATCGTAAAACGCTCAAAAACCGTTTGCTACAGATAACGAAAAAGGTTTTGGAATAACTTACGTTTGAGACAAAAAACGCTATGAATAAAACATTGCTCGTAGTAAAACGGGCAGATTGGAAGTTCTTATTGATTTACAACAGGACCCCTGTATGATAAATGTGGTTGTGATAAAATATTAATTCCACCCACAATTTTATTTCGGCTATACAGGTAACCTTTTGAAATAGACCCTTATTGCAGTGCGGTAAGGATCATTACAAGCAGTTTTATCGAGCGAACTGACGCACTTAGGTCCGTACATGATAATTAAAAAAGGGAGTGATAATAAAGTAATTAATTGCCGAATTTATTTGTGTAATACTTTTTCATTCTGCTTCATTAAAATGCAAATTAATATTTGCTTTGCGGAATGTTATTGGAATGGATCTCTGTCTTGTCGGTTTTACTTTGTGCTTTATAAATTAATAGGACTTGTGTTATTCTCACAGCGTAGTCTGACACCACAAAAGTGGCGGTTGCAGATTATGTTATCTTCTATAACTAGAAAAATTATGATTTCAAACTGGAGACATTTTGATTGAAAACAAATGAAATTGGAGTCCTGTATAATTATGATGGATAACTGTCTTCCATGCTGGCCTGGAAGCAAAAAAATAATATAGAATGTGCCAATCACTCTTCACTCTGATGTGAACTTACGCTACGCAGAAAAATTAATTTTGGAATATTTTATACTCCAGCAACAGTTTTTGAAATTTGTCCACCAACCCTTTTATAATGGCGCAGATATTTCTACCCACCAATCTTCACTGACCCTGCGTGGTACGATATGGCCCATTCTCCCTATATTGTTCCATCCATCCATTCTCATAGGGAACGCCTATGGCCCAGCAGTGGGGACATTGAAAAGAACCAGCTCTTGATTGTTCCACATGATAGAGATATTTTTCAATTTGAAAAATTTGTTGTTTCTGCTTATCTAAATCCTATTGGTAGATATTTTACACAATGTTCATCCACAGGTGCTCACGATAGCTCTGCCCGTGCCCGTCATAGTCTCCAACTTTGCCATGTACTATTCGCATACGCAAGCGAGAGCGAAACTGCCGAAGAAGAGACGGCGAGTTATCAACGTAGAGCCGACAAGGCCGCCTATGCGTAAGTAGCCATTAATGGAAGTAACCACTGATTAAATTAGCAACTGATGGAAGTCACCATTGATGGACGAAGGCATTGATGGTAGTAATCAGTATAGGAACTAGCCGTCGCTGATTTTGCGAAAAATAACCACAACGACGGTTAAAAATAATTTTGAATGACGGTTTTGATTCTGTAAGACCAAACTTATCTGTAACTGCAAATAAAGGCTCTCTATACAGTCTCTCTATCTTTGTAACGATAGAAACGCAATTCAGTCTCGTTGCAGCATTTATACATAAGTTGGTTAACCGCTTATTTAGCGTTAGAAACAAATGTTTGGTAATCGCTTATATTCCGATTCCCTCTGTATATTTTACTTAGTTTAAAAGTTGCAGTATACAAAGAGTCTAAATAAAACACAATTTACCACTTTTTGGTATCAAGCACAATCAGACCATAACTCTTATCGTAAATATTTTGTTTCAAATGTAAATTAGTTAAATTAGTAATTTCAAATGTAAGTCTGATAAAATTAACACTGACGTTGGTCAAACAGGTACTCCAGGAGTTCCAGGGGCTCCCGGAGCAGGGCCTATAGGACCAGGGATGGGTCCCCAAGCAGTTAACCGTAGGATGAATGCCATTAAAACAAACCATCCGAAAGATATGATAGGACCTAATATGGGTAAGTCATCATTCACTGTTAGGAAATTGGAAACCGTTTAGACAGCAAAAGAAGGACATCCCATTTTGTGGAGTAACTATGTTACATTTAAGATTTATATATAAACATAATATTTACGTTAGCAGACGGAGCTTTCAAAGTTGATGCTTCACTATTAAGATTATATTGAGCCAAAAATCTTCTTGTAACATCACTTCTAGAAATGTTTGTAACAAAATTTGTGTCATTCATATTGTGCTATAATATTTTCTGGATAGCTACTGGAGCAGTTTTGAAAATAATAGTATGATTTTTGGTATCCATAATTAAAATCATTTGAAACACTTTTAATGTTATACAATAGTCCCATTGTAAGTATGATATTTGTAATTTTACAAGTCATTTATTGAAGTAAAATTGACATTCAAATTCTAACACCAGTAGTTTCACAAATTGTATAAAATCACAGTGCATTCTATAAATATTATTAATTCATTAGTTTTAAAATTGACTTCATAATTTCCAAACCAAAATTATTACAAAAATGTATGTTTTTTAACCTGTTTGATGACATCACTAACTTAAAAATCCAGACTAACTATCATTATTAAAAACATCAATGTCTTTTAGAAACTATTCAAATTAAATATTTTAAAACACACCATTTAAAAATATTTATTCCATTCATAGAAAAATAGCCTTTAAAATGTAGAAAAGTTTATAGGTTCCAAGTCAGGATATGATTTAATCATTCCTATTTCAGGACGAAATTTATAAATCCTTATTTTCACTGTATTCTTTCTTTAAATATTGTATAATTTTGAAACAGCAAACGAATAATAATGGAAATGGTTTCTAAATCAGGAAAAAAATCCTAACTAAAATATTAAATATGTCAATATAACAATATCAAACTTAATTTTCTATACATCTGTATCAGAGATATAAAGTCATTACTTTTCTTTAATAAAATCCATAAGACTAATGTTGTTATTGAGGCAATAATCCCAAAAAAATTAATAGCATATTCGAAATTTTGGCAGTACAAATAGTATTTTACTGTTGAAATATAATTTCCAATTGTGATGGAAATAGATAAAGCTAGATGTGAACATGCTACTGTAATACCATTAGTAATAATAATTTGGGACTATTTACTCAATATTATCAATGTTGAGCATTAACCCAACGCTCAATATAGAAACATGACTGTAGCTTATGCAATGTAATCCTCCACAGATGGTGATCGTAGCGAGCTTGAAGCTATGATCCAAACAACACCAAACAACTGCAAAAGAAAAAATTTAAACATGCTTTAGAGAGCAACACACGATACCGGCGCCGTTGAGTCTACTAACGGGCTTCATATATCGCCTGCACCCACGGACTTAGCTTAAAGGAATGCTACTAAATCTTTAGCCGTCACTAAATCATCGTCATTTAACTCATCATCATTGCACAATCTGGCAGTATCTTCAGCAGCACCAATGGAGCCGGCT
Organism: Cataclysta lemnata; assembly: GCA_963931975.1. NCBI lineage: Eukaryota > Metazoa > Arthropoda > Insecta > Lepidoptera > Crambidae > Cataclysta > Cataclysta lemnata. Next base: position 1,163,859 of record OZ008354.1, on the reverse strand, counting down.
AGGTCCATTTGCTTCGGTCAGAGAGCAAGGTTCGAAGATATTTTGACGTTGTGTGATCCAACTCCTATAGCTGCTTTGCTGCTTCTTGGTGTCGTCGTAGTTTCTAGACTACTGGTATCTTGATAACCCCAATTAGTCACAGGATATTTTTAATGATACGCAAATATTAATTATTATTCAGATAAATAAAAATGAAATCTTGAGATTACACGACTAATTTTTACTGCCTAAATCAATAAATTATGTTCCATATGTATAAAGCCAGATCATTCTAAAGTAATCCTGTAATTCTTTAATCGTGATTTTTATTTCTTTCAGTGAATATATAAGCTGTTTTGTCCAGTCATTTTTAAGTTCAGTCTTGTGTCTTTATAATTTTATGTTCCGAGTTAGTTTAAGCTGTATATTTTTTCAGGCTGCACCCATAGAATATCATATCATCAAAGGCCGGCAATATACCTTAATAATACAACACCGACAGTTACATCGTTCTCACAGCCCAACACTTTGGTACACTATAAAAATAAATTTTGAACACATTAACACAACTAACAATAAGATATTCTGTGTTTAGATGTATGTGTTTTGCTTCTGGTAATTGGAGTTTCGTATTACAAGAATAGTATTTCATACTTTTTGAAGAAATACAGAATAAAAATAAAATCATTCGACAAAGTTTAATGGATCCTGTAACAGCAACCTACACCACCGTCCCTCTAACACTCACTAATAAATTATAATTTGTATTGCTCTTAGTACATATTATAAAATTGACTCACTGATCTAGTTCAAATTATTAATTATACTTCAGTAATGTGCTTTAGTAAAGTCACTATTATCCTAAATGCAAAGTTCAGCTTGGGTTAATTGTGATGTCGCAATAACCAATTACGTTCCGATATTTTTAAAAGCTCTTATATAACAATAATAGAACGTAGCGTTACAATTTGTCGAATTCGATATCATCCTGTAGATAAATAATAGGCAACTCCAATTAGAGAACCTAGTAATTATGTTTTGCATCAAAACATTTAGTACTATTGTTATTGTCTGTGTGGTATATGTCCTGATTTTGATAATTTTTTGGAACAATAATTTATTTTGCTATAAATGTACATAATTATACTTTATTAGATCCCCGTTGTGAATATGTTTTTTTACCTTTATACCATTTAGCATGCATTTCGCATGAATTTAATACCCAACTAATATTTATATTATTTACTGGTTGCTTGGTGATTTGAGGAGCTTATATTAATATTTGTGCACATTTTTCTAGCAGTTGCCACTCTGATGCCGGGCATGGATCTCTCAGTAACGACTCGCCTAACGCCAAGTCCTAGAGACATGAGTCCAGCTTTGGCAATCGCTTTGCCCATGATGAAATCAGTCAACATAGTTCCAGCACAGTGCTTCGACAACATGGCCTTCCATATCGAAAAACCAGAAGTGAAACGCAATGACAGTGAAAGAAGCAGCAAGACCTCGAGTAGGCAGGAATCTATTGAAAGCGATAACACTGTCAGAGTTAACAATTACAAAAACGAAAGATACATCGACAAGAGCGATGAAAAATCTGATGCCAGAACCCCTTTACTGAGAGACCACAAGATTGAATCTTTAGACGAGAGTAAGATGCGTGATAATAAGGTAGAAAAGAGAAAATCATCGGCTTCGACATAACATTAACTTCTATCTAACGTTGATGCTACTGCTAATCTAAACATAAAACCAACGAGACCAATAGTGAACTAAGCATTTCTTTCCTAAACTGCTAACACTGTCCCTATCTTCTTATAAAATTTAACGGGTAGTATGATGTTTCAAGGTAGAAAATTGGAAAAATAAAACCTGTCGAGATTGAAGAAATCATTACGTTTGATCCCATTTTACGTTCAGTGGAACGAGTATTAAGGAGTTTATTTTTTATAGTGTAAGTTAAAATATAGACCATTTGAGACATTGTATTACTGGAACTAAAGTGAGATAGTGCACTGCTTTTATGGGTATAATTAACGCTAATGGAAATAAAGGATCGCCTTTATAATGCAGTGCTATAACTGTAGGTATGTTATCGGATTATAATAATGTTTTATCAAGCATACGAAGGCCGTGATAGATGTAAGTTAGCTATCTTAAAATAAGGCACAATTTTTTTCACATATACATTAGCATAGTTACCGATCACTAACCTAATAATGTAAAGCCACTTTGATATAGGACTAAAATTAATTAAAAATGATAGAATTATTATAAAATAAGATATTGTGTTACATGGAGAAAAAAATAATATCTACCTAGATATATCTCGTAGATAATGCGGAATTTGTATTTTGCATCAATCTGTTAAATTGAGTTCAGTTTTTTTTATTTCAGAAAGATACTAATCTTTTTTAACAGTTACGACTACTAACTATTGTAGTGTTTGGCTCTTGGCAGTTTTGATATGTTTATTACTACGTAAAACCAAACTTAATAATTTTTTTTTACTTAAAATAAAGAATTTAAAATATTATAAGAAATTAATTAAAGCAATCGAAGCAGTAAATGCAAGAGAACAATTATTATTCCACGATACAAAATTGATTTCATTCGATTGTATTTTTGCGTTAACTGTAATTAGAGAACGGAACGGTTTCCATCTCCGTTTTGTTTTCGAAATATCTCTAAATTCAAAGGAGCTTAGTCGCGTTATCCTTGTTTTGGGGATTATAACAGATTTATTAGCGTTTTCAATTACATCCAAATCCACGGTCACGGTTTTCGGAAGGGGTTAAATAAAATGTGGGGCTGCAAAATATGGCATTTAAATGGGAGGAGGCCGAAACGAATGCCGAGGGCAGCGTTACAATACGGCCGCATTTCAGGCGGCACCTTCCCCGTTTAGATAAGGTCGAATGACATATCATATTACAACAATGGTGTTATTGGCAAGGCTTACTATGCCAGCGTTACGTTCATATCATATTCATCATTGATGCCCGTTTTCTTTTCATGTTTTCCCCAATATGGGGCATTTGCCTGTAATGTAACATTTTAGATTCGAATTTGAGCATTACGTTAGAACGTACATCCACTGTCGTGTGGTTCACTGAGAGGTAAGAAGCGAAGAGTTACGCATTGAGGTTACAAGTTAAAACATAATATTACAGATTGTATCATAACAGGTTGCGCAGTGTAATGCTTGGTTCTCTTCACTCACTGATGCAATGCTCGAGTCTGTACCGTTATATATCAGGGGAATGGAGCACCTTTCCACAATATCAAAAGGTGTAATTAATTTTGGCAGTGAGCTGTGCTTTAGCTACATCCGATGATCAATTTAAAAATTGAAAAATTGATCATAATAAAAAATAGCTAAAGTACAGCTTCTAGTCGGTGAACATGTATTTGGGCGATGGACTCATAAATTACGAGATTAAAAAATTGGTACATTCGTGTACTCATGAATCTTCAAAAAACCTTTAACTTTGGAAACCTGGGTATCGCACTAAAAAGGTCTGCAACATTTTAGGCCATGATCCGTTGGTAAACTACCAAGAGGCCTTGTTCTGAGAAGAAAGGGCAAGAAACTCAGGAAGTGTACAACTTTTTTTTTAAAGCTGAGAAATTTTGATATGTAGATAACGTTGTGTGTATGAAGATAACACTAAAAAGGCTGCTGTGTGTTGCTGCTATTTTGAATTTGCATTGTTATTAAGATTAGATATATTGGAAAACCCAATCAAAGTGGCTACAATGGCATTAAACATATTGAACGAAAACTGTATTTCGTAACTCATAGTCAGATACGTTTACTGTCCATTAGTGATGTTGGGGAGAACTTGTTTTGGTTTTATGTCTAATTAGAGTTCAATAAAAGCGCGATAGTTAAATAAAAGTTCAATAAAATCTTCTCAGTTTAGTTTTATGACAATTCTTGGATTTTTAAATTTTCTGTCGAGTGTGTGTATGCGGTAATGAATGAATGTTGATTTGATTTTTATTTGAATATTATTTATAAAAGTAAGAAAAAAAAATTACTTATCAAAGTGACGCGAATGGTTAGGGAAATAAAAAAATAAATGGTTTTTTAATAATATTAATATCATTTACACACTCAAGATTAATTATTAAATTACATAAATCATGAATATATAATAATAATACTAATACACAATTATTACGTTCATGAACAAAAACCGAAAGAAAATTGTGACGTAACTGTATCCTTTCACGTTTGATGGCAACAGGCTCTTAGTATGAAATGAATAAATTATTAGCACCACCCTCAGCCCAAGTCGTAGATTTTAGGTACGTCGATCTGTTATCATAAATGTATGAATGCAATAGTGACTCTAACACCACAGCCAGACGAGCTATGTATGGAGTTCAATTTTAATAATAGGATGTATGTAGTGAATAAAATTATGGCCAATATAAATGGCCATAATTTTATTCACTACACATACAACCAGAATCAACATTAAGTCCCATTTTTATAAAAATAACCACTGAAATAATTTTATTTCGGAAACGTGCTATTTAATAGCTGGGACAAAAAACTTTACAAGATGTAAAGTTAAGGCTACAAAATATCTGATAACAGGATCTTAAAGAGGATATTGATGTAATTGATTTCTAACCTCACAACTCTATAAGATATAATAATATAATAAATGACTTGACATCATTTAGTTAGGTTTGCTTGGCACCAATGGGAAGCCTATAATATCAACCATAACATTTCTCAAACTATGCATGACATGTATATTTGATTTTTTTATGATTCATAAAAATATTTAATAATGGAATAAACGATACAATTAAAAACAAATCGATAATAAACTACGTGTCCAATGAACATAAAACTAAAACCAGTTCTCCGTCTTTTGATATACCTAAGTATAATAATTATCAATAATATTGTAAATAGAATAAAAAACACTGTAGAATTAATAATTTTATATCTTAACAGTTATACAGTCACTAGCAAACATATCATCGGCACCTTCTATCATTATCGGTGTTATTTTACATGTATATAACGCGGATATGTATAATAGATGTAAGTATGTAAGTGTAGATAGTATTCAAAGAAATAATTTCTCGGAAAATTTTCTTGAAGTCTTCATTTGGAATAAAAATTTCTAGAATGAAAAATGATTCTTTTTATAATTAATTCCTCTTTGTAGAAAATATTGATTATTAAAAAATATGTATTACTTAAATATCTTTTGTGGCTAGGCAAGAATGGCAGAAAAAATGTTGGTTCATTTGTTTTTGTAATAAAGAAAAATAACTTTTATGTCTAAATTCAGGGACCCTTATAAAATTTTTATAATAATAATGTTGCTATGTAAAGATGGGGGGTGAAATAATTTTGATGTTTTTCAGTTGTGATCATGTTAAATAATTATGTCAGTTATTTATTTTAATAATAAACACGAAAGTTTGTAATCTAGTTACGCATAAAATGCAATAATTTTAATATTATGTAGTTAGCACAAAATTAAGTTAACTAAATTATTTGTATATAATTTAAGCGCCATCGAACTCTTTATGGGTGCAGAACCTTTGGGAACTTATTTTGTGGACGTCGCTTTTTAAACGCGTCGTCGAAGCGCTTTTCTTTCGATACATACACGCTCTTGCCATTGTAACGTAAACACGTGAACAAACTCTGGTTTATCGATCAAAAGCTGGCAACTTCGCGTTTAAAAAACGTAGTGTTACACAGTCCGTTATCTGGTGCCAATTGGTTGGGAAATTTATTTGCACATCGTGCGTTTTTTGAGGTGGTGAAATTGTGTTGTACTCGAATTTCAATATTCATTCTAAAGCTATTTAATTAACTTTTTATATGGACCTCTGACGATAATGTCAAAACCAGGACACGATTGCGAATAAACTTATAAAAACAACTTAATTTAATGGAAACCCTTTCCTGAGCACTACGGCAGGAAATATTATTCGACAGAACTGATTAGCTTCTTTCCGATCATTTAATTTTTTACCAATAGTGGAAAGATTTAATACATTCGCGTGTATACAGAGGCCTTAGATGGAATAAGGCCGCTGGGATGAATTAAAACGTTATTATCCTAAAACCATCCCATTTCACCATCCCAACAAGCGCATAAATAAATGTAAAAATGGCGCCTATCTTTGTCAGTCATCTTTAATAAGCGGGACTCTTTCGCACAGCCGTCTTCTACCTCTTTCTTACACGAACCTTTTTCGCTTTAAAAAGGTGGCGGGAAAAGTGACGCCATTTTAAATCTCAAGTTTTCAAACGACCGAGAGGTAAGCCAAGCGGATATTATTATTGCTTATTTGTAAATAAAACTAAAAGCGGATTTAGAGGACCACAAAGAAAACGTAACCTTTTGTACTTCATTACGTCTCGTTTCGGTTAGGAATGGATCTTTGTAAATGTTCTCAAGAACGAGGCTTGGCATTTGTAATTTGTAATGTAATTTAATTACAATTCTGTAATCACAATGATCGTTACACGGACAAGAAAAAAAGTTAAAAGACGTATCCCTAATGAGTGTTTTATGATTGACTAATGCGACACATCTCATAATGTTTTTTTTGTGTTCATTGGTAAATAAGATCATTTAAGATTGACCTTATCCCATTGTTTTTATTTTCTTTTTCAACACTATTTAAAACTTTAAAAAAAAAAACAAATACACTACTAGAGCTACACAATAAAGCGATTTGAAGTTTGTAATCAAACTTTGTTGCTTGTTCTGATATGGGACCTAATCGCAGATTCAAATAGGTCTTTATAACACTACCTCAGACTAATAAATATAAAAGTACATTGTCGCTCAGGTAAATTATCTTAATTAGACTAAATATTATAACCTAAATGGTCATAACGTGTGTCTTTATGTGGCACCTGGGCCCTTCAGAGCGATTGAGGTCACGAACTATTGACATGACTCCTCTTAACAACTCAGTGTATTCTGATTGTCATCCAGCCTAGAATTAGGCAATATGACATAGCATTGTCGTGCTGTTTTTGTTTCTCTTAGACGTAGATACACGACGTCTATAACATTACGTGGGTGCTAGTTCACCTCTGACTACCCCTTCGGGGATATAGGCGTGATTTATGTATGTATGTATTACATACCAATTTATTTCCATAGTAAATAATTCTCAGCATTTATTTCTTTCTTGGCTAACATGTCAGTGTCTTTCTGGGGTTCTTGGAAATATTTTAATGAATTGTGTAACAATGGAATGGGATTCAAATCAAAATATTTAGTGGAGACCACTAATATTGTAAATTGTTAATCTTTCTTAGGTATGCGTGTCTTTTTTAATACAGAAGCCATCCACGTGTCTCACAAACTATGCAAGTCTAAGAGCCTGTACAGATGGAGCGATTTACACGTTAATTCTTTAGCAATTTCGTGTAAGTTACTGGCAGCACATTACACAATTTTACTAAAGCTCTCAGTAAAGAGCAATGCATAACGAAAAGCGTATCACTCGCGTATACTTGTGGACTAAGGAGACACTACAAAAATATTCTACGGGAACTGTCTTGATTCTTAAACACTGTTGTTGTTGAACTATTAATCAGTGCAATTAAAATGTCTCTTGTCCGTATAAAAGTCATATTTTGTGATTACCACCTAAATAAATAATAATCGTGGACTAAAATTATTAATTAGTTACAAAGCAGTCTTTTAATATAGACGCCAATTTTAAACTAATTAATGATTATAATAGAGAAAGCGGTATCTTTAATATTATTGTGAACGATGTCTAAGGACATTAATTTTACTAGTCATTATTATTTTTAAATTGCAATAATGTTAAGCAAGGTATGTAATATTTCGATACAGCAGAACCACTTTGTGTAACTATACTTTTTGGTGTTTTTTGAAAGCAAACTTCAAATTATCGCCAGAGTATCATTTTAGAGTAGCAAAGTTTATCCTATAATTACTTGCTAGTATGAAATGTTGCATAATCAACATTTACTGTTTTTTTTTCTAATCTTCAATCAGTACTGGACCAGCGTGGTGGGTTATGGCCCATTCTCCGTATATTCTTCCATCCATAGGAAGAGCATGTACTTGTGATGATTGCAATATAATTATTCAATAAATATGCTACGAAAAATGAAGAGATAGAGTTACACAGAGTCAATATTATTTTCAGTTTACTACTGATGGTATACTAAAGTGGTTTTCCATTAACGACACTGTGTGCGTTTCTCCAGCAAGTCCACTAATTAAAAAACTAATAACCGTAAATTAAAAAGGGGTTATTTGAAAAGTATCTAATTAGTGCTTAATTATATCATAATATCCATATCCATAACTAATCATGATATTTCTCTCTTTATCTTGTTACAAAACATTACAGTGTCGCGATGGAAAATGAGTTTTGCGACGTAGGTTATAAGGCTTACACAGTGAGTAAACAGGGCTTGTATCTTATTATATAGCGTTCTATATATACATATACAATTTTGAACAATACGAAAAACAAATTATTTGAAATATTGTTCATTAAACATGTGAAATTATAAAACTTGTTTTCTTTACTCCGTATGTCCTTATATGAAGTAGCAATGATTCACCTTTCATTCATCACTCAGCACTACAAAGATAGCAACAGACGCTGCCCCTTCTTACATGTGACCTAAAAATAGTTGACGAAATGTGGGTGGTGATTACATCCTAACCTCCGGGGGTAAACAGACCTGATTTATATCTTATATAACTAACAGCACCTTTCCGGTGTGATGGATAATATGAATCAAATCTCTGCGTCTGACCTATAGGAATGGGAAAGTAAACATACCGTGCCGACCCCAGATAAACTGTGAACAGGGCAGGAAGAAGGTGATCTTAAGACAATGTGTGTGTACGCCGAACGCCATAAATATTGAATGCATGAAACGTTTTATAATTAAACGGACGAGATTCTCCGAAAGGCCAATTAATCCTACCCACCCGAATCATTAATGTAAGTGCACTACGCTTCTGAATATTTCAAAGTAATACCCTCATACACCTCCGAACGCGCCATTGTGTATGAATTGGAGTAGGAACTGATACGAATCAAATCGAAATAACAGTTTGACAACAGTATTAATGTTTATAATATGTCATGCGATTCAATGCCGTGTGGTGACGGCAGAGTAGAATACAATTGTCACCACCCCAAATCTCTCCCGTGGGTGTCGTACAAGGCGACTAAGGATAAATCAGTGATGAGGAATGGGCAGCAGCGTTCCTCTTGTACCATCTAGCTATGTACCTACTGCGACTTTTGTGCCCGATAAATGGCAATAGGCTCGCCACCTATTATATGGGACCTAACATAACTGGCGAAACGTGGGTGCTAGTTCACCTCTGCCTACCCCTTTGGGGATATAGGCGTGATTTATGAATGAATGAATGAATGCGATTCAATTGCTAGACGATAGATGTAAGAACTCATCAACATCCTGTACACAACTTAACAGAGTTTTTTCTCGGGGTTTAGTGGGAGTTACAGCGAGAGGAAAGTATTTTCTGTTTCCCAAGGAGATTTTCTCCATTTTGACGCTGTATGCTTCCTCTTCCATTTAAATGGGTGTTACGTCATCAAACGCCCCCTGACTCCCAGCATCCGTCACACCAGAAAGGTGTCAGTGATTAATGAATATCCAGATAAGCAGTGGAAAGGATCATGTCGACATATCGATAAATGGAGAGAATGAATGGTAGGCACCACACAATTCGGGTGCGCCAAGGTGTTTATTGGTCTACATCTGGCAATCTACGCTAGTCATTTTCACGACACCCCTAGGGTAAGTAAGGGCGGGCATATTTTTTTGCTCCCGAGCCAGTATGAAAGAGAATTCTAAGAAATATGTATTTAATAAATATGAAAAAGAGGATCTCTTACTTTAGCTTAATATTGTTTTTATATCGCAAAAAAAATGTCTCCATTTTCGTAAATATTTTGATTGATTTCCCAAAGGTATGCCTAAGGAAAAGTAAAGCTTCCATTCTAAATAAAATATTGGTACCTTTTATATGCAAATATATTTCTGTACCGAGACAATATTGTTACACCATCAACCCTCGGATATTGTTCCAACGTAGGTAATAATTAAAATTGTATTCAGCTGATTGAGACCTAACGAAATTGGCGAAACGTGGGTGTAATTTACCTCTGCCTACCCCTTCAAAGATTAAGAGGCCTTATTTATGTACGTAAGTGCATAGTACTTACTGCTGCAGAAATGCAATTTTTTGTTGAATCAATTGTATAAATGCAATTTTTTGTTGTATACGAAAAATTGTGTCAAGGTGCTGGACCCGACTTTGAGATATAGAATAAATATTATATCCCAATTCATCCCACCTCTTTTTCTGTATAATAATAATGTATCTAACATTTACACAACGTGTAAACAATAACTATTTTTCTTTGTTAAATTGGAAAAGAGTACATCGAAACTTGCACTCGAACTCCGCAATCAAGATAGATATCTTGCCTACCGTCTCCGTATCTCCTCCTTTCCCGGTTTCCCCCCTACGACACATTCCGAGGCAAGATAAATTCCCGCTGTCATTTCCACGTAGAAAACATTACGCGCCTTGGCGGCCTGGATTTTTCTTCGACATTGTGTCATTAAGGTAAATCGACCCATAAAGGTAACATAAAAACAAAAGACACCGTCGCTTACCAGCGTCATTTCCCCTCTGGAACAGCGTCATTTCATAGCTAAATTAATTGGCAATATTGCAGCTTCATTTTGAGTCTTGTGCGCAAGATAAAACGACATGTATGTAAGCGAACGTGCATTTTTAATGAGAAAAATAACCGAAGCGGTTCCCGTAAAAGAAAAAGCTCTTTTAGCGCAAATTTGGGCCTACTATTCAACATTATCAAATTGGCAGCCGTATGGTGATGGCAGAGCAGAATACAATTGTCATCACCTCTAACTATCTCTCTCATCTCGTACAAGGCGACTACGGGCCGGTTTTTGAAAGCATATTTAACTGTTAACCAATTGTTAAAAATTGTTACTTAACATTAGTAACTAAAATTTGTACTAATGGTTAGATATCAGACTGATATTAAGCAATTAGTAACAGTTTTTAACAATTAGTTGATCAAAAAACCGGCCCTAAGGGTTAAGACAGTGATATGAGTAATGGGCAGCAGCCTTCCCCTTATACCACCTAGCAATGCTGCGTTTTTCGTGCCCGACAAATGGCAATAGGCTCACCACTTTTCACTTTTCACAAACTTCGGTGCTAATTTTCCTCTACCTACCCGTTGGAGATATAGGCGTGATTTATGTATGTATGTATGTTCTTTGTTTAATTAAGGAATTGTCATCAGTACCTATGTAAACCTTAACATAGAACACGACTATGATCCTGAGCTGGCATTACATCTGACATGATCTTCGGAGGCCAAGACGTCAGAGCGGCAAAACATTAAACTTGATAGAATGAATTATTCAAATAAAGACGAGGCACCTATCCAAGGATGTTCAGCCCGCATAAAATACGGGGGGATGTGTCGGACGCCCATTTTAAGTCAATGCGGCAATCTGTGGAGGCATTACCGTATAACATACTGATATTGGAACAGACAGTTCGAGGGGTTCGCTCGTTGGTGTCTGAGATCTACATCGTGGTACATTATAGATACCTACCTCGTATCTGTACAGGAGTAGTACAAAACGGCAGTGTCAGCCAACGATGGATTCCTATTCATTAAAAAAAAAGAGAAAATGACTTTTTGAGAAAATTACTTTTAGAGAAAATGACTTTTAGAGATAACACTTTTTGGGAAAAATACTTTTAAGAGATAATGACATTTCGGGAAAATTTATTTTTGACAAAATGACCTTCACCGACAGTGACATTTTGCTTAAGTGACTTTCAAGGCCCTCCTGACCTGAACTAAGCACCTCTACCATAAAAATATCACAAAACACCAAGACCATCTGTCATACTAGATAACGTCCGTTTATTGACTTGACTCAACGAATAGCTATAATCTTTCCTGTACCCACAACCATGCGCCTTTGAATAAAAGCTTGTTGTCGCGACACGTGAGCTTTAGCACCCTGCAATAGAGTCTGTTTTGCAGCGAATACGCTACAGCATTCATCCACTGGGGCTTATCGTGGCTTTAGTGTAAACTGTATGCAGAATATCTTTTTACCGCCTGAAATATGGCGGGACGTTACTGATTTTTATTTCGTAAACTGAAATCATTCTTTCCCTTCCATGTTTTCAATACTATTTCAGCGAAGCTCAATAACTGTTTTTCTTTTACATTCCTCTTAATTTCTTGTCTTCTTATCAATAAATAAATTTTTCTCACGCTGGCCTTGGAGCTAAAAAATAACGTAGAATGTGCCTGCCCCGAATCATCCCATAGATTTATGGGTGGGTGCTAGTTGACCTCTAACTAGCACCCACGTTTCGCCAATTATGTTATTAATTAATTACGCCCATGTAATAGGTGGCGAGCCTATTGCCATTTATAGGGCACAAAAGTCGCAGTACATTGCTATTGCTAGGTGGTATAAGAGGAACGCTGCTGCCCATTCTTCATCATTGATTTATCCTTAGTCGCCTTGTACGACGCCCACGGGAGAAATTTGGGGTGGTGACAATTGTATTCTACTCTGCCGTCACCACACGGCATCATTGCACGAGTGTCGTAAAAGTCGACTAAGGGAGATTGACCGGTGTAAACCAACATGCACCTTTTGGCACCCAAATGGTGGAGGGCAAACCATCAACAACAAACAGAATACCCAAAGAGGATTAGTGTAAGGCAAGCGGCCGGCTGTAAAACCTAAGCCAAAACCTTGAGCAGTGTGGTTTGGAATATTGTCAGCCCAATCACTCTCTCCGTTGATCGGTCTCTCGACATGGTCCTTTCCGTCTCTTTTGTATAAGCTCATTCACTAGCACGTTTCCGTTGTAATGGGTGATATGAACCAAAAGTTAGTGGATGGCTTGACGTCTGGCCAGGTACACTGGAAACAATGCAGGGAGAAGAAAAAGAATTGTCAGTTTTGTCACGATTCAGCATGTTATCAATAACGTTCGTCCACTTTTTCTTACTTGCCATCTGTTCGAATCAATTTAACTGCTCTGCTATAATTAAATCGCTCTCGAAGATTAATCGCGTTAGAGGGTTCAGTTTGTGCGAACGGCGTAAAACAGCTAATTTCCTCACCCTAATTAATTCTAAGGGTGTCACCGGGCTTACACTGCCTATTGTTTATTAGGGCACTACGTCTGCTATCAATAGTATCGGGTTTGAGCTCTTGAAACTTAACGCTGTGGGGTCGGATAGGGCCTTGAAGCGTAAAAGGTCACTTTCTAGTCCACTGATATCTCGATTGTCGGAATCGTTCCTATTGTCTACCTTCATCATCATCGTATGCTTCCTACTTCTTTTTCTTCCTGCCCCGCCCAGACGACACAGTTGTTTGCTCTTCCATTTATATCGGTCAGAAGTCATCAAATCTCTCCCGTGGGTGTCGTACAAGGCGACTAAGGATAAATCAATGATGAGGAATGGGCAGCAGCGTTGTTCTAATACCTCCTATCAATAGCAATGTACTGCGACTTTTGTGCCCGATGTATGGCAATGGGCTCGCCACATAGGATCTAACATAATTGGCGAAGCGTGGGTGCTAGTTCACCTCTGTCTACCCCTTCGGAGATATAGGCGTGATTACACAGATAAATCACGCCAATTATAAGGTCCCATGTGATAGGGGCGAGTCTATTGCCATCTATCGGGCATAATATAAAATCATGATTAACTGATTAATGTAACAGGAATACTACAACTAATTACTCATCTTTATCCATACCGCTGTCGCCTTGTACGACACCCACGGGTGAGATGGGAGTGGTGACATATTTTGTATTCTGCTCTGACATCACCACACGGCCCAGAAACCACACTACACGTTTTTTTTTTCGATTCATGTAAGCATATGCCGCGTGGTAACGGCAACGCCGCGTGGTGACGGCAGAGTGAAATACAATTGTCACCACCCCAAATCTCTCCCGTGGGTGTCGTACAAGGCGACTAAGGATAAATCAGTGCCGAGGAATGGGCAGCAGCGTTCCTCTTATACCACCTAGCAATAGTGCTGCGACTTTTGTGCCCGATAAATGGCAATAGGCTCGCCACCTATTACATGGGATCTAACATAATTGGCGAAACGTGGTTGCTAGTTCACCTCTGCCTACCCCTTCGGGGATATAGGCGTGATTTATGTATGTATGTACGGTCAACGGCACTTCAGACTACCCAAAACTGTATGTAAGCATATTTTTTCCTTGCCAGTCTATTCAAATGTCACCTACCATTCCTAAAATCATATTCTTTTTCTACATTACCTATCTGGCCTTAAAATACATGACGTACGTAGCAGAATTGTTAATTTTTCCTGATTCCTGTGCGTTTGCGAATTGATTGTAACAAATCCGTAATGCTACATCACTGTCGAGTAAATTCGATTTGATCATTCGTTTTCGTTCGTAAATATTTATCTTCCCGTTTGGGCCTCAATCGTTTATCAAAATGTATGTTGTAATTGATTCTTGGAGTATTTATAAGCTACGGATGCTGCGAAATTGCGAACTCCAGTAAAAATATTAGAAAACGCTACGCAGATAAATATATTCGAATATCGGTGGTAAATGCGTACCACCGATATTCGAATGTTAAAGAGATAAGACTTGATAAAGCCTTTTTTATTCATTACAAAATAAACTCAGCTTGAATGTCGTCATGGTAGGTTGAATAATGTTTTAAATTTTTATTCAAATAAAATTCTTTAAAGGAAAGATTTCAATCAAGATTATTTTTATTCATATCTGGTATAATAATAATACACTTATGAATCGTCAAGATATCAAAAACTGTGCATCATATTTTTATTTTGAATATATAATATTTAGCGATTTACGTGCCCGATAGACGGCAAAAGGCTCGCCATCTATGACATGGGATTTAACCTAAATGGCGAAAAGTGGATGTTAATTCAGCTCCCCCTTAGGGTTATAGGCGTGATTAAAGTTATGTTTTTTTTTAAGTATTACACCGAGTCCAATTAGAAAGAGATAAAGGAAGAGTAATTAGGAAAGCAGGGCAAGGCTGAAGATGTAATTTTCAGCGGGTTACACAATTTATTAATTATGTGGGTGTTAATTCACCTCTGCCTACCCCTTAGAGATATATGCGTGATTGTGTGTGTGTGGCCATATTTATTTTGTGTTGCTGCAGAATATTCAATTTCAGTGGCAAGGCTTACCATGCTACAGACACCAAACCGTTTTTATGGTGGTACCTTAAGTGGATCTACTAAATCTTTAAGGTGTGACACCAAGCAATTTATTCAACTTTCCAACTTCGAACCCAGAACACAGAACTCGTTTTAGAACAGCAGCATTTACGATTATTCACAACAAAGTACTACTTTGTGTTAATAAATTCCCTCGAGCTTCAAGTCGTTTCAAAATGGACTCTATTCGTTAGTAGCACAGCTCAAATTCCAAGGTGACTTAGCCAATGAGTGTAATAAATAATATTAAAACAGTGCATTGCGTTTTAAGACCTCAACAGTAACAAATATGTTCTCTCTTTTACACAAAAAGAAACATATGAAATATAATGGCCCTTACGTATTTAAAATAAGAGTAATTTTCGCGTTTTCGATTTAAATTCGCGGCAATCATTATATTTCTTTCCTAGGACAGCATGGTAGTATTATATGATAATTAATAATTGTGTATAATTGTCGGCTATATAGTTTCCATAAAACTAGCATTTGTGCCTCTTACATCAACCTTAATTATAGGCGTGTATATGAATAAGAAATATGTATTTATTTATCCAAACTCCCCTATCCACTTTCCATAGGATGTAATCTGTCATGTCTGCAGTAAAAGTCTCTTTTCATCGAAACATCTCGGGATTTTCTTCAAAGGAGATTTCCCGTTAATATGACAGATTTTCCGGTACCGTCCATTCGACACATTTCATGACTTCGCTAATTTTGATTGACAGCGGTATCTGGAGGCTTGCGAGATATCAAACAAGGGTCCTGAGCTTGTATCGACATGTTTATGTATAACTTTGGTTGTATTGTTCCAAGTTGCCGCTTGACTTGGGATGATAAAACGTTTGTTCTGTTCTATCTTACATTGTAGTTCTGGTTGGTTTATTTATAGTCGTATGTCTGGTATATTGAGTACCTTCTTCCTGTCCTGTTCCCAGTTTGTCTGGGGTCGGCGTAGTGTGTTTCTTCCTCCATTAGTGTGGTCAGACGGCATCCATGGCCTTTTTGATTCATTCCATCCATTACCGGAAAGCGATGAATTAATTTCCAAAAAATAACGGGAGTGTTGTAAATTTCTAGGGTTGATTCCCGAGCGACTGCGTAAATAAATCAAAGTAAAAAAAAAATTAAGTCAAAAAATACAAAATAATCTTGAAAGAAAAATATACATAAACAAATCGCACTGTGTTAGTATGATGAACGCTGCTGCCCATTACTTGTAGCTGTCTTTACCCTTAGTCGCCTTGTACGCCACACGCTCTGGAACGTAAATCACAGTATATTAGGTAGTTTAAGAGGAACGCTGTTATAAAGGATAACAAATAACTAATTTCTTTTCCCTTACTCGCCTAGTACGAGACCCGAGGCAAATATGGGGGGTTTGTGACTATTGCAGTCTGCTCTACCGTCACCAAACGGCATATACCCCCACTTTAAGCTACTTAAATAACCATCTGAGTAAAAAAACTGCTAAAACCTGTAGAGGATTAGTTCCGAGGATTAGAGGATTAAACCGGAGAAACGCAGAAGAATAACGGGAAACAAGTACTAATGTGACGGCTTAGGACATAAAAGGCGGAATACAACGCCCGTGAAAAGGAAAATAAAGAATGAACGAAAGAATGAATCGCATGCGAGGCCTCCAACCGACATGTTAAGTAGAAGTCAAACAGCGAATTGCGAAGTGTAATGCCGAGAGCTCTTTTCTGTTTAGAGGCGCGTCTGTCTTTAGTTTTATTTTAAGCTTGCCTTTTGCGGAGGCTTTATATCTTGACGCTTCTGAAGGCTACTTTGCTTGACAGTTTCAACCGTCGTCATCTTCATGATAAGAATACATACATACATACATAAATCACGCCTACATCCCCCAAAGGGTAGGCAGAGGTGAATGAAACGTGGTGAAACGTGGGTGAATTAGCACCCACGTTTCGCCAATTATGTTAGGTCCCATGTAATAGGTGGAGAGCCTATTGCCAGATAAGAATACAATTATTGTTATCACCAATAAGAATACAATGATTGTTATCACAAGGCGAGTAAGAGTAATAATAACGAGGAATGGGCAGGTTGTACGTCTTGGAGTAATTACTGTGATTAAAGTTCTCGGTGAATGGCAATGGGCTCGCCCCCTATTTCTAGGAACTGAAGCAAACTGGAGAAACGCGGGTGTTAATTCACTTCTGCCTATCCCTTCGGGGACATAGGCGTGATTTATGTCTGTATTATATTTTCAATGGCTTGACAAATTGTATAATAATTAATAATGGAGCGGGTGCGGTTGTTTCCTGGAGAAGCGTTTTTACCTTTAAAAGAATAAAATAAGAACTCAACCTTAAATATTTTGAAAACTAAAAATGTATTGTGCAAACTATTTTACATACATACATAAATCATGCCTATATCCCCGAAGGGGTAAGCAGAGGTGAACTAGCACCCACGTTTCGCCAGTTATGTTAGGCCTCATGTAATAGGTGGCGAGCCTATTGCCATTTATCGGGCACAAAAGTCGCAGTAGGTACATAGCTAGATGGTATAAGAGGAACGCTGCTGCCCATTCCTCATCACTGATTTATCCTTAGTCGCCTTGTACGACACCAGAGATTTGTGGTGGTGACAATTGTATTCTACTCTGCCGTCACCACACGGCACTAATTTACAGTTTTTAAATTTTTCATAAGTCCACAATCGTCACATCACAGTCCTATACAGTTAACTTGCACAGTAAACTCACCGGAAAGTTTACAGTCCCGTCCCGACCGGTAGCAAATTAAAGGACTAAACTTGTTTTGCTTATAATTAAAAGAAAATTAGCTTTTCGCGAAACTCGAAATGAGTTCCCAGAGTTTTTCCGGTATTATGTTTCTGTTAACGGCAGTTTCCAATTGCAATCGTTTCTTTTGTTCCAAAACATCCGGATTGGATTTCCGGCAGTCAGGTGTGTGGAATTGGAGTTCTTATCTGAAAGGAGGACGGTGCATATTCGCTCCTAGCCTCACTGTGGTCTTGTTGTGAATCATTTTGATCACTGCTGTCGCAAAACAAATCGTAATCATTTTTTTTAAATCGTTTATTTATATCTGTTACTAGAGGTCGCCCGCGGCTTGGCTCGCTTTAATGTTGGTTATTTTGTCGGTTCAACCAACCAAACAAACTCTTTAGCTTTATAATATTAAGTATAGATGATTACAATACACTTAAGAATGAATTCGAAAACCTGTGTGTCCAAAGAAGAATATGAGAGTAGACGGCATGCTTCTTTAGTGTCTTTAGTGATGGGTCTCCTTAACCCATCCACGACCAGCGGGGTCATTATGCAAGCCGATTGCTATTGCTTTCGTCTACAAATCACTCTCACTCATTGAGAATAATAGCAAAGTGTGAGACAGACAGGTGGTCTAATAGCTTATTTAATAAACCCGTCGATCCGCTAACGAAGCGCTGATTCATAATTATTATTGGTATCATTATAAGATTTGACGGCCGCCTTGGTCGAATACTCAGATTGCTGGAATTGGCCAAGAGATCCCGGGTTCAAATCCTGGTAGGGGCAAACTTTGTGATGACCACAAATGTTTGTTTCTGAGTCATGGTTGTGTCTATGTTTATGTAGTATATTTTCAACATTTATATACATAATTATATTAAAAATATGTCGGTCATCTAGTATTCATAACACAAGTGCTTAAGCTACTTACTTTGGGCTAGATGATAGGTGTGAGTGTAAAAATATTTATTAAAAAAAAAGACACCTATGAATCGTCAAGACGATAAACATCCAAAACCTGTGTGTCCAAGGGAGGGTAAGGGAGTCCGCAGCATGCTTCAGTCTATAATGATGGGTCTTCAAAACCCACCCACGCCCCGATCCGTTAAAAAGTTGATGTTACGCGTGCCAGAGCCCCAAACCTCACTAGTAAAGTGGCATGCAAGTAGCACAGAAGAGATGGGTGAATGGCTGTTAGATTTGAATGTGATGGGTGTGGACGAGGAGATACGAGTAACATAAAATAGGATATACTGCGCTAACTAATAATACTGCGATTAACATGCCCTTCAGATGGCATTTTAACCGCCTCCGTGGGCTAATGACCCACCGGAATGAAGATCCGGAGGATTCGATCCCCAGGGGGGGAAAATTTGTGCTCGGTTTGGTTGGTGGTAGGACTTCTTTGAAGTCTGCCTGGTTAGCTACCACCATTTTATTACAATCTGTCGCCATAATAATGTTAACAGCATTATTATTATGTGTGATAAGATAGCCAGCCCCTCTTTGGTTGAGGGTTCCAGGTGAAGCTCGACTCCATCTTCAGCCCTTATCGTCACTTACTATCAGGTGAGTTGAAGGGCAAGAGCTTCCCTGTCTTAACATAAAAAATAGCGTGATGTAAAGGCGTATTGCTGGCGTTATATGTATGTATAACGCCAGCAATACGCCTCTGCAAGCACAAACAGCGCGTGAATGGTAATTACGATATCTGTAGCCAGGCTTCCGGGCTCCCGAAGCACCTGACCCAGGGCTGAGCGGTAAATCCCGCGCGCTCAATTTAACTATCATACCCCAAACATGATCCCGGCACATTAACATAATCCACACTTGAATACCGCTTGACAGATAACAGGATTTCGCACTACCGCGGTTGGGCGGGCAGTGTCACAATATCGAGAAACCCAATTTATGAAAGGTGTCAAATTAAATTGTTTCAGAAATGTGGGTAGTTTTTTTTTTGTTCAGGTCCTGGACGTCAATGTTGATTTTTTTAGGTTATTTTATATTGGGCCGGCCACCCTTATATTAGTAAAAATATTTATTTTATTTCTTTGTTGGCAACACCCAGAGATAAATAAATTAATTGCCTAATGGATAATATCAATTGTAAGAAAAAAAATCGTGTTTTTAATTTATAATGGGGAAGCTTATAATTATTATTAACCATGATACCTACTGGACCCTCAAAATTGCTCTTTTCATTTGGAACGTTACTATACAATAACGCAGAAAAGTAAAGAGTATGACTACCGAAACGAGAGGAGTGGTCTAAATACAAAAAAAGAAAAACAATTAATTAAAAGAAGAAAACAAGCAATTAAAATGACTGACAAACCTAACAATTAATATGAATGTATATTACAAATATTTATAAATAAATTATTATGTGTATATTAAAACTTTGCCCGTCATTAGTATCCGTAATACATGTATGTATGGATCAGAATGTTGGGCTGTGAAAAAGACGGATGAAAGAAAATTGCATGTGGCAGAGATGAGAATGTTGAGATGGATGTGCGGAGTGACAAAAATGGACAAAATACGGAATGAGTACGTAAGAGGGAGTCTGAAAGTAGCGCCAGTAACAGAGAACATGAAAGGGAGCCGTTTAGCTTGGTATGGACATGTTATGAGACGTGATGCCATGAATGTGAGTAAGAAAGTTATGGACATGAATGTTGATGGATGTCGAAGTAGAGGAAGACCACTGAAAAGATGGATGGATTGTGTGAGGTGTGATATGAAGGTGATGGATGTGAATGAGGAGATGACGTGTGACAGAAGAGAATGGAAAAAGAGGACATACTGCGCCGACCCCAAATAGGATGGGATAAGGGCAGGGCGATGATGATAGTATCCGTAATACAAACGCTTATGCTACTTAGGCTCTTTAGTAAAACTAAGGGCACTCGAACTTTTCCCCCGGGATTAGTCGACCTAATGAATGTTTTGAATTGGGCCATTACTTGCTAGATGATAGGTGTGAGTGTAAGAAATATTTATTATTAACCATTATTTTCCCTTTCAACCGTCTTGTGTATGCTCTCCTCTCGCTTCGTCTTCGGCAGGCTAACCCTTCCACAACGCCTAACCCCTAGCGCACCCTGACGTCATCTGGTCTGGATTCCCAGCAAAATTCATATTCTGCCCGTGCTTCGCTCCTTATTAATTTATCGGGCCTTTGACAGGGAAGATTGCTTTCCTGCGCACGTTATCGGAAACGTCGCTATGGCGAGCAAGAATGCGGTATCTAAGGAGCTGTGTATGAATGCAATCAGTGCCCAATATATCGGCCTTAATGTTTATTTCATAATTTATCAGTTTCCAGCCCTGTTCCCAGTTTATTCGGGGTCGGCGGTCTATGCGGCATACTTATTTAGCAGAATACAATTGTCCCCGCCCCAAATGTCTAAATAAAATGCATTGAAAGCTAATGCTCTTAAACCACCTAGCAAAATACTGCGTTTTTTTTTTCTTATATTTGCACGAGCACTACACATACATACATACATAAATCACGCCTATATCCCCGAAGGGGTAGGCAGAGGTGAACTAGCACCCACGTTTCGCCAATTATGTTAGGTCCCATGTAATAGGTGGCGAGCCTATTGCCATTTATTGGGCACAAAAGTCGCAGTACATTGATAGGTGGTAAAAGAGGAACGCTGCTGCCCATTCCTCATCACTGATATTTATCCTTAGTCGCCTTGTACGACACCCACGGGAGAGATTTGGGGTGGTGACAATTGTATTCTACTCTGCCGTCACCACACGAGCACTACACATTTGAAATAAAACAACTTTGGCCGCTGTAAAGTGATCTAAACGTCGGGTAAATAATAAATATGCCAAACACCCAATTATACGCGAGTCTTATCTGTAAAAGTTGTTTTATATAAAAATACTACGATTTACATTTATCCTCGACCCCTATTACATGGAAATGAAAAACGTGGGTGTTAAAACACCTCTGCCGTGATTTATGGAAGAGGCGATAACTCTTGTCATTCCATGGACTGATAAGGGGGCCTAGACAAGTGGCAAAATATATATCGTTTCTATCTCACAAATGTCACTTCTTGACAACTACTCGAATCTTACATTTGACATGACGGCCGCCATGGTGTTTTCAAGACAGTGGCGCGACTTGCGGAGACTGAGCTGATACTGAGCGGGGACCATTTTGGTGCCCTTAATTTTATTTAATTGTTATTTTTATTGTAAAATTTTTGATTCATATAGGTACCGAATAAACATAATTTGTTTTCTTCCTTTCTCTCTTTCGTTTATAATTTTCTTGTCCTAAGAAACACAACCAATTATGTTAACAATTATTAATGTCTCCTGAGCCACCCGAATATCTCCTCAGACGTTAAATTACGAGCGACAGACCCAAGAAGACAGACCGAAACGGTACACAAAGGGCGCTAATTCGATTCGCCACCGCTTTCTGTTTATACGTGGCGTTAATTAGGAACGACCAGATTCAAATTTTCTTCGAGTGCGACAATTATAGGAGAGAACTAATACGAAGATTCAGGCAGCGTCCCTAATAAATGAAGACAACGTCTGTTCCGAAATTAAGACGATTCAAGGCCAATATTACATACAAACATACATAAATCACGTCTATATTCCCGAAGGGGTAAGCAGAGGTCAACTAGCACCCACGTTTCGCCAACTATGTCAGGTCCCACCCATGTAATAGGTCGCGAGCCTATTGTAATTTATCGGGCACAAAAGTCGCAGTACATTGCTAGGTGGTTTAAGAGGTACGCTCCTGCCCATTCCTCATCACTGTTTTATCCTTAGTCGCCTTGTACGACACCCACGGGAGAAATTTGGGGTGGTGACAATTGTATTCTACTCTGCCGTCACCAGTGTGGTGATCGTCGGTGAGTGTCGGCAATCAACGTTTGATATTACTATAATATAATAATAATATGTAGGTAGTCCCTATTTTTTTCTTGGACACACGGGTTTTCAGTATCTTGTCTTGACGATTCTAATGTGTATTGTAATCATACCAGATAAGAATAAATGAATTTTGACTTTGACTTTGACTATCAGATAGATACCAGATAGATAGTATATGGTGGTCTCTCCCGCGGGTGTCGTACAAGGCGACTAAGGATTACAACAATGATGAGGAATAATGGGCAGCAGCCCACAGTTCAGCCTGCAGTTCCTCTTGGTCCACTTAGCAATGTACTGCGATTTCCGTACCCAATAAATGGCAATAGGCTCGCCACCTATTAGGCGGGACCTAAAGGGTATATAGGCGTGATTTATGTATGTAATAATATGTAGATACTATTATAGTTGAAATTATCCACGTTTTCACCAATCATCCGCCTTTACAAGACCATTCCGGAGAGCCTCTCCGCCGTAACTGAACAATCCGGTTCTGTTCTAATCATTTGCGGCCATTTAACATTCAATTTTCTTGTTCGGGATTCGGCCTGTAAACGTTCTATCAAATTGCGAGTTTTAAAACCACTCACTCCCTTTCCGGCCTGAGAGGAAATTAAGTAGCTTCTATTTGAGCAGACTCTCCGCTAACTTCCTTTCGAATGACCAGGCTTATTGTTTTATGCGCGTTGGGGCTTGCTTACTGATTGGACTTTTCAAGGTTTTGCCGTTAACAGTATTAACTGTTATAGTGTGCAGTCTACTTTACTTCTGGACGGTGGACCGTGGTCTTCATATCCTAAGATAGCAATACTGCTTCCAAAAGATGTTACTAAAGTGTATCATATTATTTTGTAACAGTTAAAAAATTCAATTACTTTTTACAATCGAAAAAGAAAAATTAATTATCAATCTGTCAGATTAGAAAAATAAGAGGGAATTTAAATTTGCACCAGGCCCCTAGAGGGAGCATATTATTATGAGACTGACGCGAATATAATAGTATCAAGTCTTCAAATTATTCTTTACACCGATTTAGGCACTTTGTCCACTTTGAGGCGCCTTCCCCTAATTATTCGATAAGCCGTATGGCGAGCGAATTTCCCAATTCAAACATAGAGCAAAGCAAAGTCTTATGAATGTTCTAAAACAAAGCTACGGTTATGACTATGACTGTAAGCTCAAAGAAAACTTCAAAAGAACCAAACTAGAATATCAAAGGAATTAGTTTGTTACTGAAACACGAAAAATCTTCAGAAACTTTTCATTTCGAGTTTCAATTAGCGGCCCTCTGGATCCCAATCAGGAATTTTAATAGGAAATTTTCTTTTGAAGTACCTACCGATGCCCATCATCGTATTTTTTTCACTTAAAATAATGTTGTCGCCAGATGAGAATGTTGAGACGGATATGAGGCGTAACAAAAATCCCTTTTGAGTAGAGCAAATTTACATTTAAAAATATTAATTGCTTAAGCCAGCTGCGTGTTTTATGTTTTTTGAATTTGTCTATTAAATATTTCGTCAATAATGTCATATAAAAAAAAAATATTTGTGAAGGTGAGTGGTTCACCATCTAGGTAGAAGACATTAGCGTATTGAGAACAAAGCTATTCTATGTTAGCTCGCTTTTTAGGAATTAGTGTGTAATGTTCGGGCTGCTGTTGCGTAAGCTAAGTATTGGATTGGCCGGGACAGAGCGGGTATGGTCCATTCTCCCTATATACTTCCATCCATGATCGAAGGCTTGTCCCCCAGCAGTAGGGACACTAAATGGGTGGTAAATAAGGGCACTTAAGTCGCAGTATATTGCTAGGTGATATATTAAGAACGCTGCTGCCTATTCGTTATCACATTGGGAGAGCGGGGAGATTGGGAGCGGTGACGATTACATTCTGCTCTGTCGTCACCACACGGCTGGTAAAAATGGTAAACTACAACAAAATAATTAAGTTATCACAAAAACCGTGAGTTATGACAAAATGGGCGAGTTATCACAAAAACGGCGAGCTATCACAAAAATGGTAAGTTACAACAAACATGGTAAGTTATCACAAACATGGTAAGTTATCACAAACATGGTAAGTTATCATAAAACTGATAAGTTATCACATAAACAGTAAGCAATCGCCTTTTGGTGAGAGTATTTCG
Source organism: Cataclysta lemnata (assembly GCA_963931975.1). Lineage (NCBI taxonomy): Eukaryota > Metazoa > Arthropoda > Insecta > Lepidoptera > Crambidae > Cataclysta > Cataclysta lemnata. The sequence continues at coordinate 1,138,688 of OZ008354.1, read as the reverse complement.
TGGTCCAATAATATTTTTCATTTCAATAATCGACCCTTTCCCTTAGTTGGTCGTATGACACAGCGTGTACAAGCAACTAAGGGTCCAATAGCAACAAAGTCACCATAAAACTTTCCTCGTAAAAGTAACTCATATCAAAACTCCAATCGAGCCAAACTGCTCTACCAATAACCGCTACCATCAGCCCGATCGTTTTATAGGTCCGCTTTTACAGCAGCCATTATAGCCAGTATTACTATGTACTTCTATTAACCAATGGGCTTAAATTACCGGCTGTTATCTACCTCTGAGAATCAGCGGTCGCCCCGAATCACCATAATAGAATCACCAAAATTGTCGTGCAGAGTCTCACCTTCACTATAATAATGAACATTCATTAGTTTTTTAAAGAAAAAAAGAAAGAAAGAAAAATCGCCAATTGTTTTAGGTCCCGTGTAATGGCGAGCCTATTGCCATATACCGGGCATGTTAGTCGTAGTATAATGCTAGGTTGTAAGAGTAGCAGAAGGAGTGGAAGAAGAAGACATGTTGTGCCGGCCCCGCGGAAGGGTAGAAAGAAGAAGAAATATAACAATAGTAACGCCACTCCGCATAACTTATCTCTGTCTTAACCCTTAGTCGCCTAAGGCAAGCCTTTCTCGTACCCTCATGTATTTTATGTGAATTAAATTGTCCGGCAATTATCTCCACATGAAGGTGTCCGACGCCATTTCTGCAATAACATTTTATTTTTCCCAACACACGTGCTCCTTCAAATGCCAATGGTACGTACAAAACATTACCCGAACAATGGCTTTTATTCGTAATAATACTTGTAGGGGATTATATAATTCCAGAGTTACGTTAACGTTAGGTTTAATGACCTGAAAACTGTTCGTAAAATCGCGTTCGCTGTAGAGGCTCGGGTTAATAAAAGGGCCGCGTTCAAGAATGTATGCAATCGTGTAAACGATGGGTTAAATGAATATGTTGATGGTCGCGTTGAGTACAGTGAAATAAGTGATAACGTCATGTCTGTTCGTACGAGGGCTATTGTTACTGCAGAAGGAATGGTTGATGCAGAATATGTTCAGAGAAGAGAGAGAATTCAAATTCAGAGCATCGATTTCTCTCCCGTGGAATACAGAAAGGCTTGCTTGATAATTGTGTCTTAAGTTCCCCAGTGAAAATAATTTCTTTGCGCTAGAACACTGGGAGATTGGACCTGAATAGAAATTTTAATCGGCTTACTTTACTTAGCTGCCCATGGTTACGACAGAATTGAGTCTTGGGCGGCCTTGTTTTATTTATTCATTTCTGGTACGATTACAATGTGCTTATGCATGGTTTTTTATATCCTAAAATTCGAAAAACGAGTAAGAGGAAAATGAGCTGGATGGGATGGATGAGTATCTTTTAGTCATTCAGTGCCACTTTTTAGTACTGATTAAATTTTTTATATGTTTATTCTTTGGAAAACATTTCATGTCATCCACCACATCGAAAAGGTGCTAGTAGTGAGAATGTATACAAAAGTGATGGAGGGACAAGAGACCTATGAACGGAGTGAGTGATTGGGAAGACAACATTGCATTCCATACTGCTAAAGGTTTTAGTTTAGATTGTACAAACATGGGTGTTAATTCACCTCTGCCTACCCCTTCGGAGATATAGGTGTGTATGTATGTCTCTTTACTTCGCCGAAGTCACGCTGCCTTCATTGTTCGTCGCAAGTTTAAAAACAACAATTCCTATTGCACTCAATAGAGGTGTAGGGTGACCTCGCCCAGGTCGGGACAAAGCGGAGATTTCATTTGGAGCGTCTTATTGGAAATTCCTCATTGGCGTGCGCGTCCTTCATTAGTATTGCAGCCGTCTCAGCAGGGGAATTTCTAAAATCTTTTTTTTTTCAAAACGACCTTCATTGATTCCTTCTCTCAAGGTTTAAAGTCGTGCAATTCTTAAAACCTCGATTTGTTAACTTTTTACTGCCTTTGTACTTGGTTCTTTTATGCTGAAATTCATTTGAGAAATTTATTATTCAATTCTCCAATAAAATTTATGGATCAGACAAAATATGAGCCGATCAAAATTAAATGTCACCAGCAATACAAATTTAATTTTAATGCAGTCAATTCTGACATGAATCTCTAAACTTAAAACTAAATTAAATATCAGTCTCTCCTCGTCATTCTGTACTGAGAATGAAAGAGAACCACTGTTGTCAAATTAATCTTAGGTTTAGAGAACCATTGTCAAAATCGACCCTAATATCATACATACATACATAAATCACGCCCATATCGCCGAAGGGGTAGGCAGAGGTGAATTCTCACCCGCGTTTCGCCAATTATGTTAAGTCCCATGTAATAGGTGGCGAGCCTATTGCCATTTATCGGGCACAAAAGTCGCAGTACATTGTCAGGACGGTAGTATAAGAGGAACGCTGCTGCCCATTCGTCATCACTGATTTATCCTTAGTCGCCTTGTACGACACCCACGGGAGAGATTTGGGATGGTGACAATTGTATTCTACTCTGCCGTCACCACACGGCTAACACCCTAATATCAGACGTACAAAATTTATCTGAGACTTGAAAAACTTGCCCATATTTACATTTTATTTTATTTGATCTACCTTTGGCTGTTAGATAGTCTGAATTTATGTTTTAAGACAACAGACACTTACTGCCGCACCCAGAGACGTCAATTAACGTTAATGAGTAATTAATGTCAAAAATAACAATTCAAAAATAGTCGCTATTCTCGTTTTAAATGATTTTTTTTGACGTAAAGTACTCATTAATGTTTTTTGACGTCTCTGAGTGCGGCAGTTAGTATCAATATGTAATTGGAATTTCATCCTTAGACTATTGGAATTGGCAGTGACTTAGGTGTGGTTGATATGCCTTTTTAAAACTAAACGCTTCTTACCTGAGAAAGCTCGAAACGTTAGCATAGCCCTTAAGTTGTTTGTTATTTGATTTCCTTTCGCACGCTGTGGGCAATCCTAAATAAATTCGATATAAGCCTGGGATCAGTAGGGTTGAGCCGCCCCTTACAGCAATTACAGCGCGATAAATAGGCATTTTCTCACCCCTTATTACGCTATTCCGCTTGCAATCGTAATCTTCTCTGGATATTTGCAACAAAAAAATTTAAAGCCTTACTGCTTTAGCTATAGAGACTTTATTGAACATATTTTATAGACACTTATCTGTTCCGACTAAAATTATTGTCACTAACTTAAGACTATGCGACGATGTAGATGATGAATATTATGGCTTACTCTGGCACACGCCTTTCCATATGAATGGACGAACATAAAGGGAATGGACCATATCCCACCACGGTGACTCAGTGCGCATTTGCGGATTTAAAGATCAACTTGCTTTACGTGCCTAAATAATAAACCATTTTCTCCATACTTGTCCACAATAACTCTTTTAATGATAATGTTATAAAGGAATTATTGTGGACACATAAAGATAGGGTGTCGTGTCGGCGCATACGTCCCTCGGATTATCCCTTTATGCTAGGCTGCGTCGACAACCTACTGAGTAGAGTGTTAATAAAATTGTAAATCCATGCGTAGTAGTAACAATCAATTTAATATACTCAAACTAAAATGTTATAAATATTTAAAACATTTTACAAATTCAAAAGCATAGATAGCCAGGTAGCTCCACTGTAGAATTTATCTTACTTTACTTTTACTTTATTTACTTAATTCAGCAGTTACAATAATAAATCTTAACTACCTACACTAGGATAAACCTGTATCGTAGATAATTAAACCTTCCTTAGTATAATCAAACTGCATACATTAAGAACTTATATTAATATTATACAAAATAAAAATTCTATATATCAATAATAAGAAAAATATTTAATAATTAATAGATAATTTTTACTATTGTTTTCGAAGTTGATCTGTAAATAGTATAATGAAACTAATTATTATCAAAGTAGGTATGGAATAACTAATCAATCGGTTTTTTGTGTTGGCTGAAATTAAATAAAACCAATTATTATCATCTTCACCGGCCCTATAAATTCTCTACTGATGGCCAACAGAAAGAAATATAGAAAGAATGGGCCATAACTCACCACGTTGGCCCAGTGCTGATTGATGGCTATTAACGATTCCCGATAATGGTGGCACTAAGGGGCTATTGCCCATTCTCCCATATTGTTCCAATAGCATGTGCCCCAGCAGTGGGGACATTAAAATGATGGTGATGATGATGATGATGATAGTGACCTTTGAAGATCTTGGAGGTCCCACCACAAAACAAATCAAATTTGCAAAATGCAAGGAATATCTTAAAGTTATCGCCATTCTGGGATCACAAGTCAGAAAATAGACCTAAATACTTAAACAGAGACCCGATGTGAAATGCATCGGTGCCAATCTAAGTTTCTGTGACGACTTAACTCAAACTTGGTGGAACTTAAATAATTAGCGGCGAGGTGGTCAACCAATTTTCCAACTTATTTCCATACTAGTTACACCTAGAACTTACTGGTGAGGATTTCACAATATCTAATAATTGGCGACCTTGAATAAATGAAATGAATAACGAGAACATGTACAAAACTCATAAAGATTTTATCATAAAGAATGACTGAAGAAATCGTGATTTATTAAAAAAAAATATATAAAATAAATTGATCAGGGTCCTGATGCCTGGACTCAAACCGACATGGCCGACCAGGACGTAAGTATATTCGTCTAAATTTATCTAACTTTTAAAATTAACGTAGAAGTTACATGATATCGTATGACTGTAGAATATCAGAGAATACAACTGTAATATAAGAGAATTCAACCCCTGCTAGCTAAATTCCCTATATTATTTCATCTATGAGAAAGACTTGTGCCCTAGCGGTGAGGGCGTTAGGGTTGGATGATGACAATTTTCTAGTCTAAAGTTAAATATCTAGGGAAAATCAATCAGCAAATCTAGGGAACTAACTAGCTAAGGCGATCCCACAACTGGTTCAGCCCTTCGCAAATTGGTGCTGTAACCTCGAAACGACCTATATTATCGACGCATTGCGTATTCGCTACAAACAATAGAATAGGCCGCCCGCGGCTGCCATGAACGCTTTGTGTAATGAGGTTAGTCTGCGACATTTGATGATACGGTTGGTGGAGTTCGTAACCGCGACCCTCAAAAGTATGGCGGGCATACAGCTGAAGACCCAGATGAATTAGGAAAGGAAGGTAATGCTTCTGAATATTAATATTCATTCAAAATAATAATCGCTCATTTACATGAATACAGATAGTAATGTTCTCTGAGAAGATCTACCACGCCGGCCCAGTGCAGGTTGGTGGGTGTTAAGAGCCCTATTACAAATCTCCCTCCTCTCATACTAAGACGGCCGGTGCACCGCATTTCGTACTAATTTTGCAGTTTTGTTTATCGTGTTTATTGAGATAGGATAATAAATTCTTGCTTTAAAATTATAAAATCTTTATCCTCTATAAAGCTTTATTATATTATAAGGTAACAATTATTCTAGTATAAATTTTCCTCAAAATATTATTGTACAAAGGAGATATTGACAGTTATTTCGAAGCTATTTTCGAAGTTTTTTTTGTTTAGAATAAGATTTTTTTTCTATATTAAATCAATGATGTTTCAAAATTCTGGGTACAGTACAATTTTTGGTTTATTTAAAAAGTTAATCAAAATTTACAAAATCCGAGGCCGTTACGAAATATGCTAATATCTATTCTACACTATTCACTAAGTCAAAATTGTTAATTTTTTATTTCTGAGGTCAAGAACGCCAAACTTGGCCATTTTACGCAAAAATCACAGTCAAAATGTAAGGGCACTTAACGACTGCAGATATGCAGCCGAGAGCGACGCGAGGAGCTCGAGATAAATATTTTTGGTCACCCATCCAATAACCTACCTCAGCGAATTAAGCAATTAGTTTACGCAATCGCAGGCGCAACGCCTGGTGAGCTCCTCTGACACTCACAAAGTCTCGAAATAATTCCACAGTCCACCCGACTTAATTAATAGATAAATAAATGTCTCTGTACCCAGCTTTCTGGTTGACTGGTAGAGAATGCCTTATGGCATTAAGTTTTCCATTAGTACCTTTATATGTGCAAAGTTTATATAACTAAAAATAAATATATAATAAACAAATTATCAGCTAGAACCACAACAATTTCAGATATTTCAGATTCACAAGGACTGCGTAGGTGCAAATTATCAGCATTGGGCTTAGAGCGACCACACTGTAACAATTATTCTGTGGCAAAGTAATTAATGCCCGGTAGGCCGCTATCGATTCGCACCGTTTGTGACAACCCTATCGACAATTACATTAAGAGCCCATTCAGACGGAGCGAAGCACGCGCGAGATCTTTAATGAATTCGAGTACATTGCTGATAGGACACCTCGCTTAATTTACTAAAGCCATTTGTAAACAGCAATGCATAACGAAATGCGTTTCACTCAGCCGTTATTCTTAAGCCACCGATGTCGTCCTATTGTGATATAATAGAACAGTTACAGAGTAATTTCTGTTTATGTCACTGGTTTTTGTGCTCTACAAGACGGGCAGGCAGACATGGTTATTATTTGAACCAACATATAGGTAGCAGTAGAATTGCACAAAATAAGCCCTGGGAGTGGGAAGAACTATAAATAAATAAATAAAATAAAAAATATGGTTTAATCAAGGTATCATAACACACACTCATGAATGAACTGGGAACAGGGCAGGCTGAAGTAGAATGTATCCTTGGATAACTCTTAGCATTCCATGGTTTCACAGTGTAGCAGAGAGGGAAGTCAGCGGCAGCGCGTGATACTTGTGACCCAATTATTGTTTTACTTTTACTGTATGTCCACATACAATAAAGCTCTAGAGCTCAGAGGGGCTCACTAGCGCAATGGCATAGCGATTGCGTTAACTAAGCCATGATCGCTAAGGTCGGTCATTTTGATGGGTGACCAAAAATGTATTATCTTGATTTCCTCCGTGCTTCGGAAGTTACGTTAAGGCGTTGGTCCCGGGTGCATTTGCAGTCGTTAACACCTACCAAACCGCACTGGGCCAGCGTGGTGGGTTATGGCCCAATCTCCCTATATTCTTCCATCCATAGGGAAAGCCCGTGCCCCAGCAGTGAGGACATTAAAGGGCTGGTGATGATGATGAATATGTAAATCCACAATCTTCCATCACTGTCCAAGTTCCAGGTCCCAGTTATAAAGTCAGTCCCAGTTATAAAGTTGCCAGCGATGTGGAAATAATCATCGAACATACCATTCCAGCTGGTACAAATTATTATCCCTCGTTTGAGAGCATCTGCACCCCGGACCGCGCGGCGATGGCTCCAATTCCATTTTAGTGTTGTGAGAGTGTCGATTGAATTTGTGGTTAGAAGAAGTTTCGCCGAGTGGTATAGTAGGCCCGGATTGCAGGTGCGCGGGTTTGATTCCCGCACCAAGACTATAATTATTCAAACATTTTCTGACCACAATTTTCTTTGTAATATTTTCTTTTTTATCAACGTCAAAAAAGTTCTAATATTCATAATAACACACAATTCATATTTATGAAAATAATACATGCCTCACACGTATCTTATTACGTAAACTGGCTATTCCATTCATCTAAACACTAAATGATATTGGCTTATGTTTATTCATCGCTCACAGAAAGATGAAATTAATTTATCTGATATCGATATTTTTCTTTGCCTGCCCGTCTCCCGTCTGTTTATTGGCGGACCATAATATTGGAAAGATCAAGAGCTCGTATTTTATTAACTGAGATTTTTAGGTACTCCGTAAGTACTAAGCTCAATTTTACTTTCTCAGGATGAGAAGCAATTTTAAAATCATTATCTGTATTTATAGTTATTTGTTGTACGTGAGTGCAAAGTTGTTTTTTAACCGCGTGCTCAATTTTGATGACCGAGCTAGCGAAGGATTCTAAAATTGAATCACGAGCGTAGCGAGTGATTCAAAAATTAGAATCCTGAGCAATAGCGAGGGAATCAAAAGAGCACAAGGTGAAAAATCTTTGCACTCAAGTGCAACACGTAACTTTTCATCCCCCCCAACGAGGAAATTGCAAAATACAAAAAAAAAATCAATCACAACAGTTTCTATTTTCACCCAGAAACTTCCACAACACCCTCCCATTAACCCAAACACACTCTCAACACCCACCCAGAAACACCCACAACATTCACAACCGCAATACACACCCATCCACTCAGACACACCCAAAAAACACCCATTCACCCAGAAACACCCACGAAACACATATTTACCCAGAAACACCCACAAAACACCCATTCACCCTGAAACACTCACAAAACACCCATTTACCCAGAAACACCCAAAAAACACCCATTCACCCAGAAACACCCACAAAACACCCATTCGTCCAGAAACACCCACAAAACACCCATTAACCCAAACACACTCTCAACACCCACCCAGAAACACCCACAACATTCACACCGCAATACACACCCATCCACTCAGACACACCCAAAAAACACCCATTCACCCAGAAACACCCACAAAACACCTTTTCACCCAGAAACACCGACAAAACACCCATTCACCCAGAAACACCCACAAAACACCCATTTACCCAGAAACACCCAAAAAACACCCATTCACCAAGAAACAAACACAAATCACGCATTCACCCAGAAATACCCACAAAACACCCACTCACCCAGAAACACCCAGTCACCCAGAAACACCCACAAAACACCCATTCGCCCAGAAACACCCATTCACCCAGACACACCTCCAACACCCACCCATCCACCCAGCCACACCCGCAAAATTTATCCAGACACACATGTAAGTACCTAATAAAAATTACCGTCCCTAATGGAGTTCCGAGACGGTCAATCAGCTTGAGTCAAGCACGTTGATTTTCTGTATGTTTTTGTTCCGTTGCAAGCGTAAACAAATCAAACAAACCTAAAAAGCTTTTAAATGCTTGACTGAAGCATCAAGCAAGCATTGTAGACGATCAAAATGTTTAAAGCAAGATTGACGCCAACCTGATTGACCGTCACGGAACTCCTAAGTTTTAACAAATTTATGACGTGAAAAGAAAATGGCGCGCGCAAAGCAAATTACAAAAAAAGTACACCAAGAAGGTTCCGAGTCTGAGTTTTTAACAAATTAAAATAGGTTGCATAGTAATTTCGGCACCATGGAGGTAGAAATAAATAGGTATAAATGATGTTTTGAATTTACAAACTCACTGCACACGATGTTCTAAATTCAAATTTACTTTAACCTCTAGAGGATAAAAACGGCTTTTGCACTCAGATATCGAAGAGCAAAAACGCTTTTTCCGAGATGGTGGGATGAAAAAAATATTTTCTTTTGCAACACCGAAGATAAAGGAACCAGATAGAATAAAATAATTTTTGATCACCCTTCCGATGACAAGTAAGTATATCAGTCATGGTTTTTTTAATTGAATTGAATTTCTAGTTTGTTCCGGATATGATACTTATACTTTTTTTTATATTACTGATACTTTTTTTTGGGAAATCTAAAAATAGAATAAGCACTGACTAAGTAAAATGCTTGTAAGCCAAATTCTTCGAGGTCCCAAAGAAATCTCGGCGGACTAATTCCTTGAAAGAATTGAGTTACAAGTCGAATAGTTGTCTGAGAGAGGAATTTCGTTTATAAAAATGTTCCATTATTAAAATTAAGCAAGTGAGAACCAGATTCAGCGTGATGGTTCAGTATCCCTAGCGTCAATTTCACAAGTTTTACATAACCAAATAACGGCTAGACACTATAAAGAAAAAGTAACTCTGTTTTATTTTCGTACCCAAACAAGAAACTTGAGATAAGGGAAAAATTTATAAGCTCGTTTAAGACTTGTCGCCATGCCATACATGGCATTCTTCACAGTTTAACTTTCCGATTCTTACATGAAGAATGCGGATAAAAGAAAATTGAATGCAGATATGAATGTTAAAATGGACGACGACCGACGAACGTGAGGAATGGGTACGTAAGTGGGGGTTTGAAAGTGGCTCTTTAATCATGGTGACCCCCATCTAATGAAAAACCTTGGCGAGTGGACCGAAGAGAATAGACAAAGTGAGGAATGACAACGTGGGTGGAAGTTTGAAAGGTTCTATATTTAAAGTGACTCGTATCCAATGAAAAACCTTAGCGAAAGAAAGATAGAATGAAAGAAAGAAAGAACATTGCTTAGTTTACGTTACGCAAACGCAGGCCAAGCGCCCCAAGTCACTGCGCTTCGAGCTGCTCGCTAGTAATATTTAATAATCATCGTTTAGAAAGACTTACACCGCACTGGCCCTGTTTAGGGAGTAGCAAAGCATCGTCCGTTGGTCAGCATGATGCCTTTCGTAGTCTTTTCTTCTTCTCTCTGTTCCCAGTATATCTGGGGTCGGCGCAGTATGTTTCCTCTTCCATTCATATCAGTCAGATATCATCATCACCTCTCGTACTCTCTGTCACTCCTAAATATGAGCTGCGCATAACTTATAAATTGGGAGAACCTATGATCAACAAAAATCGTTTCTCGGCTAAAATTATTAGTTATAGGTCTTTAAATAGTAGTAAAACGATTATTCGTTACTGTTCGTTTGCTAAATAAATTCCGCAGACGACGTCGCGAGCGAAGGTTATGTTACTCAAGTGGCTTGTTTTCACGTTTCAACGCCACTTTTCACCCTTTTGTAAAATATTTTATCTGCCTCAGAATGTCTACTTGCAACTTATTTAGGCTATAAATTCTCGGAAACTTGGCAAATTTCAAAGTTTCAAACTTCATTGTATCAAAATTTTCGTGAGCAAAAAGGTGGCTTCTGAACGAGCAAACAATTTTTAAAAATAAGTAACTGTAGTGTACCGTGAGTAACTGTAGCCTTTTTCGAGTTTGGTACTAGAGGTGTGGAAATAGTGGCTAGGTCTGTCTTACCGGCCCGCACATCACTGTAGTCATTACCACCTGAAATTAAATATACCAGGGAAAGTTCTTGGCCCACAGCCAGCGATCTGAACACTAGACCAAACTATCCATCAACGTCAGCTCTTTACTTACATAAATCACGCCTATATCCCCGAAGAGGTAGGCAAAGGTGTTTTAACAGCTACTTTTCGCCAATTAGGTTAATTCCCATTAAATATTTTGCCAATCGCAGTATGTTGCTAGATTATAGACCTTATTTATCGGATTTTCTATAATATATTGAGGAATGTAGAACTTCATTGCCAGTAATAATTTTCCAACATCTATATTTCTTATTTTTGTGTGTTGTGTTTTTGTCAACTATAGACGTCGTTAACGCTCAAAGACCTCTAGTACCTCTAGTGCTGGTCAAGTATAGGTGGCTTTAGCATTCAAAAAGTTAAACACGATCCGAAAGTAACTGCTAATGAAAGTCTCCGTCACCCTCTGTCAATAAACTTTGCGTCAAGTAGAGGATTACATAAAATACCGATTTTTCTACTTATTTTATTATAAAGGCAGCTCATTACGGAGCCCCCGAAAGCGGCTTTAGGAGTTTATTTAGAAAACTTCAGCAACGATTTAACGTAAAATTGGCGTCGTCTAAAAACAGGGGCGTGACTAATGGCGGATTGGTTGGGAGCGGAAGTTCAAAACTCAAATAAAGGGAACCTTTCATTGACTTGTGAGCTTAATGGAGTCACACAAGGTAGTAACTTAAGACCGCTGCTTTCGGAAAGGAAGTTAAACAATGAACTTTCGTATTTGCAGCGTTTTTTTTGGCATTAGATATTAGCATGCGGATGTAAATTAAAAACTTTTGGCAAAGAAAAAGAGATCTCTGTATCTCATCTGGACATAAGTTTTCTTCTTCCACTCATGTCTATCCTTCACTAATTTCTCATCCACCCCTCTCCTTACCATAATATCCTTATTTACACATTCCATCCATCTCCATGCTTGTGCAACTATAAGAAAGCATCATATTCTGCTCCTTTCTTAAGTTAAATATATACATACATACATAATTCACGCCTATATCCCCGAAGGGGTAGGCAGAGGTGAACTAGCACCCACGTTTCGCCAATTATGTTAGGTTCCAAGTAATAGGTGGCGAGCCTATTGCCATTAATAGGGTACAAAAGTCGCAGTACATTGCTATTGCTAGGTGGTATAAGAGGAACGCTGCTGCCCATTCCTCATCATTGATTTATCCTTAGTCGCCTTGTACGACACCCACGGGAGAGATTTAGGGTGGTGACAATTGTATTCTACTCTGCCGTCACCACACGGCATGGTGGGGGCGCGGCGGTTAAATATATGAAGCAGAAAATTGCATTTTCAGCCCGCCACGCGTACGTTACCTCGGGCGGTTACAAAGAAAGCCTTAGCATATTTATTTCCCTCGCCTTCAGTTCGTCCACCATCTGAGACATTCTTTGTTTTAACGCCCCAGTTAATGAATGTACTATTATCTGCTAGAACGAAAATCTACGCCCCTCCCTCCTTCTACGGCCTTCCCCTTCTTCCTGCTCTTATCCCAGTCTAGGCGGGGCCGGAACAACATGTTTTCTTCATCCACTCCTCTCTATCCTTCACCAATTTCTCATCCACCCCTCTCGCTATCATATTCTCCTTTACACAATCCATCCATCATCTACGCCCCTTCCCCTACTGATTATAATCCGCCATTACGGTAAACGATGCAATCAAACCAACCGGACGTCTATAGACGCCGCAATCAGAAAAAGCGTCACGTCTAATCCCCATGTTACGTGACAAATGTATCGGCGTCTGAGATCCTTAAGACACTCGAGTACGGGCCACGTATCTGTTCGTGAAGCCGCTAAGCCTGTTAGTTTTTCTATTAGAAGACGATAATGCCTCTGAGATACACTCGGGTGGGGCAAGTGATACACTTTAGAGACCAGTGTTGGTTTCTCCTAGGTATTTCTGACACTCACACTAGATGACGAAAACGAAAATAAAATAACTTAGAGTGCTAACAGTATTTTTGACTTGCTAAAAATCGGGGGCGATTTGAGGTATCCAATTGTCAAGGGGGCGAGTTAATACGCCTGAGGAATTAGGGGAAAAACCCAAAGTGCGAGAGCACCTTTTCGATGTCTCGACGATAAAGATCAGATCAGATGAGATACATTACTTAGAAAAATACTGCCTAGAAGTTAGTCAGAATATTTTTTTCGAAAATTTCTCTTATCCTTTTGTAGATCAGATTGGGGGCAGGTAGATTAGAAAGCACCTGCAGTCGTTAATAATACCCACCAAACCGCACTGGGCCAGCGTGGTGGGTTATGGTCCAATCTCCCTATATTCTTCCATCCATAGGAAAGGCACGGGCCTGGGGCACGGGCCCCAGCAGTGACTTTAAAGGGCTGGTGATGATGATGAGATTAGAAAGCATAATCCTGACTTAACTGTGCTATTATTGAAGTGGTCATCTTGTAAGGTCATCTTGTAAAAACTGTTGGGATACAGAATGTTATATGCTGCATCCCCAGCGTAAAGTTGCCGTTGCATATTTTATATTCTGTCTTCTGTCAGATACTTTGTAATCGTGATTAGGGTCTCGCTAATCTTGTTCTGCCTTGCCTTATCACAACAGTCATTAGTTCTAATTTTCATTAGTCTCCATTGCTATTATCAGCTGTTGCACTTTACGCTCATCATACATTTCTCGGTTCCTCAGCATTCTGTGTAGGACTATCTGCCGCACTCAGAGACGTCAAATAACGTTAATGAGTACTTAACGTCAAAAAATGACAATTCAAAACTAGTCGCTATTCTTGCCGGGTAATGGTCTAGATTAAAATGAAAATTTTTGACATTAAATACTCATTAAAGTTAATTGACGTCTCTGAGTGCGGCAGTATGTCGTACATACATACATACATAGTTCACGCCTATATCTCCGAAGGGGTAGGCAGAGGTGAACTAGCACCCACGTTTCGCCAGTTATGTTAGGTCCCATGTAATGGATGCACAAAAGTCGCAGTAAATTGCTAGGTTGTACGAGTATAAGAGGAACGCTGCTGCCCATTCCTCATCACTGATTTATCCTTTGTCGCCTTGTACGACACCCACGGGAGAGATTTGGGGTGGTGACAATTGTATTCTACTCTGCCGTCACCACACGGCACCACCACACCACTATGTCGTAGCCGCTATAAAAACTAACTACACTACTACATCCAGCTGCAATAATAACCATACCGCTTCTACCCAATAGTGGACGATGGCTCAGTCCTTAGAAATAGTTATGCCAACTGCTGCCTTAAATTTTTATCAGTCATCGTCCCTTTTCATGTCCTCTCGCCTCCTCCACTTACGCCAGCATGTTACACGGTTAACTATCAGCAATTTTCCGCTAATTTCCCATAAGGATAAAGCTTCTAGCGGCCCGCTTTTACGCCGGGGCTGTACCGACAGCGATTTGACAACACAAAACAATGTGGGGCCATTGAAATTAGATTTAGGAGGGTCTATGGAAGTTTGCGCGGGGTTTGAAGATTGGATGCTTTGACGTGACTCGATAATTATAAGATTAATCGGGCTGTGGTTTTTATTTTATTTTCGGTGTTAGTTTTGCATGGTGGAGCTAATTCAGTTTATCATAATTATTATGTCAGTCCCGAAGATAATTATGTAAGTACACCTACGTTCGCCACTTAACGTAGGTTACATATCTTAATAAGCATCTTGGATTACCGAATGGTGCAGGGAAAACCACCAACAACAGAATACTCAAAGAGGATTGGTGTCAGGCAGGCATGTATGGCATTGTATTCAAAATGTATGGCATTTGGACTAATATTTGCAAAAAAAGCGTTTTGAATTTCTTTATATTAAAGAAGCGATATATACATATTAGAGTTGTGGTGGCATCTATGTCTGTCTGATAATTTTTATGGGAAATCCAAAAGAAAACTAGCAAGACACAACATGAAAACATGATTTTATATACCTTAGGATTGTAGTAAAATATAATGGTTGAATGCGTCTATTTTCCACACAGTTAAAGGGATAAGTGTTCAGTGTGATACACGAATGTCGCTTTCCAGTTTACCCAGGGGCTGATCAAAAGATTTATGTCTCATTTCACAATCACAATGCTCGTTCACGTCTCTCCGCTATATTACGCCTATGACTGCTTTTGTAGCAGAAATATTCTGCGCGAAAACATTTTCACTATTACCTATCTACCGTAAGAAAAGAAACAGGTGCCTTTACGATTACACCACAAATAAGTCTCTCTTTTCGAACGCTGTAATAATAGACAATTTTGCTCCTCGGTTATTCATCGATGTTTATTCTGTCATTGTCATTCATATGTCTTTAAATGTAGACATAAGCTATCTCTATAAACAGAAAAAAGGGAGACTAGGAAATAAACTATCTATGGATGGAAGAATATACGGAGATTAAAAAATAGGAAAATGTGCAAACTGATGAGCATTAATAACTGCATGCAGCAAATGGCTTGGCGTGCCTTCCGAAGCACTGAAGAATAACAGATGTTATATTTTGGTCGCACATCCAATAACCTATCTTAGTGGACATTGCTTAGTTAACACAAGCGCAGATCGTGAATAGCAATTAACCAACCCCCTATTACAAGGGTCCTGAAATAAGACGGCTACGTACGTACAAGGCGACTAAGGATAAATCAGTGATGAGGAATACGCAGCACCGTTACTCTTATACCACCTAACAATGTACTGCGACTTTTTGTGCCCGATAAATGGCAATAGGCTCGCCACCTATTACATGGGACCTAACATAACTGGCGAAACGTGGGTGCTAGTTCACCTCTGCCTACATATAGGCGTGATTTATGTATGTATGAAATAAGCTAATGAAACGCAGATGTTAAAACACCTTTGCCTGCCTACGACTTCGGATATAAAGTATTATAAAGGCGTAATTTATGCATGTATGTATGTGATAATGTTAGAAAAATTATTATACAGGAAAACATACATAGATTCACAAATCACGCCTACATCCCCGAAGGGGTAGGCAGAGGTGAACTAGCACCCACGTTTCGCCAATTATGATAAGTCCCAAGTAATAGGTGGCGAGCCATTTATCGGGCACAAAAAGTCGCAGTACATTGCTAGATGGTATAAGAGTAATGCTGCTGCCTATTCCTCATCACTGATTTATCCTTAGTCGACTTGTACGACACCCACAGGAGAGATTTGGGATGGTGACAATTGTATTCTACTCTGCCGTCACCACATAAGCCATGCAGGAAAAAAGTCAGAAAAATTGTTATTCTGGTCGTTTCTGACAGAGAAGGAAGTTTTCCGACAATCGATGACAGTTACGCTAGAATACGCATGCTTGTTGTAACATTAGCCAATAATTAGATAATTACCAAAGCTGGCCAATAGAAGGCGCTATTTCAATTCGCCTCAAAAAAATTTACTATTCCCGGTACATACTACATACCCTGGTACCTGGTACCTAGTACCTACCCGGTACATACTACGTATCCAAGCAAAATTAGAAGAGTCTACACCTATTATTTCAACATTATTGTGCGGGTAATTGAATGTGATACAGAACCCACGCCAAGCGGCAATTCACTCATAATTAAACCGAGAAAAGATACAAATCCATCATAATGGCGCGATTGAATAATCTGCTCTCGTACTCTCTCGTAGTAAATATTTCAAAATTAATCTCCCACAAAGTAGTCTTCACGTGAAACCGAGCCCAGGCAATCTGCTAATAATTAAAATGTAATCCGTACTGATCCTCGCTTACAATATCATGATTTTATGAACAATGTTCAATATTTGCTATTTGTTTCTCCCGTCCTAATCTATGGAATCGCTGTTTTAATAAAGTCTTTAATGAAACAATGATTTCGGGGATTTCTTGGGAGGTGGCTGGTGTAATTGGCCTGAGAGCTTTCGATATTGAAAGTAAAAGCTACTATGTTAAGATATTATACTAATACAAAAGGTGACGTAAAAACAAAACTCTTATCCTGTGAGTGTCGAATCGTGTCAGTTGTCTTTACTGACACAACTGATTTTTCCACGTGAAAAAGTTGTATACTTAACTTTTAGTTTGGATCTCTACAGACATCAAGGATCCAGAGCTCAAGGGGATTCACCTCGTAGGCACTCACCTCGACGAAAAGATAATTTAGAGTGTTAAATTCGTTATTGACAAAAAAAAACGCTAATGAAAAAGGGAAGGCGTATTACTTGAAAAAATATAAAAAAAAGAACCAAATAAAGATATCGGAAAGAAGAAATGAATATGTGACATATGAGAAACGAAGAGCTTTCTTTATTCCGATTTCCTTAAGAGTGAAAAATGTGTGTGACATCCATCAACTAAAAAAACAATTCCACTACCTAACGAACGACATTAATAAATTCACGCACGTCCGAAACGGTCCCAGCGTGTGGTAATCTGTGGTGAGCCGCCAATCAGAACAAAAGCAACCGCACAGCACTAATACTTTATCCAACTAACCGCTAACCAATGCTCTAAGCCCCAAACTAACATATTACTCACAATTTAAACTCATTTATAAACCGACTAATGTTAATGTCACCCTAGTGCAAAGGGTCCTAGTTAATGAAAACAGGACACTTTAATCTTTGGGTCGCTTTAGGATTTTCCACTGTTTCTGTGATAACTATGCATGAATGCGATAACAAAAGGTTTGGAAACTTTATCTTCCATGCTGGTCAGAGAGCGAAAAAATAACGTACAATGTGCCCCGACTCAGCACAGGGGTGTCGTAGAAGTCGACTAAGGAAGACTGCCCGATGTAGACCAATTAGCACCTTGGTGCACCCGAATGGTAGAGGGCAAACCACCAACAACGGCACACCTTTCTGTCCTTAAAAAAAGCGCATACGCTGGACTTCGGGGGCGAACCCCTCCTACGCCCCAAACAGGGTTTGCGCTACTGTGACGTCATAGTCTGCTAATTGTATGATAACATATGCTGATGTTTGTATCTGTTTCCCACTACCAACCCGCATTGGGTCAGCGTGGTGGACTATGGCCTATTCTCCCTACACCCCAAGCATAGGGACGGCCCGTGCCTCAGCATTAGGGGCATCAAAAGGGCTGGTGATATACATTACGTAGTGCCTTCAGTAATAAGCCGCTTCAACTCGACAACTGGCAGCGATGCACCGTCAGCGCAACGTGCCGGCGCCAGCTACGTGACCTGCGCATTCAGCATTTCCGTAACTTATACGAGTTATGTGAAATACCGAATCCCAATATCATTCGCATTCCTACCTAGAAAGCAATCACTAGAAATTCAATTTAGCACTCAGATTATTTTAATTGTATTTTCTATGTATACTAATATTATAGTGCCGTGTAGTGACGGCAGAGTAGAATACAATTGTCACCACCCCAAATCTCTCCCGTGGTTGTCGTACAAGGCGACTAAGGATAAATCAATGATGAGGAATGGGCAGCAGCGTTCCTCTTGTACCACCTAGCAATAGCAATTTACTGCGACTTTTGTGCCCGATAAATGGCAATAGGCTCGCCACCTATTACATGGGACCTAATATAATTGGCGAAATGTGGGTGCTAGTTCACCTCTGCCTACCCATTCGGGGATATAGGCGTGATTTATGTATGTATGTATGTATGTACTAATATTATAAAGCTGAAGAGTGTTTGGTTGGTTAAACGCGCTAATCTCATAAACTACTGGTTCAAATTTAATAATTATTTTTGTGTTGAATAGTCCATTTATTGAGGAAGGCTACAGGCTATATAACAACCGACATTAACGCAAACGACGCCGTGGGGACGACTGGTTTAAAAAAAAAGTGAAATTTAATATAAGTTATTTTTAACTCCTCCCGCTGGAGCCTAAGTAATTTGTTTGCAAGAAGAACAACAAAAATAAAAACACCTTGACGGGCGTACTTGCCCAAAATTCGCTCTGCCCCTGAATAACTTCAAAATGCCATTAGCTCACAGCAATTAATAATTCCGCAAAGTGTCAACCCTGGTCCGCTGTGCACGGAGCCTGATGAAAACCGAACGACATTGCCGGCAAATTAAATTGCCCGGGACATGGCTACCAAATTATGTGGACGGGCATGTTTACGTATAGAGTGTGTGCTTCCATCTCGACGGATAAAAATGATTTTGGTCTAGCTGTTTGCCCACCCGAGTTAAGATCCAGAGGCCCCGGGTTCGGTCGCCAGGGGGGTACAAATTTTTAGTCAGTTTGGTTGGTGATAGGACTTCTTTCAAGTGCGCCTGGCTAGCTGCCACCATTTTATCAAAATCTGTCGCCATATTAATAGGCAATGTTAACAGCATTATTGTGTTCTGACAATTTACGTTAAGATAGCCCTTCTGTGGTTGAGGGTTCCAGGTGAAGCTCAATTCCATCTTCGGCCCTTATCTTCGTTCATGTCGTACAAGGCGACTAAAAGTTAAAACAGTGATGAGTAATGGACAGCAGCGTTCCTCTCATACGATCTCAAAATAGATTACAAATGTTGGCAAAAATTCATAAACCAACATTTTACGTCAAGTACAACACCGTTTTCCACAAAATTATGATCACTGCATTTGTAAGCGATCCACTCAACGTAACGGTGCAATTTTCCTAACACATAAATTTTCACTTCAACGCCAGAAAACGGTAGAAACGAAAAGCTTTATTACATTACTGCTTCTGTTGGTACGCCGCAGAGCATCGCCGGAGCGGACACAGCAGCATTCGCTTAACAAGATTTGACTTCGAATCGAGCAAGCATCTTTCATGGGTCCTTTGATCGATGAGCTGGAACGGGAAATTTGCATGAATGTGTGTGTACGTCTGGACCACTGACTGCTGAGCGAATGGTATTTGACAGGCCAGAATGTGTTAGTACTCTAGCGTTAAGCTTGAAGAGCAGTTAGTATGTATATTGGATCAACTACTTTTTGTCTTGTTAACTGCTTATTAGATCTTCTACTTCCTGTCATGTTCCCAGTTTATCTGGGGTCGGTGCAGTATGTTACTGCATCCATTATTATCGGTCAGAAGTCATCAAGTCATCCACTTCGTTTTTATTCATATCATCCATCACACTGGAAAGGTGCTGATGAATAAATGCAGAATGCTAGCATGGAAGACGAATTGCTAATTAGACGGCGCTGTGCTGATTATAACATCTAATGATGTTATTGAAAGCTATTAAATACAGGCGTTACTAACTTCTTAAATGCAAATCTTGTCAATAAGATAATGATGATGACGAAAATAATACCATAAGAAGCCCTTGGTGTTAATAAGGCTGTATAATTGATCCGATTTTGCAAATACCGTGACAAAACTCCACGAATAATGTACCCTTTTCGTGAACAAAAAGAAGGTTATGTAGGTATACGAGGCGATTGGGCGACATTGATTAATGGTGTCGAATGAAAAGTGATCGCTGCTTGAGCGGAAACTCGACCAAAACAAATCTCGCCCATTTATTGGGTTTTAGTTCTAGTGACCAGGGTTAACCTTGTCTATTTGAGCCGGGGACGAAGGTTAGGATACTCTCACCCGTTCCAAGAATCGGACATCAAAGAGGAAAATAATGTAGAGGAAGTCCACCCAATGCTCGCAATGGGTGGATCTCATTGGGTGTACTACCCGGTTAAACTATCTGTAGACCTGGCTAGAATGTAAAGGCCCTCCCCATTCCCAACGCAGCACCTTTAAATCAATCACTAGTAATTAATAATAACGGACGCCACAAGTAAAAGAAATCAAAGTTAATAGTGATACTTGTTCACACACCGTACAGAAGCATCGACGTGACTACATCAACGCCAGGTCTACAGATATTTTAACTGGGTAATATGGCCTGACACGAATGCTCATGAGGAGGCTTAGCGCGTTCGGCCTGCGATTGCGTAAACTAGCAACGTCGCTGAGGCCGGTCATTGGATGGGTGACCGTAAAAATATGTCTTCTCGAGTTCCGACTTTGGTTGGCACGTTAAGCCGTTTGTCCCGGCTGCATCTACTGTCATTAATACCCACCAATCCGCAGATGCAGGTTCTAACGGCTTAGCGTGCCTTCCGAAGCTCGAAGGAGGTCGAGATAATAAATTATTGGTCACCTATCCAATGACCGGCATTAGCTAACATTGCTTAGTTTATGCAATCGCAGGCCAAGCGCGCAATGCCACTTCTTATAAATAAAATACCTACAGGCTAAATCTGGAAAGTGAAAATGCAAAAATATTTCCCGTTGCGAACGTTCCCGCGAAAAAAGGATAAAAACTCCGTAGGAAATCGAATCTCGGATGATCTTTGTTTTCTGTTCGCACCGCAGAGTCCTCGCGCTATTCCTGGCTGCATAAAAAGAAGGCATGTGATTCTAAGCGCCCGGTGTTATGATAAGCAAGCAGAAAAATCAGGATTGTTGTATGGGAGCCCCTTAAAAAAATATATTTTTCACTTCTCATGCTCAAAAAGTTTGTCTTGTCGTCTAAAGGCTGCATGAAATGGCTTTTTATACTTTAGATTTAGAGCACGAATTTGGCGTGAATTTTCCTTTAGACAAAGATTCTTAGGCCCAGCAGCCAACAACGCTCAATAAAACGTTGCAAAATAAACTATTGAACTATCGGATGCGGGAATCGAACCCGCGTCCGCTGCTATCCGGGCAGGTGCCTTCCCGCATCAAGACCATAATTTTTTAACCACTAAAATGTTTGCAAAATAACTTGGGATAATTTGTTTATTTGCCTTTTTTTCTACCTCAAAGGTCCTCAAGATGAAAATAGTAACAGGTTGTTATTAAAACGTATCGAATTATTATTATTACTTGGCAGAATGAAATATGTCACCAGTCGAGAGCTAACTGCCGCACTCTCTCGACGTCTCTGACGTCAATTAACTTTAATGAGTATTTAATGTCAAAAATTTTCATTCAAATCTAGACCATAGATCTGGCAAGAATAGCGACTAGTTTTGAATTGTCATTTTTTGACGTTAAGTAATCATTAACGTTATTTGACGTCTCTGAGTGCGGCAGTTAGTCTTATAAAAATTGACCAATGATATAGCTCAAATAACACATCTCATCTCCGCTCCGCAATATCATTGGTCAATTTTTGTAAGTCTCAGCTCAGTTCCGCGCAGCTCCGCTTCTATGGAAACGCAGTCTTTAAAGCGATCCGATGAGAAAACGCCTGTCAAACATAAAGAAAAAACATTTAATTATTATCACCGTCGATCACGGCCGCGGCGCAATGGGATCCGAAAACAAATAATCGTTGTAGGGCTTATTTGTTCGCTTGAACTGGATTAAAGACATAAATCATGAGCGCGGTCTTTATTTAGGGCAGAGGTTCCCAAAAAGTTTTTTTACTCATAGTCCACTTTGAACATTTTTACAATTTTGCTGGTTACTCCCTGCAGTTTAATTGCTACCATATTTCTAAAACTCATACACCTAAGCATTGCAAGTTTTTACAAGTAAAAGTCGCTGAGCTTAAGCAAAGCAACGGCTATCTAACATAACTAGTGGTCGCCCGCGGCTTCGCTCCCGTTAATGTCGTTTATTATATAGCCTTCCTCCTTAAATGGACTATTCAACACAAAAATATTTTTTCGATTTGAGACAGTAGTTCCTGAGATTAGCGCGTTTAATTAACCAACAAAACAAACAAACTCTTCATCTTTATAATATTGTAGTATGGATTAGTAAAGATTCAGACTCGTATTTTAAAATACTTGGGACATATCTCAAGACGCGATGCAAAGTCCATTGAGCGTCTTGTTGTGCAAGCAGAGTGGAGTGGAGGGCACTACACCTTGTGGTGCATGAGTTTACACTCATCAGCAGAGAAAGATGGAGAAATATCAGTCTATCAATATCAATCGAGCAACGTCAGCCACATGAACCACCCACATGATGACCACGACCGCTCTGGCAAGAGTGACACGAAAGACAAGAAGAGCTTCTTAAAATATTATCTGCCTACAGTGATAGGTGAAGTCAAGCATTATTTTCACTGTCGAAACCAGATAAATTTTCGTGGACCCCCGTCGAGTCTCCCGTGGACCCCTGGGGTGGACCACCTGGACCGCTTTGAGAATCAATGACGTAGACGCAGGATGAAAGCGATAAATCACACGGTCGCTTGAAAAACCTTTCGGCGAACAGCCGTCGGCCATCGTCGTGGGATTTCAATGAATGTTTTTGCTGGTACAGAGGGGAGTTTTCCAATTTTTTTCTGGACGTTTCTAGGGATGGGTAATGGCTTGTTTGACACCGGCAGTAATTGGGCAAGCGGGGCCAGGGGTCGAAGTGATATTCCCAAAACTGTTCGGTGACGTCTCGGACGTGTTGTGACTTTGCTACCGATGTAGCTAATGTTAATTGAATGTCATATTGAATTCTTTACCAGCCAACTGTCAAAAACAATGAAATGTTGACAGTTCTAAGCGATAAAGCTTTATCATATCGTGTTTCGGTACTCATGCTAGCCGGGCTGGGTACCTACCCAAGTGCCCAAACTATTTGCATGGACGGCGTGGACTTAAAGTCACGACGGTCGCCAAGGTGTTTTCTCTGTAAATGTCAGTGTCATTGTCAGTGTCAAATTGACATTAATTTGTACTTATTCTATTAGTTTGAATAGATTGACCACTTAGGCAATGAAATAGAAAAAAGAAGAAGAAGATTGGCCATTTCTCTAAACCTCCAGGTATGATGAAGGTCAAGAGCTTCATGTCTTAGGAGCATGTCTAAGATAATAAAAATAGTTTTAAATCGTCTGTAGTGTCATGTGTCACGAGGAGGGGCTCGCTAGCGCAGTGGCATAGCGCGCTTGGCCTGCGATTGCGTAAACTAAGCAATGTTTGCTAAGGCCGGTCAGTGGATGGGTGACCAAAAATTTATTATCTCGAGTTCCTCTGAGCTTCGGAAGGCACGTTAAGCGGTTGGCCCCGGCTGCATCTGCAGTCGTTAATACCCACCAACCCGCACTGGGCCATCGTGGTTATGGCCCAATCTCCCTATATTATTCCATCTATAGGGAAGGCCCGTGCCCCAGCAGTGGGGACATTGAAGGTCTAATGATAATGATGACTAGATAGTCCAACTTTCGGCGTAGGGACTACTAAAGTTTGAACTGTAACTACCTCAATACAGATTGTTTGCACAGGGTAAAGTTTAGCGGTGTAACAGCGTAGATTTCTGCAAAGGAATGCTGGAAATAGTGAAGTTGTCGGGCAAAAGTTCTGAGGTTTTACAGCTTCCGCACCTACACTATAGGGATTACAAAGAGACCGTTTTTACAGTTCCTTGGCATACTGTTGAGGAACTCTCGGAAGCAATTATTAACTTGGTTCTCGGAGCAGATTCACTGTTCGTTTATAACCTCTGTGGTTCGCCCACCGGAATTAAGTTTTCAAGGTCTCGGGTTTTTCGCTCAATCCATCAAGTTTTTTCTGAGATCGTCCCCTACACTCCTCAATATTTCGTCTTCTTCCTGCTCTATTTCCAGGTTTATCTGCGGTCGTCGCTGTATGTTTCTCCTTCCATATACAGGATTATTTTTAAAACACCAAAAACCTCTCATGACTAGGTAGCAAACATCATAACAACGTTTGTTTTAAGAAATTTAATATAAAGCAATACATTGCGTAATTTTTTTTTTTTAAGTTTTTATTGTACTGTAGTGACATTTGAAAGGACGACGCTACGCTAGGCCCGCGCGCTGCCTAATGCCGATGCAAGTAGGTGTACTTAGAGACTTTAGAGCGGTAAATTTATTAAATTATTAATAAATTTAAAAAAAAAATTAATTAGTATTTATTTTTGTATAAAAGTGAAATCATACGAATAGGCATGATGACTAATTTTGAAAAACTACACCATGTTTTTCTGACGTGTCTAATTTACCCAAAATAAATTATAGTTTTTGTAAAAACTTTAGATTTTGATAGAGAAAAAACATGTTTTGAATAATGCAATTTAAAATTTCCGCCAAAACGGGAAAATAGCAATGTCGTCTGTGTGACGTCATTATTCCGTAAAAAGGCCAGTTTCTATATTAAACTAGTGAATTTGATTGGCAAATAAAATGTCAAAATGGAGATAACTAAATAATGACGTCACGCGGCGTTTTACCAAATATGGCGGATTGCTAAGTTTTGTACTTTTATTTTTATAAAATAAATATCAATCACAAGTATAATCTGATAACAAGTGACTATTAACGAATCTCCTTATCCTAAATTATTATTATAAATCAATATATCACTGATTCTTTGTTAGTGTCATCATTCCTATTATCAAAAGTCGTAGAACAAGCATTGTTGCTTAAGATGACTGCTCCTGAGAGGTTTTAGATGTTTTACAATTAACCCTGTATATCGGATAGACGTCTAAAACGTATATGTATGCAGTTGTTGGTGCTGGTTTGCCCTCCAACATTCAGGTATCCCAGAGTGCTTAATGGTCTACACCGGTCTCTCTTAGTCGACTTTTCGACAGCCCTGAGGTGAGTCGGGACTGGCACATTCTATATTTTCGCTCTCAGGCCAGCATGAAAGGCAAAAAAATGTTCATGAAAAATTTTCTGTCACATTATGAATGATAACAACAGGCCGCTCTGACCCTCTAAGCACATACAGTTCAAAATTAAATTTAATTAAACAACAAAATTAAATATCTAGTTAAAATTAAATGCTACAACCCAACCGAGCTCATCGACAGCGACTTCCAACTTGCTAACTGTGCCAACCTTCATTACAGCAAGTCCGTGGTAAATTGGAGCTTCGCCCTTAGTGATACAGTTCATTTTCGAGTGTAGTCGTTCTGTCAATATTGCATCTACTGTTTACGGTTGTTGGACAGTGGTGCCTCGGTAGGGCTCTAAACTTTGTACTGAAGTTATATTGGAAACTCCGGATTTATTGCTGGAACTTTCTCACGAAAGCATTGTGTGAACTATCTTGGGTAGTGTAAAGAGGGAGATAAGACTCGGAAACTTGATTAGCTTTATTGTTCAAGCCCAACATAGTGCAATTACTTGTTTATTAAATACATACATATACAATATCACGCCTCTGCAGCATGTAACTGAAACAACGCACGCTCTGAACACTACCTATGCTAAAGTCATATAAAAACTGTGGTGATATCAAAAATTCACAGTTGTAAAATTAATTTTCGGATTGTATGGGATACATTTTGTTTTATTTTGAACATTTTGAAACTTACCCAATTATACATAGAAGAGAAATTTTAAAGGTAATTTTTAAATTCATATTTAAGTCAAACACAAATTCTTTGGCAAAATAGCGAGTATAAATTCCCTGAGCCATCGCCACCAACAAATTAGTTACCTCACCAAGATTTATGGCTGTCTCTGTCGGATTGATGGACTTAATCTCAGCATCGATCTGATTGGATTGAAAGTGACTATATACACTGTAACAGACTATTAAGAACCAAGGATCGTTAGAGAAAAGGTTCTCAAAAAGGTGTTCGCTAAAACAAACAGGGAAAAAGCAAAGCTTCTTCAATATTTTTAAAAGTTTTCAATGTTTTATTACTTGCTAAAATATATATAATGTTCTAGATGACCAGAGCTCAAAATGGTTTCGTAATTATCATAACTTGCTTTTTTTAATGTTGACAATAGGTGAAACGTGGTTATTAATTCACCTCTGCCTACACCTTCGGGGACAGAAGGCGTGATTTATGTATGTATGTAAGCATGTAGAATAAACTCAAGTCCAGCGATAGACTTCTTTTGAATTTAGCTGCTAAGCCTGAGTTTTAACTACAAGACTCTGACCGTGGACCCATGGACCTAGGTTTTCTTTGCCTAGACCAATTCTAGAATTCGATGTCCAGATCTGGTAACTGAATCTACAAGTCCAAGTTCCAAAATAAAATAGTCCTTAAGCTAGAAGCCTCAAAGCTCAGAATATCCAATCATCTTCGTTCTAACTTGTTCCAGAAGGCAGCTTTCTTAAATCGCTTATTCCACTTGCCGTGTTCGAGCATCCGCGTTGCAAACAACCAATCTAACTTGTTCACTTCGCACGGTATTTCGTCTGCCGCTTACACCGAAGCGAACCAGCAATTTAGATTGACAGACGTACCGGACATCCTATACTATACTATAGCGACCCATTCACAGTTAATCTCGATCCGTGATCAAAATCAATGATCACGATCCAGATTGTTTGTGTTAGGAGCGCCAATCTACTTTGTACACAAATCAGATTTTGATCCGTGAATCGCGACCGAGATTGACTGTGTACGGGGCGCTATAGTATAATGTCCACTTTCGCAAAATGAAAAATTTGGCCAAATTTTTTTATTCGCTAACCGATATTTTCGCAGATTGTGAACTCTTTTTATCTATCATGTGAACGTCGTGAGATCCTATTGTTTTGAGAACTAGGAAGTAGGAACAGAAAAATAAGTGATAGCGCTTTGTCTGAATTAATTGCAAAGTAAATAATTAAGAAACAATTAAAAATAATTAAGTTTTCAGAACACACACAAAAACCGCATTTTAATAATTTAATACTAAATCTGAAATCGATTTTTATTTATTATCACGAGTGAATGGTGTGAATCACGGTGTGAATGGTGTCTAATTTGTAAAATATAGTTCGATCACGACCGAAAATCCGAAATGTATACCGACTAGATAGATCCACTTTACTACAATACGATGAAACAGTCTTATTCCGAATAGTTGTCACGGCCGTGTGGTGACTGCAGAGTAGAAAACAATTGTCCCCACCCCCATCTCTCCCGTGGGTGTCGTACAAGGCGACTAAGTGTTAAGACAGAGATGAATAATGGGCAACAGCACTCCTCTCATACCACCAATAATGCACTGCGATTTATGTGCCCGATATCTGGCAATAGGCTCGCCACCTATTGCATGGGACTTAACTTAATTGGCGAAAAGTGGGTGTTAATTCACCTCTACCTACCTCTTCGGGGATATATGTATAGACGAAATTTATGTATGCATGTCCATGTAGACGTCATCAAGCCATCCAGAATGTAAAGAAAAGAGGCGGAAAAGACCACTTAAGGTTGACAATCCATTGGAGTAGTTAGACTTGAGTTACGCATAGTCAGATACGCTGTTGACTGTATGCGAAACCAATTACCGAATACGTAAGCGTACTGACACCGGCACGAAGCCCAAAAACTGTCACAGCCTACTGGATCTTACGTATGTAGGCTGAAGAGGGTTTCGTCAAGTCTTATACGGTCAGAGGCTTGACAGGAAGTTTATTGGACATTAAAGTAGGATAAGGCCCATTTCCTTATTTTAGAATTAGAACGGAAAACTGTTTTTTCTAACTTTATCTAATACCTACAACAATAAATTGTGACAGAAATAGCTCAGACCTTGAACACTGCCCATGCTAACTTACTGCCACTGCCGCACTTAGAGACGTCAATTAACTTTAATGAGTACATAATTATTACAATAAAAGGACATTCTCTACTTTTCATACATTTTTGTTACCGAACGCCTCCGAAATTGACTGATTTTTATGAAATTTTTTGTGTATACTGGTTGAGGTTTTTTTTGTCAGTATGTGGAAATTCTAAACTATAAGAGATAGAGAAAAACTCTCTTAGGAACCGTGATCTTAATTTTAGATAAATAAAAATAGTATGACATGCAAAGCTGAAAATGAGGCTGGCTGGAATTATGTCCGTTTATACAAACATTTTTTTATATGCGACTGCCTGCTTTAGACAGTATACCTGCTTTACCTGCCCTAGATGAATCAACATTAAATAGTAGGATTTCCAAATAATAATTTCTCACCCATCGAATGACCTACCTTTGATAACATTGCTTAACTTACGCATTCGCAGCCCAAACACGCTTGCCGTTGTAAAATCCAACTCCTAAACTTATAAATCGTTATTAAGTCTGTGAGCCTTTCCAGATGAGGCGATTTACGCGCGAATACTTCTGCGTTTTCGTTTACAATGCCGCTAGTGCGCTACACTATTTTACTAATGCTGCTTAATAGCGGGCAATGTATAACGAAACTCGCCTCACTAACGTGTACTGAACGGGGTCTAAGGTAATAAACGATTTCGGCGCTAAAACAAAAAAATGAGACAATTAAACGAACTTTCCCTTTCGACCCCAATTAATCTACGGTTTCGCCACTAATGTGGCCATCATAGATCATCTGGCTGCCTTAATTTGTTCACATCACGGAGAATAAAATTTCGCATTACCTTTATTAAAGGTATTACAGACTAGTGATGAAGTAACTGATTGCAACCTTTTTTCAAGGGTACAAACCTATTCTTCTTTCTACTGATAGTCAGATTATTCGGAACATAGGTAATATAAGTTGGTTCGAGAAAGAGTATAATAATTATTAAATAATCTTATTTTTCCTAAAGTCCTATTTTTATTTATTTTAAATTGCTCGACTTAAAACTTCGTTCAGCCCATAGATTTGCACAACTCTTCCCCCTTTGGTTAATGCAAATTTTAATGTTGAAAATGTCTGTCTGTGTTGTGATTTGGTATATTTTACACCATGTACTTCTTAGTCCCGTTTATGATAATGAAGTCCCTTCGCATTTGCAAAGGATTCAACGTTAACTTGGATTAGTACGACATGTTTATGTGGCAGGTGAAATCTATTTAAATCAAACGGGATTTGTGGGAACTTAATTAAAGTGAGTCTAACAACGTTACACGACAAATTTACAACGTTAACTGCCGCACTCAGAGACGTCAATTAACTTTAATGAATATTTAATGTCAAAATTTTTCATTCAAATCTAGACCATAGGCCCGGCAAGAATAGCGACTAGTTTTGAATTGTCATTTTTTGACGTTAAGTACTCATTAACGTTATTTGACGTCTCTGAGTGCGGCAGTAAGACGGAGAACTTGAGCATAAATTACCTTGTTGTTCTTTTTAATAGACAAATTAGATATCTCTATTGAATATATTTAGATATCTCTATTGTTGCATATTTGTATATTTCAATAATCTTTACATTATTTATGTTTCCTTTGTTTTTTCAAAAACTTATATTGCTTATCGCCTCATGATAATTTTCGTTCGATACCGCTAACAGTCTGACTATATCATGAGAATCGGAATATATAATATTGTTGTTTCTATCAAAAGTCAAACCTGAAACACCTTGTACGGTCACCACTCTTTTCACTTTTTGGACCATTCTGCTAACCACAAATATGGCGTCGTCACTACAAACGTATACTTGACCTTTATTATCCAAAGCCATTCCGAGGAACCTAGGATTATCCCGCAGGAGAATAGCCTCTTCACTGTTGTTTTTAACGCCAAACAATCCGGAGGCGTTTATAAAGAATGCGTTACCGTCATTATCTAAAACGAACTGATGCATTGTTTTGGATCTTAACTGAGGGACATGTTTAACTGTCCTGTTCTCATACACGTAGGCATGGAGGCTTGGAAACTTTATAAAGTAGATGTTCTTTTTAACCATCAACCACCAAACATCTAAGTTCTTGATAGAAAGTCTTTTCAAAGTCTTTGCTGTTGCGTTGTATTTGTAAATGCCATGACTTCCGCCGAAATACATATCCTTCGTCTGAGCATCGTGTGCCATTGCATAGGCGTCTTTAACTCCTTTCAATACAGTAAATTTTCTAGTTTCAATTTTTAATGCTGCTGGTATGTACTCTCCTTGACCAGAGTCAAAACTCAGGTACAGCATATTTGTTGCTCTATCAACTGCAAGCTGATTTGGACTGTGAGCCATGGACACTAAAACTTCTTTCAGAAAACACTGTTTTGTCGCAGCTAAACTGTCTGTTCCGATGTCACAAAACTTCTTTGGAAAGTTTTGTTTAGCTGCTTGGACCATTAAATAATTAACAAGAAATGCTTGAATAATGTAGTAAGATTTCATGTCTTAAGAATTCTGTTTGATACAAATATATTTTTCTTGTAAAATAATTATTACGAGACGCGACTCGTTTTCAGCTTATGAATTTTGTTACTGACAATATTCAATGAACATGAATTGCTCAATTCATGTTTGTAAATTCATAAAGGAATGTATCACATCTGTTTGTATTTATTTGTGTGTTTGTCAATAACGTCGCTGGCATTTATAAAATAATATGTTTATATGGAACCAAATTCAATGTTCTTACCACCACCTAGCAATATAATAATAATAATAAGCTTTATTGTACACCCAAGAATACATATACTGCGATTTGTGGGATTTATTACAAGGGACCTAACTTAATTGTCGAAAAAATGGTGATTATTTCACCTCTGCCTGCCCCTTCGCGGAGTGTGGCGTGAGTTTTGTATTTTAAAAGAAGACCACTACGACAAGAACGTCTTATAAAAAACTAAAGTAATTTTGATCCCATAGTTTAGAAGGTCACCCCAAAAAAGTTTAGCAGGTCACTCTCCAAATATCATGCAAGCTTGTTTTGCTAAAAAATAACAACCCGGAAGCTATACAACTATTATATGGCATCTATACGCTGTATCCATTAGCGGGTCGAGCCGAACCCACCACAGATACAGATTCTGATTGAACTTTAATAGTGTACAGAGTTCGGCAGATATATTTGCGGTTGCTGTGCGTATACTCATATTTGTGCAAAATCACTCGTCGTATGCCCACCTATTCGCATTGGGCCAGCGTAGTGGGTAATGGCCCAGATATTTTTCCATCCATAGGGAAGGCCCCAGCAGTGAGGAGATTAAAGGGCTGGTCACTCTTATCGAAGAAAATCTAGGAAATGTTCACACCTGAAGCAAAAACAAAACTGTGGTTAATAATCACAATAAGATTTATTTGAACGTTATTTATATGTTAGAAAATATTACAAAGCCAAAGAGTCAGAAAATTTTCTGTCTGTATCACTCGTCAGGGTTACGGAGGAACGATTCCCGCACCAGGGCCGACTTTTGCGAAAATCTTTTTCTTTTCTTCTCTTGGTGCTTTCTCCTATAGGCTTCATGCACCTTTCCATCAGGTAGAGTCGAATCTTTTGTCGCGGTCGCTGGATAGAATAGCAATAATCATCCCCACTGGTGGAAAACAAGTCTTCATATGAATACGGCCATTGGCCGGCCACTATGCGGACCCATTCCAAAGTCACACATACATGTATACAAAAATCATGCCTATCCATCACATATAACGTCCCATGTAATAGGTGGCGAGCCTATTGCCATCTATCCGGCACATACATCGCAGTAATATATTGGTAGGTGGTATAAGAGGAATGCTGCTGCCAATGCGACGTCATATACTATCATAAATATCTTCGTACCCGCTCATCGATTTCTGCACCGCCTGTATTCTAGACTTGTTTTATTATTTATTGCATGGACTGAGCTTCAATGAAATCTGTAAATTCATACGAGATACTTAAACCAAATCTGTCCCCAACATCATTTTGTAAGGCATAAGTTTTCCCATCAAGCGGTGACGATAAAACTTTTGGCTGTCTAAACTTTCGTCCAGTCAGCTGTAGCTCTAGGTTAATGTTTTTTAAGTTTATTTGTTCATAAAACGGTTTTATTTATCACAAGTGCTCGTCCGTGTGGTGACGGCAGAGTAGAATACAATTGTCACCACCCCAAACCTCTCCCGTGGGTGTCGTAGAAGGCGACTAAGGATAAATCAGTGATGAGGAATGGGCAGCAGCATTCCTCTTATACCTACCAACTAGCAAAGTACTGCGACTTTTGTGCCCGATAAATGGCAATAGGCTCGCCACCTATTACATGGGACCTAGCCTAATTGGCGAAGCGTGGGTGCTAGTTCACCTCTGCCTACCCCTTCGGGGATATTGGCGTGAATTATGTATGTATGTATGTAAGTGCTTTGAGGGGTTTCTTTTTTTGGTGCCGGCGTCAGTACTGCGATTTTCTTCTTCTTTTTGCCCTGCTCTCAGGTTTTTTGGGGTCTGTAGTAGTGCACTTGATAGGCCACCTGTCTAAAATGGCCAACATGTCACCGCGCGTGAGACTGGTGCGAGGTTACAGAATTCGCAGACAGGTCCGAGAAACTAAAAAGCTATTACGCCACCCAATGCATTCAATTCAATATACAAAGTGTAACAGAGAGGTGTAGTCATATTTAAAGGGGTTATACAGGCCATCAAACTGAAAAACTTTCGCTCAGGGACCAAAATCGAAATCCCAGAAAAAATAAACACTCGATCCCTCCATACAAACTGATGTCAGCTGGTTCTCGGTTTAGTATGGGGAAGTGATTTTTTTTTCTGCAATTTCGATTTTGGTCCCTTAGCGAAAGTTGTTCAGTTTGATGGCCTGTATAACTCCTTTAAAGCTACATGTGTATAGTTGTAAGTTAACTAACGTTCTGGTTAAATTTAAAGAAAATTCCTACAAAATTATCTCTGTACTATCTTTACTGCTTAAGTTTCGACCGAATAAAGCCAGTATGAAGTTTAAAATAAAGCTGACTATATTTCACGCCAATGTAAATTCTAGCACAAACTACCAAGGCATATATTACCATTTTCTGTCCATTAAGAGGTAATATACTCGCACTACATTTTTCTGCATCGCTCCCCGTATCTATGAGGTATGCGAGATTTAAACGTTATATTTATGGAAAAGGAAATTAAACAGTATTTTTTACATAGATAGAGCTAGAAATTAATGTGTAGTATGTAGAATGATGCTACGTATGTGTCTTTATCTACAATTATATTTCTGAATTAACTTGCTGAAATTTCTCTAACCTTTATACGTCACGTTGTAAGCCGACGGATACCCTCGCAATGTTGAATTAAATTAGGGGAAAGAATTTATAGCTCCTTTGCTAACGTGACTACCTCCGACTTTTTACGCAATTCCTAATCCACACGTCCATATAAAATTCAATGGTGATGTCTGTACGTCCAGTTCGAGAAATCACATTAGTTGTGAACGAGTGGTGTCCATAATGCACGGACAGCCAACGTGTTAGGAATCCAAAATGAAAATCGTTTACTGGTAAGGCAACAAGATGAATTTTAATATCCTTTGCGACAGTGTTAGGGGAAGACGACCATAACCGAATACTGTCTGAAGTATTTATTTTATTATTATTTATTTTATACATACATACATACATAAATCACGCCTATATCCCCGAAGGGGTAAGCAGAGGTGAACTAGCACCCACATTTCGCCAATTATGTTAGGTCCCATGTAATAGGTGGCGAGCCTATTGCCATATATCGGGCACAAAAGTGTCGCAGTACATTGCTAGGTGGTATAAGAGGAACGCTGCTGCCCATCCCTCATCACTGATTTATCCTTAGTCGCCTTGTACGACACCCACGGGAGAGATTTGGGGTGGTGACAAATGTATTCTTCTCTGCCGTCACCACACGGCCGATTTATTTTTTTATTATTTATTTTATTATTATTTATTTTATTATTATTTATTATTATAAGACCATGCTAAAGCGAGGAATTCACTACACGGATATGCTCAGCTTTCATTGGTCGTAGCGTGATGTTATATAGCCATTATTAGGCTTCCTCGATAAATTGACTATCCAATACAAAAAAAAATATTCATTTGACTAAGTTGTTCCTGAGATTAGCGCGTTCAATCACACGAACCAACCAACTCTACAGCTTCATAATATTAGAAGTATACACACATACATGAATCACGTCTGTAAATATCCCCGAAGGGGTAGGCAGAGGCATATTAACACCCTCTTTCCGCCATCTATTATTATATTATAAGTATGTATCCGTCTTGTCTTTATCAAGTAAGGCTAAATTAACCGGCTTTCCAACAACTTTATACTCAAACATTTCCCGTAATTCAAACTATCATAAACCAGTAAGAACTAGTTCCGAAAATTGACAAAATCAACTTTTATTTCAATAGGTACTTTATATTGAATTAGTCAGCCGTTTTCTATTTGCTCGAGTTTCCATATAACATTTTGCTGTCCGCTACTTCCAGAAAGCAGACCGTGTTTTTAGAGGCGCGACAAGCGAAAAACGGCCTTATTATTGCAGGCAAAAGGCGCTCTTGATTTTCTGTTCTATACGTAGGGAACTTATTTAGGTGTTGTGGTGCGTGTACATCTGCTACTGCGATTTTATGATTATTTTTACAAATACGCCGTGTGGTCACCACCCTCCATCTTACCCGCGGGTGTCATATAAGGCACTAAGGGTAACGAATGCGATAAGTAATGGGCAGCAGCGCTCCTCTTATAGCGCCTAGCATTATACTGCGACTAAGACCCTTCGAACACTAGGCGCATATCTTCGAAAATCGACGATTTTAGTCTCCAGGCGACTTCAGCCACACAAATCCATTGAGGTTTGTACACGAGTCGCATCGCCGACATTCGTCCCGCGCACTGTGGGACATCCATAGGTCATAAATCTTAAAAACCTGCTTTCTTGTTTTACATTTTATTCCTTGTCGTTACATTGGATAGTTGCGGTACCTTCTGAAACTATAAATAGGTCAGTAATTAGAGTGCGCCTTCATTATCTATTGTGCATTCAAAGAGAGCGCATCGCCAATCGTAAATACTGTTATCAGTGAGTCATTAAAAAGCGTGATGTCATTTGTTGTCATTGCGGGACCTGTGAGTGCTGTGTGAGTTTTTTCTGAAATGGATATCCAAGAACAGGGTATGTAATAATTAATATTTTTATTTTTATTGTATCTTAGTATATATTTTCTTTAGTATGTCATTGCTACGAGGCGACTTTTCTTGGAGTATTATATTTTAATATTCAAAGTTTGAATAAACTTTTAAATATGTTCCCACTCGCTCCCACTATGGAGGTATATTGCACCATAATCTTTAGACTTTCTTATCTTAGGAAAATTAAAACTTGGCTGCCCTTATCTGCCCTTTTGGCGATGACAAGGGTGCTACGGTTGCCAGATTATCTCGTAGCATTTGCTACGAAATTAGTTTATTTAGTCTTAGTGCTTTGTGTAGGTTTTGTGACTGAATTTTAACCGTTTTTTTTGTTTTAGGTAATTTATATATATGCTCGTTTTCAAGAATGCATATTCTTGAAATATGGCTAACTGTCAATACCGATAATGACTCGGAAAAGTGTCGTCAAGTCCTACAAAGTTTGTTGACTACTCTGAACGATGCTGAGAACATTGATATTCATTATTTAGAGAAAATTATTAATAATTTATGTAAAGCTATTGCTCGATTCTGGAAAAAATGTAAAAGGGAATAAACCAAGCTTTTATATAAGAATTCCGATTGGTTTAATGTTATTGAAAAAATTCAACTTGTGAAAAACAATAAGCAATGTACTCCGTCTGAAACGTCGCCGTGTCATTCACGTCCTCGAAAACCTTTTACGCAATGTAGTAAAAGGACTAAACGTCGGAAAGTAGCTGATTTGTCAAAGTCTGATGATTCTACTGTGAGTGCATTGCTTGATGTTTCAGACTGTTCATTCGATTCGTGTATATCTAGAGTTAGCACTGATGATGTCTTGTCACTTGTGACTGATGCTCAGTTGACAAAACATCAGTACTTATTAATTAAAAACTTTGTTAATAGTAAGATTTCTCCTAATGTATTACCATGTTACCAACAAATTACTAAAGCGAAACAGAGATGTTACCCTTCTAATATAACTGTTTCCGAGTCTTCAGCTGAAGTTGAATTACAAAGTCTTTTTGATCACACAGCTTCTCGAATCCTTGAATCTCAAAAAGAGGTCTTAGATCAGATTCCTGATGATTGTTTGTCTAATATCTCTTTACTTGGGAAATGGGGATTCGATGGCAGCACTGGACATAGTGAATACAAACATTTTTTTTCAGATTCAACTTTAGAAGATAGTAGTTTGTTTGTAACATCTTATACGTACCCCTTCAAATTATTGTAAAATTAGCTGAAGATAATTGTAAAATTTTATGGAAGAATCCTCGACCCTCTTCCACTAGGTACTGCCGTCCTATTCGATTTCAATTTTTGAAAGAAAGCACAGCAGTGTCTTTGCAAGAGGAAGCTTATTTTAAGGATAAAATTGAAAGTTTGCAACCTACTTTTATTCAGATCGACAATCGTGAATTGGTCGTTTCTCATAAGTTGCAGCTTCTCTTAAACTTCCCCCTAAAAAGAAAAATACTCTGTCACAAAGTGTAATAGAATTGTTACATGTTTAATATTGTTAGAATAATAATAATTTATTTGTATTTTGTTAGTTGTTTTGTTTTTTTTGTATTTAATTAATTTTAATTTATTTATTTTATTATTTTATTATAATTAAATAATGTTATCAATGTTTTGACTCTTATTTTATTTAAAATATATGTTTTACATTCCAATTTTTAAGTGTTTGAGTGCATGATAAATTTAGGTAAAAGTATGTTATTGTTTATATTTGTTTTTTACTGAAGTAAACGTTTTTTATTCCGTAAATACATGTACTTCTTTCATTTTAATGTTCCTAAAACACTTTTATAACTATAAGTCACTAAAATAATACAATGTATTAATAGTAACATGACTTTAACTATTTATGACCGCCCTTGTATGGAGCGTGTCCCACTGTGCCGCGGTTCGATTTGTATGGCGGTAGTGCTTGGAGACTTAAATCGTCGAATGTCGAAGATTTGCGTAGCCTAGTGTACGACGGGGCGTACTTGCCCGTTTTATGGCAATTATTTATTTATTTATTTTGCCTTCTCCTATATTAGCTTTCAAGAGACCTTACATAATTGGCGAAACGCTGGTGCTAATTAACCTCTGCCCACCCCTTCGGGGACATAGGCGTGATTTATGTATATAGCAATCGCATGCTGATAATCGCGCCCGGCCTGGGATTGCTGCACTATCGTACTCGTCAAAGCCAATTATGTCTCGCTAATAAAGTTGATGTTCGTTCGGCACTTGCTAGCAGATGTGCATAACCGGTCTTAGCGATCATTGCACAGCCAATCATGTCTCGCTCATAAAGTTGATGTTCGTTCGGCGCTCGCTAGCAGATGTGCACGGACCCCTAGACTGTAATGGCGCGGGTCGCGTGCGGCGTCACTCGATCACGCACCACCTGCATGTTTGCGAGTATTATATAACACGACGGCAGGGAAGGGTTCCGGAGCTACACCGCTGGCCTTTTCACTTTTATATTAATTGCGTAACAACTAAAAGCTTCGCCCATTCAAATTAGTTGCTTGGTTTGAAATATTCTTCTTCTTGTACTGTTTCCTGTTTATCTGGGGATTGGGATGACAACATTCCAATCTATACTGCTCAAGGTTTTGGATTACATTTTACAGCCGTCCGCCTGCCTGACACTAACCCTCTTTGGGTAACCTATTGTAAAAATATTGGAAACTATTTACTTGAGACATGCACGTTTTCTATATTAAATGTATTTCTTAACGTTCTTATTTAACGTGTTTATAAAAGGTGTGTAAAAAAAATACGTTAAAAACGATACTAAATACGTAAAATATTGGAAAGCTAAGAATAAACCACATTTTTATTTAATTTTATAAGCGCGCCTAAATTAATTATATCTACAAAACTGGCAACTAATTATAGCTAACCCTAATTATAGGACAAGTCGTGCAATTTTTTTCATTGCTTTTAAATATACAAATCCCCAAGATCAACATTATGAAGGCAAAATATTTGACCACTGTCCTTTAAAGAGTAAAAACGCAATCCAAAACGTAACTACTATCATCATGTAGCCGCTAAGACACCGCATACAATAAAGTACACGAAATGTGTTGCAAAAATTGTTCATTAAACCTCTGCAGTGTTTTTAACTTTCACAGTGCACGCTGCAGCGATAAACCATTCCCTTTCAGCGGATAAGCTTTTTTCGGCAACATGCCCATATTTTATGCCCGTAGATGTAACGGCAGTCATATCTGCGAAAAAGCGGGTAATTTCAGAATTTCCGTTTTTTTTTTATAGTTCCCCCTATTGTCATGATTGTAGCGAGGAGTTGGAAGGATTTGCGATTGCGCAAGCTAAACAATGTTTAGCTAAACGACGGCCGGCTTGGTCGAATGCTCAGACTGCTGGGTATTGGCCAAGAGGTCCCGGGTTCGAATCCTGGTAGGGGCAAATTTTGTGATAAACAATAATATTTATTTGTTCCCGAGTCATGGTTGTGTATATGCTTATGTAGTATATTTGCAACATTTATATACATAATTATTATGATATAAAAATATGTCCGTCATCTAGTATCCATAACACAAGTGCTTAGGCTACTTACTTTGGGCTAGATGATAGGTGTGAATGTAAAAATATTTATTTATTTAATGTTTGTACGGCCAACGGCACTTCAAACTACCCAAAACTGTCAGTTTTCTTTAATCGATTGTCAACCTTAATTTGTTGGTAGTAACGCGCAAAGTCGATTGAGGCAATTTCACATTTGGTGGTAGCCTGACGTACTGTCGACTGTGAATACATAATTATGCAGGTCTTTTGATTATCATCATCAACCTTTCACTGTATCCACAGCGGCAAAGGCACCATTCCCTATGGATGGAAGAATATAGGGCGAAAGCAATGTTCACTAAGCCCACTGACCAATGGCTACTGACAATGACCGGCCTCAACGAACAGTTTACTTACTTACGCAATCGCAGTCCAAGCGCGCTAAATGCCTGTCAATGTAAAGAGGTCATACCCAAAGAAGATTGGTGTTGGGCAGGCGGCCGGCTGTAAAACCTAAGCCAAAGCCTTGAGCAGTATGGATTGTAATGTTGTCATTCCAATCACTCTCTCCGTTCATCGGTCTCTCGACATGGTCCGTCCCGTCTCTTTTCTATACATGCATCCATCACTAGCACCTTTACGATGTGATGGATGATATGAATCAAAAGGGAGTGAATGGCTTGATGACGTCTGACCGATATGAATGGAAGAGGAAACATACTGCGCCGACCTCAGATAGACTGGGAATAGAGCAGGGAGAAGAAGAAGTAAAGAGGTCTTACAGGCATTAAACACGCCTATATACCCGTAGGGGAAGTAGAGGTGAATTAATACTCACTTTTCGCCAATTAGCTTAGGTCCCATGTAATAGGTGGCGAGCCTATTTCCATCTATCGGACATAAAAATTGCCTAGTGGTATAAGAGGAACGTGCTGAGTAATGGACTCATCGCTACCTTAACCATCGGTGACTTTGGACCTAATTGAGTTTGAAATCGCGAATATATATAGGTATTATTTTCTTCTTCATCTTCTAAATATGGTTCGTATTACAACAACAAAATCAACGATTCGATTGCACGACACAAAAATCCTTTATGGACAAAGATTTTGGTGGTTAGAAAAAGTTCTAAAAAATGAAAGTAAAATAAAATCGAATCTTTTATAAACGTTTGATAGTAACTGAGTAAAATGCGCCCATCTGGCAACAACAAATTATGCTCCCTTGGCGTGACCCTAAGAGTAGTTGTCAAAATTTACCATCGTTCGACAGAAATGTATCATTTGCCACTTGGCCTAGGCACACAGACTCCTCTACGTAGAATACGATCCATTTCCCCCCAGCGTCAGAACCTGTAACCGTTCCCGAAACGCGCCCCGATTTGGCGCACCTCCAGCCTTGTAACGCAGATTTACGTTTCCCGCGTACGTAACGTTGGAGATTTAAAATTCTCGCTGTGCTCCCAGCAAAAAAACGTTTACACGACCAAGCTGCGAGGTGGCAAAATGATCGGCCGCAAGCTTTAGTTGAGGAAAAATTATTTTTCAGATGGTGATGAAAAAGTCCTACCACCAACCAAACCAAATATTTTAAACGAAGTATTTCAACTTAACGTCTAAATACAACAATATGGACGAATAATCATAAAGAATATCTTCACCAGAAACCCTGACTTGACTCTGCAATGAAATTTGAAAAACGCTTTGTTAAAATTCCGTGTAAAAAGCCCAGCCAAAGAAAAAAGACACTTTTCAAAAACGAGTTTCATGGCGAGTTCCAACTGCAAACAGTTGGGGTAAAATATAAAAAAACGCACGTCAGACCGTGCTGCAGGCTACGGGCTACGTCGTAGCGTAGCTACGTGCCAACTGCGTAGCGGTGGTCACGTAGGCACGTGACCAACCCCCTGAAACATTAACGAATGATCTATCAGAAGATTGTGACTTTTATGCGGAATATTTTTAGTTTGTATCGACTTGTTTCGATTTGTGATTGAAATTTGATGCAACTCTTTTTAATACAGACAAAGTCATTCCCATCCCATCAATGATGAATGGTGATTAGTGAAATATACAGACAAAGTCATTGTCGTCATGGTGAATGGTGACTAATGAAATAGAGAAAATAGTTTAGATGTATTCTTATATGCACTTGACTAGGCGTTTAATCGATGTATGTAGTACTGAATCTATATAAAAAATTAATTATATTGTTTGGTAAAACTATATTCAATTCAATCTGTGTAGAATTACTAAAAATGCTCAAACTGTACCAAATATATTCTACCCAGCGGCGCGGCGGTGGAAATAACATATTTATTTTAACAGATATATTCAACGATCATCGATTCAGATTACAGCGTATCGTATATTCTAACAACAGTTGCATGCCTGCACACAATCAAACGGTTACATTTGCATATCTATATAACGTATAGGTTGCAATTCAGTCTGCATTGCAGATGTTAAGTATTTGTCGACATGTAATGTGACGTATCGTACTCTGACAATAAAAGCGACCCGTCTCAAAAGCTTGACAACTTTGTTGGGAAGAAGGAACAGGAAGTCGGAAAAAAAATCGAAATTTTTTATTGTTGAAATAGTTATTTTGACATGCCAAAGAAAGGTGTTGGGAAAGCTGACATATTGCGTCGATATCAAATTGTTTCTTTCAGACAAATACATTCTTAAGGCTCCACGGACACTAACCAGCACCCAGCTACTGAGTAGGACAGAGAGAGAAAATGTGGTATTACTGGCTCAAACGGGATACGGATTCGTCCTAATATCCATTCATATCAGTCAGGCGTCATGGAACCTTCCACTTGCTATTAATTCGTATTATCCGTCGCACTGAAAAAGGTGATGAATGTATAGAAAAGTGATGAAAAGGATTACGTCCACAGACCTATGAACGAAGAGTGTAATTGGAATGAATAAATTCCAACCCATACTGCTCTAGAAACTTGACTTAGGTTTTACAGCTGTAAGCATACCTACTTGATTCCAATTGTTTGGATATGCCGCTGTTGGCGATTTGCCTTCCCGAATTCAAGTGCCCCACTGTGTTTCGTGGTATATTCTTTAAGCCACATTGTTAAATACCGAATAATAACCGATATGTTTCTAAAATACTTCATATTACACTCAATATGAAATCCCACTTTCCTTTTTGTCATTATTCTCACAGGTACGAATGATACAAGAAGCCGTTTCAGCTCGCGTCGACGAAATGATGCTATTCTGACGTAATACGAGAAATATTGAGCTCATGAATAAAGAATATTCCCGGCGTAAAGTGAGGTGACTCTGTCGACAGGTTCAGGGAAATAAAATTACTCACGATGCCAACACCGCGTCGGGGAAAGTAAAGTGACAGCCCGTAACATGCAATGTTTTTGTAATCGCTCCGTTTATTGGGTCTGCGGCGATCCGGCTCGAAGGACCATACAATGTAGCCAGTTTTTAAGATTTTTGTTTTCGAATGTTAGACAGGAAAACTCTTGACCTTGCATCTCAAGTTCTTGGCACGCTTCGGTGCTTCGGAACAATGCATCTACAGTCGTTAATGCCCACCAACCCGCAATGGCCCAGCGAGGTGGGTTATGGCCCATTCTCCCTATATTCTTCCATCCACAGGAAAGGCTTAGGTCCCAGTAGTGGGGACTTTAAAGGGCTGGTGGTGATAGGGTAGGCCTGTGTTCCAGCAGTGGGAATATTAGAATTAATGCTTGAACAAACGTGAAAAATAATAGTCGAATCCAATTTTCTTGCTCAGTGGAATCTGATTGCGAAACAGAAATAACCTCCAGGTTATGATTATTAAAACCTTTGATATGCTAAAATGAACTTTACAAGCAATTAACAAACATGAATTAGTCGCTGGGGAATATCAAATTTAGAGTGCAGCTAGAGGAGCCATCAGGAAGGCAGAATATTCCCTGTGAATATGTAACGGTTGCATATTAGATGTTTCCAGAGGAAGATATAATTTGTGAACGTCGATTTGCATCTGGAAGAACGGCGAGAGACGACGGTAAGTGCTAGTGACAAATTGCATAAAATTATACACGCTATTTTTGAAAGACTATAACTAAAAATTATTTGGAAGTAATATTATTATAAATCATCAATAACAATCTACTTACAATGGAATTCCTTGCCAAAATGAAATAGGTTTTTTTTTTATCTATTCATAGTAAATTTTGATTTTTATGAATCCAATCTCATTTATTTCTTCATGCATGCTCGTCGGTTGCAGGTAGGTACTTTTGACCAAGCTCTTTTTAATAGACTTTCAATTTGA
Source organism: Cataclysta lemnata (assembly GCA_963931975.1). NCBI lineage: Eukaryota > Metazoa > Arthropoda > Insecta > Lepidoptera > Crambidae > Cataclysta > Cataclysta lemnata. The sequence goes on along the minus strand of OZ008354.1, from coordinate 1,095,152 downwards.
TTATGAAAGATCCGCCTAGGTCATACCCTTTTCATTCTCTTCAGCCATTTGTATGGCTCCATCCATTTTGTCATTCTCCTTTCATTCATTCTCTCGAGGAAACCAAATAATGCGAGCATCCCTTGTTTTCTCATTGTAACTTTTAATGCCGTGTGGTGACGGCAGAGCAGAATTCAACTGTCACCTCCCCCATCTTTCCCGCGGTTGTCGTACAAAGCGACTAAGGGCCGGTTTTTTGATCCATAGTTAACTCAACAAATTGTTAAAAACTGTTACTAATTGCTAAATATCAGTTTTATATGTAACCATTAGTATTAATTTTAGTTACTAATGGATATATATCAGTCTGATATTTCTACTAATTGTTAAATATCAGCGATATTTAAAGATATTATTAACAATCGGTTAACAGTTAACTATGCACCAAAAAACCGGCCCTAAGGGTTAAGACAGCCATGAGTAATGGGCAGCAGCGTTCTTCTTATACCACCTAGCAATTTACTGCAATTTTCGTGCCCGTTATACGGCAATAGGCTCGCCCGTCACCTATTACATGAGACGTAAGCTAAATGGTGAAACGAAGGTGTTAATTCACCTCTGCCTACACCTTCGCGGTTATATGCGTGATTTATGTTTGTATGTAACTTTTTAATCGGCAACATTGAAACTCAAACATAATTTAGAATTATGAATGACTTGTACTCCGCCGAAATGTGGCCCTTTACTGTCGGCTTAGCGAAGCTTAATGTCGACTTTGTGGAGATACTGACGAGCTTTGGACCCCTCCAAAGCTCGTCAAGTTTGGCTGGCTTTGGTTGGCGTGATAAGATCCAAGAGTCGGAAATCCATAGTACGGTTAGTGGGTTAACGTGTCAGTGGGCATCTCCATCGCTAGATGGGATGGTAATGTTCCGTGCTTATGCTACTTACTTTGGGCTACATGATAGGTGTGAGTGTAAGAAATGTTACCTATGTCTATACTAATATTATAAAGCTGAAGAGTTTGTTTGTTTGTTTGGTTGGTTGGTTAAACGCACTAATCTCACGAACTAATGGTTCAAATTGAAAAATTCTTTTTGTGTTGGATTGTCCATTTATTGAGGAAAGCTATAGGGATATAACAACCGACATTACCGCGAGCGAAGCCGCGCGCAACCGCTAGTTTCTATTATATTCCAGTTCACTGCTCAAGGTTTTGACTTAGGTTTCACAGCCGGCTACCTGCGTGACAACAACCCTCTTTGAGTAGCCTGTCACCAATTCTTACAGGGTAAGTCGAATGAGGCCACATTTATTCAAACATTTTGTACCTTACAATTTTTCTTTACAGAATAAAAAATATTTCATATTTCGACATAGGGGAACCCGATAGCGCAGTAGCTGAGCGCGCTTAGCCTATGATTGCGTAATCTAAGCAATGTTTGCTGAGGCCGGTCATTAGATAGGTGATCAAAAATTTACTATCCCGAGTTTCTCCTTGCTTCGGATTGCACGTTAAACCGATGTCCCGGCTCCATTCGTTAATACCCACCAATCCGCACTGGGCCAGCATGTAGGGTTATGGCAAATTTTCCATATATTCGTCCATCCATGGGAAGGCTTGTACCCAGCAGTGGGGACAATGATGATGATGGCGTTTTCCTTCATGTGAAATTAGATACCTGCATTTTTTTTTTACAAAAATATGCGAATAGTCTATTATTAGTGGATGCTGGCTCTAATACGCGACTGAAAGTCGATATGAATTATGGTGGTGATCCGAATGCCATAGAGCTAATGACAAAGTTGAACAGACTTGGCAATCAACGACGGCTGGCTCGGTCGAATGGTCAGATCGCTAGTTATTGGCGGATTTGGTCACGGATTCGAAGTGTGTGTTATGAACAAACACTTATTTCTTATCGAGTCATTAATTAGAATGTTAAAAAATCAAATAAAATTCCGTAGCCAAACAGCCGTGTGGTGACGGCAGAGCAGAATATAATTGTCAACACCCAGATTTCTCCCGTGGGTGTCGTACAATGCGACTAAGGCCAACGACAGCGATCTGTAATGGATAGCAGCATGCCTGTTACCACCTAGCAATAAACTGCTATTTATGTGATTAAATTGATATCTTAATTAGCTTGGGTTAAAAAAAACTGACCTTTATTTTTCTGTGCAATAATTTTTGTAACGTTTATGAAATGTTCAAATAAAACTCAAAAAGCAGTCCAGTATTTATCCCCGAATCTTGATAGGCCTAACGCCTCCTGCGGCCGTACCATGTAGTTAGGCGATCCAAACGCGGGTGATAAAACGGGAGGCGCTCTACTCGGCTTATAGCGTTGTCTCACTTTAACAATGGGAATGGAATCGCGCTTAGAGTTCGTGGTAACGCCCTGACCGCTCTGACGGTTACGAAGTCTATGGCGCCAGCAATCGCCTTAGAGGCTCGACGTCGCGTGATCGGCTTAGCCTGAGTAAGTCGCCGCGCCATGTGAGTCGGCATTAGCGACTCGGCCCCGATTCACCGCTATCGATAGCCTGAATGGCCGCCAGCCCTCATTATAGAATCATTGTGGAAGAATTACGGTGCATGGCTTACATGGATAGGTTGTGGTCGGCCTAAGCGTAGCCTTAGGGCGTTAGCTCGCGAGTATTGAAATTTTTTGAGAAAAATTCTTTCCTCATCACCATCATCACCAGCCCTGTAATGTCTCCACTGCCGGGGCACAGGGGGCCTACTCTGAAACTCCGAACGAACGAACTCACATCTATCCGTCTTTCTCACGACACTGCGTGTTAAAATAAGAGCGACAAAGACGCAACGACTCGATCGAACGAAATAAAGTTCCAGAGTAACGCCTCAGGCCTTCACTATCGATGGAAGAATATGGGGAGATTAATAATAATATTAATTTTATTGCACTAAAGTAGGTAATTACACTTGTAAAAATACATATATTAAAATGTGCACAGGCAGAAATTATATCAGTAAAATTCAACAGAGATATCTTGGGAGACCAATTAACTATTTACTCGGCCTTGCGACCCGAATTCCAAATACCTACTGGAAAAACATTAAAGACAACATGCATTAAATAAATATAAAAATTAAAGTAATTTTGAACTTAAATAAAAAAATGATTAATTTAGACTAAAATAATATTACAGGTTAAACACTACTTACATAAAGAAATTTAGAAACATCGACCAAGAAGAGCCTCAGTTTCAACATACGAGTTCTCGAGCAACCATTCAGTTATAGATTGGGCCATAACCCACCACGCTAGCCCATCAGTGCGGGTTGATGGGTATTAACGGCTGCGGATGCAGCCGGGACCAACGGCTTAACGTGCCTTCCGAATTACGGAGGAGCTCGAGATAGTAAATTTTTGGTCACCCATCCAATGATCGGCCTTAGCGAACTTAGCTTAGTTTACGTAATCGCAGGCCAAGCGCGCTATGCCAGCGCTAGCGAGCTCCTCTTTCGTATTTCACGCCCATCACTTGTCGCTGTCATCATCTTTAGTCGCCTTGTACGACACCCACGAGAAAGGCAGGGGTATCGACAATTATTGTATTCTTCACTATCGGTACTACACGGCTAATCTACACCATGTTTAGTTTAGTTTAGCTGGGCCTTTTCCGCACTTAGCCCCCTGAATCCACTGATTAGGCCATTGTGTGTGTTAAGCTATACTATGACCAAATATATTCCACGAAATAACTTAAGTTTCAAAATTTACAGAACAGAATTTACATTTTCTTAAAACTTTAAATGGCGTCGACGGTACTTTGTCCAATCTTTATTAAATTCCACTGGAATGCTTTAAAACAGAAATATTACGTCCCGTCCATTGCTTCCGTAAATCGACATGTGGAATATATATTGAAATTGTTTTTCGTGAAATATTTCCGACTTCGAGTGAGCTGCGAAGTGCCGCGTTAGGCCAATGACAGACGGGTTTTTAAAAAACTAAATTTGTTACTTAAAAACGCCTGTACTGTGGTTTATGAGTTGATGAAACATATTTTTTTGACAGATTTACTAATATTTTAAATAATATAATACAAAAGAAAAGATTGGGGTGATATCAAAAATTAATCGAATACTTTTCTTAATTAGTAAGTGTTAAGCTTAGCTAATTCCCATAGCAAAAGTGACAGACACTGTGATTGCTGTCTCAAAAGTCCACATTCATTTTAATTAAAGTCCAATAAATACCATTCTCGAGTATTTTTCTGACTTCCGTTAAAACAATTCAGATATTTTAATTAAAGTCCAAAAAGTCGCAAGTTTGTGGGGAGCCCTTAGACTTCGTTGATTGGGGCTTGAGTGCGTTGTGTATTACACGGTACACTGGGCATGTATTTTAAAACCACTCGACACAAATAATCGCACAATATTTTCGAGGGAATTTCGGTGAAATGTCGAGTGCCAATTACTCGCTGATAGCGAAATCTGAATGTGGTATTGTGGAAAAATTTATTCCGTTGTTAACTGGACATTATACAAACAATTATATCGCGCCTTTATTCACTCACTCACTTTTTTCCACTTGTTACGATCCTTACATACTTCTTTAGATTCATCCAATCTCAAATAGACTTTCAATTGGTTGATGTAATATCCGCCTACGCCTTCCCCGTCCCATTTCTCTGTTCACTGCCGCCATATAAATCCTTTTTATCATTCTCCTTTCACTCATTCTTTTACATGACCAAACCGTAACTATAGATAATACGACGTATGTTTTTATTTTGTGTTGTTAACAAAAGGGCAGTCATCAATTTCACAGGTTAGCTGGGGACGGCGCGGCGGAGTATGTTTCCTCTTCCATTTTTATTGGTCAAACGTCACCAAGTCATCCACTGCGTTTTTATTCACATCATCTATCACACCTGAAAAAGGCTAGTGATAAATGAATGTACAGAAAAGCGATGGAAAGGACCGACGTTCGAGATACCGATGAACATTGTTATATCGTTACAGAAAGAAATAGAGATTATATTCGATAGTATACACATCGCCATCTGAGCTCAATAGCACAGTGGCTTAGCGCGCGCCGTGAGATGGCGCAAACTAAGTAATGTTCGCTAAGGCCGGTCATAATGGATGGGTGACCAAAAAACAATTATCTTGAGTTTTACCGTGCTTCGGAACGCAAGTTAAGCTGTTCGTCCCGGGTGCAGTCTTGATACGCACCAATCCGCACTGGGCCAGCGTGGTGGATTATGGCCCATTCTCCCAATATTCTTCCATCCACAGGGAAGGTCTGTGCCCCAGCAGTGGGGACATTAAAAGGCTGGTGATTATGATGGCACACACAGTCATCAATTAGTGAAACCAAACGCTTGAAATGTCGAGCGTTCCACAATAGAGCCGTTACATTACAAAATTCACGTGCCGCCAACTCAATGCTGTGGAAGTAATTAATAATGACGTACATGACGGCACGCAGAGTATTCAGAAGATAAACGCCGTAAGTGAACAGCGGTTATTGGAGCGTTATGAAATGTACAATAGACAACACTACAAAATGTGAAATTGTCACAATCTGCTTTGTGCTTTACCACCAACAAATTGAGGTTGACAATCGATTTTCTTCAATCGATTGTCAACCTTAATTTGTTGGTGGTAAATCAGTCTACACAAATCTGACAGTTTTGGGTAGACTGGAATGCCATGTTGTCATGATGTGAATCAAAGGGTATGAGGTAGCAATATGACCCCTGACCTTTCAATTGAATTGAAAAGGAAACATACTGCGCCGACTCCAGATAACCTGTGAACGGATCGGGCTGATTGTGAGTCTATTCGGCCCTTTACCTCTAACCCAATGTAATAAAATATTTAAAAATATAATATCATTGCTCTAACCTCTGTTTTCCCTTAAAAATGTTGAAATGTTCTTTGTTGTGTGAGAAGCCAATCTATGCTGCTCAAGGTTTTGACCTAGGTTTTACAGTCGGCCGCCTGCCTGACACCAACCCTCTTTGCTATGCGCCATTTTGTTTATCACACATTTTGTACAAGGATGTTTCCTGAAATATGTATTTTTTACGATGTAATAACTAACCGTGGACCGCCGCTTATGCAGTAAATTTAAATTAATTCACAGCAGGCAACTGACAATTACACCTCAGCTGTTTTGAACCATAAAGGACCGACAGATAAAAAGTTTAACGACGCCACCAGTTGACAACAAAGTCAACGAGTAGGGGAAGATAACCCAAAACGAGCATATTGACAAAAGAGGTTGAGTTTGCAAAGGACTATGTGTGTCTTATCTTGTCTTAGCTAGCAATAAACTGTGATTTATATGCCCGATACATGGCAATAGGCTCGCCACTACATACCATCCTATTTGGCGAAACGTGGTTGTTGATTTACCTATGCCTACCCCTTCAGGGATATAGGCGTGATTTATGTTGTATGTGTTCTTATCGTGTACGTAAATCGCAGATCGTTGTTTACCCTTCGTCAGCTTACCTACAAGGCATCTAAGTGAGAGATGGGTGGTGGTGACAATAGTATTCTGCTCTGTCGTCACCACACGGGCGTTGGGTTAAAATGTGACGAGCCTGATGTAAATCCGTCCGTTAACCTTATACGCCGTTATTTGAGGGCAATGTTGATCAATCATTAGGGCAAAGGCTTTGTTCTTGAGCACTTGATTCACTCGTTGTCATATAGGGGCAATTGAATTTTGCACCGGTTGCCAGTTTGCAGGCAATTATCCACTGTTTGTTGAGTCGGAGACGATAAATGAACGTAATTGAAATGGGCGAGGCGATTCGCCCCCTTGCGGCCACGGATCGGTTCGAAATTGCACCTTGCTAGTTACGGTATTGAGTTCTTAATGGTTGAAGAGAGATTTTGATAGATGTTCGCAAGCAAGGTAGACTTCAGTAACGTCTAGCTTACGCGTTCGCTGAGCGTGTAGGTATTCGTCAAACATGAAGATTGAATAATTATAGGCCAGCAGCTCCTGATCAGTCATAAGAGAATGAATATTGGGGTAGCTGTTGGACTTGGTAGTATTCTTAATGTAATGATTTATCATTAATGTGTTTATTATAATAAGGATAGAGCTACATGTTCATCGTATTGAAATAAGGTGACATTTCCTGTAAGTTATTTAATTTTAAGGGAGTAAGCAGTTCTAGCCTTAGCTAATCAGCCAATCATTTATTGTCATTTGAATCTTAATATTGTCCCTAATTCCAATGTTATCAACCAAACAATAGTTTTGTGACTTACGCCTTTTTACATCTGCGTTAAAAATCTGTTGAATCGGTGCACGCAACTTTCAACCTTTTAGCTGCAGTAATAGAGACATTTTAAAACTAGTCAGGCGGTTACTGAGGGCGGATGACATGTAGGGGCCCACTTTTAATAAAGAATTAATAGATAATTACAGCTTGTGAGAAAGTTCTCCACCACCCTTGCCTCTATCAAAATAATTTGTATTTTTTAATGGTCACAGCACTTTTTCACGTTTTTATCGTCCAACTTAATGATTCCAGTGAGTAATGATACCTTATTGTAGGTACCAGAACGTACAGCTGTAAATTATAGCTTTTTAAAATCCCTGGCGCCTTCCCAATGCCAAGTAGTAAAATGGTTAAAAGCTTCTTTGCTAACAGATCACAAAGATTTTTCTAGGCACGCTGGCATTTGAATTGCACGCAATGTGATTTTTACTATGAAATAAAAAAAATATCTTCTTTTTTTCGCTTATTCTTTTATGTACTACCTGTACCTGTACAAGTACTCCTAAATCGCTGAATCTTAAGCTATAACAAATAGAACATTCAATAAAACCTATAATTATAACGAGACCCTTGGTCCGTGGGGTCCTAGTGCTATAAGGCTTTATAAAGAAATAGCAAAAAGGTTGGTCGACGTCACAGGAGACCGAAGAGCTGGCAGCTACCTCGGACAAAGAATAAGTATAGCCATTCAAAGGGGGAACGCTGCCAGTATCTTCGGAACCTTGCCTAAAGGGACTACTTTTAATAACATATTTTAGTTATTACATTATATTTCTTAAGGTTTTATGTTTATGGTTTAGGTTTATATCATTGGTGTAGTTGGTTATTTTTTGTGTTTTATGTTGAATATTTTTTGGTACAAGGAACAATATTAAATATTACAAAGTTGGTACAATGATTGTATAATTTATATCAATTTCTGTTTTAGATAGAGATGAAATAAAGTCAAAACTTTACTTACATACACTCATTTATATTAATAGCCAAAAAATATGCCTCACAGTATTCCTGGATCTTTTTAAGATACTTTTGACTGTTTAATAGCACAAAAAAATCTTAGCAAATGTGCCTCGAAGTGATAAACGTCACTATATATCATTCGGTCCCATAATGCTGAAGCTAATTTTCCACAAGCTACCTCCAAGAGATTTATGCACACACAATTTTCTAAGAGACCCCGAAGGCCTTATTATTGACTAATTTTAGTGTTAAGTATTAACTTCGTCACAAAAAGGATATTTAACATAATTGGCGAAACGCGGGTGAGAATTCACCACTGCCTACCCCTTCGGGGATATGGGCGTTATTTATGTATGTATGTAAAAAGGATTTTATAAATATAGTTTGCTGGAGGCAGAGTTATAAATAAACTTTCACCTTGAAAGAGTTCAATATAGTGATAAACTTCGTGTCCTTAATTGTGTCTAATTTTAGGTGGTAATTGTGTTTTGAAGTAACCTTAACTGCCGCACTCAGAGACGTCAATTAAATGTAATGAGTGCTTAATGTCAAAAAAATTCTGTTCGATTTTAATTTTAACATTATATAAATGTTAGAAAAATTAGTACAAAGATTTTGGGGTTAGAAAAAGAATTTCGAAAAATTATGATCTTGAGGCGGAAATCGAACCCGCGTCCGCTGCTATCCGGGCAGGTGCCTGACCGCTCGGCCACCCAAGACACTAATTAACTTGCCGAAATTCTTCTAACCTTTACACTTCACGTTGTAAGCCAACGGGTACCCTCGCAATGTAGAAATAAATTTCAAACATTCCAAAGCAGATATTTTTACAAATACCGTGCGTTCGGTTAAGCTTGGGTTTGCTTTAAAAACTGTTCGATTTTAATTTTAACATTATATAAATGTTAGAAAAATTAGTACAAAGATTTTGGGGTTAGAAAAAGAATTTCGAAAAATTATGATCTTGAGGCGGGAATCGAACCCGCGTCCGCTGCTATCCGGGCAGGTGCCCTTGGGTGGCCGAGCGGTCAGGCACCTGCCCGGATAGCAGCGGACGCGGGTTCGATTCCCGCCTCAAGATCATAATTTTTCGAAATTCTTTTTCTAACCCCAAAATCAAAAAAATTCATTCAAATCGAGACCATAGACCCGACACAGTAAGTACTCGTTAACGTTATTTGCGTCTCTGAGTGCGACAGTTAGCTCTTTAATGGATTTCAGTCATCATTTAAGTCATGTAGTGAAGGCGGAGGAGTGCACGATTGTCAACACCCGCGGTAGACGGAAGAAAGCCAGCGCGGTGATACGAGTCAGAGTGTTCGATAAATGGCAATAGGCTCGCCACCTATATACCTCATCTACATGAGACCTTTTATGAGGTTTTGTAGGCTGACGTGCTGTTGACTGTACATAATTCACAGGTACCCGTTAATTAATGAATAATAATGCAGAGTCAAAACCAATCAACCAGCACCAGCTGCAATAGATTGCTGCTTCGCGAATATATTCATAGTTATGCAAATGTAATACCATTCGATGGAACACGACCGCAACCATGTAGCAGTTAGCTATGGTTCATATCAATGCTTGAACAAATGACCTTAATCAACGAGTTGTGATGGGTGGATGCGGCTTTTTGATTTCCTACACACTTACATATATCACGATTCTAATATCACGCCAAATGAAAATGAAAATATGGTTTATTCATTTAAGGTATGATTACATAAACTCATGAATCGTCAAAGAAATAACGTTAAAGACTGGAAACGAAAAGAAAAACAGTTTCCAATATTTAACGTTATAAGCTACACCATCCGTTCGTAAACTACCAGTAGGCCTTGTTCTGAGAAGAACGGGCAAGAAACTCAGCAAGTTTGTTCCTCCCTTTACATGAAGTTGATTTAATGAAAGATGTCATAAAATATTTTAATAATTATATTGCATATCGTATATATTCGATCTTATCATATTTATAAAATATATTTAATTTAAATGTTTATGGACATCTTTCATTGAGTATAAAGAAATATATAATTATTCTTGGTAGTTAGTATAGCCTAATTAACTTGGTTAAATAATAATTAAAACTAATACAGAATATACATTTCAGTTGTTCTCATTACCATACATAAAGATAAGGGAGTTCCGTCAAAGATCGTGGGATTTTTGTTGTATATTTGTATACATTTCCCCAAGAAAGAACGAGCAGTTTTATGCAGATGGAATTGAGGAAAGGCTAGTTATCTTTTATGCCTGGTACAATATTTACATTAGTTATGTGTAATTTACGAATTAAATGAGAGAGAAATTCGCGTTTTCGAAGGTGATACTTGACATGTTGTAAAGAGTAAACCTACACTTGAGTCACAAGGGATCTGGCACCCGCGCAGTTGAATCCATGGAAAAGAGTTTTCATCTATCTAGGAGGTACCCAATTTAATAATGTTGTCTTTTTTTATTCCTGATTGTCTCTCTCCTCTCTCTTAAGTAAGAATGTCTTTGAACGAAACCTTACTAAATGTTTATTGTTATCCAAAACAACCATTATACCACTTCCATTATTCGTAGCTTCGTCGTATCCAATCATGTTCCGTACTGTATGTTTGTAATACCACAAGCTAATGCTGGAATTAGCTCGACGTAATCTTCACACGGAGTTGAAACCTAATCTGGAGATAGCCACTCTTGTCTGTGGTCTGCCACGCAATGGCGATAGGCAATTTAAGCATAATAAAGCTTGCTTATACCACCTATTTCGTGCGAACAACACGAAGAGAACCTTAATTAATTTAAGGAGTGAATGTTTCTTTTCCCATGCTTGACTCCTTGATTCTTCAAAAGTAAAAATGTAGTCACAGCTTGCCGAGTAGTCAGACTGCCGGCCCATTTCGAATCCTTGTAGGGACAAATAATATAAATATTTCTTATTATTACACCTATAATGTCCCCTTTACAGGGCTGGTGGTGATGATGATGAATTTTGTGAATGTCAATTGGATTTCTACAAGAAGTTGTGTATTAATAAAGCTACACATTTCTGTAAACTTAAAGTGCTCGTTAGGGTCTGATTATGAATAACTAATTCTGTTGTATTAATTTTAGGTTAGATTCAGGTCTTGGATTTCGGTTTGGCTACTCAAACACCAAGTCCCAAGCCAAACACGATGTAAGTAAATAGCAAACAGGTAAAGTTCACTATTCCTTCCATTTCATTGCTTGTTGTTATAATAACCATAAGTTTGCCCTCAATATTTCCCCGGGTCAATCTAATAGGAAACTTTTATTGTGTGACTTTGTTCAGTCGCTAATTCAAATAAAATTGGACATGGTTAGTCGGAATTTTAGCCTTTAGTTAAATTTTATACCAGTGCCATACCATACCATATAAAATGAAACTGACTCATTGAAATATTTCTTTCTATCAGTTTGTAACTTCTAGACTTATTATTATTACTTACCGGAAGTCGACCGTCTTTTTTTTTTTTTTTTTTTTTTTTTGTTTTGACTGCTTAACCATCGGACCAGTACGGTATATACCATAGCATACCCTGTGAGTTAGTGTCAGATAGCCTGCCGAATAAAAAGTCAAAATCTTACGCAGTGTGGATTGGCATATTGACATCTTAATAACTTTCTCCCGTTTATCGTGCTCTATACATAAGAAGCACCTTTTTGGTGTGATTGATGATACTTTTAAATGACTGTGTTGAGCACAGAAAAAATGGAAAAAGGGCAGTAATGATGCTGGTTTTCCTACCCTGATCCCAAATTGTGTGAAGTTCACCACACAGCTTAGATTACTGCGCTGTCCCGAGCAAAACTGAGAAAAAGGCAGCTAGAAGTAGATGGTCGTCTTTCCACCCTATGTTCCTAAATTGGGTGAAGTTGGAGTAGGGAATAGTGGCACAAGAACGGGTATACTGCCTAAAACGGACACTCGTGTATGAAACTTTGCCGCCTCGTTCTGCACTCCCTTAAGTAGTGAAATGGCATCATAACAGTCTCAACATTCGACGCGAAATCGCGCCATCCATTATTAATACCTACCAAAAGGCAGCATTCAGAGAAAAACCAAAAAAATATACTCTAAGAATAAAGGGTTCCTTTCACATGGCAATTGAGCTTAAGCTATTTTTCCAAGGAATTAATCGAACCACCCGAAACGACGTAGAACACGCAATAAATTCAAATTAGAACCCGAATGAAGTGCCAAAGTTACTACAACTAGTGGACAAAAGCTCCTCGGGGAAAAGGAACTATTTTCCTCTCGCTCCAACACCCACTGAACCCCGAGACAAAACACAGGCAAGCGGTGGAGGGAGATTTAGTCCGCGCTAGGCCTACTGGTTCATATTAGTGACATTGTCAGAAAGTTGTGCCGTTCGTCGCATTCTTGGAGGCGGGGGCGCCGTAAAAACAAATTACGTCTGCCACAATAGCCTCAGCGCGCTCCGAATAACCCACTGAGTAATGTACTAGTAACGTGCAAACATTGTGAAACTAAAGAGGGTTTCGGTAAGTGTTTTTGCTGCATGAGAACCGAACTACCATGGTCTTCCTGCCCTGTTCCCAGATTATTTGGGGTCGGCGCAGGATTATTCCTTGTACACCTCGACTTCCTGCCCTATTCCCAGATTATTAGGGTTCGGTTCAAGACGATGTCTCTTCCTTTCATTTTGACGGCCACCTTGGTTGAATGCTCAGATTGCTGGGTATTGGCCAAGAGGTCCCGGGTTCGAATCCTAGTAGGGGCAAACTTGGTGATGACCACAAATGTTTGTTTCCCAGTCATGGTTGTGTATATGTTTATGTAGTATATTTTCAACATTTATATACACTATTATATTAAAAATATGTCCGTCACCTAGTATCCATAACACAAGTGCTTAGGCTACTTACTTTGGGCTAGATGATAAAAATATTTATTATTTATTATTATTATTTCATATTGGTCATACATCATCAAACCCACCAGCTCAATTTTGATTCACTTCATGTAGTATGCTTCCACTTCTATTCATCAATTCTTAGCATCCGTCAGTCCAGGTAGATGCTAGTGATATTTAAATGAACATAATCAGGTATAGGTAGGCATCTGCACGGATTGTCGCGGGTTCATTTCACGCCTCAAGACTATAATTTTCGAACTTTTTCTAACCATTTTTATTATTTTCTTTGAAACAATTCAAAAACATTTCAAAATCGAAGAAATGAAATGTTTATGAAACGTTGCATGGAGAAAGTGATTGGGATAACAAAAAAACTTTCCAATTTCCAGCGCTCAGAACTTTGCGATATTCTTAAAAAAATGTTGCATGAATTTATTAATGATTAAACGAACTTACCTGTATGTGAAGTTCTATCATAATTATACGAGGTGATTGGTCCGAAGATATTAGTATAAATACACATGTAGTAACACCTAATGTGTCGCCAGTAAACACACAAGTTGAGATTTAAAATAATCTATTCCTTTGCTTTTAAATTTTTTTTTTTTTTCTTTTCTTCCGTATAGTCTATGCATTTCCGTTGCTAGATCATTTAGTTGAAAGTATTATTTTTTGATATTTCACGGTCGGGTTATGTAAGGGGTGGGTGGGATACTAATATCTTCGGACCAATCACCTCGTATAATTATGATAGAACTTCACATACAGGTAAGTTCGTTTAATCATTAATTATACTCGAGATTGGTCCTCGATATTAGTATAAATACACATGTAGAATTTGAGAGTCTTAATATAATTAATTCATGTATATGTATACATATACTATGTGAAATATCTAATTATTAAAAAATAATTGAGTCAAACAATTTTTAATTGTGTTTTATTTATCAATCACATAGAAATATTTAACTCCTATTAATTCTTACTCAGGTAATTATAAACTTAACCTTAATAATCTTATAAATTATCTAACATCAGTGTTCTAGCGAAAGAACACTGTTGATTATTGTCAGTAATTATTCTATTATAATAACGGCCAAAAGTATTAGAGTTATCACTCCAACCGGCGGTTTTTCTGATAAGATCAATCGTTACTCCTAATTTAAGTCCTTTGGACGTAGCAGCATGTCTAGTGCTATGTGCAGTAAAGACTGTTACGTCTACGCCACATTCCGCAAGTGTGCATTTCACCCAGCGACTTAATGTTTGTGAAGTGACTTTGGAATGCGGTCTTTTAAGAGTAATAAATAGATTTGAATGTTTATTAGTACGTAACGGAATTGTCATCTCTAAATAAGCGTTTAAGGTTTGAACAGGACATATCGAAATGTTTTCTCTAAAACAAGGTAAAACTAAAACCGGTTGAAATGATCCAATACGTGAGGTCTTTATAAGATCAGGGATCTTGATTATAACCTGATCTGGATGTTGTTCAATGTTATTAATATTAATTAGAGCAAATGTTTGCATTCGGTGAGCGGTGATAAGAGCTAAGGTAGTAATCAATTTCCTTGAAATTATGTCTAAGCTTAATGATTCATTTGGGTACCATTTTTCTAACTGAGATAATACTAGCGAAGTATCCCATGTATAATTATACTTAGGTAATGCAGGGCGCAATCTAAATATGCCCTTTAACAATCGTTTTATTCTATCATCGCTCCCTATTTCTGATCCTAAAATTAATGACAATGCGGATCGACAAGAGTTCAATGTTCCATATTGAGCCCCGGCTTCAAACATTTCAGTTAGAAATTTCAATACATTACTAACAGATAATTCAAACATGTCTAAACTATTGACTTTACAAAAAAAATACCATTTTTTCAGATAAGTATCATATTGCTTCAGTGAAGATTCCGATAAAGAAGACAAAATAATGTGAATCGATGCTAACGGGACCTGTTTATTCAACATTGCTGTGGTGATAAGATCCCGGCAACCAGGGTAACTTGGTGATGAATTTTGCGATTGCTGGAATGAGACAAAATAAGGTCTTGGCTAGGTTTAAAAATGAGTGGTTTTGAAACTAGGAGTTTATTAAAGAGTGGGAACCAAGGTTGTGACGGCCACCAAGGAACAACCAGTATACCCCTGGCCTTATCTTTTATGATTTTTCGAATTGCCTTGAGTATAATAGCGAAAGGCGGAAAACCGTAAAAAAAAAAAAATTTGACCAAGATACAGTAAAAGCGTCAGTAGCTAATGCATCTGGATCTCGTTGCCAGGAAAAATACCTACTACATTTCTTATTGATTCTACTTGCAAAAATATCTATCTGTGGATTACCAAATGTATTAACAATTGTTTGGAACGCATGATCTGCAAGTTCCCATTCCACGTCAGGGTGAGATCGACGGGATTCGAAATCTGCTACTGCATTATCCGCAGAGCTTATATATGAAGCAAATACTACAATACTCCTGGCTTCGCACCACTGCCACAAATCTCGTGTTATCTGCGTTAGAGGAGGAAACTGCACGCCTCCCATACGATTTATGTATGAGATGGCTGTAGTGTTGTCGATTCTAAGAAGAATTTGACAATTTGTTAAATTTTTGGCAAAGATCTTAAGACCAAAATATGCTGCAGCAATTTCTAAGTAATTAATATGTCTTCCTTGTTCTTCCTCGGTCCATACACCACTAGCAGTTTCCTCGTTACACGCTGCCCCCCACCCAGAATTTGAAGCATCACTGAAAATTTCTAAACAATATTCGTCAAATTTTATTTTATTTATCGGATTTTCCAGTGCCCTGTACCACCATTTGAATTCAGACTGCAATGATAAGGGTAAAACCATATAATTGTCAAAATTATTATTATTATTTTTTAAACTTAGAAATTTACACCTTTCAAATTCTTTTGTGTAAAGCCATCCATACTCTACTGCAGCGCAAGCCGAGGTAAGCAAGCCCACTAATTGAGCAAAATCTCTGATTTTACAGCGGCTTAATTGGCTAAAATGTCTTAATTTAGTTTTTATCTTAATTGCTTTCTCACTAGGGAGCCTGACATGTAATTTTTCAGTGTCTATTATAAACCCTAAAAATTTGCATGACTTGCTAGGCACTAAATGACTTTTTTCATAATTAATGATAAACCCAAGAGAACACAATAAACTCTCCGTGCATTTTAAATTATCTAAGCAAGCTTGATAATTAGTACCTATAAGTAATTGATCATCTAAGTAACTGGTGGATGCATAATTGCATGATCTTAGTAGGCTTATCACCGGTTTCATCATTTTTGTGAACACAAATGGGGCAGTGTTGAGACCAAACGGTAAAACATTAAATTCATAGAGTTCCTTATTATTTTGACCAAACTGGAAACGTAAATATTTTCTGTATTCTTTATGAATGCGGATAAGAAAATAGGCATCTTTTAGATCCAAAGTACATAAATAACAATTTTTACATATAAGTTTAATTGCTGTGCGTAAATCCTCAAGCTTAAAATGTTCAGTGTCAATAAAATTATTTAATTTTTTAAGATTGAGTATAAATCTGTTTTTACCGTTTGACTTTGGCACTAGAAAATACTTCGATATAAATTGGCCCTCACAGGGTTGACAATGAGATATAGCACCAATGGATAATAGATCCTTAATGCATTCATTAATTTGTAAATATTCGCGAGTGGAATGATATTGGATATTAGGTGGCTGTGTTTGAACAACAGGCCGTGCGAAGGGTATTTTATATCCTGCAATCCACGAAAGTATTGTTTTATTGTGTGTCAACATGGACCACTGCTTATAATATAAAGAAAGTCTACCAGCATAGCTCACCCCTGCAGCTTCTATCTGCGACTGCGACTCGGCCCCGGCTGCGGTGGCGGCGGCGGCGCTCGATATGATGGTCTCGAGAAGCTGGCGTGCTGGCCTCTCTGAGCAGGCTCCTTCATCCTCTGGGTCCCCTTTGGCCTGCGACTCGGGGGAGGAGCCTTCCAGTTTAAATTCCGTAAAGGAATATGAGTTGGCTTAGGTTTTTCAATAGAACCCTTTGAAGTTGGTGTTAATTTTAAGTCAGCTCCGGATTTTGAAATCAATTTAGCGGTCCTTAGTGTTTCACACAATTCTTTTCCAAATAACAATTCATCAATTTTTGTCTTTGATACTTGGTCTCTCATGTCTTTTTTCAAACTAAACAATACAAAATTCCTCCTTCTGATTGAGTCTGCATACTGACAATCACATAATATGCGACTAGCATCCATCAAGAGCTTGATTATAGTTTTATTTTTATTCTCTTCTTGAAGAAGAATTGTGGTCGCTTCTGCTATACATGTGATAGCGGAGCTTAGCTGTCTCTGTTTCGCCTCAAAGCCAGCGTCTCTCTTTAATATCGCATCAGAGACAGCTGCCTTAATTTCAGGGTTTAAGGTTGGAGCATTTGTTAGTGGACAGTTAGACGGCTGTAGATACTTCTCCTGCAAGTCCTTGCGAACATCCTTAGATAACCCTTCTGTTGCAATATATTGTAATCTTATTGCGAGGTCTGCATTAACCTCTTTACCCTTCTTTTTGTTAATTGACGGATTTTCACCTAAAAGTTCTAATAAACTTTCCATCTGAGGTGTGGGTATGTCCTCTCCGACAGGTTCTACCAACTGAATGCCTGACGGACCTGGTACAGGGTCTAACTCTACAGCTTCATTCTGATCTTGTTGTAAATTTTTTGGTGGTGATTCAACTGCATGTAATGTTGTGACTGTTTCTTCTTCATCAATATTTAGATCATCATTTTCATAATATCCACCTCCTGGAATCCGGGGTTAAGGTTAGCTTAGTTTAAATACTCGTATACAGAGCGTTGAAATTGTTCATCGCATTTATAAACAATCTTTGTCTATGAAGTGACAACCCTATTGGTTGACCGCAACAAGACATTGATTTAATATTGTTACAATACTATTCATCACCAATCATAGAAAATAGTTATAATTACGGTAAAGTGACCGCCCAAAACGGAGGCCCGCAATACCCGTATTTTTATATGAGTTGTTTACCAAAGTGGCAATCCCACAAATTGCCCGCAGCGGTAAACCTTTCCTCATGTAGGCAGAAATTTTTCACATCGAAATATTAACAATAGAGTGATAATCCAATCGATTATCCGCAATATTGAATTAATATTTATAACTAACCTTCGGTAACCGGCGAACTAGCGTCCGATTTCATGGAAATTGATGAAGAAGTAGAATGGCGTCGTGGTTTCTTCTTACTGCGTTTTAATTTCTTTTCCAATTTCTTGAGCTTCTTATAAATATAATTGTAATTCTCGTCAGTTTCTTCATTTCGTTTTCTTTTTGGAGACATTTCTTCACAATTTAAACTAATTACGAAATATAATATGCGTACCGGCGGTGCACAAAAAAGTGAATGATCTAGCAACGGAAATGCATAGACTATACGGAAGAAAAGAAAAAAAAAAAAATTTAAAAGCAAAGGAATAGATTATTTTAAATCTCAACTTGTGTGTTTACTGGCGACACATTAGGTGTTACTACATGTGTATTTATACTAATATCGAGGACCAATCTCGAGTATAATTCGTTCTAATTATCATACTATACATGCGCATCTTATGACAGACAAATTCTTTGTCAAGCCATCGTTCATTTTGATAGATGCGTAAAGTCATTAGTTGTTGTGACTATTATGGTACACATTTGTGAATTGTGTCTTTTGAATAAAATAAAAGCCTTGAGTTTGTTAAATAGTTTATGTAAACAAATAAAAGTTTTTTTTTTACAATTAAGCAAAATATTGTTTAAATTAAATAATTAATTACATGCTTTGTACAATAAATAAACTGCAACCCTATAATTTACACGATACCCATAACATGTTCTAATATAATATCTTTATACAAATTAATTTATAAATGCAACTACTATCGTCTAAAATAAAAACGATTCAATAACCAACAAAAACGGATTAGGTATACACATTTAACGAAAATTAGATTATTTAGAATTACAGCAAGCAATAGTAAATGAAGCTGCCTATTGATAAAATCCAAATAAAAATCACGATGTCAGATTTTACCAGTAATGCTGCGAAATACATAATTTCAAATTTTTGCTTAAAAACAAGAACAACAGTTTTATGCAAAATTAAATGCGGATAACATAAAACATACCGAATTTTCTTACGCAATCACCTCGTTACTTACAACACCTTATACTACTTTATGATTGAATTCTTCGTAGAAGATTTGGCAATAATCAAAAAGATCTAATCAATTAAATATTCAAAAAAAATATAATAGCGCAAGATTGTGTGCTCAATGAAGATAAAAAAATAATAACAGAAATTTCTAAAAAAAAAGCAAAACTTTGTACAGAACGATTAAAACATTTGCTACCTAATTTATTAATATTTACATTAAAAAATAAATACATTGTACAACTTAATGGCACAGATTTGACAAAAAAAACATTAATAACCCCGTCTCTGGAGTTGTGGCGATTTGAATTGGAAAATAAGAAGAACTTATTGAAAGCTAACGGTCCCTTAAATGCAATAAAATAATAAATCCACTTTCATAAAAACAAGATCAGTTTTAAAACACTGTCCATTAACGGATCTATATCACATTTCAGCGTATACCTACAGTGTGTTAGAAAGAGACGAACAAATATTTAGCATAAATCACTGCTCAAAAGCTCATTTAGTTTTTACAAAAAAGGAAGTAAGAGAAAAAGTATGGTTTTAATGTAAATCCCGAAAACACTTTTGTATAGGTGAACATCCTTAAGAAAATAATTAAATAGGGCGATAAAAAATCCGGCTTAACCAATAAGGTGTGTGTATGACTTAATAAAGAATAAACAAAGAGGCGATAAAACAACGAATGTCTCAGATAACAATTATTTGACGGCCGAGTCGAAGGTGAAGGCAATGAATATTCTATCTGAGGCTTTCATCTTTATATCCCACGGTAAGATCACAGTATTACCCCTAGACCAGGAAGTGGGATTCTCCGTACGAGTAGCGAGCAGAAAAGGCCACTTTATGGTCAGGTGTGACCCAAAAACTATTTTTGAACTAATATTTTGAATCCAGAAGGCAGATTCTAATTCGAATATCCGTTTCGATCTCTTTCTTATTCCAAGTCCTTGAAAGGTCGTAAAAGGGGGTACGAAAAGCAATATTCCGCGTGAACTAGGTGGTAGGACTTCTTTGAAGTCCTTCTGGCTAGCTACCACCATGTTATCAAAATCTGTGGCCATAATAATAATGTTAACATAACGGCATTATTGTGTTCCGACAATGTGTGATAAGATAGCTAGCCCCTCTGTGGTTGAGGGCTCCAGGTGAAGCTCGATTCCATCTTCGGCCCTTATCGTCACTTACCATCAGGTGAGATGAATGGCAAGAGCTTCCCTGTGTAACCTAAAAAAGGTAGTTCGGAAACCAACATTCCGCGTGCACTACTCATCGCACGGCAGCAGCGTGTATCTAAGACAAGCGCCAATGTTCTCCTCGGGGCTGCGCTTGCGCACTGGCGGGCCGAAGTGCACGGACACCGCGAACGGGGTCAGGGAACTCTCCACGTGGCAGTCGGGGCCGCCGTTGACGCAAAACGAGCCGCCGCAGTGGTGCGGGTCGCACACGCCCGTGAAGTACGAGGTGCTCTGAGGGAGTAAATACACATACATTAAAAGAATACATACATACATAAATCACGCCTATATCCCCGAAGGGGTAGGCAGAGGTGAATTAACACCCACTTTTCGCCAATTATGTACGGTCCCATGTAACAGGTGGCGAGCCTATTGCCATATATCGGGCACATAAATCGCAGTACAAGTTTATGTTGCCAGGTGGTAAGAGAGAAATGCTGCTGCCTATTACTCATTGCTGTCTTTACCCTTAGTCGCCTTGTACGACACCCACGGGAGAGATGGGGGTGGTGACAATTGTATTCTGCTCTGCCGTCACCACACGGCAAATAAAAGTCACGACATTAAAAGAATAGCGTTAACGAATTACACGAATACGTAACTAATGGGAGGAGCTCGCTAGCGCAGTAGCTTAGGTAGTGCGCTAGGCCTGCGATTGCGTAAACTAAGCAAAGAAAGGACAGAGGTCAACGAAGGGTTACTTTGTGTGGCAAGGAGTGGGAGGGGGTCCTAAGTTTCATGACGTCACTTTTCATAATCTAACAAGACCCGACACCCGCACGGTGAATCAATGGAATGTTGTTCCGTCTCAATTTCTAAATGTACTATTACTAAATATGTGACGCCATACTCTCATCTTTCACTCTCTCTCTCCCTCTCATAAATATGACCAACTGTGACAAGGACAGGGGAGGGGCAAAAAATCACGAAATTATTTGACGTACTTTACGAATGACCTCTAAGTTGTTGGTCAACCAATAAAATGAAATAAAAATAAACATTGCTTAGTTGCACACTGCACCATCGAGCTTCTTAAAAAACACATTCACCACTCCCTTGTTTACGTGTATTTTAAACAATTCTCCGAGTGAAGTCACTGCGACACGAGTGTATATATTTTTCAGGGCTCGCCGATGTTCGCTTGGTTGGAACTATATCGCTTCCCTGGGGAACCCACCTTTTCAACGAGCGCTACACTAACTCAGAACGCGACGAATATTGTATGAAGCCGTGAACTTGCGTCAAATGATTTAGCATTGCAGCTGTGGATCTAAGTGTACATCTACACTTAAAAGTGTAGGCTGCTGGGGTACGTTGTGCTTATAATTACGAAGAGACTTTTCGATTTTCGAGCCAAAATATTTCTTATTTTAAGTTTTCTTTTTATGTTAGATAGGAAAGCTCTTGGCTCTTCATTAATCTCACCTGGTGGTAGTTGTCGGAACCCAATAATGCTCAGAATATTCCTTTTCTTTTCAGTTATTTTTTTATGTTAGATAGGAAAGCTCTTGGCTCTTCATTAATCTCACCTGGTGGTGTAATACTTGATTATTTCCTGCTTATGTGTTCCTATATAATAATAATTTAGATTTCCCCCCTTCTACCTAATATACCTAATGGTGACAATAAAATAAAAACAACCAGTTGGACAGTAGTAAATTTATAATTTCAATTTAATACAAATTTAACACAATTTATAATTTAAAATTTACATAAGCAGTACTTAAAAGGAACCAAGACCAAGGAGTTCGGGTGGAGTCGTTCTGGTCGATAACGAGTGGGACGAGTATATGAATCTAAATTATATTAATCTGTCTATATCTATAGAAGTCTATCTTTATCTCCGAGCCTTCAGCCGCCTGGTGGTTAGTAAGGTACCTGACTGTAGAGAAGTGTAGTAGGGAGTAGCAATTCCTCACAGGATTACCCGCTAGGTCCAGTCCACAATCAAGACAGCTTTAACTGGAGTCTCTTTACTCGTACCAAAGGACCCTTTCGGGTCAGTGACACAGTATGTATTCCTTTTAATAACAGCTGTTATTCGGAGAACAACTTGCTTGCTCCGATATAATATTTATAAAATTCTTCTAAAATTTGGAAAATTCCACCAAGATAAGAAGTCCATCAAACTTTTACAGCGTCTCGCTAGGAATTTTAAAACGGAATGAATTCCACTTCCGAATTTCAAAATAAGCGCTCGTCATTGGCCGTATAGTTTGACAATCGAATCCTGAAGTTTTGTAAGGCTACTAGGCCGGACTAGGGCAACGATTCTGTATCATACAGCCAAGATAACATTGACAAATTGACAATTCCTTCGATCTCTAAAAAATCTATTCTAAGGGAATTTTAGGCAACAAATGTGACCACTGAAGACCTAACGAAACCTAAACGCCGAATAAATACTAAATAAAATCCCAACCTGCCAAAATACAACATTATTGTCTGGAAACCAAGGAAAAAGTAAAGTAATATTTTTTATAACACTTGGGGGTTATATAACCACCCAAACCAAGCAACTCTTATCTGAACTTTTTCCTTTTTTTTTTTTTTTTTTTTTTTATAAGTCCCCAATTATGCCAATTTCTCTTTGCAAACCCAAAATTATTATGACAACTAATGTCATTGTCACTGTCAGTCAGTTTGTCAATTTTGACTTTGACGACTTTGACAAGTGACAAAATGACAACGTTACAATATCCCCTTTCCCTCGAAAGAATTCACGTAAGTGAATTCGTGCTTGACGCCCACGTCAGACCCGAATCCCATTACCTTCCTACCTATACGACTGAAACGGATACTGAAAACCCCCCAAAATAATTCCTTTACCAAAAAAAAATTTAAAACGATTCAAATTTCCGAGAACTATAGTTCGCAAAACCCAGCCTGATCGATATGACAGCAGGCAACAAATATCTAAATGCTATAAGTGCGAAAAGGATAGACAGAAATGTGTACGAGTATGACAGCTGTCATACCAACCACCCCACATTTCACAAACCATAATCCCGACTTTATAGTCCTAACTTTATTAAAATGAAACGTGCAAAAACACTAAAATATTTCTATTTAAGTTAATCAGTAGGTAAAATGTTAAAATGTAAAAGAAAATTTCATTCCACGGTAAAAACCGAATAATAATATTGGAATAATTAAAATATTATTTCGCGATACAAGCATGCTTGAGAGGCACAAATGTTCACGAGATAATACAAAACAATGCCACCAGATGGCGACACAACTCACAAAACCACAAAGCTAGAAAAAAATTAACTCCACGCCCATTTAGCCGGTGCCCGCCCTGTGTCTCGGTTTAAAACTCTCTTGTGTATTCCCCAAATTATAAATGTTAGAAAAAGAATTACATTACAAAATTTGGAAAAAAGTTACGTTAAGTGGGAAAAGATGGGAAACAAGAGAATCTTAACCGAGGCACAGAGGTGGTGGACACCCGCCGCACCAACTGTTGTTACGAGTGCTATTACCCACGTTAGTCGACTCTTACGACATGCCGGGTGGAATTATGGCAGTGTAGGAATTCTTACGCCCGCCCAACACACGGGGGTAAATGAGAAAAAAATATCTAGCAAAATGTATAATAATGCTAAAAGGTAAATAAAAGAGAAAAAAGGTTACTGTGTGACATCAGTCATTTGATGCCGAATCTAAAATTTTAAAATCCTTTATGTGCCATTTGCCTATGAACTTGCCATTCTCGTCCTCAAGTTCATACACTAACGGAGACAGTTTTCTAATGATTTTACATAGCTCATATTTGGGAGCTAATTTTGCCGAAAAATATCTATCTGCAACACTTTGTTTGTATGTACGTTTCCAAATATTATCACCTACGTTGTACGTAATATCACGCCGCTTTTTATTATAGTACCGTACGTTATGCTCATGAGCCTTGCGAAGAGATGATTTTACATTCACAAAGACGTCTTTGAGATGACCTAGATCACTGATATACGCATCCCGTGGTTGCACGATTAACTCATCGATATCCGTGAATTCACTATAAATGTTGCCATCCGCAACGGCTTCCCTACCGTGAACGAGCATGAACGGTGTATACGAGGTCGCCTCGTTCACAGCCGTATTCATTGCGAACTGTATTTTGTGTATATTCACGTCCCAAGTTCTATGATCGCTTTCAACGAAAGACGCAACCGCCGTGATCACTGTACGGTTATAACGCTCTACGGTATTCACCTGAGGACAGTACACGGGTCCCAAGTGTATTTGGGGAATATTATATTTCTCGTACATAGAACGAATCTCTCGACTAACAAATTGTGAACCGTTGTCAGACATTACAGTTTGAGGGATTCCGTGCACAAGAAATACATGATCCTCCAAACGTTGAGCAATAACTTTGCCGGTGGCCCTACGTAATGGAAACATTAAACAATATTTACTAAATACACACACCACAACTAGCAGATAGATATTTTGCTGACGGGACATCGGCAGTGGACCAACTAGATCTATGCTGATGCACTGGAATGGCCTGCAACAAATTTTAGGTTCACCCATAAATCCCGGTGTTGCCAGTGTGCTGTGTTTATAAGCATTGCAAACAGTACATTTTTTAATAAAGTCCGCGGTATCTTTATACATACCAGGCCAAAAATATCTTAACTTTAAGCGTTTATATGTTTTTGCAACACCCAAGTGTGCAGCAGTAGGTACAGAATGATTTTGTAAAATTATATCCTCTCTAAATTCTAATGGGACTACCTCTTTCCATTGGAAATCACTACCTAGTTTATTTGTGCCTTTCGTAAAACGCATTAACCTACCATCTACTAATTAAAAATTTGGACAAGCTCGCGGCTTATCCGTGCAACGTTGTACAATATTATTATACCAAGAGTCGTTTGTGGAAATAATGTCTACCGGTGCTACTGGGACTGCACGGGACAGCGCGTCTGGTACAATATTCTTTGAGCCACTGCGATGCTCAATTGTAAAATTATAGGGTGACAGTCTACAGCCCCAACGTGCTAGACGGCCAGTTGGATTTTTAAGATTTAGAAACCATTTCAGACTAGCATGATCTGTAATAATTTTAAAAGGACGGCCATTGTCTAGATACGCTCGGAAATGTTCAACGACATGCACCACTGCTAATGCCTCCCGTTCAGTTGCTGAATAGTTGCGTTCCGCTGCCGAAAGAGATCGACTACAGAAAGCAATGGGATGTTCGACATGGTCTATGGTTTGTGTCAAGGCCCCTCCCAGCCCGTAATCGGATGCATCGCAATGCACTGCAAATTCATTGGAAAAATCGGGGCATGCTAATACTGGTGCAGTGGTTAATGCCAATTTTAGGTCGTTGAACGCCCTGTCCGCCTCGACTGACCATTTGAACTGTGGAGCGCCTTTGCGAGTTGATGTAAGAGCATTCAACGGCCCTGCCCTGTTACTAAAATTTACAATGAAACGACGGTAATATGATGCTGTTCCCAAGAAGCTCTTCACCTCTTTTCTACTTGTGGGGGTGGGAAAATCTACTATAGCCTTCACCTTTTCAGGATCAGTGCGCAAACCGTATTCATCAACTACATGACCCAAATATTTAAGCTGTTTTCGGAAGAACTGACACTTTCCCATGTTAATGGTGAGGCCAGCATGACTCAACCTGTCCTTCACCAACTGGAGCAACTCCAAATGCTCCTGGAAATTGCTTGTTAGTAAAACTAAATCATCGAGGTAGACGAACAATTTACTATTATTACTAATTAAATTATTACTATTATTAGTTAAATTAATATTAATATTATTTCCAGGACCAGTAAACTCTGGGCCAAACAAGCGATCCATCAAACGCTGTTGCGTAGCCGGAGCTGAAGTAAGACCAAAGCTCATAACTTTAAAATGATAGAGACCTCTTCCGGGAATGGTGAAAGCTGTCTTTTCCCTAGAGTCTACATGCAAAGGCACTTGAAAAAATGAAGATTTTAAATCAATGGAAGAGAGGTACTTCGCATCCCTAAGCTGGTCAAGAATATGGCTTATATAAGGCATAGGATAAGCATCATGCTTTGAAATTGAATTAAGCTTTCGACTATCCAAGCAGAAGCGAGAAGAACCATCAGCTTTCATGGCTAATGTGACAGGATTATTCCAAGCACTGCTGCTAGGCTCCACCACATCATCCTTAAGCATCTGATCCAAATGCTCATTCATCAGTGCCAGCTTGGCAGGAGAAACCACATAATAGCGCCGTTTTATGGGGGCATGATCACCGGTGTCTATTATGTGACTAACCAAATGTGTCCTGCCTAAACCTATTTTTTCAGCTGAAATATCTTCAAATTGAGAGATGACCTCCCTAGCCTGCCTATGCTCCTCCTCAGATAATGAATCAAAATCATGTAATGCCATATCAGTAGCTATAACAGTGTTTACTTGCTCATTTACATTAAAAAATTCACCCCCCTTCAATAACTTTAAAACCTCTGGTGCTATATTAAACTCCTTCCAAAAATTAAGACCAAAAAGCAGACCAGTAGTGACCCCTGGTACTATATAAAATTTAACTACACAAGTTTCCCCATCAACTGTTACCGGCAAAAACATGTAGCCAGTGACAGGAGATGAAGAACCATTGGCAGTTTTAATGAATTGTAAGTTATGTGAAGTATGTATATTAGCAAAGTTAATAAAATGTTTTACTGTATCTTGTCCCATTATTGAAATTTCCGAACCAGAGTCCAACAACCCTCTGAATCCTAAATCATAGATATTTACTTTTAAATATGGACGTATATCTGTATGTATAGAGTGAACTGGTGATGAAAGACATGTAGACTTTATTGTATTAATTTTATTATAGTCA
This sequence comes from Cataclysta lemnata, assembly GCA_963931975.1. NCBI lineage: Eukaryota > Metazoa > Arthropoda > Insecta > Lepidoptera > Crambidae > Cataclysta > Cataclysta lemnata. The sequence continues at coordinate 1,067,714 of OZ008354.1, read as the reverse complement.
TGTCTATTAGAATAAAATATCCTAGTTTTATATTTAGGGAAATTTAGATTATTATTTACTAATCGCCAGTTCACTGTTTCAAGTTTTTTGAAACATTATTATCAAAAGTAGGTTCCCTAACATTGCAATTAGGGCAAGTCCTAGCAGTGACATCCCTCTTACCACAACTATAACAAATCACAACAAAAGGTGCCCTGCAATTCTTTAAACTGTGACCATTGATTCTGCAACGGACACAGAAATCACCTCTTATAGGCTGAACTGCAGAAACCTTCTGTTGAGATGTAACTTTTTGTTTGTAGCACAAGTCAGGTGCTAAAGTAGTTGTGCTAATAGGTTCACTGAAATGTTTGCATCTCTCCTGTGCACCCTCAAGCAATCTACATTTCTTTTTTAACTCTGTCCAAGATTCAATTGGGGTCAATGCTAACTGGGAGGTATAGAAGGGTCTAATGTTAAATAAAACAATGTTTAATTTTTCTTCTTCTATTAAAGGCTTAGATAACCTACTAAAATAGTTTTGCATTATGCTGAGGTAGTTTATTATACTTTCATCAGCACCTTGAGTTCTAGAGCGAATTTCCTGTAATAATCTGTGGTCATAATCAGTAGGCAAATATTCTTCCAATAATAATTGTTTTAATTCAAACCAGTCATTGACATCTGGCTTGACACCACGATACCAACACAAAGCCTCATTGGAAAACAACTCAGATGCTGAACAGAAAAGTCTACCATCAGTAATACCCCTTGATAAGCAAAGCTCCTCCAAGCGCTGCAAGAAAGCTTTCACACATGTTTTGCCATCAAATTTTATGCCAAGTTTATGAACAGATGAACAATCTCCTACCAAACCACTTGAATCCTGTGGCCTGCTAGGTGACTGCTCACCGGGCTTTTCCTGTGTAAGACTACTTTTAAATGTGTGTAAAATGTTATCAATTTTTACCAAAACACTATCTAAACGCTTCTGGCAGGAGGCCAATGAGGAAGAGAAGTCGCTGTCCATCTCTTCTCCCACATCCAGCCGACTGATTCGATGGAATAAATGGTGTGCAAGGGTCTGAATCCTATTCAAAGTTTTTAGTGTGCCTGCCTTTGATGAAGATATTGAAACCAGTTTATCCAGATCATCTAGCTTTTTCTGCACAATTCTTAATTCTGAAACAATATCTAGATCACCGCATTCCAATACCTCATCAGAGGGCAGGTCCCTATTGAGTAAACGAATCTGTGCCTTCAAAGCAGTCACTGTGTCTGTCGGCTTTGCACCCCTAATCTTAACTTCATACTCAAGTTCATCTTTCAACAGCAAATTAAAAGTTATTGGTCTTTGCTCCATGATGCAAACAACCTAATTTATTTATTTATATGTTAATGTCAATATGACTTTAAAAGATAAAAAAAAGTGTGGAAAGGCAGGCAAAGGAACCAAGATAGTGCACTGTTATGCGCAGGCACAGTAAAAAGGTTATAAGAAATTTAGTAAAGTAATCTGCTAATTATACCTAGCTTATTATAGCATTAAAATTGCAAAGTAAAAAAAAAATGCAGTGCAAAAACTAAAGAAACCACTCCAGATATCGAACAGAACTTACAGTTTCTCCATTAACATGTAAAATTCCTGTATAATAGTGAAGATATCCCTGTTTAAAATATTTTATAGCACAAGAAAATTATACAAATTAGGTTTAAGTTTATAGCAATGATGATAGCACTCCTAAAATAAAAAAACTAACCTCTAATCCTGCCCGTCATCGACCAGCCTCCTCTGAGCAAATTAGACCAGAAACAAGGACTATAATAAAAAGTAACAGAACCTCCTTTTCCTAATGTTCGGGCGCCATGTAATACTTGATTATTTCCTGCTTATGTGTTCCTATATAATAATAATTTAGATTTCCCCCCTTCTACCTAATATACCTAATGGTGACAATAAAATAAAAACAACCAGTTGGACAGTAGTAAATTTATAATTTCAATTTAATACAAATTTAACACAATTTATAATTTAAAATTTACATAAGCAGTACTTAAAAGGAACCAAGACCAAGGAGTTCGGGTGGAGTCGTTCTGGTCGATAACGAGTGGGACGAGTATATGAATCTAAATTATATTAATCTGTCTATATCTATAGAAGTCTATCTTTATCTCCGAGCCTTCAGCCGCCTGGTGGTTAGTAAGGTACCTGACTGTAGAGAAGTGTAGTAGGGAGTAGCAATTCCTCACAGGATTACCCGCTAGGTCCAGTCCACAATCAAGACAGCTTTAACTGGAGTCTCTTTACTCGTACCAAAGGACCCTTTCGGGTCAGTGACACAGTATGTATTCCTTTTAATAACAGCTGTTATTCGGAGAACAACTTGCTTGCTCCGATATAATATTTATAAAATTCTTCTAAAATTTGGAAAATTCCACCAAGATAAGAAGTCCATCAAACTTTTACAGCGTCTCGCTAGGAATTTTAAAACGGAATGAATTCCACTTCCGAATTTCAAAATAAGCGCTCGTCATTGGCCGTATAGTTTGACAATCGAATCCTGAAGTTTTGTAAGGCTACTAGGCCGGACTAGGGCAACGATTCTGTATCATACAGCCAAGATAACATTGACAAATTGACAATTCCTTCGATCTCTAAAAAATCTATTCTAAGGGAATTTTAGGCAACAAATGTGACCACTGAAGACCTAACGAAACCTAAACGCCGAATAAATACTAAATAAAATCCCAACCTGCCAAAATACAACATTATTGTCTGGAAACCAAGGAAAAAGTAAAGTAATATTTTTTATAACACTTGGGGGTTATATAACCACCCAAACCAAGCAACTCTTATCTGAACTTTTTCCTTTTTTTTTTTTTTTTTTTTTTTATAAGTCCCCAATTATGCCAATTTCTCTTTGCAAACCCAAAATTATTATGACAACTAATGTCATTGTCACTGTCAGTCAGTTTGTCAATTTTGACTTTGACGACTTTGACAAGTGACAAAATGACAACGTTACAGTGGTAATTGTCGGAACCCAATAATGCTCAGAATATTCCTTTTCTTTTCAGTTATTTTTTTATGTTAGATAGGAAAGCTCTCGGCGTTCATTCATCTCACCTGATGGTAAGTGATGATAAGGGCCGAAGATGGAATCGAGCTTCATCTGGAACCCTCAACCACAGAAGGCCTAGCGGACCCTATGACAAACTTTCGGAACGCAATAATGCTGTTAACATTATTTTTATGGCGAAGAAGTTGTAGCTAGCCAGGCAAATTTGAAAAATGTCCTATCACCAACCAAACCGAGTACAAATTTTTACTCCTTTAGGGATCGAACCCGGGACCTCGAGATCTTAATTCCGGTGAACGAACCACTAGACCACACGGATGCGGTTAATAGTAAATAGTTGTGACGTCAATGTTAAATATACCTCCACATTGAGTATATTACATAAACATTTTACTTAACACGTGTGAAATATCGGGCCCATCCTAGGGAGTATGAATGTTTTAATAAGCGATTCATTCGACTCTTACAGGAGAGGTTATACTACTAGAAGTATATAAGCATTCACCGAAACAAAGTACCTACTGATTCTCACGTGGCCATCCTAGCGAGTATGAATACTTTAAGAAGTGAATCATTCGATCTCTTGTGAAAAAAAAAACTTATGTTCGCCATCTAGCATCCGTAACACAAGTGCTTAGGCTACTTACTTTGGGCTAGATGATAGGTGTGAGTGTAAAAATATAAATTTAAAAAAACTATAAGTAAGCACTCACCGAAACAAAGTACTCGTTCTCACACGGTATCGTGATCCTGTCAGTGCACCTCTGCCTCCCGTAACCTCGGAGGCCGACGCCGAAGTTCCCGTAGCCGTAGTATCTGAAGTTGTCGTCTTCTGGGACGTAATGCTGCGCGTAGGGAGACCAGCGACTCCAAGCGAAGGTCCTTGCCGACCTCTGCCCCCAGAGCCAAGATGGCCAGATAAAACTCCAGATCTAGCGATTTAAGGGGTTAGTCTAACTACGGGGTCAAGCATGAAGAAGGTCTTAGTGGTATATAGGTTTCAGGAATATTAATAGAGACCTTTGGAAATTGATAAATTTATAAGTAGGCGGAGTGTTAACTTTAATATTAACTTGCATATAATAAAATGCCACCGTTACTGAATGTAATAAATGAGACAGCTTTTACTATTTATTTTGTTAGAGATTTGTTACAGATTTAAGTTTTCAACGTGTACTGTAAAAGCAAATTATCAGGAATTTCAATAATTAATAGTTTCAATATAGTTAATTAATTAGTATTATATTAATATTATAATATTGTATATGCAAATGTATACATAAGAAATGAAGTTGTTATATTATTTAGCAAGGCAATTTAACAATACCATTTGAATCTCCAATAATTACACAGATGCAATAATCCACCCATAGTTAAAATGTAAAACATTGTATTTGAAGCACTTTAGATTCTTAGAATAAATATTGCACATAGAAAAACATAAAACTGAATCGTATTTGATAATCTACCAAATATTAGGAAAATCACAACTACCGTCTTTAAATAGCAACATCAAAATCATTGGAGAAAGTTTTCAGTTTCATTAAAAATGATTAAACGAAATTGGTCAAAATACACCCCGTAATAAAGCCCATGATTACTCAGTAGATATCCGCGCTGATCGTAGGCCTTCCCCATATAATTCTACGTATAGTTCGTTCTTGACTATAGTGCACCCAACGGCTCCCTCTTCCTACACTACGTTTCCCAGAATAAAGTTAATAGAATGAAGAACTATAAGAATGCTGTTGGTTTAGGACTAGAAACTCTTCGGAATAACTGATTGTGGAAGAAAAAAATCGCGTAACTCAATCCTACTCTGATTGATATAATTGTACTAGGCAAACATTATGTGGTAGGTCTGAGAATATATTATATGACCTATTCTCAGACCTACCACATAAACACAAAAAAATTCTCTGTCAAGCCGTTTCGAACGACGACGAAGCCGTTTTTTAACAAACACTTGGCTATTTTATATATTATATGAATTACCCTTGAAGCCAAACTTGGTGGAGCAACCGGTTGGCTTACAACTGGAGCTATATCAGGATTGAAACCCGAACCTTCTTCTTCCTGCATCACGTCGTCAACAGGCATCAGTTGTTCCTGCTGCATTTGATCTGCAGATAACAAAATATCAGAATCATGAAAACATAACATGTATGAAATTTCCATATAAAGTACCATTATCTTTAAATGTTTACTCTGCTAGCTTTTCAAACCAATAAAAATCGCATGCAAAGTCCGAAACAATTAAATGTTTTCAGAAGGACGAACCTCTCAAAACTACCAAGCCTATCTTGATCGTTTTGGTAGCTTCTAGAGATTAATATGAAGTAACTTCTAATGTTACTACTACTGATAATTATACATCGTGCACTAACTGCCGCACTCAGAGACGTCAATTAACTTTAATGAGAATTTAATGTCAAAAATTTTCATTCAAATCTAGACGATAGAACCGGCAAGAATAGCAACTAGTTTTGAAGTATTCATTAACGTTATTTGACGTCTCTGAGTGCGGCAGTAAGATTGTTAATTATAAAGTTTCAAATTCAACATGCTGTAATGAGAGTTAAAGATTAAACGCCAATCCTCCAGTACAACTTATCAGTCCGATTAGTTGTATTACAGGTTAAGTGAACATTTTATTTTATTGTGGTTTCTAACCACAGACATTGTGACACTCTTTTGAGTTGGCAGGAGCGGTAGGTTCCATGCAATAATGTTACGACGAGCACTATACATTTGAAATAAAACAACTTTAATGTATATCACTCGGGTATAATTAGATGTTCGGCATGTTTACTATTTAACCCGACGACGTTTTGATCAGTTTACAGACACGGCAAACAATGATACATAAGTCTTATCCGTTAAAGTTATTTTAGTTTCCATGTATGTAGTTCTATAGAACAGTGACATCGTAGTAGCGTTGAAACTTTTGTCTCCTATTCATCCATGATAAACAATAAAATACACAATAATCACTAAGAGCTCAGTGTAAATCTAAATCGAACAACTATTTCATAATGCCTACACAGTTATCTATAATATTAAACTCAAGAAACCAATTGATGTTCCATTTCGATCATATCGTTGAGTTGAGCTTTGGAACCTCGTTAGGCATACTTCACGCTTCCCCACCGTCCTTTTGGCAAACGGGTTTTCTATATTTATTAGCGTCTAGACGATTCATAAAATTCAATTAGATATAAATGAATAATTGAATTTAGAATTTGGATCTATCCCCGAACAACACATAAAGTTTCAACAGCCGATTTCAGAATTCCAATGAACTAATGGAAACCACTGAAGCGAAGTAAAACTATGTGGACAATAATGGATAACGATTAAACTCGTTCTATTGTATCAATTTCACACGAGTCCCTTCGTCAGTAGAGTGTCAGCCTTCCACTCCCGGCTTGATTAATTCTTAATAGAAGCTATGCTATACACAGAACAGAGAGAGAGGTTTTCTCTGTTCTGTGATGCTGTAGTTAGAGTTCTTCACACCACTATTTTAATTTCCACTCCTGGCTTGATTAATTCTTAACCCAGGCTAGGCTATGCTTAAAGCGTCTCACAGACAGACGCGGTCAGTGGTAGTGGTAGCGGTGGCGGTCGCGGTGGCGGTAGCGGTGGCGGGCAGTTGTAACGTAGGTAATAATAATATAAGGACATTATTCAAACCAGCGCGTTCGGGTTCGCCACCGCCACCGTCCCGCCATCGCTGCTGTTTAAGTGAGGCTTAAAGCCTTATGTTACCTACGTTACGACTACCCGCCACCGCTACTGCCATCGCTGACCGCGACTGTCTGTGAGACGCTTTAGTTAGAGCTCTTAAAAAACGCCATTTTTCATGCAGGTTTTGGAGGCAAATCCCAGGATGCCAAAGAATTGGGTTGTTAAGAACCATTTTGTGTTTCCTCCGACTGGAGATCTTCAGTGGTGCTGGAACTGGTGGGCACAAACTGCCCATCGGGCCCGTAGAATCCTGTACCGGACCCACCGGACCCGCCGGGGCCAGCTGAGGCCATGATTTATAGTGATTAGAGTAGTAATACTAGAGGAACTGTACATATTCCCTAAAAATCCCTCATGGATTTCTGCTTCAAATATCAACGTTAGGGTTTACTTATTTTTTAATTTAAACTGTGATTTGCGTGCCCAATAGATGGCGATATACTGTGCAGGGGCTCGGCACGTATTGCATGGGATGTAACATAATTGGCGAAATGTATGTCAACGTGGACATTATCATTAGAGACTTTTCATATTCATATTCATATTCATTTATTCACTATTATAATTTGCACAATATGGTACAGCATACAGTAGGTAAGATCTTATAAATAAGTTGTACAAATTTACCTTTTCAAGGCAACTTTTGTTTAACTTTTGCAAACCATACATCCTTCACACGGCTCTTTAGTGAACTGAGGCTCCTTGATACTGTTTCCGCGTGATGAGTCTGGCTGGCCCATTATATTCTTTTCATTATATTATATAGATCATTCATAATTTTAATCATCATTACTAGCTCTTTCATGTCCCCACTGATGGGGCACAAGCGTTCCCTATGGATGGAAGAATATAGGGACAGTGAGCCATACACCACATAATACAGATGCCTGTACTAAATGAATGTCGACTTTTGACTTTTTTTGACTACTCAGCCAACCAAGATCCACACACGCCAGTCGTTATAGCTAGCGGCTGGTATGGTGCGTAAAAATGCATTCAATTCTGATTTAAAAAAAGGCTCGCCACCTACATGGGACTTAACCTAATTGGCGAAACGTGGGTGGGTCTATGCTACGTAAAAAGACTCACCGATCGTGTTCAGAGCCGGCGGCCCAGACGCAGGGCCTATCCTGAAGGAGCGCTGGTCGCAGGGCGCGTACCGCACGGCGCAGCGGCCGGGGCTGCGGCGCACGCACGCGCGGTACTCCTGCGCGGCCAGGTGGCGCCCGTTGCTCGCGAAGTTGAACGTTTTGATCACGCCTGAGATAAAAGAGGGGGCGGTGTAGCAACAGCGTGTCAGACGCACGTACTGATACAAGTCACATTTTAAGTTTAACTTTAGACAGGCACCGCATTATTTTAAATGCCTAACTATTATATAAAGTGTAATTAATACTTTTTCCTTCTTAAATTCTCCCTATATTTTAGGGAAGGCAAAGGGCCTAGCCCATACAGCCATGTCTTTAGTGTATATTTAATCTTTAGTCATATGAATTAATGAGTTGGTGAAATGTATGAATGAAATGAATTTTACGTTAAAATATGGGTGTCGCATATTTTAACGCATCTAGGGAGTGCTTGGCGCGAATTGAATGCTAACAGAGTTCGTGATGGAGACTGATGAAGTGAGCAAAACCACTTTTTACGTGGTTTTCTCCACAACATCAAACACCATCACAAGACTTATTTTCAATGATTCTGCATAATTGCACATCAACACGGATGCTTGTGCATCAAAATAACACCACTTTCACTGCACAAAATCCACTCTGAACCAATTTTAGAATTATCGAAAAAATATCTGACTGACACCACTTAACGCGCCAAGCACTCCCCTTAATACTTTTTTTGAGTTATTTAGCCTATAAGATCCCACTGCTGGGCAAATCCCTCCCCCGCAACCCTCCAACTCGAGCGATCTCAAGCTAATTCTGTCCAAGTCTTGCATTGTCCAGTGTGCCTCCAGATCGTCTCTCCGCCTCTTTCTAGGTCGACCTCGACGCCTTTGACCATCCTGAGGTGACAATTGACGACCATTGACTGGTGACTGAGGTTTTTATTATGAGAGACAAATAATTATTTTTTGATTTCTTTTAGAACACTATGGGCCTGTTTCACCATCGACAAGTAAGTTGAAAGTAGCTTCCTATGCAGTTCAATAGACATACCTAATTCATATTCATCATCATCATCACCAGCCCTTTAATGTCCCCACTGCTGGGGCACGGGCCTTCCCTATGGATGGAAGAATATAGGGAGATTGGGCCATAACCCACCACGTTGGCCCAGTGCGGGTTGGTGGGTACTAACGACTGCAGATGCATCCGGGACCAACGGCTTAACGTGCTTTCCGAAGCACGGAGGAACTCGAGATAATAAATTTTTGGTCATCCATCCAATGACCAGCCTTAGCGAAATTGCTTAGTTTACGCAATCACAGGCCAAGCGCTCTGTGCCACTGCGCTAGCGAGCTCCTCCTAATTCATATTGCAACTGTCCAATGATCTGCGAAGTAAGCTACTTAGAACTTACTTGTCGATTGTGTAACAGGCCCTATGTAGTATAAATGTTCAAAATATTACAAAGGTAACAAAGAAAATTGTGATTAAAAAAGGGTCGACAATAGTCTTGATGCGGGAATCGAACCCGCGTCATCTGCAATCCGGTCCGGGCAGATATTATGCCAACCGAAACGTCTTGGTTTGCCGAGAGGTATACATCCACAATTTTCTGTGCACCAAATTTTTTTTTATAATATTTTTCATACATACATAAATCACGCCTATATCCCCGAAGGGGTTGGCAGTGGTTCACTAGCACCCGCGTTTCGCCAATTATGTTAGGTCCCATGTAATAGCTGGCGAGCCTATTGCCATTTATCGGGCACAAAAGTCGCAATAAGTACATTGCTAGGTGGTTTAAGAGGAACGCTGCTGCCCATTCCTCATCACTGATTTATCCTTAGTCGCCTTGTACGACACCCACGGGAGAGATTTGGGGTGGTGACAATTGTATTCTACTCTGCCGTCACCACACGGCTTAATATTTTTCCAACATTTATATTATGTTCAAATAAAAATGAAACCATATTTGTATCTAAAATAGCATTGCGTCTCATTAGTATTTAAGTCTGGTTTACTCTTGAGTCTCATACACTCGTTGCCAAACATTGGCAAACTGGTGACTAAAATCACTGATTCATTGCAGAAATACTTTCCTGTTTACCCGTACTATATTTTAACTTGTATTTCATATTTGCTATACTTTACTCTATACAGCCGTGTGGTGACGGCAGAGTAGAATACAATTGTCACCACCCCAAATCTCTCCCGTGGGTGTCGTACAAGGCGACTAAGGATAAATCAGTGATGAGGAATGGGCAGCAGCGTTCCTCTTGTACCACCTAGCAATAGCAATGTACTGCGACTTTTGTGCCCGATAAATGGCAATAGGCTCGCCACCTATTACATGGGACCTAACATAACTGGCGAAACGTGGGTGCTAGTTCACCACTGCCTACCCCTTCGGGGATATAGGCGTGATTTATGTATGTATGTACTCTATACCGCCTTATTTACCACAAACCACACCAGCTACGTCAGCCATGGTTGGGCGAGTTGATTAGCCGCCCGGATTGCGAAATGAGGTTAAGGGTTAAGGGTCAGGCTTTGATTTGCCGTATGTTCTGAGGTGTGACCTTTTTTTTCTAACAATAAAGTACAGACAACAGCACGCCAGACTACCATTAAATGTTAAATTTTCTCAGTCGACTTTTGGCTCTACTATCTCTACTAAGATAAGGTTGACAATCGATTGAAGAAATTTGACAGTTTTGGGTGGTCTGAAGAGCCATTGACTGTACCTATTATTGTTGACGTAATAACTAATAATCAAATGCAATGTCCTTCAGTCTTGTAATATTACCAGCGACAGACCGTTTTCGGTGATATATCCTAAATATGAGATCAAGGTTGTGGAACTTCAACATAACCTCTAGACCTAGCACAGGACGGGGACTCTCTCCACCACTTGAGAGTGTTTGTCTCGGCATTTAGTAGGAGTTAGAGCGAAAGGAAAATATTTCTTTTCCCCGAAGACATTTTATCCACGTCCCGTGCTACGGGGACAGCTTGGGATAGGACTTCTCCTCGCCCTTAATGTGCCTAAAGCACATGAGCTAAAGACGTGAAATTGTTAATCACGCATAATATAAAAATCCAATTGCATTGATAAAAGTAATGGTAAAATTTTGTGAAATTCTCTATAGGCCCATTAAGACAGGATTACCTAGTTTGGGAGCCATTGTTAATTTTGTTGCTGTCGGATTAGTTAGGAAATAAATGTTATTTTTATCATAGTTTTATGTAGCCACCAGATTTAAAGTACGCCACCCATAAGGACAATACTTGCCTTACATAAAAATATTTAGAATAAATTCAATTGAACGCCTGTGGAAAATACTCGAGCTAAGTTTACAGCCAGCAACATTGCATTCATGCTAGAATGAGCTCGAAATAATAGATCTTTGGTCACCCATCCAATAACCGGCCTTATCGAACTTAGCTTAGTTTACGCAAACGAACGCTGAGCGCGCTATGCCACTGCGCTAGCGAGGTGTCCACCTCGCTTATATGTGTTATTATGGTTAAAATCACGATTTGTATAGTGGAAAGAAGTCACTACCTATCCCTAAAGGCGTGATGTATGTATGTGTGTACAACATCCGTGTGTTTAGCGTCCATACCACTGTCGCCTGTATGATACTGCAGGCAGTCGTGCGGCGCGGAGTACGCCAGCGGCATCTGCGCTAGCCGCAGCAGCCACAGCCTTGGGGTGTCACCACCGCGCATGCGGATGGAGAGCCGGGTGCTTTTCGCGGTGGGCAGGTCTTCTGCTTCGCGGATTTCGGTGTCGGACGGCAGGTTGTAGTATACTGCAAAGCAGAAGCATAGTATATAAGCTCGGAGGTTTTTTTTAATCAAATTGAAGGTCTATTAAAAAGGGCCTGGTCAAACGGACCCGAAACCGACGAGGTGAATTAACACCCAAGTTTCGTCAATTGAGTAAGGGCCTAGGTGACGAGCCTATTGACATCTATCGGGCACGTGATTCGCAGTATATTACAAGATGCTTATATTAAGAAGAACGCTACTGCCCATTACCCACCGCTGTCTTAACCCTTCACTTGTCGCCTTATACGACACCCGCGGGATAGGTTGTTGACAATTGTACCCTGTTCTACCGTGCCACACGGCTTGCAGTATGTTGACGTGTTAGTAAATTCACTCAATTTTAATTGTAGATAGAACATAATGAATGTATCAATATATTTTTAACTCAAAACCATTCGATTTTCATTACAAATTATCTTGATAAACAATTTAATAAAAAAAAAATTCTCGCTCTCCACGCCACATGGGACCTAACATAATAAGCGAAACGTGGGTGTTAATTCACTTCTGCCTACCCCTTCGCGGATGTAGACGAGATTTGTGTATGTGTATGTTTCAAATTACTCACTGTGTTGGCCGTGATTCTGGCCGCATAAGACGAATTTGTTGTCTCCCTCGCCGAGGATCATGGCGTCTTCGTCGCACTCTCCAGTGGTTCTGTTCGGCTGGCCCTAAAAAACAATAATATTCACTGTATCAATGAATCCCATTAGCTAGGAACCAATAAACCTCAGAATATATCCATTGTATTTAATAAAGTCAGAAATAAACTGTAATTTACGTATAGGACTGTAACTGACAAATCTCTGAGCTTTAGGGCTGAGATAAAGCGGAAGGTGAATCCAGTTTAAGCCGAAAAGGGAACCCAGTAAAAGTAGCCGGACCTTAATTTATTGGATAAGGACGGAACATGATTAGATTCATTTAAAAGCCTTACTTTATACAAACTTCCAAGTTCTAATCTATCTTCAATTTTATGAACAACAAACACAATCAAACTTTATATTTGTGATTCAAATTTACGTGTGTCTAAGGCGGAATAAGGCTCTCACAGAATTTTACCAAATATGGCTGGACAGCGAGAGAAGTCGAGGTAGCGAGGTCAGTGTTGGACATGTTGAGTTATCTCTTTCAGAGATAAGTCCGCCCTTGCAAACTGTAAACTGACTATAAGTTAATATGTAATTTTCAAGTGCAATAAAGAGTATATATATGTGAAGGAATCCCGTAAACGTACACTTGGGTCACACAAGTCCCAAGCGCGGCCACTGACTTCTCCGTATGCCACACTATGGACTCGGCACCATGAATCCAATACCTCGTCTAACAGTAGCAGTTAGCAGCGTTAGATATCTTTCAGTAATGAGTTCATCATCAGTAGGTACCTTTCTGCAAAATTGCCCAATTATCTAGAATTACTATGATTCTTATTTCTATTCATTTAAGCCCTTTAAATTCATATTATCCATCAAACCAGAAAGGTGCTAATAATAAATGAATGTATAAAGAAGTGAAGCAAAGAAACACGACGAGAGACTGCTGAACGGTTAAAATGACAACGCAACGTTCGAATCCATACAGCTCAAGGGTCAAGTTTTACTACCGCACTCAGAGACGTAAATTAACTTTAATGAGTATTTAATGTCAAAAATTTTCATTCAAATCTTAGACCATAGACTCGGCAAGAATAGCGACTAGTTTTGAACTGAATTGAATTTTTTGACGATAAGTACTCATTAACGTTATTTGACGTCTCTGAGTGCGGCAGTTACAGTCATATAAATCGTAACATGTTTACTGACATATATTTACATGATGGCTCAAAGCAGGCATGTTGGCTAAAATAAACTTTTGTGAATAAAACATCTCAATCTACTCCCTCGGGGGGTGAGGAAAAGAGACTCATATTTATTTTGCGTCGCTTCTTCAAAAAATGTGTGAGAAAGCGAACCAAAAACTTTACCTAACACCTACCCGCCCAAATAGATTTACTCATCCACTTATCCTGGAATCGAATTACATTTAGCTTCTGGTAACAGTTTTAATCCCGTTAGCGGCGTCGGAGAAAGAAAATGAAATTAGCTTAATGCGAAACCGTCTCCGCCCTTATGCAATTATTGGGGATGAGCTTCTGCATCTAGCATTTTCAATTTTTTCCAAACATAAGGACTTACTGAGTTCTAGCCCCTATTCTGGAAATCTAAGCTTTATCACGTGCATTGTGCCCAAGCAGACAGGATGTTATAAGTAAAGCTGATGATGATGAAGATTTTACCATTGTTAGTCAAGTGTAATTGAATTATTTTACCATACATCCATATATATAGTTTTTACAATATTAAGAAACACAAATCAACAACTCTCTTCTCGAAAAAATAAGTCTCCAATACCCATACATTTTGACTACACAATGCTTTGAAGTAGGTATTGTTTTGAGTTGTGCCGTTTTTAATTAAACGAGCGATATATCACATCTTTAGATCACTTTCTTCCACTTTCTACAATAGTTATATATTTCTTTCGCTTCAGACAATGTTCCTATTAGAAACTTCCTAATATCATTCCTCATACATACCCGCCGGTTTTTAATAGATTTTCAATTTTACATTGAAATATCCGCCTAGGCCTGTTTCCATTTTGTCCATTTACTACACAAATTCTATAAATCAATTACTTTACCGATGCCAATTAAAATCTTTCGGAGAAATTCCTTCACCACAATGGTCCTTTGATCGGCATTACAAATATTGTTTGGCCTTGTGTTGATACAGTGGTTATGGTATATTGTACACCGTGTTGTTTCTCGTGGCCGCGTGGTGACAGCAGAGTAGAATACAATTGTCACCACCCCAAACCTCTCCCGTGGGTGTCGTAGAAGGCGACTAAGGATAAATCAGTGATGAGGAATGGGCAGCAGCATTCCTCTTATACCTACCACCTAGCAAAGTACTGCGACTTTTGTGCCCAGTAAATTCGCTCGCCACCTATTACATGGGACCTAGCCTAATTGGCGAAGCGTGGGTGCTAGTTCACCTCTGCCTACCCCTTCGGGGATATTGGCGTGAATTATGTATGTATGTATGTGTTGTTTCTATCGTAGGCTTATCATGAAACGCGACAATTTATTTTGTGTAATTAAATCCGTTTCATTTAAATGATTATAAAGCCTACCATACACGGAGAGGCCTTATAAACGGTCAGTTTTGCCTTCAGTTCTACCTGGCCGAAAGCAAAACCGCATCGTGTGTGTGTAATTTGTCATATATTATCCGTTCAGTTCTTCCGGTCAGGCCAATGTGAACGAATTGCTTCAGTCCATCCGACAGACAATCGCGAGCTTTTCGTTAGGCCAGATTACACACACACGATACGGTTTTGCATCCGGTCAGGTAGAACTGTCGGCAAAACTGACCGTGTATGAGGCACTTTATAGTTTCCCACAGCATTGGAACTCCAATGGTAACATAAAATGTGAGATCTAACCTGAATATGTCAGAAAAAATACAAAAATTAAGCCCGTAGACCTACACTTGGGTCACAAGTCCCAAGCGCTGCCACTGACTCCCCCCTCTGCCACACTATGGACGCGGCACCCGCACGGTGAATCCATGGAATGCTAAGTTTACGTCTCTGTACTGATGATGATCTAGCCTTATTAGGTACTGATCGGTTAGTAGGTTTATTTCGTTCCTTAGTTCGCCAGTCAGTTTATGAATTCGCAGATCCGCTGGCGACATCTCTACAGATTCTTCTCCCAGAAGAAGAAGAAGAAGCGCTCATTACGAGCCGAGCGTTATAAGTATATATATCGAATCCTGGTGATATTCCTACCGACACTGCAAGTATAAACTTGCCCCTCATACTAATTAACTCGAGGACCTTTCGCAAACTTATGAAACATGGGGTCTAACATTCTCTAGGAACTATATACCTAACTTGTAACAGAAATAACGCACACTCTGAATACTAACCATTTTTACATAATCATATAAATACCCAATACTCTTCCCCCATACAAATTGTTCGGTCAGTAAAGCAAAATTTATGGAAAATTCCAATATTAATTTTAGAGTTTTGAATTTGTGATTTATTGGAATCATATGAATAAACGAATTTTGACTTTGCCTTTGATGTCACCACAGTTTGTTAGTAAGGGTAGTGAGGGTTATTAAAGCGTTATTTCTGTTACATGTTGCATGTACAGACATATAGAAGGAGCTTATCCCATGTTAGGAACGCAATACTTACAATAGTAAAGTGTACAAAGTCGATTTTGAGTTGCGTGATGCCGGCGTGTGTCTTCTCAATGGTGATGTCACAGTCCTTCTCCCCAGACCATAGCTCGGGGAATTCGGGAGACATAAAGTAGGTGAGGTTGTTCTGCACCAGCCCCCCGCAAGACACCTCGACTGCAATCAACATTTACATGCATATATAAATCACGCCTATTAAATAGGCGATAATATAGGTATATAATATTAAATAGCGATAAATTTGATACCAGAAAGTATAGCTAGAGGTGAAATTAACACCCTGGTTTCGCCAATAATGTTAGGTCCCATGTAAGAGACCGATGGCGAGCCTGTTGCCATCTATCGGAACGAGGAACGCAGTAGGCCTAGCACGGGACTTGGACAAAATATCCTCGGGGAAAAAAATATTTTCTTCTCGCTCTAACTCTCACTAAATCGCGAGACAAAACAAAAAACAGTTTATTTGCGATAGTATAGTATTTTTTCATCGTTTCTTCATATCGATCAGACGTCGATTGAGAGATCGATTAACAGAGACAGTGATTGAAATTCCAATCCATACGCTCGAGGTTTTAGCTTAGAATTTACAGCCGGACATAAAATTCCAGTAGTAACAAGCCACTGTGATCGTAAATTTGTTTTATTTCATATAATATTATAATACATTATAACATGTTATATTTGTAATTCTTACAGCCAAGTAGCTTGAGGTTAGTACTAGTAAATTAAATAATTTGTAATCTGCGTCTCTTTGCCAGCTGTTTTTAACTGTAAATGCTTGTTACATTCGGGCTTTGAGAAAAAGCTTAAAGTTTTTTAGGAACTATTAATGTCGACCAAAGTGTTGTTAAATCAAAATAAATAAATTAGAAATTCCTGATTGGGTATTATTATTTGGCTATCGTGATGACAGATCGTAAAAAATACATTACGAAGATCAATTATCACGCTCACACTTTCGTTGCAGCAAGTGAAATGAAAACAAAACGCAATCAGTTAATGGAAATATAACGCACCCTGTGGCCGTACCATGAAGTATTAGTGCGATCCAAACGCGGGTGACAAAATGGGACGGCGCTCTACTCGGCTTATAGCGTTGTCTCACTTTAACAGTGGAAATTGAGTCGCGTTTAGAGTTGGTGGTTAGGCCCCTGATCCGGTGATTGCCCGTCCCGTTATCGGATCACCGCCACTCATTACACACTTTGTTTTGCGGAAGAGTTTAAATAAACTACTGAGAAGTGAGAACACGGTTGGGGATTCATTAGGTACATACGGCATCTGTTTGGGTAAGGTGCGCCACTTTCGTTTCTGAGGGCCCCGAGGCACAAATAATCTGTGTAATTTAGGCCTTCAGAAACAAAAGTTAAGTTTAACTGCCGCACTCAGAGACGTCACTTGATACTACATACATACATACATAAATCACGCCTATATCCCCGAAAGGGTAGGCAGAAGTGAATAAGCACCCACATTTCGCCAATTATGTTAGGTACCATGTAATAGATAGCGAGCCTATTGCCATTTATCGGGCACAAAAGTCGCAGTACATTGCAAGGTGATATAAGAGGAACGCTGCTGCCCATTCCTCACGACTGATTTATCCTTAGTCGCCTTGTACGACACCCACGGGAGAGATTTGGGGTGGTGACAATTGTATTCTACTCTGCCGTCACCACACGGCATGATACTAAATGTCAAAAAATAACAATTCAACACTATAATAAAACTAGTCACTATTCTTTCTGGGTCTATGGTCGAGATTCAAATGATTTATGTTTGACATCAAGCACTCATTAAAGTTGATCGGCGTCTCTGAGTGCTGCAGTTAGTTTAAAAAACATAATGAACGCCAATGCGCGTGGTTTTTGTAACGCTTTGTGTAACTACAGCCATTTATTTTACTTATTGCTAGGTGTTATAAGAGGTACGCTGCTGACAATTCATACATACATAAAAACATAAATCACGCCTATATCCCCGAAGGAGTAGGCAGAGGTGAACTAGCACCTATGCTTTGCCAATTATGTTAGGTCCCATGTAATAGGTGGCGAGCCTATTGCCATCTATCGGGCCCAAAAGTCGCAGTACATTGCTATTGCTAGGTGGTATAAGAGGTACGCTGCTGACAACTCCTCATCACTATTTTAACCCTGAGTCGCCTTGGCCGACACCCGCGGGAGTTTGGGGTGGTGACAATTGTATGCTGCTCTGTCGTCACCCACATACACGGTAATAATCGGAACTGAATCAAATGCTCTATATCTAAACACTTAAGCCGCAGATAAACCAGTAGCCACTCAACGGACCGTTGAATTGATTAATCCATGTAGTAAGCACCTATTTCATTCGCAAGCGTTTGACAAATGACTGTATAACGGCTGTGTCGCAGGCTCAGGTGGCTAATACTTATTCATCATTGATCTCTCTCACACCTTACCATCATGCCGAATAAATTAATAATAACCCCTGTAGGCCCAGCACAGAACGTGGACAAAATCTCACTCCACCACGTGACAGTGTTTTGTCTCGGGAATTAGTGGGAGTTAGAGCGAGGGGAAAATATTTTCTTGTCCCCGAGGAGATTTTCTCTAAATCCCGTGCTACGGGGACTGTATTATTGGATCCTGTCTTTTTTTTGCTATTGCCAGTGGTGGACTACCAACTTACCTCTTATTATTACCTAAACTAAAGTATAGTTTTCTTTTGAACATAAATAAATCAAGGTGTATTAAATTGTTCGTCTTGGATACCCTACACACTAAAGCTATTAATTTTCCTCGCGGAATAAAAAAATCACATAGTGATGATCTCATCTATTCTCATTCCATTTCATCTCATCCCATCTTATTTTATATTATCATAAACTTATATACTTATAATTGCAGAGTTTGAAGTGGAAAAAGTAGGATGTCACAATAATTTGCGCCTTCGATTTTTAGCTTTGTTTTAGCATGTCTTAAGTTTCCTTTTTACTATTACTGAAAGGGCAGAATGAATATGAAGAAGGGAGTTCTTTACTGTAATGCGACGATAAAAGTTCGCAGCGTTAGCGCATCGCGTTCCTCTCGGTGTGACCTGCCCCTTAAGCGAAGATCGTTTTTTTTAGTTGTTCTTGTTTTAGATTTATTTCTAGCACAGTTCCAACCTTATCTCCTTTATAATAAAGGTGGTAATTACCTATGTTTTTGAACCAAATTAAGTGATCGATTTTCAATCACTCAACCAGTTCTTATCAGTACATAAAAAAAACAAAAAATCACTCTATTTACCGACCGACAACTTATGGACGCAAATAACTGTCAAGGGGATTAACTTGCAAACAACATTGAGACAAACAAAAATTAATAAGTGCGGCAAAATGGAACCTTATTGTGAGGGAATAGAGGTAAGATTAGGTTGCCGGTTCCATCTCAAGACGGAACACAACTAGTTTTGAAGTTAACTGGCGCAGACGCGAGGCTCCATGTAATCTGAGCGACATACTGGCGAGAGCCTGATTCATGTTCGCAGAAGATTCTTGAGGATTTCCGTTTGAGATTTGATGCTTGTATCATAAATGAAAATAGGATTTTTTTTAATAAGTATTTATATTCACCACCCCATAATTATGATGGTTTAAGCTGACGTAGCCCAGGTAGAGTCAAGATCAGGACATCTTCTTCTCCCTGCCCTGTTCCCAGTCTATCTGGAGTTCTTCTTCCATTCATATCGGTCAGACGACATCAATCCATCCACTCTCTTTTGATTCATATCATCCATCACACCCTAAAGGTGCTAGTGATGAATGAATGTATAGAAAGAAGTCGGAACGGGCCATGTCGAGAGACCGATAAACGGAGAGAGTGACTGGAATAACAACATTCAAATCCATGCTGCTCAAGGTTTTGACTTAGGTTTTACAGCCGGCCGCCTGCCTGACACCAACCCTCTTTGGGTGGTTTGCCCTCCACCATTCGGGTTATTGATCTACACGGGGCAATCAAGACCAGGACATAACTTAAGATAAAAATTCTAATCTATTTCTTCGTAAGTATTGAAAAAAAATTGTTGAATTTATTTATTAAACTAAATTAAAATATTAAAAACGAAACAGACTCTGGGAATTCTAGGAGAGCTTTAATCATTTGATTATCATCATAATATCCCCCATGCTGGGAAGCAGGCCTTCCTTATAGTTGGCAGAATATTGAGAGAATAGGTCATAAGAAAACACGCTGACCTAACGCGTTGATGGGTAAAAGTCGCTGCAAAAGCTACCAAGTCCAATGCCAAGGCTTATCATGCCTTCGAACTCAAGATTATTTCGGTCATGCATCCAACGATCAGCCGAAGCCAACCTTTCTTAGTCCACTCAATTGCAGGTCGAGCGTGCCTGCCACTGCGGATAGCCTTGTAGTAGGAACATCATCCAGCTATTCACTCACACCGCAAACGTGCTATTGGTGAATGACCAGTGATTGGGATAACAGAATCAACATTCCAATCGACACTTTTTGAGGTTTTGCTTAGGTTTTACGACAGCCGGACTCCATCCTTCTTAGGGTATCGATGAACACAGAGCGTCCATTAAACATGACACCAGAAACATAGAGTGTAACGCCATTGACCGTATTTCAAATTACTAACGTGTAAGTACTTCAAAATCATGTACAGAGTTATTCGTAGTAACGGCACCTGCTATACTTTTTATCTTTTATTGCGATCTCTTTACATCTTAGAGCCTTATGTGGACTTCTGAAATGTGTCTCGTGCTCAAAACCGGAGTAAAAAATTATATTTGGCAAAATTTTAGAGAAGTCTCACCTTGATATTGAGCATTAACGGGAAAGTTTTTCGCAATAAAACCTTTTTATTGCCACCATTTTGTAGGTCGACGACCATTGTTCTTGAAATTATTATAAAAAATATTATTTAATACAGTCATCCAGCTGTGATTAATGTAATAATATCTAACAAGAACAAGAGAAAGTCGGGATTGCTTTGTCATTTTCTGTTTTACTCCGAGACATTTTCATTAAAACACTAATTGAAAGAAATTTCCAGGGAATATTGTTTTGATTCATTTGAAAATCAAAAGATAATTGCCCGAAATGTCATTTTATTTGTGTTGTAGCAGTCATGTGCTTTGGTGGTGTAGACTTAATGGCTGACTACAGACAGACTCAGCTGGAATTAACAACCTACCGTTCAATTTGAAAGCAGAAGAAATTTACATGAGTACGTAAAATATTTATTAATCTTCGCGAAATATTCCCGTAACAACTTCAACTGGTGATAAACACCGCACGCATAGCAAGCAAGCTTTCTACTCCTCTGCGGAATTTAGAATTAAACAATGAACACATGTAGCAACTGCACAATGCAAGCAAGACAAAGGCACATAACACGCTGTTTGCAACCGTAAAATCTCTAATCGGAAATTGGCAAGACTTTCTTCTCATTCGAATCGAAAATGAAATAAATGACGATGAAGGATGTCCACAGAACGAAAACGTAGAAAATAGGCAAGAATTTCTTGTTTCATAGCCGTGTGGTGACGGCAGAGTAGAATACAATTGTCACCACCCCAAATCTCTCCCGTGGGTGTCGTACAAGGCGATCAAGGATAAATCAACGATGAGGAATAGGCAGCAGCGTTCCTCTTATACCACCTAGCAATAGTACTGCGACTTTTGTGCCCTATAAATGGCAATGGGCTCGCCACCTATTACATGGGACCTAACAAAATTGGCGATGCGTGGGTGCTAGTTTACCTCTGCCTACCCCTTCGGGGATATAGGCGTGATTTATGTATGTATGTATTTCTTGTCATTCGAATCGAAAATGAAATAAATGACGGAGAAGGATTTCCACAGAACGAAAACGTAGAAAGTAGGCAAGAATTTCTTAAGCATAAATGATGAAGACGGAATTCCACATAATGAAAACTTAGAAAGTAGGACTTTGTTGTTAGGATACTACACCACCTAACAAATTCTTACATTCGCTTAAAGAACGCACGTCGGGGAAGTGCCAGAACCGTTTATAGCCAAATCAATCAACCATGATGTGTTTCTCTACAGCCTACTTGTGTGCCGTTTTGCTAGCGAGGTGGAGGGCTCTGACGCGTTTAGTATCAACTTTGGAATTGAATGCGTCGGGGTCGGCGGATTAGGTGGGTTGTGGAGACCTATCACTATAGACTGAGACATACTGCGCACTTTCCTATACTCCCTTGGGCACACTGGTGTTCGAAGTCTAGCGGCTTGAGGAGAAAGAGAATTGAGGTCAGAAAAAGTTCGAAATTTGTTTGTCTTAATTCGGGAATATTATATTATTATACATACATAATATATATCACGCCTATGTCCCCGAAGAGGTAGGCAGTGGTGAATTAAACACCCACTTTTAGCTAACCTATTGCCATTTATCGGGCGTAAAAGTGGCAGTACATTGCTAGGTGGTATAAGAAGAACGCTGCTGCCCATTCGTCATCACTGTTTTATCTTTAGTCGCCTTGTACAACACCCACGGCAGAGATTTGGGGTGGTGACAATTGTATTCTACTCTGCCGTCACCACACGGCTTTATTTATATTCACCACCCTATAATTATGATGGTTTAAGCTAACATAGCCCAGGTAGAGTCAAGATCAGGACAGCTTCTTCTCCCTGCCTTTAGGAGAGATTTAGGGTGGTGACAATATTGTACTCTGCCGTCACCACACGGCTTATATGAATGATAACATTCTAAAAATGTTAGATAAATTACTGCAAAGAGGTCATAACATTGTCGAAAAATTATTTAGTCCGGCGTCCCTTCGTTTCGATATACTCACACACACAGCACACTCCCAGACCGTGAGCACAGTCGCCCGCAGCGCGGCCATCTCGTTGTCGGCAATCGTACTGGTTGAGGCAGATGCCGGCCCGGGCTATGGTGTGCCCGGTCGGCTGGCATTCGCGTTCCCCGCCCACGGGGAAAAAGTTGAGCACTTTGCCTAAGGATAAAAGACCTGAAACAAGATGAAAATTCTGATAAACAACAGCTGCATAGTCAAAAGGATAGAAAACACATCAATCTTTCCTTAAGCAGAGGTGTTTTAATACCCACATTTCGCCAGCTTACTTCAGGCTGCTCAGGTACTCAAATCACACTAAGCTATATAGATGCTTGCTAGATGTAACTCTTACTGCCGCACTCAGAGACGTCAAATAACGTCAATGAGTACTTAACGTCAAAAAATGACAATTCAAAACTAGTCGCTATTCTTGCCGGGCCTATGGTCTAGATTTGAATGAAAATTTTTTCGCCTTGTACGACACCCACGAGGGAGACAGGGTGGTGACAATTGTATTCTTCTCTACCATCACCACACGGCAATAGGAGAGAAACATTCAAATAATAAAATGCAGAGACCGAAATACATTGTTTTCAACAGCCCGTTTACAGCTTAGGCCTGCGTTTGCGTAAACTATTATAACCAATATCCGCTAATGCCTGTCATTAGATCTGAAAATCATCCTAATTTCCAAAAAGGCTGTGCTATATTGGTCATTACGCTGTCGAGCTCCTCTGTGTATTTCCATTAATTATTATGTACTACCGTACTACGTCATGTAAAGAGTATTATTTATAGAATATTATTTATACCACGCGGTGACGGCAGAGTGAATACAATTGTCACCACCCCAAATCTCTCCCGTGGGTGTCGTACAAGGCGACTAAGGATAAATCAGTGATGAGGAATGGGCAGCAGCGTTCTTCTTATACCACCTAGCAATGTACTGCGACTTTTGTGCCCGATAAATGGCAATAGGCTCGCCACCTATTACATGGGACCTAACATAATTGGCGAAACGTGGGTGCTATTTCACCTCTGCCTACTCCTTCGGGGATATAGGCGTGATTTATGTATGTATATTATTTATGTATAGAGTTATCGAAGTTTAAGTTTTTGTCTAGTCATGGTTTGTAAAAAGAGCCTAATCCATTTAAAAACAAAACGAAAACAGTGACCAGGAACACGACTTAGATATAATAAAATATAATAAACGTAACGTAAAAATAAAAGTAGGTACATGCTTCTTTTTAAAGAGCTCACAACTCACGGATCCGTAAACAGACAGATGCGGGCTACTGAAAATAGAATCTATCTCGAATATGGCAAAACTGAATTTTAAATGTCCATATCGAGCATGTCTCCTAAGTTGCCGCCCCGAGAGTATCGCTGCGAGCATATTTCGTTAATACTTGGAAACTGATTTCCCGGCTACATTATACTCACACGGTTCGGCTTTCAGGGAGTTTGCCGAGTTACCCCTATTGTGTTGAGGCTGCTCACAATATTTTTGCATATAAGTGGATTCCATCCAGCCTTCTATGCTGGCCCGGGAGCGAACAAATAACATAGAAGAGGCCAGCCCGACTCATCCTATGGGTGTCGTAACAGTCGACTTGGAGAGATTGGCCGGTGTAGACCAATAAGCACCTTGGGGTGGGAGGCGAACCACCAACAACAGCATACCAAAAGAGGGTTGGTGTCAGGCAAGCGGCCGGCTGTAAAACCTAAGCCAAAACCTTGAGCAGTATGGATTGGAATGTTGTCATTCCTATCACTCTCTCCGTTAATCAGTCTCCTAACTGTCCGTTCTGTCTTTTTTCTATACATTCTCTATTCATTTATCACTAGCACCTTAACGGTGTGATGGATGATAAAAATCAAATGGGAATGGATGGCTTGACGACGTCTGACTGATATGAATGGAAGAGGAAACATACCGACCCCAGACAGACTGGGAACAGGGCAGGGAGAAGAAAAAGTGGGTTCCATCCAGTCCCACGTTGGGCATGCATATATTGGCACCCAACACGAGATTAGTACCCGATGTCAGATTTGATGTGGTTGTTGCAACTTACTAGTGGTTTCCCGCGGCTTCGCTCGCGTTAAAATCAGTTGTTTTAAGCCTAAAGCCTACCTCAATAAATGTACTATCCAAAACATAATGTTTTTGAACAAGTAGTTTCTGCGATTAGCGCGTTTATAACCAACCAACCAAACAAACTCTTCATCTTTATAATATTAGTATTGAAATGAATTAGAGATAGTGGCGTTAAATATCAGTGTTTAATGTTTATTAACTAAGAAAAATCTTCTTCTTCTCCCTGCCATGTTCCCAGACGATCTGGGGTCGACGCAGTATGTTTCCTCTTTCATTCATATAGGTCAGACGTCAAAAATGTAATTTAAATGTTAAAAAACATACGGGTACGAACTGAGTAACCTCCTCCGTTTTTTTGTCTTTTCGTCGGTTAAAAAGAATTACTTAATGCTGGGTTTCTGAACACATTTGTCAGTGGTTTATCTGTTCGATAACGCTGTTGGTTCGATAACTTTAAAAATTAGTTTCTGAACATAACAAACTCCGTTTATACTAAGAATAATCTCGCGTTCAATAATTATGAGGAATTATTGAAAATAAGTCTCGTGATGTGTTTGATGTTAAGAATTTTATAGTGGTTTTTACCACCTCATCAGTCGCCATCATGAACTCTGTTACCATTTAAATTCGCGCCGAGCACTCCCTAGATGCGTTAAAATGTGTCACACCCCTCTTTTACGTAAAATTAATCCCATTTTTATTCATTTCACACACATGAATACAGACTAAATATACTAAAGACATGGCTGTATGGACTAGACCCTATGTTTCCCTAAAAATATAAGGAGATTTTAACAAAAAAAAGCCTTAGAAAAGAATACCATTACGCACTAGTAGATTGACTCACTCTAGAGTGCGCGCCAGATAAGCCGTGGTCAAAATTGGAACTAAAACTCCGCCTACTATTTTGGTTGTCTACGAGTGTCAATGTGAGCGAGCAGCGTCACCCATCGCGCGCAGACTTATCTGGAGCGCACTTTACGAATAATATATTATTTACGAGTGCATAATATGCTGCATTGTGAACCTTAAAACAGTGTAATAAGAGTCAATTTACGAGCAATTGTGTTGAAAAAATACATATTAAAGTACCTTCCATAGTGGAAATGTTTTAATTTTAGTAAACCACATGACATACGTCACTTGGTTTACTAAAATAAAAACAATAGTACAAAATTATATCAAGTACCTATGTATGTATTTATTTGACCTGTGTGTTATAGTATGCGACACACATGAGTAAGTTTCTACTTATAATCTACCATTCGAACTTCAAAAATAAATAAATATGTAAACAGTCTTCTAATTACAAACCAGCTTTATCAATAGCTAGCTATGTTGAGTTTATCGGGTGACTTCAGAAACCGAGCATTAATGTTACAAACAAAATTTATGGCAGCTGATCTGTGAAATCTGTGCATATTCAGCTTGGTGCGTAAGTCTTTTACTTAACACTACCAAAAATAAGTAATTTACAACAATATAAATGTGTACTTATCAACTCATATCGAACGTAAAAATACATAATATATTACAGTACCTTCCATAGTGTAATTGTTTCAATTTAAGGAAACCAAGTGACGTATTAGTACAAAATTACATCAACAGATGGCACCAAGCCCAGTTGCATCGCGCTATCGTTTGCTCCACTAGAATCGTATACTAGGTATACTACATTGTTGATGCAACACCTATTACATGGACTATGTATATTTTTGATATGTGTGCCATATTATAGAACCTATAGTATGAGACACACATAAGTTTCTATCAATCGATCTTCAATAAGTAAAATAAATAAATAATATTTATAGACAGATGTCAGATGCTAACAATTCATTAAATCGTCAATAACACTTTTCATAATATTTTCGTTAGAGTACTATTTATTTACTTCGTTTCGTTATTTTAATATTAAAAATAAAACATACGGGTACGATTTGAGTAAAGTAACCTCCTCCGCTTTTTCATCGGTTAAAAAGTAAGAAGACTGTTCATTAGATAGTTAATTAGGGTCACTTAAACAATTCAAGACACCTAAAATAGGTGAAATGGTTTAAATTTTAACTCAATAAAATCAGCCGGCTGATAACCAATGGTTATGTATTTACAGACCTTTTTCATCGCAGCAGCATACGAATCGTTTGCCATGGCACATCCAATTTTAGTTTAACATTCATTCTAGCCACAAACAGTTAGTTTCAACGGCATGCACACAACCACAGAAATTCAAAATCAATCAGCGACCAATCAAGCCCTGAACGCGTGCGTTTTTTCTACACAACGAATGCAATTTAAAAACTGGTCCCTTGTAGACAACGACTCTTTACGTCGGTTGCATTCCCTGCCATTTAAATGCGCACTTGCATTAAGTTTATTGTAATATTTTCTTTAAAAAACTATGTCCTTGTACCTTTTCGTTATAATTTTTAGAAAATCTTCTTACTTCTAATAATATTTTAACAAATGTTCAACATATTATATTAATTGCAGGGTTTGACCAATGGTGAGTATTAATGACAGCATACATACATATAATTATACATCACGCCTTTCTGTCACAGGGGTCACAGAGATCACTTCTTTCCACTTGCTCTTGCTACGATCCTTGCATACTTCTTTCGCTTCATCTAATCTCATTAATGTTCCCATGCTTACCTGTTAATTTCATAAATAACACCTGTTTGTTTTCGAAGTGGTGGACAGAGGTAATTCAACACCCACGCTTTGCCAATAGTGATAACTGTATATCCAACGTTTTAAGTTGCTAATGTCCAATATATTGCTTTGAGTTTGCTTTGCTTGCTGCAATGCTTTTAGTGTCATATGCGAAATATATGTAAGTAGTTAAGATTAGTGTTACTAGATGGCGCTGATCTGAAACAAGTTAGTTCTGAAATAAGTTAGCGGTGTTAAGATTTTATATTGTTTGTTTATAAGTTGTATGACGTTTTATTACGATCGACGATATCGACGATAATTCCTGTTTGTAGATCCTTCCCGGGAAAGGCCGAAAAAGTGGTTTTAGTGGGTTATAAGTCCTACATATCCCCCAGCGGGCCTTGCATAGCACGATTAGCACGAGACGCGAATATATGTCATGTCACCCGGGGAGTAGACAGTTTTTTCTCAATCCCTTCTTTTCTTTCTCTAGAGCTAGCATGGCAAAATGGAGAGACTAGTTTAACCCAAGTGATAAAATTCTCCCGACAGTGCCGCCAATCTAAGCGAATAATAGAGTGAATGACTGAACCCGATCTTTACCAATAGAGCTACGATGTATAAGCTAACCAAAATAAATATACGTAGCAACTGGACCATTTTATTCGAATCTTTTAACTTTTGACATTGTTAGGCTAATGAGAAGTCAGAACATGACATGACAGTTGATAATTTAACTTTGTTGTATTTTATTGATTTTCATTACATTACATTATGATACGAGTATGCTAAGTTGGATTAATGCATATGTAGTTGCATACGACGTTTCTCAACACATTTGCAAGGAAAAAAACAAACTTGTATTGTAACTTTACCAAATAATTACGGAAAATCGCGCCAGATATGTCTGCGCGTGGTCAAAATTGGAACTAAAAATTCGTCTGCTATATTGTTTGTATAAGAGTGTCAATGTTAGTGAGCAGCGCCACCCATCGCGCGCAGACTTATCTGCCCGACACTCTACAAGTTTTGGATTTTGTCCTTTTTAATTCTCCTTATTAGTAGGGATAGCAAAGGGAACCAGCACATACAGCCTCGTCTGATGTAGTCTTATTTCTTTAGTTTTAATCGCATTAAAAACGCGGATGTATCACGTTTTATGCATTTTGGGAGAGGTTGGCGGCAAATTTACACTAAAACAGCCTATTGATGGAGACCGACGAGGCAGATCGACCACGAAAATGCTCATCGCCTTTCTCGTCAAATGCACTTTTGTTTCACAAAATCTTTATATTGTTCATCGCCGTAAACACTTATTGCACAAAACTAAACCATGTTTTAACAATCAAAATCACTGCTACAATATTAATTTAATAAAATAAAAATGATGACTTTCAAATAAGGCGCAGAAAATCGGCTGTGCATCCGGAGCAGCAGAAAATTAAAAAATAAAATAAACTTTATATAATTTGTGTTTTTAAACATCTAATCATATTTTAATTAGGAAGAGCTCGCTAGCGCAGTGGCATAACGCGCTTGGCCTGCGATTGCTTAAACTAAGCAATGTTCGCTAAGGCCGGTCATTGGATGGGTGACCAAAAATTTATTATCTCGAGTTCCTCCGTCCTTTGGAAAACACGTTAAACCGTTGGTCCCGGCTGCATCTGCAGTCGTTAAAACCCACCAACCAGCACTGGGCTAGCGTGGTGGGTTATGGCCTAATCTCCCTATATAAGAGATGAGATATGAGAGACATTAAAGGGCTGATGATGAATATTTTAATTTATTTTATTTTTTCATTAGGGTTAGAACCGAATCCTCTCACAACTAGTAAATTAAAATAACCCCTGGACATTTTAGTTAACTGACACGGGAATATCGAATAAATCACTAGAAATCACATAGACCTATCTTTGTCACCACCTCAATACCTCGGAGACAAATTGCTCTTCTTAAAATGTCAAAAGTGGAAATATTTTGTCCATAAAAGTGACGCCATGCTAAGGAAGTAGAGAAACAGTCCCAATATTATGTCAAAAAGTGAAAAAACAATTCTCTCCATTGACGCCGTGCTAACTCCCGTGGAGATACAGGTTTTGTCACCTGTCAAGTGGTGGAGAGAGACTTGTCCGCGTGCCCGTGCTAGGCCTACAGGACGGCCTCTGAGTGAACTCACCTCATTAGGTTCCCACCTCCCTCCCGTGAGGGTTGCCCTTTCCAACTTCAGGCACGAAAAAAGTATGAAAAATGTCAATAATTCAGGCCACAGGCTCCGCTAACAAGTAACCGTTCCTCTGTGGATAAGTAAGATCCTGTTTTTTTGTAGCCAACCCCCAGAACTATTCCCTCTTATTAGAAAAAGGATTAACAATAACTATGTTAGGTTAGCATCTGAAGCAACTTGTTTAACATTTGTTCTTTATCATAAAATTATGCTTTTCATCACAATTTCAATTTGAAAGCAGGCTCTCAAGTTAGAGACGATGTTGATCTTACTCCTACTCACTCAGGTCGTCTCTATCGTTCAATAAAATCAAAATTATACGGCGGCGACTTCCATAATTAAGTCACAGGTTATATCACCCCGACGCGAATTTTCTAATCTATTTTAATGTGAGTCTGTCTACTACTTGCAAACTTTATGAGTTCTCGAAGTGCTCCTGTGCTTGTGACTGAATAATTCATGAAATAAAATTTTCCAACATTTGCATTTTATTCAACCTACAAGACTTTATTATAGAACACAACAGGTATCGAGATGAGGCAAGCCTTGTTTCACAGTAATTTTATGAAATATTATTTCAGCTCCTCAATTGGGTTTAAACAATGTAAATTTAGTTTAACGACTGAGTAGAATAAGTTAACATCCACCAAAGCATGCGCACGAAGAAAAGTAGTAGGTACGTACCAAAAAGTACACAATGCTTTTCATATGTATGGACTATCATCATCCTCATCACCAGCCCTTTAATGTCCTTAATGCTAGAGCAGAGGCCTTCCCTGTGGATGGAAAACTATAGGCCATAACCTTCTACAGCCCAATGCGGATTGGTGAGTATTAACGACAGAATACATGGAGCCTGGAGCAACAGCTTTAAGTGCCTTCCTAAGCACGGCGGAGGAACTCGAGATCGTTTGTTTACAGTCAGCCATCCACGACGAGCCTTAGTGAACATTGCTTGGGTTACGCAATCGCTGGCTGAGCGACCTCCATGTTAATTATGACCACCAATAATTAATTGATAAAAGGCAACTGTTGCCAAATACAATTAACAATAATATGGCGCAATTACTAACTTTGTACAGCAGCCACTATAAATCCACTTAGTTATATCAGGGCTACCGCTGAATAACAGTACAGTTAGAAAGCTTTATTTAAAAGCTTTACGTACCCTTTTATGGTGCTCACTCTTTGGTACATATGTGTATCTGGATTGAGGACCCATTTTTAAATGCTTGCGAAACAAAATAAGACTTACCTATCTATAGGGCAATTAAAAACAACTAAATTATTTATTTTTCTATTTGAAATCATTACAAAAGAAATAAATCATTAATTCGCAAATCAATAAAGATGATTGATTGTGGTAGCTTTGTATATCATATTCTTAACTGTACAAGTACATCCTGACATTTAATTAAAAACCTTATACTTGGAGCTGTTCTTTGAATGGGACAACGGTGCCTTCGACAAACTCAACGCGCATGCGCAGTAAATTATTACACGCGAGAAAATTAAATAATAATGAAAATCGATTTACAATTTGCAAGTAAGCACACAGGTGAAGGTAGTAAACTTTGTAGCCGACAGTGAGTTATATATGGACCCTTTAAGACTGTGATTTACATCTCTAGTTTATGGTGAGGTCCACAGATATATCAATTTAAGGTCCGATGAATATTACATTACTTTCTTTTTAAATTCACTTAAAGTGTGTCAAATTGTCAACATTGTACAGTCAACAGTGCATCAGAATATACATCATCATTTTTCCACTATCCCATTTTATTTGGGTTGAGTGCAGTATGTCCTCTTTCTCCACTGCCTTCTGTCACTCGTCATCTCCTCATTCACACCCATCACCAAACATTTTAAATATTTCTGAGTGAGGTATAGGCATCTGCCCGGATCGCAGAGGACGCGGGATCGATTCCCGCATAAAGATCTATTTTTCTTTGGAAGTATATTTTTCTAATGCATACATAAAGACGCTTATTTCGTCAATAAATGAATGAAAATGAATATTATGCTTCTATGTTAGGTCCCATGTAATAGGAGGCGAGCGTGTTGTCATATTTATATAAGTAAAATTGAAAATTGAATGGTTTTGAAATTCCATTACCTACATTTATTTAGAAAGGTCTATTTATATTCACCATTAAATTTATGCTTGGTGTTTAAACAGAGTACCTTTTGGCTTTTATGTCAGCGAATCTTGTAATTACGAAGACAATGCTCAGGTAACAAAAGCCGGCCAATTCAAACAAACGCTCCCAATTTCCCTGGCTTGGAGACAATGCCTGATTGGCTACACACTAATTCGCTTGCTTTCACATAGCTTATCCTAGCATATATTGATTACTTTGCGAAAACCACTGATTCCCAAAGTGGTCCAGGTGGATCCCCAGGAATTGACGGGAGATCCGACAGGGGTCACGATTCGTAAGGGGTCCACGAAAATTTATTTGGATAAAGAGAAGAACTAAAATGTTGGCTTGACTTCACCTATCAAAAGCAAATAATAATTAAAGAAGCTCAGCAACTTTGAATTCTAAAATCATGAATATTCACTGGCACAATCAATTAATTAATTAACCAATCAATCTAGAATTTGGGCAAATTTCCATAGTTTGATCTAATCTTCAAATTTTTGTCGAGACTAGCAAAATATTGAATGTGGTCTTTGAGAAAAAAAGTTTGGGAACTTCTGCGGTAAACAGAGGCTGTGAGCGTATGTGGTTTTATAGGTAACGGAACATTGTCATTGATCCCCCGTGAAAGTATTCTAGTTAAGGGCAACACTTTCCGCTTTTTTTATTCGTTCTCTTCTCCATTAGCACGTCTCAATGCCTAATCGGTTGAGGTTACATATCACAATTTCTAAAGTTGAATGCCCTAAGGACAAGACTTAATTTTAGAAGAACCTCATGAACTTTTGATCGCTTGCTTGCTGAGTTTCTTGCCCGTTCTTCTCACAACAATGCCTCCTGGTAGTTTAATCTAATACTTTTTCTAATCATAAACATCGTCATAAACTTTAATCTAACCCTGATATTTAAGCTTGTCACTTTAAATTTTAATATTCGGAAACCTTTTATCTTAAAAAAAGTTGGGTTAGATATTTTGGTATCAATTTTCAACTCTAATCTAAGCAAAATGATACCCGATTGACCGAGTAAATAATTAAATGTTACATACGACACAATATAACAAACCATATTATAGTTTAAAATATCGAAACAACACTTCGATATAAGTATCATATCGATATATTTAATTTTCAACACTACGCTCTATGAATGCTGGACTGTGGTTATACTTCCAACATTCTAGATGATACAGAAGATTTTGTCGGAGAACCGGTTTGTTCGACCCAGCATATTAAGCACATAGACTGTTACATCAACTAATCACTCCAACTCGGAGCTCCCTAATTTGCTTCCGAATTACTTACGTCGCACACGCTCTAGAGTGCTGTTTTTCTGAGGTCTGATTAACGAACCGGAGGTCTCACTAACGACCTCCCGCTAATGACCTAGCCCGGAGTTAATGCAGGTATTAGTTATTGTCGACCCGTGTGCCTAAAGAATCTGCCTCAAGGCTGTTTTTGCGCTTCCATCTTCATCATCTTCGTAGTCTGGGGTTACAACTTTATCTAGAGGGTTATAATTATCTTTATCATCTACCCGCTTGTCGACCCGAGATTCTAAAGAATCTGCATTAAGACTGTTTTTTGCGCTTCCGTCTTCTTCATCTATACTCTGTTATCTCGGGTTACAACTTTATCTAGGGTTATATCTTAATCATTTTTCCGCTGTGTTGTTTGGGGTTACATCTTTATCTAGGGTTAATATCTTATTCATCTTCCCGCTCTGTTATCTGGGGTTACATCTTTATCTAGGGTTAATATCTTCTTCATCTTCCCGCCCTGTTATCTGGGGTTACATCTTTATCTAAGGTTATAATATCTTCATCATCTTCCTTCTCTGCTGTCTGGGGCTATATCTTTATCTAGGGTTATATCTTAATCATCTTTCAGCTCTGTTTCCATGTTATCTGGAGTTGTCGTATCGGTCAGACACCAGGAAGCCATTAACTCTGAAAGATTTGTGATAAATAGTGCAAATCGACAGGTTTTTACTGGCGGGTATAGCTGGTACCGCGATTGCTTCGTATGTCTAATTATGCAAGAAGATGACTGTGGATTGTGTGGATGGACGGGATAATAAAAGGGAACGATAAATGAGGATGATGTGTCACAATTTTCCTATTATCTTTACACCGATAGGGAAGGCGTAAGTACAGTGGGCACAGTAGTTGACTATTGAAGATTCCACTTTGATCAAAAAACTTACAACCTATTTCAAAATTAAAAAAGTTCGAATAAAACAACTTTTACGGATTAGACTCGCGTATATTTAGATGTTTGGCATTATTATTTATCCCGACGTTTCGATCACTTTACAGCGGCCGTGGTCACGGCCGCTGTAAAGTCTAAATATACGCGAGTCTAATCCGTAAAAGTTGTTTTATTTCAAATGTGTAGTGCTCGTGCAAATATAAGAGAACATTAAAGTTCGAATAATTATAGTCTTGGTGCGGGAATCGAGCGTCCTCTTTGTCCCGGGCAGATTCCTAGGTATACCACTCGGCAAACCAAGACGTTCATGTTTTCTAACCACAAAATTTTGTGATAATTTTTCTAACATTTTATAATGTTCAAATAAAAATCAATATAATAATTACAATCTATTAGTTGGCTTGCCTAATGAGACAGGTAATCCGTGCCAATATAATCCGTGAGAAAAGACTCGGCGGAAAGCCCATTCGCTGCGAAAACGGGTTGTGCAATATCACATGATCCCGATTATAGCATCCGGTACTCGTCTGCTGCGATGTGTACCACGGGGTGAACGGGCCGAACCTGTCTGACTGACGCGTAATGCTGCAGGAATGCAACGGCCCGCGCGATGCGACCGACGCGTATTTGCGGAGTGATTTGCGACTGTTACTTTGAGCGTTGGGAGCTGATAAAGGTAGAATTTGATGATTGTTTGATATTATGTGAGGAGCTCGCTAGCGCAATGGCACAGCGCGCTTGGCCTGTCATTGCGTAAACTAAGCAATTTCGCTGCGGCCGGTCATTGGATGGGTGACCAAAAATTTATTATCGAGTTCCTCCGTGCTTCGGAAGGCACGTTAAGCTGTTGGTCCCGGCTGCATCTGCAGTCGTTAGTACCCACCAACCCGCACTGGGCCAGCGTGGTGGGTTATGGCCCAATCTCCCTATATTCTTCTATCCATAGGGAAGGCCCGTGCCCCAGCAGTGGGGACATTAAAGGGCTGGTGATGATGATGATGATGATATTATGTATTTTTGGAAATTTGCGGTGGTATTCTGCTTTCCCGTCACTGTATGGTGGCGTGAAAAAAAAGTGCAAAAATGTAAGGCAATATTATTCTTGTTTGCTTGATAGGCAAGCTCTTGGCCTTCATCTCACCTGATGTTACGATAAGGGCCCAAGATGGTAGTAGTAGTAGTTACCAGAAACCCTCAACCACAGAGGGGCTGGCTATATTACCACAAACCGTCGGAACATAATAATGCTGTTAACATTAGATAGATAGACATTATTATGATTGCGGTACATTTTGATAAGATGGTGGTCTGGAATGTATTCTATACTGGCATGGCAGCGTAAAAATAACGTAGATTGTTCGACTCATCCCATGGGTTAAACCTATACCACCTAGCAATATACTGCGATTTATGTGGCTAATAGATGGCAATAGACTCGCCACCAAGATAGTAGCACAAGAAAGTAGATGATTAATAATAATTCACCTCTGCCGACCCCTTCAGGGATATAGGCCTGATTTATGTATTTACCGTTCAGGACAGACAGCAATTATTTGTGTATTCTACGAAAATAATACAGGACAAAGAAAGAAACATCACAAAAACAAAGCCAGCATTTTAATTGCTAACGTGTCAAGTTTTCAAACGACACAAGTATTTAGGCCTGATACAATTGTCACAGTCACCGACTATTGTGTTACAATTTTTATCACTTGATATTTCGTCGCGCATCCCTCGTCAAAGTTATAATCACTCAGAGGCGTCCTCGTGAGCATGGCCTGTGTTTTTATTCAGGGCAGGTACGTATACAGTCGGACACACGCGCCATGTTATTCCACATACTTTCTAATTGGAAGCCTTTAACTGCCACACTCAGCGACGTCAAATTACGTTAATGAGTACTTAACGTCAAAAAATGACAATTAAAAATTAGTCGCTATTTCTGTCGGGTCTATGGTCTAGATTTGAATGAAAATTTTTGATATTAAATATTTATTAACTCTCTACCGTTTAAATAAAAGTTAATTTTTTTTATTTTATTATTTTTTTAACTGGCTTTACCTACAGTTATGGATACTAGGGGAGGGACAATTTTCAATAATTATATACTGGGTGTAACAGAGAGGTGTAGTCATATTTAAAGGGGTTGTTCAGGGCATCAAACTGAACAACTTTTGCTAAGGGACCAAAATCGAAATCTCAGAAAAAAAAATCATTTCCCCATACAAAACCGAGAACCAGCTGACATCAGTCTGTATGGGGGAGTGTTTATTTTTTCTGAGACTTCGATTATGGTCCCAGCAAAAGTTGTTCAGTTTGATGGCCTGAACAACCCCTTTAAATATGACTACACCTCTCTGTTACACCTTGTATAAATGTTCTGCCCTTATCACCTAGCCTAGGGGTTTAAAAAATAGGCTACGACCTATGTTCAGACCTACCAAATATACACACAAAAAAATCATAAAAAAGGTCAAGTCGTTTCGGAGGACTTTTTAACAAACAGTGTGACGATTTTTATATATCAGATTTTAATACACAACCTACGTACACAAACAACCATGACTCGAGAACTATAATTCGAACACAGTACCTCTTAGCGATCTGATTATTCGACCAAACTCTAAAATCTTAATATTTTTATCTGGGTCAGTATGAGAAAACTTGAATACGTAAAATATTCAGAATGGCTGTTATGTAATGAAACAAAATTTTGATAATTTTTGAGAAAACATCTTTGGCTTAATTTGCAAATTCATATTACTTTATTGAAACATGGGTTTACATTGGGTGTTTTTATTTGGTCA
Organism: Cataclysta lemnata; assembly: GCA_963931975.1. NCBI lineage: Eukaryota > Metazoa > Arthropoda > Insecta > Lepidoptera > Crambidae > Cataclysta > Cataclysta lemnata. Next base: position 1,030,727 of record OZ008354.1, on the reverse strand, counting down.
AACGTGTCTGCTCTACCGTCACTATACGAAACGTATTTCCCTCCACCATTCGGTAAAACCAAGGTAATTATTGCTATGCACGGGGCAATCTCCCTTATTCGACTTTTATACCACTGGGCTAGCAGTTTCTATGTTATTTTCCCGCTCCCAAGCCAGCATGGAAGGAAACTATAGGTAATGACAGTCGTAAACACGGATCGGTAGATGCGGCAAGAACCAAACTCATTTCACAACTCGAATCCTATTTTTTCTATTCCATAATACCAGTACAGGCGATCGCACAGCCAGCGTACTAAACCTTCATCGAAAATTCACCCTTATTGCCTTTACACTAAAGTGCATCAGAATGTCAAAGGAAAAGCTTGGTGTGTTGCAGACGATTTGGTAAATCTGTCACGTCTTATGAAAACTTGCTGTCATCCGCTGAGAAGTCTCATAACTTCAAGACACGCTTTTGTTCGACTATTGATGACTCCCTCGTTGAATCACAAATACGGTGTGATATTATGTGCTATAGGAAATATATGTTGGTTTATTTTTTGTTATTTTACATAAATATATTATACAACTCACGGTTAGGTAGGTCAAGAGTACCCGAAACCGACGGGCATGCATGAAGAAATTGATGAGATTGAATGAAGCGAAAGAAGTATGTAAGGATCGTAGCAAGTGGAAAGAAGTGATCTCTGACTACCCCTGTGGGAGAAAGGCGTGACATATGTATGTATGTATGTACGATTAGGTAGAGGTATTAACATCCACATTTAGGGCCTGTTTCACAATCGATAAGTAAGTTCAAAGTAGCTTACTTCGCAGATCATTTGACAGTTGTAATATGAAATATATGTCAATTGAACTGCAAAGTAAACTACTTGTCGATTGTGAAACAGGCCAGGTCAAACAGGTCTTTCAAAATGCCAGCCGAAGACAAAATATAGCCCATGGGTTCCCTAAAGAGTTTTGAGTTCAGTGGCCATTAAATTAATGCCAAAGTGAGTGACAAACATAATAACACGTTTGCGAACCCAAATTTCAAATCAATTAACCTCCCCTAAAACTATTACAGAACTATTAATGGTATGTTGTGAATATTATTCACGTAGGGGCGCTAGGTGTCAAGTTTTAGGAGCATTAGCATATAAATTGTGTTGTTTCGTAAGCTAACGAGGCATTCATTGTGATAACATCAGCTAAGTGTTTAGTTGATGACGCTCTTAGTTGGTAAGTAATGTAATTTGACAAAAATTATCATTTTGCAAACATTAACACGATTGTTCTTGACGTAGAAAATGCTATTAACTCTCTTCTCTTAGTACGACGCTTTCAGGGGAAAGATTCTATAGCCTTCAATGTAACCATCACATTACAAAGAAAAATGGGTCGAAAATTATTATGTTATACTCTTGCGGACTCTTACCCGCCTCTCTCAATCCGGGACAGTACCTCAATCGGCCTTATCTTGGTGATACGTAGTTTTACATTGTTTTATTATTGCTTTTTTTTGTTTTAGTTTTCAATGGGTTTTTGTTCTACAAAACACTATTGAACAGTTGACCTGGGAATCCAAAGTACCTATAATTAGTAGTTTAGTTCGAACGTTTAGCATAGAAAATGTCAACTTTATTTTAAGATCATTTACCCGTATTGAGTCATCTTGAGAACCTAGTATTTAGACATACCAAACATGGAATTGTCAACATATTACTATTACTAACAAACAATGCATCAATAATTGAGATTAATAAATAAATTAAATACGTGCCAGATGCCAGTATACAGTAAGCGTATTGTTGTAAACGCTCCTCATAGGCGGTGCTACTCTACATGGGAAACTGTAACCTAGGCTCCTCTCTTGATCCCGCGGAGAGACGGTCAGAAGTGGGTCGTTTTAGTGGGGTATGCCCCGTCCTTTAGACGGGGAGAGTCCCACATACCCCTGCATCGTCTTATACGGGCGGTGTAGGAAATGCGTAACCTGCATTTTTTCCCACTATATAAAAAAAAAGGCGGTGCTACTCTAAATAATTGCAGCATCCGCTCGAGTAAGCACTTAGCCACGGCAATACAGCACACAAAGGTACAAACTCGCATTAACATAGGATTCTCCCGGATATTAACTTTGACAAAATCGGGGAACACTTGTCATAGATGTAATAAACTATCTTCCATATTGAAATGTGGTGAACATTCCACAATTTGACTATGTTATATAATTTATAATCTGTATTGTGTATTTGAGGCTAGATGATGAGCTCGATAGCGCGCTTGGCTTGCGATTGCGTAAACTAAGGTTCGTTGAGGCCGGATACTGGATGGGTGAGTAAATTGTTTTATTTCACATGTAAGGGGACTATATTAATTGTAATTGAAATTGTAATAATGCATTAACGACACAATCATAGCTCTACTCTCAGCCATATTTGAATCCGCCATAAACGCGTTCGATTTAGATAGGCGATCCAGCAGGTACTTACTGACATTCTTTGGTTAATTAAACTTTCCGTTCTACCTGTCCTACTCTGCCGATCTTATTAGGGATAGGCATTGTGCTACCATCATGACTCGTGTACGTGCTATGGATACTAGATAACACCGGCACGAACTCCAAATTTCATTCCTGCAAAAGTAACACTTACTGTCATAGATTTAGAATTCACAATGCTTCTGAGTAGTTTTTGAGTGGCGTCTCTCAAGAGAGAGTATAAAACGAGCGAAGTGTTCAACGCACAAAGATTTAGCCCCACCAGAATTTGAACCCGTTTTGAACCTTTTAGCATATTTCTAACGCATCCAACCATTTCGAGATCTAGAAGCGGTCTGCTATTGCGTAAACTAAGCAAATCTCGATAGTCATTGCATGGGTGACCAAAAATATAATCTCGATTTCTTCTGTATTTCGGAGAGCACCATAAGCCGCACGCCAGTGACACGGGGCTAATTTAACATCCCCTAACAATGACGACATTTAAAAGCTAGTTATGATGATTTAAATGAGCGAATAAATAACGTAGAATAGGCCAACACCGTCTCATCCCATGAGTGTCGTAAAAGTCGACTAAGGGAGATTGCCCGGTGTAGACCAATAAGCACCTTGGGGCACCCGAATGGTGGAGGGCAAACCACCAACAACAGCATACGAAAAGAGGGTTAGTGTCAGGCAGGCGGCCGGCTGTAAAACCTAAGCCAAAACTTTGAGCAGTATGAACGGAGAGAGTGATTAGAATGTTGTCATTCCAATCACTCTCTCCGTTTATCGGTCTCTCGACATGGTCTCTCTCTCATTCTCTCGACCGTTCCGTCTCTTTTCTATGCATTCATTCATCACTAGCACATTTACGGTGTGATGGATGATATGAATCAAAAGGGAGTGGATGGCTTGATGACGTCTAACCGATATCGGAATGAAAGAGGAAACATACTGCGCCGACCCCAGATAGACTGGGAACAGGATAGGGAGAAGAAGAAGATAGGTATATTCGAATGCACATACCTACGTTATTTTATGAGACATCAATCAGAACAATATTGAATTTATAGCTCACGAAACTACAGTTAGGCATAAATAAACCTGATCGACGTAAGGCTAACCCTAAGGTACAGATTGCCCTTTCAACCTAGGTTTATAAGTCCCACGCTTTCGCTGCAGTTGATCTAGGCGACCTAATAAGACAGTAACAAAGCGGTACACAGTATGGGTAAGTAAAAACAACGGGAGTTTTAAAAGATAATGGTGTACTTTCTTACATAAATCACCGAAAGGGTTATTTTAATTGACATAAAATGGAACTGATAATTGGTGGCGAAAAATTACTAAAAGACCTTGGCATGTCTAGATCTTTCGTAGGTTGTCTAAGGCGGTTCTCACAGAATCATGCGAAATATTAACTTTTAAACTTTCTAAAAATATAAATATAGGTAAAAACGGGAATTAACACGATTAGGTAGATTTCAATCCGGAAGACGGTTTCAGATTATCAGCAACATGGAATCCAGTTATTAACATTACGCAGACGAGAAGTCGCCAGAATACGTACGCGTTGCTCGGCCTAAGGTAAATACCTACCTATCTACCTAATCGTGTTCATTCCCGTTCTTACCTATATTGATCATGCGAAATATGTCTGAGCAGAGAGAGAGCGGGGTGGAGAAGGAGAGTTGACTATTGTGAAGTATATCTATAGGATGAAAGGACAGACACCTCTCCGAGTATTAGTTCGCTCTACACAGCCAGTCTACGAGAGACTACTGGCCTTGAAAGAACCCGGCTATAATAAGAAATAGCGAACAAAGAATCCGTGTCTAATCTCAATTATATACAATTTAATAAAGAACAACAGGCCTTAGACAATTAATTAGTGGTTTAATTCGTTAATAATTCGGTCGCAAGACAACTGGAGCTCATCGCCCTACCATTTGACGAGGGACAGGAAATGTCAGAAGGAATAAATAGATTTTGCACTTTACGGCCAAAAAGCGAAGGTTGGAAGCCGTCTGGCGAAAGTGCACAGTTTTGCATAGCTAGACATGGTGTCAACAGTACTTATATTCAGAGAAAAAGCGAGTGTCTAGTAAGAGTAACAAAATCCAATTATTACGTTACGTGTGCGTGTCTTGATAGCAGTAACAGTTTCACTGTTTCCACAGCCACACACGCGGAGAGATATCATCTGCGTAATGGTCAATTAGCGAAGAGACGCTGCCCGCTCTTAACAACCGTAGAATAATATAATACGGTGTAAACATTACTAGAACACATTAAATTGTAATAAAAGCGTTCGGAGAAAGTGTTTTCGTTGTACAAATGCCTTGCTGCCCGGCTAGCATGAGCACCGAAACATGATAAAATATGGTAGAGCCGTTTATCGCTTTGAACTGTCAACGCATTTTTGACAGGTCAACGCGATAAATACATCTATTTTTGACAGTTCAAAAGCGATAGAAGCTATAGCTTCTATCATATAGTTTACAATTACAGACGTGATTTATGTGTGTGTGTGTGTGTACATTTTATAGTAATCAATCTCCGCGATTGTGTCCAGCCCGACTAGCATAAACAACCAAACATCATATGTATATCAAAGGCTGGACACAATCGCGGAGATTGATTACTATAAAATGTACACACACACACACACACACATAAATCACGTCTGTAATTGTAAACTATATTATAGAAGCTATAGCTTCTATCGCTTTTGAACTGTCAAAAATACATGTATTTATCGCGTTGACCTGTCAAAAATGCGTTGACAGTTCAAAGCGATAAACGGCTCTACCATATTTTAGCATGACCAACCAAACATCATATGATATACATATGATGTTTGGTTGGTCATGCTAGTCGGGCTGGACACAATCGCGGAGATTGATTACTATAAAATGTACACACACACACACACACACACACACACACACACATCTGTAAATAACGTCTGTAATTGTAAACTATATGATATATCCAATTTGATAGGGGGTGACCCTATTGCGGTTTACCAGGCCAGTTTACTCATTGAACTACTAGGATTGTGAAGCGTGTGCAATACGCTGCTCGAGTAATGCCCAGATTTGCCTACATTTCATTTTTGAATTCTTTGTCTCGAGCGATAACGTTTTCACTCCCGTCCTCACACGATAACTTTACAGAATTAGAACATTAAAATGATCTTTTTAGATTCAGTAGGTACATCCTATTTAAGTCTGTGCGTTTTTATTTAAAAATAATTCAGTTTAGTTAAATTAAAAAGTATATATAATGATCGAACAAGTTTTTATGTCAAACATAAACATATTACGATGCTAACACATCGTAGAGCAATATTTCGTAAAAATAACAACGTACGACATTGTTTTATATATAAGTACTCATTAACGTTAATTGACGTCTCTGAGTGCGGCAGTCCCCACAATTTCAGTGGCCTGGATAAAAGCTTATAGTGAGGACCCTCACAACCACAAGTCCACCCACAAACTGTCGATAAAGCTACCAATTGAAAGTGAATCTAAGAGAAATGCACGCAAAGATTCAATTAAACTTTCAGTTTTCCACTTTTATTGTTTTATTATCTCTTATGCATTCATTTTGCCCGTGGTTCATGTTTCGATTCTGATTCTCTTTGGTTAACCAGCGATCTCTGTGTTTTTTTTGCTCCAGACGTATTCTTGTTCTCTAAAAAGAATGAAGCGATAACATTGTTTCAATTTTTATCTTCGCCCACAGCAATCTACTTCTGTACATTCAAAGGTTGTTGTTATACTACCTTCTCGTGGACTTACTCAGATATATACACACTTCCATTCCTCTCTATTGGGTTGCTAGTAATCATAAAATCATTCATTTTCTAAGGTTAAAACACCCACGTATCGCCAGCTTATCTCATGTCCCATATAATAGGAGGCGATTCACCCAGGACTATAATCTCAATTTCAATCTAGATAATGCACCAGAAATGCTGCTATCGAGGTAGAGGAGAGAGGTAGAGATTGTAATCTGCTCTGCAGTCACCACACGGAACTCAAAAATAAATAAAAACCAAATGCTATTCACATGAAGAACACTTAAAAATGATTGTCCACAAAATTTATCAGCAATCTCTTTGGGAGACGCCAGTAAAATTGAAGTATCTCGTAAAACTTACACTTTCTCTGGCCATGGATACCTATACCTTGTTGATAACACCCACGCAGCTTATCGTGTGATCCTGCCTACTTTCTTTTATCCTTTTTAGTGACATCATTACCTTTTAAAGCTGCGTGGGAATTATCACTGTTGCCTCTCGCGGGGGTGATGTACAAGGCGACTAAGAGATAATATACATGCAAGAATGGGCAGCAGCCATCCTGGTGCAACATCTAACAAATTTCTGCGATTATAGATTTCTAATTAATAAATCCATTAGATATAAAAAAGTATTTACAGTTGTAGGGGGGCCTACCAACGCTGCGTCTCCTTTTCCGCCCCAACGGCCGTCACTCCTCCTCGCAATGTGCCCTGCCCACTGCCACTTACTAAGGTCCGCAATTCTCACTGTCTGTGACATTAGTTATCCTGCGGATCTCATCATTTCTGTTATGATCACGCATGGAAAGCATCGAGCATAGCCCTCTACATTGTTCTTCGAGTCACTTTGAGCTTTCGTATAAGGCTCAAGGGTGGAAGGCAAACCACCATCAATACATACTCGGATAGGGTTTTTGTCAGACAGGCGGCCGGCTGTAAAACCTGAGTCAAATTCTAATGCAAACGATTATAAGTGCCACACCGACTTTTTAAAATTTACCTCTACAATTTGTGCTAAGTATCTACTATTAGTATTTAGCTGTGGCTAGGTTTTAAGTTTTTTGCACAATCACGTCAGAATTTCTAGTGCCAAAACTTTCGCTAGCTCTTTGTGGCATAAAGATCGAAGTTGCATTGTTGACGATGCTGCGTCGTTTAATACCATCCTTTTTTATATATATAAAAATCATATCTTTATTTTTCTCTGTTGATTCTTCATCTTTATGCACAGGTGCCTAATGCATATATTACTTACAAAAAAAACATAGTATAGGAGCGCATGTTTATTCCCAAATGTAGAGTAACTTTCCAATATGTTAATTAATAATAATAGCAAGAACCTGTATTTGAATAGAATAACAATATTTTGTTTCCCTAATTGAGTTGAAGACCAATCAGAGAGCTATTGTAAGTAATTTCAAATTGGATTTGAATTCAAGTAGAATTTAGCTTTATTCAGAGTGAAGAATTGGTAAGAAACTCAATTAAAATACCTACTACTCAATAAGAACTTTTGTTTTTTTTTCAAATTAAAATTCGTTTATTGTTTCACTTCTAAGTACTCAGATATCTAATTCATTAATGTCTTCAATTTAATTCAGAAGTTCTTTTCTCAGATTTCAATCAATTATGATTAGCTGTGTGGCAGAGCAGAATCCATCCTCATCTCTCGTGCGGGTGTCGTACAAAGCGACTAATGGTAAAGATAGCGTTGAGTAATGGGCAGCAGCATTACTCCTACACCAGCAAGCAATATATGCCCCATAAATGACAATACGCTCTTCACCTATTACATGGGCCCTATCCTAATTGGAACAACTTTTTACTACTAGCTGTCGCACTCAGAGGCGTCAATTAACTTTAATGAGTAGGTACTTAATGTCAAAAAAATTATATCTAGACCATAGATCCGGCAAGAATAGCGGCTAGTTGTGATTTGTATTTTTTTTTATTAAGTAGGTACTCATTATCGTTAATTAAAATAAATAAATATTTTTTACACTCACAACTGACGTCTCTGTGTGCGGAAATCTCTCGGTGTTAATTTGAAAATCACGTATTTTGGTAAAAAAACAGGTTAAGCAATAAATTAACTAACGAAAGAAACAACCGGTGTCGTGATACAATCAGCATCATAATATTATCATACTTACTGCACAAACACCATCGTCGTTTATGCTTGTGATGCTAACTGTACCTGCTACTGCCGTTCGTACCTTCCAACCGACTGTAAGGAGATCATTCAACAACATTCATTATCAACTAATTCAAGACTTTTTCAACTCTCTCCAAAGATGCACAGTCATTTGCATGGAACCTGCTATGCCTACGTGAAGCCGGATCGACAGTCCCTTAGCCTTTAGCGCAACATTGGTAAGAACCAGCCTACTTTATACACATCAAACCGTCCAGTATGTAAAAAATGACTGGAATAAGGTGTTAACATTTAGTTCTTATCACTGCGGTTATATGAAATATGCAAGTTAGATATACCTAGATTTTTTTCACATCTCTTTATCCCCAAAGGAATAGGTAGAGGTAAATTAATACCCAGGTTTCGCTAATTAGGATGTTTATGTCGCCATGTAAGAGGTGGCGAGCCTATTGCCATTTATCGGGCTGGGCGGGCACGTATATCACAGTATATTGCTAGCTGGATATATATATATAGATAGGAGTAACGCTGTTGCCCATTACTATCATCGCTATTTGTTGTTTTTTTTTTTTGCTATATGTAAGTATTTTGTTTTCCATAAACTTAGTTTCATTGGAAATTCTTAATATTCAGATAAATATAGATATTATTTATTTATTCAATATAATATTCTGATTAGTGTCGTGTTGAGCAAAAGTCTATAAAATTGTTAACTTTAAAACATACCTACTTGCCTATATTTTTAACCCACTCACGGAAGCAGTGTCTACGTCTAGTGCAGTCATTGCAAATAAAATTCCTTTGTAAATACATGTAGATGTAGTCAGACCGATAACCTGATTGAGATAGCTGTAATTTTAACTAGCAAATCTAATTACATATTCGTGTACCCGTCATTGAAGTCCTTGGCTCTACATAATTTGTCAGTTAGTTTTATGTTCTCAATTCAAACGCAACTGATTCTCGATGAACTTTAGAATGGCTAAAATTAATTCAATTATGCAGTATGGATATAATAATTACCTCATGTTACAGACCAATCAGTGACTTTACTATAAGCAGTTCCTCAATGCTTCGGAAGGCATGGTAAACCGTTGGTCCCGACTGCAACTGCAGTCGTTAAACCCAACAATCCGCACTGGGCCAGAGTGGTGGGGTATGGCCCATATCCATAGTGAAGGTCCGTGCCCCAGCAGTGGGGACAATAAAAAATGAAGGCTGGTGATGATGATAATGATGACACCAATCAACAACTGTGTATTACCGAAGAAGTGGTATCTGGAGGTATCTACACTAGTTAACTATTAAGTACCTACCATACTTACCTACCACTGCAAAACTCTTCTTTTCAAGAAGGCTATAACCCACCACGCGAACTCCATGGGGTAAGATCTTAGTTTAGTCAGAAACAAATATCAATTCACCTTTGCGAGTCTTTGATGGTGACCGTTCTATATCTAACCTAAGCGAAACAATTATTATAAACATTGTCATCTCATTTCAACCTAATCGCAGAATAGCGTGAGTCGGAGTTCAGAACTGACCCAAATTTTAATTGAGCAACTGAACAAGAGCCGAACGAGAGTAATTTTTTGTTGTGTGTACTTACACACAGCAAACAAGTTGACAGTTTTGTTTAGTCTGCTATGCTGTGGACTGTACTTTCGTATTCTTGTAAAGTCAACTAAAATATTTACTTTTTTAGATGTCAGTACGTATGTACTTTCAGAAATTGAATGTAAAATTGGACTAAAACTAAGTGATGTGATGCTTTTTAAAATTCGCCTGTCATTCCTGACGGTTAAAAATATCGAGTCACCACATGATGCATACAATAGTGCTTTAATTAAGAGTTAAAAAGCTTCGTTTCAAGTTCGTAGTTAAATTGCGGTATAAAATTAATTGAAGATCTTGATAGGGAAGTGGGAGTAGGAACTCCATTAGCGTCGTGACTTAGCGCACTCGGTCATTGCGCAAACTAAGCAATATTCGCTAAGGCCAGTCATTGGATGGGTGACCAAAATATATTATCTCCAGCCCCTTCGTACCTACTTCGGAAGGTATGTTAAAACGTGGTCCTAGCTAAATCTGTAGTTAATACCCACCAATCCGCACTGGGCCACACTGTAGAGGCTTACGACTTATTCTTCCCATATTTTTCCATCCATGGAGAAGGCCCGTGCCCCAGCAGTAAGTAAGACAGTAAGACATTAAAAGAGGTGATGGTGGGGTTGAGCTCATTCATCAATATCTCAAGAATCACCACTTACCTACGATAAACTTCTTTCAAGAAACATTGTTGACAACAACATATAATTTAAAGTTAATTAGGTAGGGAAAATTCGGAACAACTTACCAGCAGCAAAGAATAATCCTCTGCCACCTTCAGATCTGCTGGAGTTATAGACAATATCCTTGTGCGGTAAATCATTTCGAGTGACAACTTCACCGAAATGAGCCACTTTCCTTTTGAACTTAGTTTTCACGGTTTTCCCCAAACCATCACCCACCACAACCAAAACTACAAACACTACAATGAACACTACACTCTTCAAACGGTTCGTCGGCATTTTAACCTTTTCATAATTGGAGTGAAGCTCTCATTTCTCGCACGTGAAGTGGGCATTACAATTTTGTTTCTTTTTTTACTGTCGCAATCGTATTTCCCGCGCGCCGCTGTCGGACATTGCGCAAGGACTGGCGCATGCGCGAAGCCACAATTCCGACTGGCGAAATTCGAGCGCCAACCAACGGCCGCGCTTTTCGATTGGAAGCAACAAAACGCATATCATTTTATTTTTTTTGCGATCCGCGCATACACAAAGCGCATCGTGAATTTGTGGCTTGTTGGGTCCAGCGAATCTTGTCGCTTTCTCCAAATTACGGTGGCCGGCCGCGTGCTCTGTGGATTAAGATGTGGAGTATTTTCTAGAGCACCGTATTTGCTTGGGTAGGTACCTAAATGAATCAACATTACGTGTCACGGTCAAGTTCAGAAAGTGTCTTGAACAGTACAATATTATCGACTGATTATTTTGTGAGAATACATTCACGTTATCATCGTCACCAGCCTTTTAATATCCTCACTGCTGCGGGCACAGGCCTTTCCTGTAGATGGAAGAATATAGGGAGAATAGGCCATAACCCACCACGCTTGCCCAGTGCGGGTTGGTGGGTTTGAACGACATCACACAAACATTTGTCCCTACCAAGATTCGAACCAGGGAACTCTATAGCCATAGTCTCTCCGTCTATTACATAGGACCGAATATGGGTGTTTATTCTTTTGCCAACCCCTTCCTGTATAAATAGCCATGTTTCATGTATGTATTTTTACAACATCGATACAAAAGTACCTAGTAGTTGTTGTAAATCACTAATTGGTCATTATTTTTATTATTTTTGCGAAGAATTTAGTTGACTAAATAATTTTATTATCTTTTACTGGGTATGCGAACTATCTTATCCACCATCAGCTTATGTAACCAACTAGACGGAATTAAATCACATTTATCAAATAAAACTGCCACTTACTATTTCGTATATTGATTTATTGCTTTCTTCTATATTGTAAACAATTCGTTGAAATATTATCCGTCCCCCTAGGAGACCATTAAATTCCTACTTGGCCATATAGGAATAGATACAATACTTAACTATTTAAAGAGAACTAGATAAAAATAATACCAGTACAAATACAGAAATAATAAACAATTGTCAAACATCAACATATAAATATTCTCCAAAACAAGAAATTACATTGTAAAAGTTCTAATAATTTAAATACTGATTATTGTCCATTGTATAAAATACATTACATTTCTTTTCTCTCAGCGTTACACCACTCTATACACAATCATTTATAATGTACAGTAAATAAAACTGTTGTTAGCAACTGACTAATTTTAAACTTAACGTATATTTATCAGATCAAATTAGTAATTCTTACAAACTAATTCTGGCTTGTAACACTTATGTGAATCAAACTCTTTTGTGCATATTGTACACAATTATGATATGGTAACTTGAGACGTTCATGATTCCGTTCATGAACATGATAATGAAAAACTGAATAAATAAAGTAACACCTGTGATCTAGACCAAAGTAGCTTATGTTATGGGAACTAGGTATTGACAAGTAAACATGTGCATTTTACATTATAATAATATTGCATTTAAAGGTACTACTCGAATCTATAAACCAATGCGATTCAAGAAAAAGAGAGATAAGACCTATTTAGATAGTTGGGCCAAAAGCGACTGGCAAATATTAAAAGATAATTATTTCAACAGCAGATATTTATTTGCACCTTTTATTGCGCGTATATAGTACTCGTATAGAATAACAATATCGTGAAGTTACGACACCAGGCGACAGAACAATAATAATAACAAAAAATAAATATGTTCTATTAGAATGATTCTAGTGATTTATTATTAGAAAGAAAACTGCTTTTATTTAATTCCTGTGACCGCCATAAAAGTGCTCAAACCATCTAGCTAAATAACAACAATACCAATATTTTCATGTTCTAATCTAGTCTAACCAAACCAATAGCTTTGACTTGGACGAATAGCCTCATAAGCCAAAAATTATTACAGATAAAATCGTATTTGTGGCTTATTTTAAAGTTTGAGCACTTTATTGTGAAATAAATAGCATTGCTTCCCAAAAGATCTGGACAATATATATAAATAAATATAAGATACAATAAAATATAAATAAATAAAATTCCTTCAAACCTAATTGAATACTGTCAAAAAACTATCTATTAGAACGGAAATATGCAACATTTTTTACAATCTCTGTTGATCATTTTACACCGTAATAGAATAGAGAAATGCACCTTTGTTGATAAACGTTGTAGCATTACGGAATAATGTATCAACACTAAATAACGTTAAAAACAAAAAAATAGCCAAGACATGTTGATAAAACGTAACGTAAAATAATTTAATATCTGTACAAAATCTTGTTCGCCTTGCGACTAATAAAAAATGGTGCTCATTATTGCCAAAACCGTACGCAGTATACGGGTCGAAGGACCAATTTGGTCATTCGAAAATGCGAGTTACTCTTTTGAGTAGAGAATAAACAAAACCAAAATATATATCAATATAAAGCATCATCACGAGTCATCAAATAAATCGCGGCGGATCTAATATAAATTCTGGATTGTTGGAAAGGCCGAATCCGTTCTCAGTTTTTCGATTCACGTAAACTAGACTCTAAATGTAAAAGAGATCCAATTGTGTACGGGACAGCTTAATTTACAATGTACAATATACAAGAAGTCGTATTTTATCTCTTGGTGAATAGTTGTCTGTGACAAAAAATACCAAGAATATTCGCAAAGCTTTTTGGAAACTTAATAATTCCAAAATAATCTTTATATTTTTCATATATTTTATATGCATAGCAACATTAAATGAAATCTTTAGGCGTCGTTTGCTGTAGTGACTTAACATATTTTTCTCACGTTTCCTCGGAAATGTATACGTAGTGATCTTAATAATTGTTATTTAAAATGTATGATGCTTCTTCTTCTTCTTTCTTCCATGTGATCGGTGAAACACTATTTAGTTGTTGTACCTAGAGCGAATTTTCCAGATCGAAAAAGTCATCATTAAAATATTTATAACCAAAAACTGCGCCTGGATTATATTACATAAATATATAAGATATTGTCAATCAATGCGACAGTAACCTGACCTACTACTTCAATAAATGATACAGGTTACGTAGAGTAAATAACTACATTTGGCACTACAGTGCGTTCAGTTATAGGGTTATACGGCTTGTATTTATATGCTAGGCATATGCGTGACGTGTAGATTTTGTACTTTGATTAACTGCATGAACCAATTGCTGGTCTGATATGCGGTTGCAAATCGATTAAGTCATACGTTATTGAAGACCGACATGTACACAAAAATGTTAACAAGACCTACTTAATTACCCACATTTTTAAATAAATCACAATTTCTAATACCATAAATATTATTTTTGGACACAAAAAACTGTCATTGATTGTACAGTCATGTGTATAAACTATGAACAACCTTTTTTCCAGAATATAACATAATGAATAAAATATAGCATACACACAACTGTCACTAGCAGCACAGGTATACAAACAATTTGATAAGTCATTTATTCGCAATCAACTTATAGTAAATTCCTGTGAATGCGTTAGTTATTAATTCCATAAAACAGGATATTATTTTAAATATTTGAATTCAAAAATACTCAAACACTTTCAACAATGCTCAGATAATAATGAAAAGTTTATTTTTAAAGAGACACATAAGGTTAAAACAATTTGTTACACGAAAAATTATAAAAAATAATTATGTTATAATTGATTAAAATTATGCGTCGTTTTAACTACACTATATATCAGTCTCCCATCTATTTGACACTCAGTCCTCGGTTTTACAGCAATAATTGGTGTTTCGTTAATTTTAAACACATACAATTTAGTTCATCATACAATTACAAACACGTCAATCTACGCAAATATCGTGCAGGTTATTTTCTCATATAAAACTCATCCAATAAATAGTTATAATTTAACGAGTTACTATTACGAGATGAAACCTATGCTTCCGATCTAAGTAGTACTCATTTAAGTAGACTAACTTAACCGCTAAGACAATACGAATTATTAATCCCTCATACATCCTACCAACATGCATTTGTAAAGTGACTATACAAAACAGGATATATTCGTCTAATAATAATAATATAATATAAACATCTATAAACATAACAACACTAACACACTTCCACAAGTGATCCCTAAGGAACTATTGATACCAAATCGCTAAGACGACGTGTAACTATAGATTATTTTGTCTTAAATAGGTCGAACTACACGAATGCCACCATTCACTCACTTTTCAAATTGAAATCTAGAGAAAGGTAGTTCATATAATAATAATTCTATTAAAATCGGCAAGTTTTATAACGATATTTTGTGCCATTAATGCCTAATGTGTACCATCAATATAAATTCTTTACTACTACATACTTAAAGTACGAATTTATCTAAAACAAAATTGAATGCAAGACATTGTACTGTCACAATACATCATCAACGTTCAGTTCAATTGTTGATTCGTATATTCGCCATAACACGTCGCCACCCTTCATATTGCACCATTACCATAAAATGACAAATATAAATTTAAAACGAGTATAATTATTAATATATAAGTCCAGTCTCGAGTCCACGCTGTATAAGTAAGCTTCGAGCATACGGGTCGTTAGCACCAAGACCGTGGCATCAACACACTTTAGACCAATTCTGAACACTTGCGTTGTCGTGAACTAAACGTGACAGGGGCTAGACAAGTGGTCAATCTCTTCGAACCAATAGAATACAAATGTCAATTTTGACAACTCCTCTTACTTTTTTTGTTTTGATTCTCACTTTTTAAAGAGAGCGAAGGGATCTAGTCCATACAGCCATATCTGTAATTTTCTTTTCTTTTCTAATTTTACATTAAAATATGTTTGTCACACATTTTAACGCATCTAGGGAGTGCTTGGCGCGAATCGAGTATTAAAAGAGCTCATGATGGCGACTTATGAGGTGGTGAAGACCACTGTAAAATTATCATAGTCAAACACCACAACACTTTTATTTTAATAATTCCGCATAATTGATCGTCAACACGGATCCTTGTGCATCAAAATAATACCACTTTCACTGCACAAAATCCACTCTGAAACAATTTTTAAATTATCGAAAAAAAATCTGACAGATCCCATTGAAAGCGCGCCAAACACTCCAACTTCTCTAACATTTGACACGACGGCCGCCATGTTGTTTTCTCTGCACTACGTCACTTTTATACATTCGCATTCTACACATTTGAATAGACTGGCCACTTGCCTAGACGGGCTTCTGAGCACCGAACAACATAACCAAAGCGAAGCTCGCGCCTCCAATAGACTCCTCAAGAACGAGAAAAAGCCCTTTCAATACGACTTCCACAAGCCTTTAATGGCTCTGAGCTTGGGCGATTTCTTGGTCGCCTCAAACTCCTGCTTGAAGCTGGTGATGAACTTGTCGCGGAGGCTGCGCCTAGGCGTCGACGGCTTCAGGAGGAACCGCTTGAGATCGTTGGTGAAGCTCTTGGCCGTGTAGTTGGTCTCCTCTTTGGACTCGTCGTTGCTCGACTCCAGGAATGAGACCGACTTGATGGACTGGACGGAGTTCTTGCGTTCGCGGGGTGTCGACTTGGAGCGAGAACTGGTCGGTTGGCTGTAACTCCTGGAGACTAAGGAGTACTGATCGTCCTCTGTGGAGTCTAGAGTGTCTGTCGAGCGATTGCAGACGCGGCAACACCGGCGACAGTGCTCCTCATCGCTGTGGTACCGTCCGTTGCAGTAGACAACGTTCTCTTTGACACGCACGCGCGGTTTCTTCACGCTCTGCTCGCGCCTGGACCGTTTGCGCTTGCACTTGGGGCAGTTGTTGCGGGCTATCCGCCTCAGCTCCTTGAGGAACTCGTAGTCGATCTCGAAGTAGTTGTTGGCGTCAGGTTCCGAGTAGTACCTTAAGTCGGAGTCCGTAGAGTCGCGTTTGGCGCGGCGGCGGCGCGGCCTGGCGGGCGGCGGCTCCGGCAGGGGTCAGGCCTGTACTGAAGGCACCCACAGCGTCTTGTTCTGCTCGATCTCCACCGCCTCCTTGATCTGCGTGCACATGTACGCGATGTTCACGCCCGCCTGGATTTCCGCTGTGGAATATCAATATGTTACATTTTATTGTTTACTTTATATAAATAATAACAATAAATATGTCTTACGCTCACACCTATCATCTAGCCTCAAATAGCATCACCCTGATAATACCCATGCTAACTTAGTCGTATAAAACTATGGTGATATCAAAAATTCAAAATTGTAAATTTAATTTTATACTTTTCCATACGTTTTGCTTCACTGACCGAACAATTTGTATGGAGGAAAATAGTAGATTATAATACCAAGGGCGATAAAGCGTCGCGTTCGACTCGGGCGTTAAAAACTTGCGATCTGAGGTTTTTTTATCGCCCGAGGTAAGATCTTAGTTTTATGTCACCCCCTGACCATGAAGTGGGATTTCTGCACGCAGACCGGGCGGAAAAGTCCAGTTTAACTTAGCAATTTTGTTTTTTAATAACACCATAGTATTTTTGTGTCTATGATAGCATGGGCAGTATTCAGGGTCTGCGTTATTTCTGTTACACGTTCATAAACAAACAGACAGCAAAGCTCACCCGATATATAATTCCTGTACTCGTTCTCCACCTTGAGCCCGTGCTCGTACATCTCCTTGGCGGCTTTAGCGGACACCTTTTCCGCGGGGTACCTGGTGTCCTTCACCTCCTTGATCTGCTTGAACGACTTGAACTTGATGAACAGCACTATCGGGTAGATCTGCTGCTTGTGGAGCGTCTCTATCGTGGACACGCTTATGTCCAAGATGCAGTGGATTCGCTGCAAAAATTGATTTCAATCGGTTAGTAATTTTTAACGGGTATTTTTTTTTAATTCTCCCTATATTTTAGGGAAGGCAAAGGGTCTAGCCCATACAGCCAGGTCTTTACTGTATATTTCATCTGTAGACTTATGAAATATTGAGTGGATGAAATTATGAATGAAATGAATTTTACGTTAAAATATGGGTGTCACACATTTTAACGCATCAATGGAGTGCTTGGCGTGAATTTGATGGTATCAGAGTTCATGACGGTGCCTGATGAGGTGGACAAAACCACTTTTTACAGTGGTCTTCACCACAACATCAAACACGTCATAAGACTTATTTTCAATGATTCTGCATGATTGCACATCAACACGGATGCTTATGCATCGAAATAACACCACTTTCACTGCACAAAATCCACTTTGTAACAATTTTTGAATAATCGAAAATAAATCCGACTGACACCACGAAACGCCGGGTATTTTTTTTATTCG
The DNA here is from genome assembly GCA_963931975.1 of Cataclysta lemnata. Taxonomy (NCBI): domain Eukaryota; kingdom Metazoa; phylum Arthropoda; class Insecta; order Lepidoptera; family Crambidae; genus Cataclysta; species Cataclysta lemnata. Next base: position 1,012,322 of record OZ008354.1, on the reverse strand, counting down.
CCCTGTATTTTTAGGGAACGCAAAGGGTCTGGCCCATACAGCCTTAGTATATTTATTTCATATTATTATGGGACATGAGTGAATGAAATTAATAAAATTAATTTTACATTGAAATATGGGTGTCACACATTTTAACATATCTAGGGAGTATTTGGCGCGAATGAAATGGTAACAGAGTTCACTGCGACTGCGATTGATGAAATGGTGAAAACCACTATAACATTTTCAACGTCAAACACATCATAACACTATTATTTCAATGATTCCTTATAATTGAACGTCAACACGGATCCTCATGCATCCAAATAACAGGACTTTCACTTCACAAAATCCACTCTGAATCAATTTCTGAATAATTGAAACAAATATCTTACTGACGCCATTGAAAGCGCGCTAAACACATCTTCTTTATGACCACAGATAACAACATCCGCTTATAAAATGTCACAAAATACAGTAGTGAACCTGAAGTCCAATTATAATAGTGCACAGCATGCATAATAATAATACAAGGTGTAAAATAAATGTGCAGTAATGTTTATAGGGGTTATTCAGTACAAAGATTTTGGTGGTTTGGGTCATCAAAATTAACAACTTTAACTATCAGACCAATAACAAGAAAACACCTTTTTTTCTGAGATTTGGTTTTGGACCCTTAGCGAAAGTTGTTCAGTTTGATGGCCTGAATAGGCCCTTTAAATATGACTATCTCTGTTACACCTCGTGTACGGTCTACCCCGTACATTGGGCAACGACGTGAAATGCTGCCCGGTGCACATTGTTTGCTCGCACACTTTAATGCATTTAAAGGTAATAAATCATAATTTTTATTTTTTGGTAATAAATCAGTTCGTTTACGTATCGCACTCGACTCGTTTGTATCATTTCCGTTCCCACTAATCAGACCTATCATCTTTTACCAGTTATCATCGTATCAGATATATCGTCCTAAGTGTGTAAAGGACACCCGCTACACCTGTATATGTATTTTTCGGAATAGGGGCAAGCTCACCTTGTCGGCGAGATCGCGCAGCGGCTGCAGGTCGGCGAGCCGGTGCGCGGGCGCGGCGAACACGTGCGGCCAGTCCGACACCAGCTTGGCCACCACGCACTCCCACAGCGGGCCCAGCACCACCACGGGCCGGTGGTTGCCGTCTGCGGAAGCGTCTCTCATCACACACAGTCCACCCAGGCCAGACACAATGTTCAATAATGGCCCCGACACATTTTTGAAACATAGTCGCAACGCGACTCCACGTGTAGACACCGAACAATCCGGCGTCGCGTCGGAATCAAAGTGTGATTCATCATCATCATCATCATCGCCCTGCCCTTATCTCATCCTATTTGGGGTCGGCGCAGTATGTCCTCTTTTTCCATTCTCTTCTGTCCCTCGTCATCTCCTCATTCACATCCATCACCTTCATATCACACCTCACACAATCCATCCATCTTTTCAGTAGTCTTCCTCTACTTCGACATCCATCAACATTCATGTCCATAACTTTCTTACTCACATTCATGGCATCACGTCTCATAACATGTCCATACCAAGCTAAACGGCTCCCTTTCATCTTCTCTGTTACTGGCGCTACTTTCAGACTCCCTCTTACGTACTCATTCCGTATTTTGTCCATTTTTGTCACTCTGCACATCCATCTCAACATTCTCATCTCTGCCGCATGCAATTTTCTTTCATCCGTCTTTTTCAAAGCCCAACATTCCGATCCATCCATAACGACAGGTCTTATAACAGACTTGTAGATCTTTCCTTTTAGTTTCAGTGGCATTCTTGGGTCGCATGTAGTTGCTGTGACCTGTCGCCATTTCATCCAACCTGCGTTGATCCGGTTTGTAATTTCCCGATCGATCTCCCATCTGCTTGCACAAATGAACCTAGGTACCGAAAATTGGAACAGACTGGCAGAGGCATTCCGGCTAGATTAATGGGTATTGGACCGACAAAACACGACAAAACACGATGCGACACCGAGTCGCGTCGTGTTTTAAAAATGCGTTTCTGCCATAATGCACGTAGTTGAGCAGAAAGGGATCAACCCAAACAAAGGGTTCTATAGTTTTTACTGACAGTAAAATATCTATCTATCTATTTATAAATTATAAAGGAAAAGTGCTGTTCAGGCAGTCGAATGATTGAAGGTTTTAGTAAAAAATATAATAAAAAACTTCATAATTTTAGTGTGATCAAGGCAGTATGCAGGCAATACATACCAGTGGCAGTGTTATCAAGTGGCGAGGTCAGCGCGCCACAGTGTACGTACAAGTTGCCAATCTATTCGAAGGGACGAAACTGGCGTACTACAGAGAAGGAACATGGCGACCGTCGTCTCAAATACAATATTTGTAAAAAATTGCGGTTGAAACTTTATATCGTTTGCCACTTAGCTAGCCCCACCCTCGACCCCGTATTATGTAAGCCAATTACAGTTGCTTTCGCCTACTTGTCTCTCTCACTCGTTGAGAATAATAGCAAAGAGTGGGAGTGCTTGGGTCTACGTAGACCAAAGCAACTGAAATCCGATTACATAATACAGACGCTAGTCCAGATGGGGCATTTTTCGCACGAGTCAATTACATCGCTGGTCCAACACAGGACATTGCAACAAACATTCTTTGTAGCCGAGCAGTGTGCATGAGCCTACTCACAGTGCAGCCGCTCCACGCGCTGGTAGGACAGCAGCGGCGGCTCGTCGGCCAGGGCGCCCGAGTCGCTCCAGCAGCCGAGCTCCGTGTTGGCGAAGGAGGCCAGCTCCTTGCTGTCGCGGTGCTTCTTCCGGCGGAAGAAGGAGCGCCGCGCCGTGGAGGCCGCGCGCCGCTGCGACTCGCTCTCCAGGCTGCCCAGCGAGCGGCGCAGGATCTCCTCCACCCTGTACACGGGAGCGGACACCAAAAGCTTGTTTCATTTAAAAACAATACAGTTATTGTACGAGCGGGCAGCGAGCGGTTGGAAGGCGCCGCTTCCCGCAGGGACAGGAATGTTGATAGGAACTACTCCAGAGGCTAGCCCTGGCAAGTAGCTGATTCATGGGAGGAAGCTACCCCAGCGAGTAGCCCTGGCAGGCAGCGGGGAGAAAGGAGTGACATCCAACACGGTCGATTGGAATCTAATTCATTTAATAAATTATACAGTATATAAATGATTCACTTGGTCTGATAGCTGTTAGTATGTTTCTCGTGGGTGTAAACTGGTCGACGTCTTCTGTAAGTAGGTGGCCTCGCTGCTGACTCTGCTCCTCAGGTTGAGTCTAATGTTCGACTCGTGGCTCGAACAGTTATGAATCATCAAGACGCTAGATACCGAAAACCCGTGTGTCCAAGGAAAGATAGGGGAGTGCGCAGCATGCCTCAATTTGTAATGATAGGTCTCCAAAACCCGCCCACGCCCCAATCGGCAACGAAGCGCCTACCCTGACGCGTTGATACAGATGACAGATGATACTAAACGCACCAGAGCCCAACGCCCCGCTAGCAGAACGACACGCAAGTAAGCTGTAGAGAAACCCACCATTGTCTACGAGTTATGACATTGCAGGTACATTGTGAATTATACACCAGATACAATGTCACATAAACCGAAACATGCCGCGCACGATTAATCAACCCGCCAACCTACCCTATACGTCCGTATACACAAGTTTTCAGTATCTAGCGAAAAACCTACGCCATCCGTTCGTAAGCTACCGGGAGGCCCTGTTCTGAGAAGAACAGATAGTCCTGAATTTTTTAGTATCCTTTTGCCATTAGTACTTTTTTAAGGTCCTCAAGCCTTACAGTTGAGCACTACCTGAGAGGATTTCTCTACGGCAGGAGAGCCCTCACAGGGCGCTAAGAGTCGGAGCTTGGAGCGTCAAGGAACCAAGTAATCGTTGATCAGCAAAAGTGCGACAGACAAGACAGAACGAAATTAGCAAGTCCTGAATCACGATTACAAAGTTTCTGGCAGAACTTAGTATATAATATGTCATAGCCAGTTCTTAGAAAGTAACATTTCATGGCGTGGCTGACCATTTCAAAAAAGGGCCAGCTAAATCTGACCATATTGTTTAAATGTCAACGTTTGAAGATATGGTCAGTTTTAGCTAGCCAATTCATGAAATAATCAGCCACACCATGAAGTGTTCGTTTGGCCATATCACTAATGTAGTTAATGTTCGGTTTTTTTACGTTGCGATAGTTGTTTGAGTGACTTTCGTAAAATTCAGGTAATTATATGCCGTCCAGCCAGGTGCGCTACAGGCTGAGTGGGTGGATGGACTATACAGGATGGTGGGTGGCACTCACTTGAACTTGCTGGGGATGGTGCCCCCAGTGGCGCTTGCCGCCCTTGCCGTCTAGCTGCCAGGCGCGCCACAGGCTAAGCGGATGGACTATACAGGGTGGTCGGTGGCACTCACTTGAACTTGCTGGGGATGGTGCCCCAGTGGCGCTTGCCGCCCTTGCCGTCCAGCTGCCAGGCGCGCCACAGGTTAAGCGGGTGGACTATACAGGGTGGTGGGTGGCACTCACTTGAACTTGCTGGGGATGGTGCCCCAGTGGCGCTTGCCGCCCTTGCCGTCTAGCTGCCAGGTGCGCCACAGGCTAAGCGGATGGACTATACAGGGTGGTCGGTGGCACTCACTTGAACTTGCTGGGGATGGTGCCCCAGTGGCGCTTGCCGCCCTTGCCGTCCAGCTGCCAGGCGCGCCACAGGTTAAGCGGGTGGACTATACAGGGTGGTGGGTGGCACTCACTTGAACTTGCTGGGGATGGTGCCCCAGTGGCGCTTGCCGCCCTTGCCGTCTAGCTGCCAGGTGCGCCACAGGCTAAGCGGATGGACTATACAGGGTGGTCGGTGGCACTCACTTGAACTTGCTGGGGATGGTGCCCCAGTGGCGCTTGCCGCCCTTGCCGTCCAGCTGCCAGGCGCGCCACAGGTTAAGCGGGTGGACTATACAGGGTGGTGGGTGGCACTCACTTGAACTTGCTGGGGATGGTGCCCCAGTGGCGCTTGCCGCCCTTGCCGTCCAGCTGCCAGGCGCGCCACAGGCCTGGCGCTCCGTTGAACAGCGTGTTGTCCACGAACAGAACCTCGTCCTTGCGGAACCAGAGCGAGTACTCGTCGATGTGGTCCACGCCCATCGCGTTGTACTTGGCGCACCGGTCGAAGCCGGCGCGGATGTGGAACGCGTCGCCCGGCTTGTCCTTCACCTCGTGGTACTGCTGCAGGTCGTGCTGCACCAGCACGCTCACCTATAAACGAAGATCAAAATAGGCATGACTAATTTTGAAAAATTACACCATGTTTTACTTACGTGTCTACTTTACTCAAAATAAATTATATTTTTGTAAAAACTTTCGATTTTGATAGAAAAAACATGTTTTGAATAATGCAATTCAAAATTTCTGCCAATACGCCAAAATAGCAATAGCGTCTGTGTGACGTCACTATTCTGTAAAAAGGCCAGTTTCTATATTAAACTAGTTGAAATTTTGATTGGCAAATAAAATGTCCAAAGTTGTTAGTTGTCGTAAAATGAAAGGCAACTAAACTTTAGTAAGTTTACTTTTAACTGTAGATAGGATATAGGGACCCGCCGTAATTTGACAAGAAACCATTGCACCCTTACCTTCTCCGCCGGCTTCGCTAGCTCAAGCGCGGCCAGCTCCGCAGTAGCCCGTCTTAGATCCACACAATTATATTCGAGGATCTGATCGCCGGTCCTCAAACCGGCAATATAGGCAGGCGAGTCCATTTGGACCGTATGCACGAATATGCCGACCGCGTTCCCGCCCACCAGACTGATGCCCAGGTCGGAGCAGTTCCTCATCTCGATCACGAGGAACCTTGGTAGGTCCTTGTTGCCTGAGGACTGTCTTAGAGTCCCCACGTCATTGGAAGGGGGCTCCAATCTGTGGCTCTGCTGTGGACCGGGTGAGTTGCGAGGAGTAGGAGATCCGGATAGAGACACTTCTTCGTCGTGAGAGCTGTCGCCTGACGACGAACTGCCAGGGACTTCGACTTCGTCCTTGTACTTCTCCGGGCTGTACTGCACTAACATAGTAATGGAATTTCCGATCTGCCTCAGCACCCGAGCGGCGAGCGTGTACGTCGCGGATCTCATGTTGATACCGCACACCTCCAACAGCTGATCGCCGACTTGCAGACCAACTTGACTAGCTAGAGAGTTCTCGTTGACAGTTGACACAAATACACCACCGCTACTAGGCGGGCAGTAGATCTGGATGCCTAGGGGCTGCTGGCTCTTGTCGATGTGGACCCTCCGCAGTTCGCCGGGGAGGGGTTTATCCCATCCCAGGCCAAAGTACTCCGGCATGGAATTTCTGGTTCCCTTGTGGGTCAACTGTTTCGCGCCTCTGCCTGGGCTGAGGACTTCGACGTGAAACGTCGGCATGGGCGAGTTCCTCTCTGAACTCCGCTCTATAGAGCCCGTACTCAGTTTACCTGCCGAATTCTTTGACGTGACGCTGGGGTTGGACGGAATGCGAAACCTCTGGTTCTCCTTTTTCCTGGGAAAAGTCCCCCCTTCGTACGTGTGGTGGTAGTCCCCCGTTCTGTTCGCCCTAGGGACCGGTTGGAGGTCGGACATGTTGTGCGTGTGGGAGGTGAACGAGTGCATGTCGTAGCTGGTCCCTATGCTCTCGCCTGACTGGCTCTGCGGTATGTTGGTAGGGCTGGCTAGCCGGGGATACCGTGGTGGGTGCGGGTTCGAGTTCACGAACGGACCCCTGTAGTATTGTGATTGGAGGCGGGATTGCGTTGGTAGCGTTCCGGTCATGGGGTAGTTAGCGTTGCTGTTTATACTGTCAGGGCCAAAGCTGTCACTGTCAGAAGGATACTTGTTGACGGTCTTCGGCGACGAAGACTTTTTGCTCGAATAGTAGTTGTCCAACAGATCTTTGCCTTGGTGATTCTTTATAGAGTGCTCTAGAGATCTCGGCGACTTTCTCGACACGAAATCCAATGAGCTGGGCCCCTTGTTGACCATAAAGTCGAGGGAATGAGGACTCTTGTTCCTATTTCTGGTCACCGGCTGGTAGTCCAACGAGTCGTCGGACGGGTTGAGCACTAGGCTGAGCCTGTTGGGCGTTATGTCGTGTTCCGAGTAGTCGCTAATGGACATTTTGTCCTTTTCCAGTGTGCGGATTTTGTCGTAGTTCATGTTGGTCGGGGAGGCGAACGGGTTGTGTATGGTGAGGGGGGCTGGCTTCGGAAAGTGTTCTATGGCGGGCGAGGACTCTATCGACTTGTACACGGAGTGACGGGCCGGCGCAGTGACTTGGGTGAGCGGCAGGTGTCCTAGCGGTATCGGGTTCGAGTTCCGATTGATGTTGGACCGCTGCGGTTCTGGGGGCAGTTTCGTGGGCGGGCTGAGCAGGATGGAGAGCGGCGGCCTCTCTTTCCTGGAGCGAGGCTGCACTATGGTGCCGGTAGAGTTCTCCTCTAGGATGAAGTTGGCTCTGGCCTTGGGCCAAGTGCCACCGTTCTTGGCATCGTTCTGGGCCTCTTTGTTTTTTCTCCGGGAGCGTTTCAGGACACTGCTCGTTTCTTTGACTGAAAACAAAGAGAGTTGACATTGTATTTTTTTCATGCAAAATTATTAAAACGTTATAATAAAATTGTTTTTTTAGCTCGATAGCGCAGAGGCTTAGCGCGCTCGGTATGCGATTGCATAAACTAAGTAATAATACATACATACATACATACATAAATCACGTCTATATCCCCGAAGGGGTAGGCAGAGGTGAACTAGCACCCACGTGAAGTAATAATAGCAATAATTTATTATTTCTAGTTGCTCCGTGCTTCGGAAGGCACGTTATACTGTTGGTCCCTATATTCTTCCATCCATAGTGAAGGCCCACGCCCCAGCAGTGATGTCATTAAAGGGCTGGTGATGATGATGATGATGAATTATTTTTTTCGTTACTAACCAAAATCTATTGTATTTGAACACATACTTACAACTATGTATATACAAATTGTGCACTCACTTGTTTTGCCGTGATAGCTGTCTATAACGAAATCTAGCTCCGCGATAGCGTCACTCTCAGGTATCTGTAACATCAGGAGACACTGATCAATGAATCATGCATTTTCAATTCTCATATTGCTCATAATTCCTTTCATTGAACTATCTGTAAATTCTCAATGTAACTACACCAAATATCATTTTGTTTTCATGTAAGGTAAAAAAACGATGTCTCATGCTATCTCGCTATTTAACTGCTGGCCAGAAATAACAAAAAATCACCACCACAGATAATAATAAGACATATTTTTTATTAGAACATGATGCACGAAGACTGCCTCATATCATCACATAAATATTATCATGATGTGAAATTTGGAGGAGCTAGGCTGTTGGCCGAGTGGTCTACCAGGCTTTTAGAGGAAGGCGAAGACATTGATGGCTACTCAGACCTGGCATTCGAGCACTCCCTAAGGAATTTTCCTAGGAGTCCCGATGCCGAGGCAAACATCGCTTATGTCGCTTATTTAATACAAAAGAGGCGCAACCCAAATACGCGTAAAACATTGTGTATTCTAAATCTATTACAATAAAACTTTGTGTTGCGTGAATGCAATTTTGGGTTGTATACTTTTGTACTCAAGAAGCGATACGTGCACCGTGTCTAAATTGAATAAATAAATAAGCGCCTCGTGTACCTTATTCTGCTTTTCCTTAGACTTACTCCTGCCGGTGACCGCCTCGATCTTACCCCGGATCATATCCCAAGTGCCTGCGAAAACATTAACAACACCGTATTATCGATACATCACTTATCTAATCACTCCAACCCACTAACATTAACATCACACAACAATGTACCGGCACTATTTCACGAATCGATCTGCGGATCCAGTGGATGGATTTAATTTACTCAGCGCAAGGTAATAAATCAATCTGTCAATGATATTGCTGATAAGAACAGTGATAAGACACTGTAAATATAGTGGAAGCAGCTCTGTAGGTTAGGTTTGGATGATTAACTGAATATAAATAAAGCACTTTTTCAATGGATGCATAGCATATGAGCTCGGTAGGACAATGCGATTGCGTAAACTAAGCCATGTTTGGTCATCGGATGGGTGACCGAAAATATATATCATTCGCTTGGCCGCCGCGCCGAGACACGGCCGATGATATTTATTACTTACAGAGTAATGCTACATAGTAACCTACGCAGTGTGGCGACAGCAGAGCAGAATACAATAGGCATGATGGAAGATTTTGAAATTCTAATTCAAATATGTGTCGTGGCCAAATCGTAGAATTGATCACTTCATGATGTGGCCGACCATTTCATGAAATGGTCGGCCACATCATTAAGTGATCAATTCTACGATTTGGCCACGACATATGTACACATTTACTATTTACGAGTACTACGACGTACGACAGCAATGAGTAATCGGCAGCAGCGTTCCTCTTATGCCACATAGCTATGTACCTATTACGATTTCCGTGCCCGATAAATGGCAATAGACTCGCCACCTATTCCATGGGTCCTAACCTTTATTAGGCGATTTAGGCGTGATAACGCCGTATGGTGACGGCAGAGTAGAATACAATTGTCACCACCCAAAATCTCTCCCGTGGGTGTCGTACAAGGCGACTAAGGATTAATCAGTGCTGAGGAATGGGCAGCAGCGTTCCTCTTATACTCGTACAACCTAGCAATTTACTGCGACTTTGGTGCCCGATAAATGGCAATAGGCTCGCCACCTATTACATGGGACTTGACATAATTGGCGAAACGCGGGTGCTGGTTCACCTCTGCCTACCCCTTCGGGGATATAGGCGTGATTTATATATGTATGTATGTATTCGCTTCTGAAACGCTATTGCAGATATTAAGCAACACAGTCTGATAAAACAAAAGGATACTGGAAATAATGCCACTGTAATGGTGTTAGACTTACCTCGTTCTTGGTGTATTTTCCCCTGGCTGCCGGCCACATGGTACACATACCGCCTGTCAAAATCCGACACACCGTGGTCAATGTGTATCTGCAACGATAACGATTTATACAAAACGATAATATAAAAACAGTACAAAGTTTTGAAATACTAATCTAGCATTTTATACAACAAATACTCCGTTTTAGTTTAGTTATTCAACGGAAAATCCCACTTCCTGGTCAGTGGTTGCCATAAAATTATTAAATTACCTTGGGCAATTAAAAAAAAGCCTCATATTTATCAAATACTTGCGATCTGAGACGTTCTTTGTTCTATCACCCTTGGTATGTCTACTAATTAAATCAATAAAACGTTGAATACGTTATAATGTATTATAATCGCTGTTTATTTTCTAATATAAGTTAAATCCGGCTAAAAGGACCATTTTAAGTTTACTCTATAGAAAAAAATCGTAGGTCATAAAATTGATTATGCAACAGGGAATTTCCTTATTAATTATTCCCATGTCTCATACCTTAGGGTCGTGTGTAGGCGGCACAAACTGGCAATAGGACTCGTCGGTCTGCGAGCATATGTTCACCTTGCCGTCAGAGAACGAGTGCTCGTACATAGAGAACCTGCAAACAATAATTTATGACTTGATATTTTAGTAATAACGTTCATAAAAAATCGGGTGGTATTTACAAAAACTGACTGTGTGCTACTCATTGGTATACATGCAAGTTAAATAGACGTGCGTGCCGTGTAATCTTAATCCATATACAATATCTTACAGAAATATCGCATTAACGTGGGGAACGTTAACAAAGTCACATACCTACTTTCTTTCTTCCGCCATACAAGTTGTAGTAAAGCAAAATTGTATGGAAATATCCAAAATAAATTTTGAATTTTTGATATTACACCATAGTTTTATACGACTAACTGCCGCACTCAGAGACAGTCAATAATTTCATTTAAAACTAGACCATAGACCCGGCAAGAATATCGACTAGTTTCGAATTGTCATTTTTTTACATCAAGTACTCATTAACGTTAAACGACGTCTCTGAATGCGGCAGTGAGTTGGCATGGGTAGTGTTCAGGGTGTGCGCTATTTTCAAAAGGCCAGTTTCCATAATAAACTAGTGAAGTTGATTGGCAAATTCAATGTCAAAATGGAGATAACTAAATAATGACGTCACGCGGCGTTTTAGCAAATATGGCGGATTGCTAAGTTTTGTACTTTTATTTATATAAAATAAATATCAATCACAAGTATAATCTGATGACAAGTGGCTATTGACGAATCTCCTTATCCTAAATTATTATTATAAATCATTATATCAGTGATTCTTTGTCAGTGTCATCATCCCTGTTGCCTAAGAACATCAAGTCTGATCAAGCGTCCGAGTCCGCGACAGTACACGCACCGGTCGCGCGCGTCGCAGCACGGGAACAGCGGCCGCAGTACGGTGAGCACCACCGACTCGTACTGGCTGTCGGCCAGCACCGCCGTCGCCTCCGACACGCTCTTCACGCCCTCCAGCGAACGGTTGTTTATCTGGGACCAAACACCAAACAGAACTGCGACACCCACTACTACAACTCTCTTACACAATATGCATTACATACATCAAGCCTGTTTTAACCCGAAGGGGTGACCAAGAAGTCAACTTTCGTTTATTCATATCTGGTAGACATCGAAAACAAGGATGGGGGGATATACATATAAAAAACAGAACTGTAACAATCACTACTAACCTTACACTTGCATCACGCACATACTGTTCGCGACAGCTCGACATGGTAATCGGAGTATGAGGTTTTTTGGCTATTATGAGGTATGTTTAGAGAACATTTGGATATGTAGTGTAAATTTTGGGGTACCCAATAATAAGAACGAAATATTTACAAGGTATCTGATATACTTGCCGTGTGGTGACGGCAGAGTAGAATACAATTGTCACCACCCCAAATCTCTCCCGTGGGTGTCGTACAAGGCGACTAAGGATAAATCAGTGATGAGGAATGGGCAGCAGCGTTCCTCTTATACCATCTAGCTATGTACCTACTGCGACTTTTGTGCCCGATAAATGGCAATAGGCTCGCCACACATGGGACCTAATATAACTGGCGAAACGTGGGTGCTAGTTCACCTCTGCCTACCCCTTCGGGGATATAGGCGTGATTTATGTATGTATGTATGTATCTGATATACACTTACACTGACAACGCGGTCACCCACGTAGAGGTTGCCTTCCTTGGCAGCAGCACTACCGCAAGATATTTTGCTGATGAAGATACCTATATCGGACAAGAAATATTAAGAGAAGTTTGTCGACGTTTTTGCAATAAACAAGCAAACCCCCTTCTGTTACAGTATCGAATTCATGCCCAACCGAATACACGTAATAGTAATTGCTTTGAATGTTTCTCCATTTTGGTCCTCCGAGCCGAATCAAATCAGACCAGAAAAAAAATAATTTAGGTAAATCTAGACCACAGACCCGGCACGAATTGTGACTAGGTTTGATTTTTTTTTGTGCTTAGTTTAGTTAACTTTAATTGCTGCGGGGGAGGCCTT